>CM041776.1:399158631-399816833 GCA_023374045.1 Limonium bicolor | reverse complement strand
TATCGGATTGATTATGTTGTTTTTCACGTGCTTTAATTCTTAAGGAGAATCGAGTTCGATTAATGAGGTTTTTCTTCAAGTTTGAATAATTCTTTATGCTTAATCCATCTAAGCGTGTTTTTTTTATATTAGATTGGAACTGACATGTTCTGACAGATGAGCTTTTCTTAGCTTGGATTTAGTATTGAAGAGAGTCTTAAGAATTCGTCAATCCTTATCTCGTAGCAACTGGAGTAGTTGCTAATTACATCTAGTGTAGAACAACCCAAACCCAGAGTTCCATTCATCTGATTAACTTTAAGATTTAGTTTCATTATGTAACGCCCCTATTTAACGTATTTACAGCGGGATTAAAATACTAAGGCGATTACAGACCATCGGGTTCCAAACACCCGGTACCAACCTCACCAATTACAACCATTACAATTATCTAAGTTACGGTATGAACTCAAGAAAACAACGTAAACAAAATTGAACGTAAAACAGAATAACTCTCCACAGTTCCTAATTCCCATCCCAATCACTCATGCTCTTCGTGGCCACCTGTATAAACAATTTTGTACCTGCAAGATGAAACCAAGCAGCCCACCCCGAGAGGGGTGAGTCAGTTCCCTGGAATGGAACTGGTACAATTCTCCAAAACAATATTTAAAACATAACTCTTCAAAATAAACAGTAACTTGAAATCAAACTCTTGAAAGTAAAACAGGGAAAGGAGGCACTTCAAAACAATCAATCAAGGAGAAGAGAGAACAAGGAAAAAATAGAGACAAAGAACTTAAGAACCAAGTCAACCACTTAAGAAGTCACACCATATAGTTAGTAAGCATCCATTATTGATGTTAGAACCAATTCTGGTTAAGAAGAGAAATACTCAGGTAGTCACAAAGGACTATGAATGATATGAATACCCATAACCCGTGGTAGACAGTTTATGTCCCCACCATTTCAGAAAGCTGATTCCCATAGACAAAATATACTCAAGAGTGGAATAAATTCAACTGGAGAGAGGCCCCCACAAGTACGTCCTTTTAGGACAGGGATATACAACCCCTCACTGTTTACTACGTCCCTTTTGGGACAGGGGATATACAGCCCCTCACAGTTACCATTGAAGACGCGCGCACATCACAACAAAAGACTCAGCTCATGGATGAAACAATATCCAGAGTCAAAGGAAGAATTACCAAGATTGATCTTTTCCATATTTCCACTAGATCACTAACTACACCAGAGCAATACCAAAACACTCAGTCCTACAGAGTGCAGAAGCGTAAACCCTAGGCAGTTAATGTCTAATGAAACAACCAAACAGAAGGAATCAATAACTACGAAAGTTTCACATTCAAGGCTCAGTTAGGCACATCAAGCTGAGTTAGTCACACAAACAGTTTTCCTTAGAAATCAATTTAAGAACAGTTGGCGTTTTCCAAAGCATTCCACAAAGCCCATTAGCAAAAGTATCTGAGTACGAGAAATCGTACCTGGGTAACGCTGTAGCAGTTCTAGTCTACTTGCGCAAACAATCAACAATACTCTGAAGAATATTAAAGGTAGTCTATCATCAATCACTTGTAGCCTACGTTAAGCTTAAATAAACTCCTCACTCTTATTTCTAAGTCTCAATTGTCTTTTAAGCCCTCACTTAAATGTTATGTATAACCTTTGACTTGTCTTAGAATGTTGTATAACTCAAGGTTGTAAGACCAAGGAATGTATTTTATTAACACTTGTTAATTGTTCAACTCTTATCCACTACTCGTACTTAACCATAATTCTCAACTCAAGACTTTTGAGACCCTTATGTCATAAATGCATTTTATGTTATTCAATATCTTAGAATTTCAATAACAATTCTTAAGCTCAATACTTTTATTCTTAATTTAGAATAAACATCGTATTATGACCTATGATAGGTTTATCTTAGAATATTATACTATTATTTACAATGTACTGATTATGTATTTTATCAATATTACTAAATAATCCATTATGATTAAGTTTCCCCTTAACTTAATTAAGATCTACATCTTGTATATAGAAATCATAGTGTTGTATATACATTTTAGTATAACTTAATTGAGCCACCAAACTCAATTATCATATCCTTAGTTCAGAATGACTTTTTATTATAACCATCTAATAATCTTGACATAAGATGTTGAATTACTTCTCATATTGAAATAACTATATTATAACTAACTTAGACGTAACAAACTCTTACATTTAGTATTCACAAGATATATTATTTGTTTTATTATCACCTATGTAATAAAGTGTTTTAAGATAACCTTTTATGTATCCTTACTTACATTTAATTTCCTAAATGTTTTATTTTACACACCTTCCCTCCATAGACTACGTATAATCCTTTTATACTAAACCTCAATAAACTTAAGTCTTAAATACGTTTTAAATTATTTACAAAACCTAAGGTTTCAAAGGAGTAACGTAATAAATTATTTTCCTTTATTATTTTTAGGATAAACATTATATCTTAACATAAGGTAAAATTTATCTAAGAATTAAATTCTTATTCGTAAGTGAAATTGTCAATTATTTAATAAGATCATCTATTCCGAAAAATCATCATACCTTATATTCAAATGACGTATTAATATGTTCCAGTGTCAAAAGGTAAATCAATATAATCTCTTATGTAACTTAGTTTCCTCTAAGTAAAGGTTCAAAGGTTTTAAGTATCTAATTTCTATTTATAAACCTTTTTATAAATTCTAACTACTAAACACATCACTTAATTATAAACTCACATCCTAAGTATTGGTAATTAATGTTATAAATGTATTTCATATGGCTCATCTAATGCCAAGAAACTTAAGGATTATTATTTAGATAAATTTCCAAATCATAGTTTAATATAGTTTTATATCATAATCCTTTTAATGATTTTATCTTAAAACATTAAGTTATATTTCAATACCATAAATGTTAAGAAATGATTAAATCAAGACTTACTAATCCACCTCACATTTAGATGTAAAATTATTTTATTTATTTTATTGTTGTTTATATATTAAGAACATTTAGATAGAAAAGTATTACATTTATTTATCATTAATTATAGAATAAGATCTATTTGTGTAACATTTTATGTAATCTATTCACAATTTTTCCTAAGTTTTAACTTATTAATTACTAAACCCAATTTTAGATTTACATTCTGGTCATTGACAAATAATACTATACATGTATTTAAATAGGATTTATATAATCCTTAGAAATTCAAAGGTAACTCAAAACTCAATTTCATAACCATAAATTACTACCACCCCATATAATATTCTTTTGAGTAAATTACTTGGAACCCCCTTGAAAATGGGCATAATACAGTTAACCCCCTTGTGTTTATCATAATTATTGGTAACCACCTTGAGGTTACGGTATCTCTGACCATGAGCCCCCGACTATAACTTTGTTATCAAAACATTAACTACATGCTGGCCCATCAGCTTAATCACATTTTTAATGTCAGCCTGGAAAAAAACTGCTTAATCAACATCGTTTAATTCTCCTTCATCCTAATTCAGATACATTGTCGAGGTAGGGTTAACGTTTTTCAGACAATAAGAGTGCTGATTAAGCACTGTTTTTTGTCAAGCATGTCATTAATAATGTCATTAAGTTGATGGGTCAGCACATGGTTAACGTTTTAATAATAGAATTATAGTTAAGGGTCTCATAGTCAAAGATACTGTAACCTCAAGGTGGTTACCAATAATTATGATAAATACAAGGGGGTTAACTGTATTATGCCCAATCCTCAAGGGGGTTCCGAGTAATTTACTCTATTCTTTATTAGTATTATGTAGAGGTTTAGTTTATCTCATTAATTCCTTCATATTATATTCTATAAGGTATTTTATTTCTTTTATTTATTTTTAGTATATATATATATACTAGGATTTATTCAAGACATTCTTTATGTAGTTTTATTGCATTTAATTATTTATATTAACTTTTACACATAACTATATCCAATATATGGTTTATAAAATAAAGTATTTTCCTTAGTTCCAATTAAGTATATTAACTTCAATTCTATATAATTAATATAAATGAAGATTAATTTAATCCCTTGATTTAACCTAAGTTACTATTTTATTTCTCTCTATATATATATATATATATATATATATATATATATATATACGTAAACAATTGTTACTTCACTTAAAAGTTAATACCCAAAATAAACATACCGTTATTAGATGTTAATTTAGTCTTTTCATTATTTCTCAACCTAAAAAGTTTATTAATAAACTATATTTAATTTTTGTTACATTAAAAACCATATATTATAGGTTATTCTTATGAAAAATTCATAAACACAATTTTTAAACCCATTTACCATTGTCCAAAAATTCCCAAATTAAATATACAGCAACTATAACATTTTAGACATATTATAAAAATTTTATTTCATAAAAATATCTTTTTAAATTTTCCAAATAACTCCATAATACTCATAATTTGAAAAAATCATAACTTACGTTTAAAAACTCAAAACCCATATTAATTTACATCATAATAAACTATATTTTATAAGGAATCTATGGTTAAAATTTCAAGTCAAAATACATTCGGAAAGGCATTTAAATAAATTCAACAAGTTAGGGTTAAATTCTGGAATTAATAGAACTCAAAACAACTTAATCTACCCACATTTTAATCTCGGCCGTCCGTTCCACATAACTACAATCGGACGGCCCAATTTCACCCAGTTCATCCAGAAATCCCCAAATCGACACGAATGGTAATTGTTCGATTTCTCTCAATCCACAGAACGAAATTCGGTGATTCTTGTTTCATTGGATTCGAAATTCAAAGACGGTTCTAATGGTACCAAATTCGTGAATTATAATGCAGTATACGTCAATTTCGAATCTGGGTTGTTCGAACCTAGGGTTCATACCGGTTCTGATTTCAATTCGACAAATTCTCTCAACGTAGTGTGTAATTGGTTAAATTGATAGAGGGGAATGAACGGAAATGCAAAAACGAACACCATAGATGGTGGAATTTGGACGGAATCTTACCGGAGATGCCGGCAAGGCAATTCGAACTCGTTTTCTGGAAAAGTTAGTTAGTATTTTTTGTGCTGTTCAGGTAGGCAACTTTAGACGCTTCTATCTCCCAAACGATCGAGAACTGGCTTGAGGTTTCTTCACAAGCATTGTAGAGGAATCACATATCTTTAAAACGAGATATAGAACAAGAATTTTCGCCCACGGATGAAGAAGATATGATAGGACGAAGTTTACCTGTTCAACTGAAATTTCCGAATTTCTGGGTTTCCAGAACTCGGGGAGGCAACTTTCGATGCCTTTATCTTTCACCCTATTGAGAATCAACCTTTGGTGTAAAAAGGAAAGTTGGGGAGGGATTTGAGATCTTCAAAACAAGCTAAGAACACAAAATTTGGATGAGAAACGAAGAAGTTATGACGAGACGAATTTTACCTGATTTCAGTAAAAACTGGAATTCTGGGTTACAAATTCGCAAGGAGGCAACTTTAGATTGATTTTCCCGTCGATGTAGAATGATTTAGGTTATGTATGAGTTATGGTTGGAAAGAGGAATTGTAGGAGAAGAGAATAGAGAAGACGGCACTCAAAAATTCTCAAAGACGAGTGATATATTGGTGTTTAAAGTTAGGGCAAAAACACTGATGGCAGTTAGGATTCTGGCCGATTTTCGTGCTAAGTACAGGCGACCCGTGTGAGCTTGACACGTGGTAGTTTTCAAAATTTTGGCTCTAAACTTCATTCTATCATAACTTTGGCTAGGATGGTCCGTTTTTGACGTTTTTTTATCGATATTCATGGTTTTCCATAACCTATTTATTGGTATAGGTTTCATGGGCTGGTTTGACCATTCTCAAAAAGTCAACCCTAGCAAGGCTTAAGAAGCTTTAGGGTTTCTAGAATTTTATATTGACTTTTATGCCCCAAATCAATGCTCCAAATATTTCTAAAATCTTTATAATATAATTGGAGTGTCTAGGAAATTTTGCAAGATTTATTGACTTATAAATCTTGTTATTAAATTCATAATACCATATAATAAATTAATTTAAATTGTATTATTATTCAGAATTTAATATAAGAAGTCCCCTAAATAATTTTCAAATAATACCATATAATAATTTGATGTTTAATAATATTATTAAGGGTTTTAATAAAAGAAATCCCCTAAATTAATTTAGATTAATTTAGGGGTATTTCAGTAGATCCCCCTTAAAAGAAACTTCGACCCGAAGTTTAGAGTTATCTAATAGTTACTCACACCGCTTCAGGTGTGCTGGCCGGATTTCCAATAAACATATAAACATTCCCATTTGCAACTTCCATACCAATCCTTTATTTCATACATTCCCATTTCCAAATTCCACGGGTTTGAATAAAAGAAATCGCCTAAATTAATTTAGGTTAATTTAGGGGTATTTCAGTAGATCCCCCTTAAAAGAAACTTCGTCCCGAAGTTTAAGATTATCTACCAACTACTCACACCCTTTCAGGTGTGCGGGTAAACTAAGCACCAAGTTATATTACCTTCTCTAAAATGCATATCAAATAATCAAACCACTCAAGGGTATTCATCCAATAACAATTCCTATCACAATTTCCATTCCATCATTCCCCATCCTTAAATAAGGATCCATTCCACTCAAGATCAACCATCAATCACACCGATATGTCTCATAATTAGCATCCAGTTGATGCAAGATGTAAATGTCATTAAACACCACTCATGATACATTATCCAACAAGGTTGTTTCCAAAAAAAAAACAATCACAACAATATGCATGGACCAATCTAAACTTCTAAACATTTAGTTTTTGTTTTCTTAAATTACTTGATGTTTATTTCAAACACCACATTCCAGGAATTCAACACCTTGTTATCAAGCTTTGTTGTGACTTTAATTGCATTGTTGGTTTTATCCATGATCGTTGTATATGTATGTATTTCTTGATTGTTATGTGTCTGCATTTGTGTACACATGGTCTAACCATCATCCCAAAATTCAGTTGTCACTCTTGTTAAATATACTTTATGGGTTAATTGACTAGATAGTCAACATAGTATTTATTTCAATCATGGTCGTTTTATTGGACCTATCCTTTTTGGTTTAGCACTCATCATTTAAAGTTTACTGTTTGTTAATCATAATTTTCTTTATTTAAGACATTACGTGAAGTTTGAATTTTTACTTTTGGTTCATTATCTGATGCACAATATCACTCGTTGTTATTCTGGCTTGATTGTAATTAAATCTTTCAGTGTTCCCAACACATTTTCCTAACTCACTTTGCCTTTCTATTGGCAAAAACAAAGTTTAGGATTCACCATACATATATTAGGTTAAGTTTTGAAAAAGAGAAGAACTTAGGTTATATTTATATATTACTAAAATAGCATTCTAGTTCACTCTTTATTCAATTAGGTACTACATGTAATAGGTATCAAAATCTTAAATCATGTGATTTGGAAACTATTAATTCATAAAAGAAGAATTCCATTATAATGTAACGTGATCACTCAAATGATATCCTTACTACAATATTTCTCTAGAAGCATTTTATAACCTAAAGTCTCTTAATTGTCATAGCTTGAAAATTCATGAACTTATTTAAAATAGAATCATACTGTATATGAAAACCTTTTTTTTTCATGAAACCTTGTACTGTTTTATAACTTAATATACGTAAATATGCCCTTTATGTTATTTTAACGTATCAATTATCTTAACAAGTTATAAATCATTTGTAACATACTAGAGTAGTTTAAAATAATATTTCAAATCATGTAATAATCCTAGATAATCTTTCAAAATTATCTTCAAGGGTTTATTAGCCAACCATAAGTTAAAACTCTATAAAATAAATATTTTCTGTGACTTTTCAAGTTTCAATTGTTTTTATAATTAACTATCGTATTTTAGACGAATCATTAAGTGTTCACTTCATAAAAATAACTTATTATACATTTACATAATTTCACACAAGGCAGAGTTTTAGGAAGTTCTTATTAATTATAATGTAGTTCCAAAATCTGATTTTTTTATGTTAAAATTGATTTGATTTTAATTCTCAATGTAGGAACCCCATATATATATGTATTTAAGTCAAATGAATTAGTCTAGTAAAAACTCACTCACTCTTGATAATTATTTTTCGGGAAAATTCACTAGATACCCCTGTTTTCTTTCGTAATTCACAATATACCCATGTGATTTTAGTAATTTAACTTTAAACATGCTTAAATATTGTCCAAAATTGATGAAACTTTACATGGACGATGGTAAAGTGTTATATTTTGGTCCAATATCAAATTTGAAGTTTTTTAAGCTCACATGTGACCTGTGGGACCCAATGAACAATCACATATTCATTGGGTCCCATAGGCCACATGTGAGTTTAAAAAGCTTCAAATTTGATATTGGACCAAAATATAACACTTTAGCATCGTCCATTTAAAGTTTCATCAATTTTGGAACATTTAAGCATGTTTAAAGTTGAATTATGAAAATCACAGGGGTATATTGTGAATTACGAAAGAAAACAGGGGTATATCATGAATTTTCCCTTATTTTTCTTAGGGTTTGTTCTATGTAAGTATTACTCTGATCATCACTCAATCTTTAGGTAACTTCCTTTAATGGTTTTTATATTCATAATGGGTAGATGTTGTACCTTGGAGTACCCAAATTTAAATCCCCTTCCTCCATATATAGGTATTTTTCACCAAAGATTTAACTCAATAAACCCTTTACATGTATGAATTTTAATACTGGATCTTAAGATACAAAATTTTGAATTGTTCATTGTGGCTAGTAATGAAATATGCCTAGCTCAAGATTTCATGGTGGTAACGTCTTACCACCAATCCTCCTCAAGTTCAACACAATCCTTTACTTGCGTAGAAGATTATTTACGGTTAGATGACAAGGCTTGTCTAGCCCCTAAACTTCCAGAAGTGGGTGTGCACCCCCACTACTTTCAGCCTAGGAGTTCGTCGCACCAAGCACTTCCCGTAGGGTGTTAGGTTTAGGTGTTTTCTTTCTAAAGTTAACATAGAGTTTTAGCGTGTTTTACAGGTTCAGATGTTGATCTTTTCTAATATGCTACTAGTTCTTGTTAGCTTAATAATTTTCTAGACTTGGATTTATCTTAAACATTATCTTTAGGTAATAAATTGATACCAAGTAGTTCATGAGATTTATTTTCAAGCTTTAGAGAAGTTGAAGTACTTATCACTTAGTTATTCAAAGCTCCATTTGTATACTATTTTCAGCCAAAGGTATTCTATAAAGTTCTAGGGACATGTGTACAACCTTTTAAAGGATTGCATTTTTAGCAATGTATTCTCCATAAGTATGCTTTTGAAAAATAGCTTAATATTTGAGTTATCCCAACCAAAATCTTATCGTACTCAATACACGATGTTCCAAACTTTTATATATATTTTACTGTAGTGTAATGTTTGAACGGTATAACAGCACACCATGCTCAACAGACATTCATAAAAGGAAAGTGTGTAAAGGAATCATTCACAATTCCAAGAAGGGTTAGGAGTCGTGCCTTACTGGAGTCCTCACTTCCCAATTCAACCCCAATTCCCCAGTTTTAAGTGCACCTATATTCTAAGTATTTCACTCGGCTTGTTTTCTCGGGTTCAGAGCGTAACTACGCTCTGATACCACTTTCTGTAACGCCCCTATTTAACGTAATTACAGCGGAATTAAAATACTAAGGCGATTACAGACCATCGGGTTCCAAACACCCGATACCAACCTCACCAATTACAACCATTACAATTATCTAAGTTACGGTCTAAACTCAAGAAAACAACGTAAACAAAATTGAACGTAAAACAGAATAACTCTATACAGTTCCTAATTCTCATCCCAATCACTCATGCTCTTCGTGGCCACCTGTATAAACAATTTCGTACCTGCAAGATGAAACCAAGCAGCCCACCCCGAGAGGGGTGAGTCAGTTCCCTAGAATGGAACTAGTACAATTCTCCAAAACAATATTTAAAACATAACTCTTCAAAATAAACAGTAACTTGAAATCAAACTCTTGAAAGTAAAACAGGGAAAGAGGCACTTCAAAACAATCAATCATGGAGAAGAAAGAACAAGGAAAGGATAGAGACAAAGAACTTAAGAACCAAGTCAACCACTTAAGAAGTCACACCATATAGTTAGTAAGCATCCATTATTGATGTTAGAACCAATTCTGGTTAAGAAGAGAAATACTCAGGTAGTCACAAAGGACTAGGAATGATATGAATACCCATAACCCGTGGTAGACAGTTTATGTCACCACCATTTCAGAAAGCTGATTCCCATAGACAAAATATACACAAGAGTGGAATAAATTCAACTGGGAGAGATGGCCCCCACCGCCAAGTATGTCCTTTTAGGACAGGGGATATACAACCCCTCACAGTTTACTACGTCCCTTTTGGGACAGGGGATATACAGCCCCTCATTGTTACCATTGAAGACGCGCGCACGTCACAACAAAAGACTCAGCTCATGGATGAAACAATATCCAGAGTCAAAGGAAGAATTACCAAGATTGACCTTTTCCATATTTCCACTAGATCACTAACTACACCAGAGCAATACCAAAACACTCAGTCCTACAGAGTGCAGAAGCGTAAACCCTAGGCAGTTAATGTCTAATGAAACAACCAAACAGAAGGAATCAATAACTACGAAAGTTTCACATTCAAGGCTCAGTTAGGCACGTCAAGCTGAGTTAGTCACAAACAGTTTTCCTTAGAAATCAATTTAAGAACAGTTGGTGTTTTCCAAAGCATTCCACAAAGCTCATTAGCAAAAGTATCTGAGTACGAGAAATCGTACCTGGGTAACGCTGTAGCAGTTCTAGTCAACTTGCGCAAACAATCAACAGTACTCTGAAGAATATTAAAGGTAGTCTATCATCAATCACTTGTAGCCTACGTTAAGCTTAAATAAACTCCCCACTCTTATTTCTAAGTCCCAATTGTCTTTTAAGCCCTCACTTAAATGTTATGTATAACCTTTGACTTGTCTTAGAATGTTGCATAACTCAAGGTTGTAAGACCAAGGAATGTATTTTATTAACACTTGTTAATTGTTCAACTCTTATCCACTACTCGTACTTAACCATAATTCTCAACTCAAGACTTTTGAGACCCTTATGTCATAAATGCATTTTATGTTATTCAATAAATCTTAGAATTTCAATAACAACTCTTAAGCTCAATACTTTTATTCTTAATTTAGAATAAACATCGTATTATGACCTATGATAGGTTTATCTTAGAATATTATACTATTATTTACAATGTACTGATTATGTATTTTATCAATATTACTAAATAATCCATTATGATTAAGTTTCCCCTTAACTTAATTAAGATCTACATCTTGTATATAGAAATCATAGTGGTGTATATACATTTTAGTATAACTTAATTGAGCCACCAAACTCAATTATCATATCCTTAGTTCAGAATGACTTTTTATTATAACCGTCTAATAATCTTGACATAAGATGTTGAATTATTTCTCATATTGAAATAACTATATTATAACTAACTTAGACGTAACAAACTCTTACATTTAGTATTGACAAGATATATTATTTGTTTTATTATCACCTATGTAATAAGGTGTTTTAACATAACCTTTTATGTATCCTTACTTACATTTAATTTCCTAAATGTTTTATTTTACACACCTTCCCTCCATAGACTACGTATAATCCTTTTATACTAAACCTCAATAAACTTAAGTCTTAAATATGTTTTAAATTATTTACAAAACCTAAGGTTTCAAAGGTGTAACATAATAAATTATTTTCCTTTATTATGTTTTTAGGATAAACATTATATCTTAACATAAGGTAAAATTTATCTAAGAATTAAATTCTTATTTGTAAGTGAAATTGTCAATTATTTAATAAGATCATCTGTTCCGAAAAATCATCATACCTTATATTCAAATGACGTATTAATATGTTCCAGTGTCAAAAGGTAAATCAATATAATCTCTTATATAACTTAGATTCCTCAAGTAAAGGTTCAAAGGTTTTAAGTATCTAATTTCTATTTATAAACCTTTTTATAAATTCTAACTACTAAACACATCACTTAATTATAAACTCACATCCTAAGTATTGGTAATTAATGTTATAAATGTATTTCATATGGCTCATCTAATGCCAAGAAACTTAAGGATTATTATTTAGATAAATTTCCAAATCATAGTTTAATATAGTTTTATATCATAATCCTTTTAATGATTTTATCTTAAAACATTAAGTTATATTTCAATACCATAAATGTTAAGAAATGATTAAATCTAGACTTACTAATCCACCTCACATTTAGATGTAAAAGTATTTTATTTATTTTATTGTTGTTTATATATTAAGAACATTTAGATGGAAAAGTATTACATTTATTTATCATTAATTATAGAATAAGATCTATTTGTGTAACATTTTATGTAATCTATTCACAATTTTTCCTAAGTTTTAACTTATTAATTACTTAACCCAATTTTAGATTTACATTCTGGTCATTGACAAATAATACTATACATGTATTTAAATAGGATTTATATAATCCTTAGAAATTCAAAGGTAACTCAAAACTCAATTTCATAACCATAAATTAATACCACCCCATATAATATTCTTTTATTAGTATTATGTAGAGGTTTAGTTTATCTCATTAATTCCTTCATATTATATTTTCTATAAGGTATTTTATTTCTTTTATTTATTTTTAGTATATATATACTAGGATTTATTCAAGACATTCTTTATGTAGTTTTATTGCATTTAATTATTTATATTAACTTTTACACATATCTATATCCAATATATGGTTTATAAAATAAAGTATTTTCCTTAGTTCAAATTAAGTAATTAACTTCAATTCTATATAATTAATATAAATGAAGATTAATTTAATCCTTGATTTAACCTAAGTTACTATTTTATTTCTCTCATATAAGTATATATATAAGTAAACAATTGTTACTTCACTTAAAAGTTAATACCCAAAATAAACATACCGTTATGAGATGTTTAATTTAGTCTTTATTATTCTCAACCTAAAAAGTTTATTAATAAACTATACTTTAATTTTTGTTACATTAAAAACCTATATTATAGGTTATTCTTATGAAAAATTCAAAACACAATTTTTAAACCCATTTACCATTGTCCAAAAATTCCCAAATTAAATATACAGCAACTATAACATTTTAGACATATTATAAAAAATTTATTTCATAAAAATATCTTTTTACATTTTCCAAATAACTCCATAATACTCATAATTTGAAAAAATCATAACTTACGTTTAAAAACTCAAAACCCATATTAATTTACATCATAATAAACTATATTTTATAAGGAATCTATGGTTAAAATTTCAAGTCAAAATACATTCAGGAAGGCATTTAAATAAATTCAACAAGTTAGGGTTAAATTCTGGTTTTAATAGAACTCAAAACAACTTAATCTACCCATGTTTTAATCTCGGCCGTCCGTTCCACATAACTACAATCGGACGGTCCAATTTCACCCAGTTCATCCAGAAATCCCCAAATCGACACGAATGGTAATTGTTCGATTTCTCTCAATCCACAGAATGAAATTCGGTGATTCTTGTTTCATTGGATTCGAAATTCAAAGACGGTTCTAATGGTACTAAATTTGTGAATTATAATGCAGTATACGTCAATTTCGAATCTGGGTTGTTCGAACCTAGGGTTCATACCGGTTCTGATTTCAATTCGACAAATTCTCTTTACGTAGTGTGTAATTGGTTAAATTGATAGAGGGGAATGAACGGAAATACAAAAACGAACACCATAGATGGTGGAATTTGGACGGAATCATACCGGAGATGCGCCGGCAAGGCAATTCGAACTCGTTTTCTGGAAAAGTTAGTATTTTTTGTGTTGTTCAGGTAGGCAACTTTAGACGCTTCTATCTCCCAAACGATCGAGAACTGGCTTGAGGTTTCTTCATAATAATTGTATAGGAATCAGAGATCTTTAAAACGAGCTATAGAACAAGAATTTTGCCCAAGGATGAAGAAGATATGATAGGACGACGTTTACCTGTTCAACTGAAATTTCTGGATTTCTGGGTTTCCAGAACTCGGGGAGGCAACTTTAGATGCCTTTATCTTTAACCCTATTGAGAATCAGCCTTTGGTGTAAAAAGGAAAGTTGGAGAGGGATTTGAGATCTTTAAAATAAGCTAAAGAACACAAAATTTGGATGAGAAACGAAGAAGTTATGACGAGACGAAATTTACCTGATTTCAGTAAAAACTGAAATTCTGGGTTACGAATTCGCAAGGAGGCAACTTTAGATCGATTTTCCCGTCGATGTAGAATGATTTAGGTTATGTATGAGTTATGGTTGGAAAGAGGAATTGTAGGAGAAGAGAATGGAGAAGACGACACTCAAAAATTCTCAAAGACGAGTGAGATTTTGGTGTTTAAAGTTAGGGCAAAAACACTGATGGCAGCTAGGATTCTGGCCGATTTTCGTGCTAAGTACAGGCGACCCGTGTGAGCTTGACACGTGGCAGTTTTCAAAATGTTGGCTCTAAACTTCATTCTATCATAACTTTGGCTAGGATGATCCGTTTTTGACGTTCATTTTATCGATATTCATGGTTTTCCATAACCTATTTATTGGTATAGGTTTCATGGGCTGGTTTGACCATTCTCAAAAAGTCAACCCTAGCAAGGCCTAAGAAGCTTTAGGGTTTCTAGAATTTTATATTGACTTTTATGCCCCAAATCAATGCTCCAAATATTTCTAAAATCTTTATAATATAATTGGAGTGTCTAGGAATTTTTGCAAGATTTATTGACTTATAAATCTTGTTATTAAATTCATAATACCATATAATAAATTAATTTAAATTGTATTATTATTCAGAATTTAATATAAGAAGTCCCCTAAATAATTTTAAAATAATACCATATAATAATTTGATGTTAATAATATTATTAAGGGTTTTAATAAAAGAAATCCCTTAAATTAATTTAGGGGTATTTCACATTAATTGTTCATTTTAAATTTTAACTTTTCTTTAGTTAATTCAACCTCAAAAACAATATACGACCCTGAATTTTTAGTTTTCTAGGATTAGACTTATTTTCTTAAAGTTCCGCAGATTGATACCCGGTTGCTTCTGTTTATTATACTACCGCGATCGGGACTTTTGCCCGACAGACTTACTGATTTATTAATTTCTAGGTTTAATTTCATAGTTTTTAGTATATCAATTTTCCTTGTTTGCAAAATGGCGTTATTGCCTTTGTCTAGTTATTATCGTTGGTTGTCAACTGTTTTTTGTTTTATTTATTTTATTTTAGTTTTGTTTGTTTATTATATTTTCAGTTTCTCAATCTTTATTGCTTGTGCTTAGTCTTTCATGCTTTTAATGTTTAATATATGCAGAGTGTAGAATGAAATCCTTCATGAGTCTGGCATATTTTGAAAGGTCTATTTATTGATTTTATTTTGTGAACAATGAGGGCATTGATCAGGAAGTTGAGACATTTCCCTTAAAATATGTCAGTTGTACTTAATGCCAATATAGTTTTGATTATTCTCTTGCTATGATGAATAAGCTTCATTTAGTGCCAAAATGTTGAATTTTTGGGTGATAATTTTTGTGGAAATTTTTGAAATCTAACCTGATGACAACCTCAAGAACCTTTTTTTGCTTAAAGTTGTCCATATGTATTGTCTTATTTAAATTAATTCTGTTTTTGCTGAAATTTGGTGGATTTGCCGATTGCGCAAACTAAATTAGTTTGGCTTGGTGACTTTTGGAATGATATGAAACTTTGGTATGAAGAATAATGCAAGGTACTCCACATATCATGAATTTTCTGAACTAAAACAGGTCTCATTTATCCGGTTATTAAGCCTGTGGGGTGCTTCATCATCCATCTACCTAAGGTATTGTGATCTAGGGCCGAAAACCGTTATAGCATAAAGAGAAAAGTCTAAGGAATGAAAACAATTATGCAGAATATAAGAATACAATTATGCAAAGATAGGAAAGCCCTTAAAAACTAAATGTTTAGTGGAATTTTCCTATTTTAATCATGAGTCTGTGGTGTTGAAATGTATTGCAGAATATGGCATTACTTCACACCCCTTGTCATCCAAAGGTTAAGGAATGAAATTGATGGAAGATCCTAATCTAGTCTATGTTTAGTTTTCACAATCTAAATTCTCCGTGCTTTTACAAATTATTCTTTTTCATTGTTTACAAAAATTTACAACTTTGAGCAGGATTATTCTTTTGATTGTCATTTTTGCTTGATTTCCTTCTACATTTGTTTGATTCTAAGATTTGATAGTATGACCTTGGAGTGAGTTTTGTTATTTGTTTGCTTAAGGACAAGCAAACGCTAAGTGTGAACAAGTTTGATAAATGCGAAATATAGAGACTTTGAAGGGTTAAATTTGTCTATTATTCATATTGGTTTGGTCAATATTTCTCACTTATCATGAGTTTTTCCTATGATTTGTGTTTAGATAAGAATTGATGCATTTTATGTGTCAAATGTAGTTAAAATTCATGGAATTGCATTCTTCACTTCACAAGCTTCGTAACACAACAAGCTGGGAGCAATATGAAGTCTAAATGAAGAATCTAGACCCGAAACAAGTTTCACTCGTCAGGATACTGACATGTCCGAATATACGTCCGAACTTATATTTTCGAACAGAGGCCGAAACTTCCTGAAAATGTGACCTAACATGCGTCCGAACTTCCAAGTTCAGATGTCGCAAGAAGAATGCAAAAGTATACGTTTTTAAGAGTTAAAATGCCTATTTTTGATATAAAAAGACACATAGGGTTGGGGGCCCATGACCATTCACGCCGGATGCCTCATACGAGGCTTGCACCTCTCAATCTCACCACATCATTGCCACCTCTTCATCATCTTCAACATCCAGCCAAAGAGTCTCTAGATCTGACAAGCACGACAAGAGCATAAGTCTTCTTTACCAGATGATTTCTCTTCTATCTCTGGTTGTTATTTCCTGTAACATGTTAGGATATAAAGGATTTACTCTAGGAGATGGTTATTTGTAGCTAGTTGATTATGCAATTACTTATATTACTTTGACAAGAGATTTTATTTCTGGATTGTTCAGATTAAAGTTTGAGTTGTGCTTTCTAATAAATTTTGTGTATTTGTCAATTCACTTTTGAATCTTGTTATGATTATATCGGTGATTAACAAGATAGTTCTATTAATCTGTTGCCTATGGAAACTATATCAGATTGATTACGTTGTCTTTTAGGTGCTTTAATTCTTAAGGAGAATTGAATTGGATTAATTAGGGTTTTCTTCAAGTTTGAATAATTCTTTGCGCTTAATCCATCTAAGTTTGTTTCGCTAGAATCTTGATTAGATTTTGCATGTTCTACAAGATGAGCTTCCTGTGATTAGGATTTAATGTAGGTAAGGTATTAAAGAATTTATTCAATCCATATCTCTTGTTAAATTATTGAAGTTTATATAACCTCACTAGCGAAGAAGAACCTAAACCCAGAGTTCCGCTCATCTATATCATCTATGGTTTTATTTAATTTTGTTCTTTTATTTTATCTTTGTTATTTAAATCTTCAAAACAAAACAAACAACCCATTGATTTCGATTTAATGCAGGTAAGATATTAAAGAATTTATCCCCTCCATATCTCTTGTTAAATTATAGAAGTTTATATAATCTGACTAGTGAAGAAGAACCTAAATCCAGAGTTCCGCTCATCTATATCATCTATAGTTTTATTTAATTTCGTATTTTATCTTTGTTATTTAAATCTTCAAAACAAAACAAACAACCCATTGATTTCGAGTTTTCTTAGGATTAGGCTTATTTTCTTCAAGTCCCATGGATTTGATACCTGGTTACTTTATTTTTGTACTATAGTGAGCGGGATTATTTGCAACCCGACAGGCTTTTGATTTATTAATTTAGAGATTAATTTTGTAGTTTTTAGTATATCATTTTCTCTGTTTGTAATAGACTCCAACTCTTTTGCACAGAGGCAAAGTTCCACATCTAGATCCACTCTATCAACCCTCCGCCCCTCATGATGTGCAATAGATGACCAAGACAAACACGGTTGATGAAGAAGCGCCAATGATCTATCTGAGAGTGACTCTATTGAGGGTGGACACCCAAAGGAATTTCCAAATTCAGGGGGAACATGCAACCCTTCTACCAATGCATGGGTTATGGGGGGAATCACAATTTGTTTCACCATCATCGACAAAAAAGGGGGAAATTGTTCATAACTTTTTAGTTTTGCCGATGACGACTTAATCTACACGCAAATGGAGTCAATCAAGAAATGTTCAAACTTTGAGTGTTGCTAAAGATAGGGTCCTTCCATCTGCACGTAGTCCCTCGAGCAGAATGATAAAACCTGCTGCAACAAACCCAAAGATGATGAAAGAGTCTGTCTAGCCAAGAGAGTTCGCCCGATGTTTTATGGCTGAGCACGGTGTTAGTTATAACAACTTGCAAAATTTGTGGCCAAGGAATGCGTCCAGATATCCACAATGTCTGTTTGTCAGCGTTCAACTTCTACTGTCCTAAATACTTGAAGCCACAACCTTAAGACAAGTCAGGTCCAAAATTTGTGGTGAAAAAAAATCAGATCCCTAGATTTTCAAAAATGCACTCCCTTAACGGCTCTAGAGGATGTGCTATTATCAGTTGTAATGTGTGCTTTTTCACCCTAATACTTCCTATATTAGGGAAAAATCACCAGGAAAAAGAGACATGTCTCATATTACAAGCTACAATTCATATATCTAGCTATTTAGAGCTTTTACACTTATTTCTCCATATGTTGTATTGATCTATTAGTTGAGAAGTGAGTGTTGGAGTAAGGGAGATTATGTCTGTAACCCTAAAAATTCTATCAATAAAGTTTCTCATTTTTGTATTGGTATATTTATTGATGGACTCCGTTCGTTCACCGAAAGAGTCAAAGTGTTTCAGCAACTTACATCTTGGAACACTTTGAAGACAGCCCATCAGTTGACTGCTTCCGCTTCCCGAGCTAGTCTGTATAGGTCTAACAACCCAGAAAGACTACGTCAACCCCTTCTATGCCATAAGATTGACTCTGTCTATTAAATTTTGATCGAGAGAGTTTGTCTGAGTCTAACAACCCAAACAGACTCTGTCAGCCCCACCGATCCTACACTTACAAAGGATGAGGGGCTTGCCACTGACATGTAGCTTAAAATCTCCCCTTTGCGTGATGTTTTCTCTATAAATGTTTCTCAACCAAGAGGTTGGATCTTCATGCGTGGAGTACACATTGGGAAGAGCCTGACAGTTTGATGGCGACTACAAGGTTCGTACTACTGGGAAGGCACTCCTTCTCTTCGAGTTTGAGAGTCATGATATGGTG
Organism: Limonium bicolor; assembly: GCA_023374045.1. NCBI lineage: Eukaryota > Viridiplantae > Streptophyta > Magnoliopsida > Caryophyllales > Plumbaginaceae > Limonium > Limonium bicolor. The sequence continues at coordinate 399,797,311 of CM041776.1, read as the reverse complement.
CATATAGTCCTTTACCGGGGGTCATGGTGCTTTGACGGCTCTTTGTCATGTCTATTATGTCTTAGGTGTCCTTGTTGTGTTTCTACTCCTCCTCTGGACCCCTTTTCTTGTGATTTGTTCATATTGAGTATGGTAATCTCTAGATGGATTTATGCTACTTCGTAACTACCCATGAGGACTTGGTTGCACCTAGTGGTTGTTGTGGTTAGTCTGTACCCCGATCAGAATGCTCTTTTCATGCTTCTTACTAGTTATTCTTAAGGATGTAACTATGTCCGGCTAATCTAATACATCACTTGTTTCAAAAAAAAATTCCCCTATGACTAGCTGCAATAACTTTCTCACCCGGGGTTAATTTACAGTTAAAATCTTCCAAAATATCTCTCAGAGAATGGACACTAAGGACATCTCCCTCAAATCAGACCAAAAGTTATCTCACATAAGAAGAAGATGTTGTGACATTTCATCCCTTAAAAGGTTTTCCAATTTCTTTTATATATATTACAATGGACGAGCCCATCATTTATAGCTGAAAATAGAAAACATAAGGTTCAAACAATTATGAAAAATTATTAGAACCTTCTTCGGTGAATAAGTCTATTTCCAATTTAGTCCCCTTCGTTTAGATAGTTATTTTACTTCTCTCCTTTCTTAGGGTTTTGACGATCATCTGCCTAACAAAAAAGTCTCATAATGCTCTACCTAATAAGTAGGTAAAATAATGAATACACTAACATAAACGGTTCGTTACATAGACTTTTGCAAATAGAACATGAGGTGCAACTCGATCTAAATTGAAGGTGTAGTATATAAAGTTGCTAATTAGTTAGTCGAGTAAGGTACTTATTAGACCTTAATTGACTAATTAGTTCATTAAGGCCACTAATAATCCACAAAATGCGTATTAGATTGATTTTTAGGTCAAATAAAACCCTTTATCGGTTTTGGGCAAGCAATATTTATGTTAACCTGTCTGTTAAATAAAGTGATCCAAATAACCAAGTAACAAAACTATCTAATACAAATAATATCTTGGTGTTGCATCAAACATATAGATGTGGCTTGATGCCTATGATTGAACTTGGTCACATGAATTAGTGGAATAATAGAAAAAATAAGATTATTCAGGATTACAAGTTGAGTGTTAAAACTATGCAATGAATCCTAAGACGTATGGTGTTGTTCGTCTTGGCATATTTGTGGTTGTTTTTAGTTTGGTTGTTTTATCAACAGTAATATTTTATTGAAAGAGAATGTAGAATCCACGTGAAACCCAGACATGATCCATTTAGGGGCCACCTTTTTATGCTTTTAGTATGTCATCAAATATGCCAGAAAAATACTAAGGCGGACGAAGAATGGACTAAAACAAATGAACAAAAAATAGGGTAGATTATTGTAGATCTACTCAAGACTCAAACATTACTCTTCTATGGATTTCCTAAGACTTTGATAGGTCTTAGGGATAGAGAAAATCAGTTAGAACAATTAATGAACATGTGAAAGTAGACTTGCTGCCCAAGGAATTCATTAATTTATTTATATTACATAGGAAACGGAACTTAATTTACACTATCAATTAAAATGAATTGAATTGGATTGTTAGCGCCTAAGTAAATGTGTAGAAAACTAGTATTTTAGTTAAGTAGTCCTTTAATATCATACTTTTGTGCATTACATCAGGAATTAAGTACTGCTACTATAAACAGTGTCATTACTCCTTGTAAGAACTTGAGTGAGTGATTAACACAATCAAATTAACAATGAGATTTTCAGATAAATTCTTGGCTAAATCTGACTACATTTATTGTGCATTTAGTAAAGAATATCTATATATTGAGTATGAGAAAAATATATATAAAAAAACTGTTGTACTGAAAGTATGACTTTTATACACAACTTTTGTCATACTCGTAGTTCTTATATAGTATAATATATGTACTTTTGTTTTACCATATGGTTAATGATGTAGTCATCTTAGGCTACAACCACATATAACCTAAACTAGTTAGATTTACTGATGTGTTCGGAAGTCAGCAGCTGTTTTAGGAATCGTATTGTTGATTAGTAGTTTTGTATAGTAGAGAAAGAAGTCAAGAACTCAATATGTGGTGAAGAAAAGGTTAAAAGGATAGTAAAAACAGAAACCGCCGGATGAGCTGCTACCGGCTGCGTGTGGTATGATTGTTTTGTGGTTGTTTTGGTCTGACTGTTTTGTGACAGATTTATATGTAACAGTATATTATTGGAGTAGAATGTAGGCTCCACGTAGGACCCACGTGGAGACCACCGCCAAAACTGCCAACTTTAGGCGCTCTCCGAACGCAGCTTGACGGTTTGTATTATAATAGGAGTACTATCTTTGGGGAGATGTATGGTTTTAATCTGCAGCAAGAGCGGTTCTTGTTTTCTCTTCTTTCTTTGTAACCCAGCTTTACAAAACAACAATTAGACGGATGGTGTTATCAGTTATGTTATGTGTACGTCAATATGTGCAGAGTAGAAAAAGGAGGACTATGAGTAATAAAGTCAGTCACGCAAGGCATTTTTGTCAGTCTTCTAGAACAAGGGTTTGTTGACCAGAGAAAAGAGGAATTGAGTAGTGTGGTAGATAATACTAACTTGATTTCAGGTTTCAAAACAAATAGTACTACTAATAAATTAGTACTACTAATCTTGTATTATACGTTGAGCAACTTTATCAAAAACTGATGATACACGCTATATCTCTGAACAGTGCCAGCACCTAATTAGTTCTCACCTTTAAAGATAAAGAAAACACTTATTTCTTCTTGATAAAAAAATGTAGTACAAGTAGGATTTGGTTATGAATCAATACCCGTAGGATGATTTTTTAAATCACTAAAAAACAGAATTTAAACTACGAGATGGGCCAGATTTTGAATATTTGGGTCTAGGCTGATAAACCCATGATAAATTATTGACTGATATTTTCACGTTGGCATCACAACCCGTGTAGAACATAAAAGATTGATAACTTGGGTTGAGTTGTTACTTTGAATTTGTTTTTATTTAGGTCTTCGTGTTGAAAGAAACTGTGTGTGAAACTGAGAGGGGAAATTGTTAGTATTATAAAAGTCAACAACGTACGACAACCGGCAGCGTGGTCTGTCTCTTTTGCCGTTTTGATGGGTGAGAGTGCAACTTGACTTATAAACTCATAAAAGAAACGTGCCGTTAGAGTTGAAATGTTATAGGATTAGACATTGTAAGCACTGTAGCAGTAGCAGTAGCCTCGAAGCGAAGCAAAGCAAAGTGGTGGTGGAGTGGAGTTTATGCAAATGATGTCGCCGACGGTTGTAGTAGGTATATATTCGCAAGAGAGAGATAACCATTCTTCCTGGTATTCCTCAATCCACTTGATACTTTGTTAGAGAGAGTGAGGGTGGTGGTGGATATACTTTTGCACAAAGAACGTACGAATAGGAAAACAATTCACCACTTCATTGCAAAACATCCTTATTTTACATCTCAGATGAAGATGAGAACATCTCTTTTTCCTCTCTTTTATACATTATAGATGCTCCCATTCAACTGTTTTTTCAGATGCTTTTTTCTTTGTTCATTTAGCAACAACAACGAAAGACTGATAACGAACCACCAGTGGTCTATGTACGTACTTAAAGCAAAATGATGAAACTGTTGAGTGACAAATGAACAAATTAAAATTTTGGATTAACAAAAGAACAGAACAGAGTTTATCACACAAAATTAACCAACAGGATCGATCCAAAGTTTTTTTTTCTTTTTTTTGTAAGAAGGGATCGGTCCAAAGAGATGTATATAGATAAAGAAGCTTGATAATATAAATAATGGAGTACTAGTTAATCCAGTAAGTGAGTTGTCTTTTCTAATGTTCTAAACCCTAACTCTGGGTCTGGGGCCAAACAAAGCCAACCCCACACGCACATCTCCTTCGAGATCTCTCATCAAAGGTCCTACTGATTACGTAAGTTTGTGCCCCGATTCGGCTGTCTCCTCCTCCTTCATGAATGATTAGCCTGCCGGTGGTACGACTTTCAAACAAACCAGGCGCTCGATCAGCACATGTATTGTATTGGTAATCTAATTGACTCAACGATGATCTAAAATCTGGTAATTATATAATGTATTAGACCGGACAAGACAGGACCGGTCCGACTATTATGATGATTCGAGTATGAGATTGGCCGTGGTGGCCTCGACGTTGGAGATTGAATGGTTGTGCTCTCCTTCGTAGGTTACTATCAGCATCGCGGGATCATCAAGTGCTCTCTCCACGTGTTTCCTGGCTGGGCATCCTCTAACCGTGCTGCACTTATAATAACCCCTGCCAATGCCAATGCCAATGCCATTCCAAAGAAGTGGACACCACGTTAATTAAAATACTATCTCACAATTCGATTGAATACAATTCGTATGAGAACCGACCAGGTCTGGCTGATGAATCTATTGATTGAATTGCAATCATAGATCACTGAAATCTACTACTACGAGTATTGTAATTCTGACAAGGGGAATTAAGTCGTGTTGATGGAGTAATTACCTGGGATGCGGAGATCCTTTGATGGGCTTTTGACCATACTTCCTCCATGAGTAATCATCCGGTGGTATATCCGCCATCCTTGAGCTTATCGCCGGCACTCTCACTGATCTCTTCAATCTCAATTTCCTGATTCAATTTCACCACCATCAGTTAATAAAACATCCATCCATGCCATGATTATCCACCACATTCCCAATGTATACTATAGTAGTAGTAGTACAAAAGAAAAAACCTGACAATTTACTGACTAATTAAACAATTCCAAATAATAAGAATAGTCAGAATCTGTATTGTAATTCATTTGTACCTTTTCCTCGAGCAATGACACCGGCCGGACGATGTGCCTCCACACCTGCCACCACCAGATCCGGTATTCCCACCCGACATGCTGCTATTACACTTCCTTATCTTAAACGAAGCAGACGACAAAGGCGGTCTTCTCCCTGAGCCACCAGCAGAGCAAGATGAATAATTCGTTATCTGAAACGACGCCCCTGTTCCATTTTCCGACACCGACCCTCCAACTCCATCCTTAATTTGCTTTTTCTGATGATTTCTCCCAGTTTCAGCAACCAGATCCACTTCCCCAGTCAACGTCGACCCAGTCACTAACGAATTACCACCCGACACAACAGGCGAACACGATGAAAAATTAATTAACGCGGCCGTGGCGAAATCAAACTGGTGATTATTATTATTACGAGCAGCGGACATCGGTATTTGCTTGATTGGTTTTGGGCATAGAACGGGAGCAACGCTGCTCTCGAGAACATGATTGTGTTTTCTATCGTCTTGTGGGAAGAAACGGAAGGAAGTGGAAGAAGGTCGGGGTGGGGAAGGTGTAGGGGTTGGAGAGGGTGTTGAAGAAGAGTAATTAGATGGGTTTTCTACCGCCGTTATTGAGGATGGACCTCGTCTGAACCGAGCGTGACCGGTTCGTGTTCGACCTAGAAGTGAAATCACTCGTCTGAATTTTGTGACGGCGTCGTCCGCCATCGCTTGGCAGTTTAAATCGAATTCGTACGTCGGTTTACCACTATTGCTGTTGTTGTCCTGTTTCTTATTTGGGTTGGTTATTTGTACTTGTTGTCCTTCTTGTTTTTCAGGTTCACCGGAACGTTGTTGATAATGAATATCTGTTGTTGTAGAGAGGAAGTTGATGAAATTCTCAACGCTTTGGAGACCAGCTGCTGTTTCATGGGCTATGAGTTTCTCAGCTATACCAACACCATCACCTGAAGTAGTAGCAGTAGTAGTAGAAGAAGAAGAAATGATAATAGGAGCAGCAGTTGTAGTAGTAGGAGTACTGAAGCAGCTGCTCATGTGTTGCTTTTGATGATTCTCCCCGTAACTCCCCATCATTAGATCCAAGGCCATATCTCTGTGTGTATCTCTCTCTCTAAAGAAGAAGAAGGATCGGTTAGAAGAGTGACATAAGAGAGAAAAGGAAAAGGAGTTTGAGAAACGAGAGAAAGAGAGAGAAGACAAGTTTTGTTTTTGTTGACGGGGCGCAAAAAGAAGTGAAGAAGAACAACGGCAACGTCTGAATTGAATTGTTGTGTAATTGAGAGAGAGATGGAGAAAAGTAAAAGGCGAGTCTGCAGTAGTAGAAGTAGTGGGATTGATTTGAATAAGGGAGGGTGGAATTGGAATATGAAAGAGGGGAAGACTCTTTTGTAGCAGTCTGAATTCTTCCTTGTCTGTCTCTTTACTGCTTTTTCCTCTTTGGTTCACTTTCTCTGGTCAAAATAATGCCATCGGAAGGAATACACAGAGAAAGGGCCCGAACCGATTACCGAACCGGACCAGCTGACTGACCAGTGACTTTAATTAATACTACAGTATAGTAATAGTACCACAACTAAAGATTAAAGTAAAGAAAAAGAAAAGAGAGGCCGTCAAACTTAGGTAAGAATAAAGAAAGAAAGGAAATTTTCTTTAACTCGGAAGATTGCAGCAGTGGGAAGAAAAGATGAATTTCAAACCAGAAATTTGTTGTGACAGCCTATATTAGTAATCGTACGTTCTTTTGTTTTTCCTCGATATACTCGTTGATATTTGTCGGGAGTTTGACTGAATAGAAAGATTAGTGTATAGTGGATGAATGGGTTCACAATCAATCACAACGAAAATTATAACAAACCCAAATTGAATTGTCTTTTTGAGTTCATCGGTCAGCCAACACTAGAGCCGGGCTTGGTTAGAATGGGTCGAGGTTCAATTTTTACTTTTCCCTTTTTGTTTTTTTAAGGTTTTGTAAAAGGAATTTCGATGATGATTTGATTTACGTATAAACCCAACTCAACGACTTAAATAAGAGCCGTTTGGTTTGGCGCTTTTTGTCAACTCATTGGTATAAATTCTTACGTACTCCTGTTTGCTGCGCTGGCATCCACATTACTATAATATTAAATTTTGTCGTTGTCTGGCGACAAGATTCTGAGTTTGTATGTAAAATTCCAAAACCCCCCACTAGTTTCCAAGCTTGACATAGTTGACTTATGAACAAAGATTATCTTATCTCATCTCATGCATTGTGTGTATAAATCCATATCATGTCATTGTAGTAGTATTTTTACTGTTAGTAAACTCAACTCACGGCAGGAGTAGAAAGCGTGCATGTTGCTTCAAGCAAGGGACGTCCATTTGATGATCATTTCATTATATAGGTTTCCCACGGCAGCCTTGTTTGTATTGAACCTGTTCTTGAACATTGACCATTTTACCTCGCCTATACAGAAACAGTTGTTTGTTTTGAGTTATTCCAACTAAATTGTTCATGTTAATTTAGATATTAATCATCAGTACATTAAAATTCTCTCGGCCGGTGTAAGCATGCATTTTGATGACCATGGCACTTCAAAATGATTGTGCGATGATTAAATTTGTTGGGTAATTAAGTCATTAATTTCACGACCCTAAAAACAGTTTAGTTCTAAGATCAAGACACGACGTGTGTCTTTAAAAGACCAGCACACGTTAGACTCAAAAGTTTAAATTACCGATATCATTCTCTAAAACAATAAACAAATTTGATATTTGTGAAGACCCTGTAAAAATAAGGCAAAGTAAAGTCCCTAAGTACAATTAAGTTAAACTAACTTTAAGTCATATGACCTGTTCAGATAACAGTAATGGAAAAATAGAAGGAACTTGAAATGCACAGATAAGCTATAGACCGCAAGTTTTGGTCAGCTGTTAATGTGCAAAATACGAAAGTGAAATCATAACTCAGTAAGAGTTGAACATCAACAAAATAAGCAACACTTGAAATATTTTTATTAAACATAACTATAACTATATATATATTAACCCAAATGATATTAAGTACAAAAACTGAAACCAGAATTCAATTCACGATAAACCATATCAAAATCTCATACACAAAAGAGCGTGATAAAAAACTAGTATTTCTAAGTGACTCCGGTTCAAAGCATACAAAAATAGGTCTGAATCTTGTATGGATATTTCTTCTCTCTACTATTATGATCATCAGTAGATTTTTTGAGTTGAGTTGACTTGCACCTCCAAACAAGCACTACTGACTTATCCGATGAATGAGTTGCTGACCTTGAGTAGTTCTTCATAGTTAGGACTTATACCAATTGCTCTGCCAAACTGTTACTCCCTCCTAGTTTAAATGTAAGTTGATTTGAAGATAAATTTGGACTGAAAAATAATTCAGATTTATCTCCATAACAACTCCTATTTTAGTTCTTATTGAGGCCGATAAGTTGCTCTATCAAATGGACACCCCACTTGTTAGATCAATGAGTTACTACATTGTAAATTTTTGCATAAATTGTTAACAAACACGCAGTCATATTAGTAACTCTGTCAACGCGTTAACTTTTTATTCATATGAATAGGTTGATCTGACGACTAGCTTGAAAAGCAAACACAAGTCGTTTCCTAACTTTCGACTTATAGTCATTCAAAAAAAAAAAAAAACTTTCGACTTATAAAGAATCCGCGTTTTCCAAATTAGAGTAGCATACTTGAACAACCCCTAAAGTAATTTACGTGGGAACCTCAGAAATTTGATAGTATAAGTTGATTTCAATAACATTAGTAAGTAGAAGTGTTCAACCTCATATAGTATATACGTACAGCCTACGATTATTAAAACTATAGTTATATAACTGACAACCAATAAAAACTAAAGTTAACACCCAAAAATGTTAATTCATTACTGCCTACTTGACGAACATTACTGTTTTATTAATTAGTCCCGATCTATACCTTTTTTCAGTTATTAGAAACATTAATGCTACATCGGATATTATACTAGTAGTCTACATTTCTAATTTAGTTGTACGTACCATTAAATAGAACGTGTGGACTATTACTGACGCGTATACTACAAATTCATCTTTAGTAATCTTTATCTAATCTTTGTCCAAAACTCAGTACTCTAATCTATAGTATATCGTAGTATGAACTATGAAGTAAAACAGAGGACTTTGAGAGTCAAGACCGTCGACGTACTCCAACTTCTAAAACGAGCTATGCACGTAATTCGTTTACCATTTTTACTCCAAATCCGCGCGTAGTTACGGTCAACTCTCTCAATTCTTCAGATTAAACTGTATTTCCACTTATGTCAAATTTGTATAGGTCGCCCCAAGAGGTGTGGCTGTTATCACTATACCAGGCCTGTATTTTTATTAACGGAATGGAGACCTTGCGCCATGTGGTTTATATATATATATATGTGTTAGCATAAGATTGAGAGAAAAAAAAAAAGAATGCAAAAAATAAGAAAAATGTTAGTTTAGTATTTTATCGGTCACATGCAGGGGTGAGTTAGACTAGGAGGAGAAAGAAATTGTTTTGTTTTTAAAATGTTATAATTCACAAAATATAAGTGTAAAAATAAAAAAAATTATATCATTGTTCATCATTTTTCGTGTTCTTCAAAACAAGATGCATCATGAATATGTTTTGGTAAACTTAAAATTTTTATGTTTTTAGAATGAGTATATAATAGATATTTTAAAAGTGAATCTTTCTCATTAGTAAATGAATTTTCTTTAATAATAAAATGAAGGAAAAATTACATTGCCCACCCATGAGGTATTGGGGAATTACAATGCCCACCCATGAGCTTTAAAAAATTACAATGACCACCCATGAGATATTAAGAAATTACAATACCCACCCATGAGTTTTAGAAAATTACAGTGCCCACCCATGTACTTATCAAAATGAGGTGAAAATCAAAGATCTAAGTAAATTTTACATTTGATTAATTAATTCTACTATGTAAAGAAATAAAAAAACCTAATTTACACCATGCATTGTTAGAGTGATGAAATGAAGAAAAAACGTGCAAAAATTACGAGGAATCACATATATGTTCACCTCATTTTATTTGATTTGATTTATTTATTTTGTTATTTTTAGGCATGTTTCATTTATTTGACTTCTAAGTGGTCATATAAGATTAATTTAGGGTTTTTTAATTTTTTTTATCATTGTCTAAGTTGTTTCTTAAGGTAATCATTACTTTACATATTTGATTTCACCTCTTTTTGATAAGTACATGGGTAGGCATTGTAATTTTCTAAAACTCATGGGTGGGCATTGTAATTCTTAATATCTCATGGGTGGGCATTGTAATTTTCAAAAGCTCATGGGTGGGCAATGTAATTTTCCCTAAAATGAATCATATTTATTAGCAAAATGAATCTTACCCCAAACACTCTAAAAACCACCAGGGAAAGTTAAAAACGTTGAATGCATTTTTAGGATTTGTAGTGCAGAGTTTTGCCGAGTCTGTAACAACAATATAAAGTGTAAAACCAATGTCAAATTGATTACCTTATCCTCCCAACACCCTAAAAACCACCCTAGGAATGCTAAAAACGTCGAAGGCATTTTTAGGGTTTGTAGTGTAGGGTTTAGAGTTTAACGACCCTAAACCCTAAACCACAAACCCTAAAAAACTATCGAGTCTGTAACGATGATACAAAGTGTAGAACCAATGCCAAAAAGATTACCCTACCCCCCCCCCCCCCCCCCTAACACCCTTAAAAACCACCCTATGGATGCTAAAAACGTCGAAGACATTTTTAGGGCTTGTAGTGCAAGGTTAAGGTTCACTTTAAAAAAAAAAACAAAGGATTCACATTGTTTTATATGAATGTTCGCTTTTCTTAAACATAAGATTCACTTTTTTAAAACAAATTATTCACTTTCAATAAATGAAAATTTCATACTGTTCTCGCATAAGTTTGTGGTAGGATTAACTTTTACTAGTATTAAATAAAATATTCACTTTTCTTAACCTTTGATTCACATTTAAAAAACCTTTGATTCACTTATCTTAAACCTCTGATTCACTTTTCTTAAACCTCTTATTCACTTTAGTTAAAATAATCTCTATTTACGAGAATCACTTTTCTTAAACCTTTGATTCACTTTTTTAAAACTCTTGATTCACCTTTCTTAAACGCATGATTCACAATTCTTAAAGCTATTAATCACTTTAGTTAAACAATCTGTGCTTACGAGATTCACTCTTATTACTCTGATTCACTTTGTAACAACTTGTGATTCACTTTTTAACAACCTTTGATTCACTTCTTTAAAACCTCTGGTTCACACTAGTCAACCAACCAGAATCAATTTAGTTAAACAATCTCTGTTTATGAGATTCACTTTTTGTAAACCACTTATTCACTTTCAAGCAACTCTCTGATTCACTTTTTCACAACCTTTGATTCACTTTTCTTAAACTTAAGATTCATAATTAATCTTAAAAATATGTACATACAAATAATAAAAAAATTAAAATTTATCAAGTTTACCAAAACATATCCATGATGCATCTTGTTTTGTAGAGTACAAAAAATGATGAACAATGATATAATTTTTTTTTGCACTTATATTTTGTAAGTTGTGACATTTTAAGAAAAAAATATCTTTCTCTCTCCTACTCACATATTCCCCTCCAATACCCAGCTTCTCATATTCCCTCTTAATTATTTTTTTCTTTTTTTATTTCATCTTCAATAGAGTGTTGACATGTGACAGAAACCACACACCAGCACAAAAGAATAAAATAAGGGCCAAAAGACTAAAATAGTTACGGCCTGTCTTAGCTACAACCGGATGTAGCAATTCTGGCTACATCCGCTGACGTGGCAAGTGTTTCTTTTTAAGAAAAGTATAATAGATGTTATAAGGTTATAGTGCATATAACGTAATAGAAGACTTGCACAGATGGTCATACAAATCTGTACAAATTTTCATTAAAACATGTACATTCTCACGTAAAAACATGTACATCAGCGCATTAAAAACATACAGATGGTCACATAAACTTGTACGAATCATTAAATATGTACAACTTCATATTAAAATAGATACATATAAGGGTGAAAACATGTACATATGGCCATACAAACATGTACATATGTTCATTAAAGAACATGTACATTCTCACATTTGAACATGTACATTGTCACATTAAAACATGTACATACTCACATTAAAATATGTACATACATCCTCACATTAAAATATCATAATATACATGTAAAAATAATTTTTTTAAAAAGTTGTCAAAACATATCCATGACTGGTCTTGTTTTGAAGAGCTCGAATTTAGATGAACAATGATATAATTTTTTCTCATTTTGAACTTATAAATTAAAAGTTACAACAATTTAAAAATATTGTAATAAAGAAAAAAAAAACTCAAATATGTACGTAAGCCAAAATAACAAAATAAAGAAAAAAAGTCACCTGCGTTGCACGCGGCAAGGAAAAAAAAGAAAAAAAATGTAAAAATGATGGATGTACCTAGATGGCTGCAGTGAGTTGTAGCCAAGAATTTAACAAATAATTATCACCATATTACAACCTGACATAGGTCCCGTTCGTTCCTTGCCGGTCCATTTCTAGGTACATTAATGTGGGTGGGAAAAATGAAGATTAATGACGTCTGGGTATACGGGCCGTTTTGTGAGCAGCTGCAAGTGGGATAAAGAAAAAGTTGTCAAAATACCAATTTGCCCTCGTTCTTCAACCTTTCAACCGGCCATCTTCCATCATCTGGATAGTTCTTCTTCCTTGGTAAGTTCGCTAGCTTCTCTTTCCTGTAGGTGAGCTCCATTTTTTCTATTTTTGTTGTGTTGTTCATCTTCAAACACAGTCCGTAGTCCCTGAAATCACAACCGAGTGAAGATGGGGTATTCAATGCCATCTCCACCTTCTCTTACATCCTTCCTTTCGATTTTTATTCTTTCTTTCGCCTCAATGTATTTCACCAAATGAACCACCCCTGGTGAATGTGAGGTAAATTCCTGACTTTGTCGAAAAAAAAAATCACTAGAAAGAGTCGGTCTCCTCTTTCAAAGTCTCCAGCGTGTTCACCCTACACTCTTCTCTGTCACCCACTTCACATCCTGGCGTTTCTTCGTCCCCCACTTCCCTTACACGCAGACAACGCTCTCTGGAAGAACCAACAGGAAGAATGCATTCCCACCGTGCAAGATTGGCCATCAGTGTATGCTTAGCAGATTCCAACGGCGTTGAAAAAAATGACGGGGCAAAGATGTAAACTACAAAAAAAAAAAAGAAACAGCGAGCTTATTTTCCAAACGCAGGAAAACGAAGCTCTATGATAAAGTTGGGGCTCTCGCGTTTCGTAGCTGCAAATCGCAGAAAAGTCCCATCAATAATACACATTAATGCGTTTTTTGCGTGTTAATCTTATTAACGAACGGACCCATAATCTCCAGATTTGAAAACCTCGTTTATTAATCCTTTGGTAGTTGATTTTTTTTCTATTATTCATGATAGTTTTCTTTTGTAATTAATTATAATGGCAGTTAGTTGATAAATATTGAAAAAAAAAAGTGTATAAATGCGTAAAGGCTGTTGATAGACGGTTTATTTCTTCCACCCATAAATTATCACTTTGTCTTACTTTTTTTTAACACAGGGCGTAGGCAAAAGTTTCTTCATCTGATCGAAGATTACTATTACAATGGATGTCAAAAGAAATTTGATAAGGGAAGCAAAAGTGAATGTTGTTAGTTTGGGTATTTCAATTGAAGAAAGGGAACAGAATTACCTCGTCCATAACTTATTGATTATGTGGCCGATCTTTGTTGAGTGGTGATTAACCAAGCGATAGTCTTTCTCCGGTTGACAAATCCTATATATTCTTGTTTGAATTTTTATAAAGTGATCTACATTCTAATTAAGAACTAATGGATCGATTGGATTAGAGAATAACATTATAATTTCAGGAATCAATACTATTCTCATGTTTAATACCGAAAAAAATAAATTTAAAGAATTTAGTTTATTCCAATTTACTGGTAACCCACCATGTTTCATAAGTTAAAAGGTGTACATAAGTTGGACACACTAGAGTTTTTATTTATTATCTTTATTCATATTTCAATTACAGTTAACTAATAATAAATATATACACAACTTTATGTTTGGAAAAATTACATGTCTCACCCACGACGTTTAATAAAATTACACACCCCACACACGAGGATTCAAAAACTACTTTCCCCACCCATGTGGTTTCCCCAGTTTTATATCCAACAATTTTTCTAATTTTTGTTCAACTTAAAAGATGCTTAAATGTTGTCCAAAATTGATGAAACTTTAGCTGGACAATATTATGTTCTGGTCCAACGCAAATTTAAAGTTTTTAAGCTCACATGTGACCTGTGGGACCCAATGAAAACACGTTCACGTGTCACATATTTGATTAGGTCTCATAGATCATATGTGAGCTTAAAAAACTCCTAATTAACACATGACCAAAATATAACACTTTAGCATCATCTATGTAAATTTTATCAATTTCAGACAGCGTTTAAGTATCTCTGAAATTGAACTAAAATTATAAAAGTTGTTGGATGTAAAACGGGGAAAACTAAATGGGTAAAGAAAATAATTTTTGAAACCTCATGGGTGGAGTTTGTAATTTCGACAAACATCATGGGTGGGGTATGTAATTTTATCTTTATGTTTTCGTATATATATTTAAAATTAAATAAATAATCTATTTAATTATAAGTAAATAAATTAGATAAGATATTAACTAAAAAATATAATATATACTACATATTAGTGATTAATCTAACCAATCGAATATATTAAAAACATATATTAGTACTTTAAATTAGGTTATTTTAATTTAAATTAACTATTATACCATTTATTAATTAATATTTTATTAGTTTAATTTATTTTTTTGGAGAGAATGTTTTTATTAAATTTGAATAAATTGTTAAAAAATTTAAAAGACTATTTATCCACTTTTTAATCCATACAACTTTGTAAAGAACATCTAGTTTGATAATGACCAAGTTATATTAAAGCACATTTATATTACATGCTAATATATAATATAATTGATTTTTCTTTTACACGTTCTACATACTTAATAATTACAAGAGTATATTCGTAGTATCAATTCAATATTATCTAGAAAATTTAAAAAGAAACTAAGATAAAAAATTTAAAACAATTTATTGACTTATTATTTGGTTATCATAATTATGAGAAGTAAAATTTATCACTCATTCTTTATTATATATTTTTTTATAATTTTTGAATTTTACCTAAATAACTTAATTTAATTGTTAATTGCACAACTAATAATAATAATGAGTTATTTATTAAAGATGGATTCGTTAATTTTACCCCTCACTGAACCTTCTGCCTTGTTTTCACCCTGGTCTGCGTTTGTGTACGGGTTTACAAACCCACCCAGACCAAACCTTTGATTGAGCTCTTTGCTGATGTTTTGACATGCTCCGGGTTTATGTCTGGGTTAACAAACCCAGACCACACATACAGAGACACACCTTGACTAGACAAAACACAGATTTTGAGATTAAAAATCACATTCATTCACGCGCGCGCTCCAGCCTCGTTTTTCATCAGACAGAGGCGACAGAAGAAAAGAAAAAGAGAACCTCACCTCATTCAAAGCTCAACCACCCCCATTAATGACTATCTCTTTCCTCTTTCTCTTCTTTGTAGTCCCAATGTTTAAGTAAACCATTTTGTGCCTTGGGTGGGTGTTTGATCCCAAATCCCCCAAACATGCTTGTACTACCAAATTTGCTTAATATAGTTGTTTTATCTCTCTAATTTATTGAGTGTGCTAGATTGATCACCTTTGTGCATGTATGGTTTCTCTCAATTTCATAACTTTGTGAATTAGGTATTTGGCCAAAAGAGAGATAAACCCTAGATTTTGTCCTATTTAATTAGTTGGTAAATTCTATTGTCATTTCTAAGATTAGTGATTGATGCTAATTATTAGTTTAAACCCAACCTAATGGAAGGAGTTATTGAGCTAACTAAGGGCTAGCTTTATGTAGGATTTTAGTGAAGCTACAAATTTAATCTTAATAGACAACTAGAGTAAATTAGGATTATAGCTACGTTTGGGGAGCATTTGGGTGAATCCATCTAGGGCACATTTCCATCCAACCAATCAACACATCAATTTAATTTAATTATTTTTGGAATTTTCTTTGAATCGCAATACCAAACTTGTCTCAGGCTAAACCCCCTCTCCTTTAATTGCTTTTATTAATTAGATACCGAAAATCGGGAGATTAGTCTCTCAATTTCATAGCTGAACAACACTTTTGTATACTATTACAACTGGGTACACTTACCCATATTTAGAACTTGCATAGTTTATAATTTACAGCAACACAAAACTACGGGTTACTAAATATATTTATACTGATAGATCTTAACCTTAATTTATCCCTCACATTAACTCAGTAAAAACTGTCGCATAATGGCTCTCGAGTTATAACTGTTACAACCTCATTAACATCATTTATTAACACCTTAGGAAAAACTAACAGGCAAGTATCTAGAAAGTTAAAAGTTTTATATTCATCTTTCAAGCAGGGGCGTAGCCAGTGGGGGATGGAGGGAGCAAAAGACCCCAAACTTTGTTAAATATCACAAAAATATAGTGTAAAAAAATTTAAGCAAATTTTCACAACCCCCCCCCCCCAATTATTTATAATTTTATGCATGTCCCGCTCAATTATTTCTGGTTTCGTCCCTGCTTTCAAGTGTACCGCATAAATGTTAAAAATCAAATACTTCAGACGCCATTAATTTGTATCGCATAAATGTTCTCACTAATACATCTCTAATTTCTGTGAAACTCTTATTGAATAAGACATTAATTGAAAGACGAAACCAATTAATCTCTCACAAGAGCAACTCTACCAGTTTAGCATATTGATATTAATACTTTTGCAAATGCGTTAGATTGATTTTATGATTTAATTATTTGACATTACTGGGTATATGATATTTTTTAGAAAACACACAAAAGATACAACAAGTCTCCTACCTAACTTCCAACATGTGTCAGAGATGCAACAGCTGACTCATGCTATAATCAAACAGTTCAGGGCGTCTAGATGAAAAAACAAGACGCAAACGCAGCGTCTACTAATATCCCCAAACGAGTTCATTACTGGTTTTATGATACTATTGTAGCTTCTGTGGACCGTACGTGTGATAAACTATAAGGGCATCCACAATGGTTTTTTAGTTTCTAACACATTCCTATGTGTCATGTCATCTAAAAATTATATTTTATACTTAAGAAACTCTATTCACTACAATAACAAAGTTTCTTAATCTTCTCTCTCTTAATGAACAACCAATAAACTATTACCATTTAGATATGAGATAAAATATGTAGAGAGAGATACCATAGGTGGGTCTAATGTGTCATAAAAAGTGGGATTCTTATTTAAGAACCTTGGAGAGAGAAAATTGGTGGAATCCACACCATTGTAGAACATTTCACATATGTAACCGTGTCAAGAACCCCTATTGTGGATGCCCTAATATCTAACTTGATTTGTAACGTGTGTCATGAATATATGTCAACAAAACTCTTAACAATCATTCGGTTACATTATTATGATATTATCATCACGCAAACCAGGCCATAACAAGTTTGCGTGACGTTTGTCGGAATGTGCGCACTATTAAGAACTCAAGCGTATGTCCTACCGCTTGACTCTTCCACCAGTAAGCATAGAATATGGATGCACTATTTGTCTTTTGGGGAGGGTGTACTGTAGATTTGTAGTCAGGGTTCACGTGTTTGCTACAGACTTAGGACCTGGGGTGTGTGAACTGGAAAATAAAAAATTCAAATTACAGATTAAATTTGGTTTTGACTTTGGGAGACGACTGGGAACCAAACGTCACCTCAACCCAAAGACAACGTCCACCCGTCAACGATGAGGAGGAATTTTACTAGCACAAGTTAACGTGTCCAAATTTCCCTCCCACTCCCTTTAAATTCATACCACACCTTTGTAAGTAAACTACTATAGTAAAATATAACCACTTCCCCACTTTTATTTTGTCTTTTCTATAAATCCCCTTGACACGTTCAACAAAAAAAATGAACAAGGAGGACGTTCAACCTATTATAAGAAAGTTCGCCACAAAATCTGCCAATACGGCCAAACATGGCGTATGGAATCGAATGCAAAGGGATTTTAAAAATGACTTCATGTATATGACTGATTTTAAAATTAGATGATTGTGTAAAAACCTATATAAGTTGTTCTTTTTGTATTATAGTTTTGAACAGATAAACCAACTGATAATGTGACTGACAATATGTAAACCAACTGATAATGCAACTGGTAATACGTAAACCAGCTGATTAA
This sequence comes from Limonium bicolor, assembly GCA_023374045.1. NCBI lineage: Eukaryota > Viridiplantae > Streptophyta > Magnoliopsida > Caryophyllales > Plumbaginaceae > Limonium > Limonium bicolor. The sequence continues at coordinate 399,779,047 of CM041776.1, read as the reverse complement.
CTAACTGATAATGCAACTGGTAATGCGTAAACCAGCTGATTAACTAACTGATAATGCTGTTTTGAATAAGCTTTATGAGTAAATGGTATCTGACCCATAATACAACAAAAGAATGAACTGAACCTGATAAACCAACTGATAAATCATAAACCAGTTGAAACACTTGCAAAAGAATAGCGCCTTAATCAACCCTCGCCCAGTCTGACCGTACAATCCGGCCCCACTCAAAATAAAGTTCGAAAAATCTGTCCAGGTTTAGACCACAAATCAAGTCTGAATGAAAAATCAGGTCGGTCGTTAACAAAATTTTTGATCTGTAAGTAAGTTCGGTCAGAACCGATTTATTATATTATATAGTTTTATAAATATAATATTATTCTCTTTCTTGTTTTTAATATATGGTTTTTTGGGTTCTTTCACTATTTTCAAAATATATTCTAATCTTTTTTATCATCTACTTTTTAATTCTATCTCTCATCATTTATTTTATAACTCTATTTTTCAAATTATTTCAATACAAAAATTAAAGATAAAATAATCTAACTTTTTTGTTTAAAATTCTTGTGCTTATAATTAGAAAATCAAGTATTGATAACAAAAGGAGTATATATTTAATTTAACTTTATATAAATACCTCTTACTATTTATTTAACTTATATATAATATCTATTAATATTGCGTACAATATACAAACATATTATAATTAATATATTAATATTATACATTTATATATATTTTTAAAAAATTAATAATAATATTTAAAAAATTATAAAATCAGACCAGACAGGCTGAATAATAACAACAATTAAAATAAGCCCAACTCATCCTAAAAAATTAAAATCAGATTTAAACAAATATATAAATTTATTCGGATCTAAAATTTCATATTGATCGGATCTGAACCCGACCCACCACCATTTGATCAGCTCTAAAACAGGTACTCCGCGGGTGAAACGATCAGTAAACAATGTATCACTGTATGTACTGTATACGGGTATGCCTGACAAGCCAGAAATGAGTTGGCCTATTGTGGTTAGTCATTAGAGATTCCTCTGCAGCAACAGCTGAGAGCTCAGGCCCCTCCATCCATTGTGCGCCTGAGAAGTTTGACCAAAATGTACTCAGACCTTATGAGATGACCACAATTTTGTTATAGTAGTAGCACAGGGAAATTAAAATTCTCGATCGCGAAGTGCTTTTGTTGTTAGGTATATACCCCTCCATCCTGAATTGATCGTCCTCTTTGTTTTGGCACATTTTTCCACTTCAATATTAAGTATATAAGATAAAATAATTTTATAAAACTAAATTTTGTAACATATAGTTTATCATGTAAGGAAACATCTACAAATAATTTTATAAAACTAAATTAATTTATCTTATATGTTAAAAATTGAAGTCAAACGACATGTCTAAATAGTAAACAGGACGATCAATTCAGGACGGAGGGAGTATTAATGCTGAAGAAAAGAAGATGCCAAATTAGACGCCCATGCATGCACGGGTACTGTTCCTGTATATAAATGCACATCAAGACGTAAGTCGTATTTGTCATGTGGTCTGCTGTAGCACTCAAAATTCCTCCTCCACAAAATTGAGACTGCCACAGTTATATCGTGTGCGGCGATAATGTGAAAAGAAAGGACATGATTGGTCAAGAAATTGATGTATAGTCAATTCAGATAGATGGATATAATACGAGGTCACTTTGTCTTTTTACTATAATCATACATATTGTTAAACAAAAAGTAATATACATCGTGTACACATTTATTAGTGTAGTTCAAGCGTACACACAGCATTTGTGTTCGAACTAAAGGTAAATTCATAGCTAGTCAATCGTTATTTTATTATTTTTAGTGTTATCTTGTCACGCGCCTTGCGTATGCGAGGTGACAATTTTCTGGTTGAATCTTTTTGTTGCCAACCAACTCTATACGGCAAATTCTACTTTACAACTGGAAGCACATTACATCGTACTTCCGGTATACACATGGAGAAAAAAAATCAACGTGGATATGTGACGTATATTTTGATATAGTTAAAAGATTTTCTCTTTTTATTTTTAAAATTTAAAATTGAGTTTTTAATTAGTTAAACCTAGTAACTGTTATAAAAGATTCTGTTTTTAAAAAAATTTAGAAGTTTAAAACAAATAATTCTAAAAAATTTAGTAATTGTTAAAGTAAAAAATCTAAGTTTTAGAGGAAAATCCTGAAGTTTAAAACAAATATTTTTGAATTTTTTTTATCTTTGAAACAAATTCTGAAAAATTTCAAACAAATAATTCTAAAAAATTTAGTAATCGTTAAAGTTAAAAAATCTCAGTTTTAGAAGAAAATCTGAAAGTTTAAAACAAATAATTCTAAAAAATTTATTAATTGTTTAGTAAAAAAATCTTAGTTTTAGAGAAAATTATACTAATATTCCTTTATTATATAATTTTCCATAAACTAGTTTGAAATTTTAATATGAGCAAATTTTATAAACAACATATGATAAATTTTGAACAAATGGTTTAAAATTTTGAACAAATGGTTTACAATATTGAACAAATGGCTTAAAATGTTGAACAAATGGTTTAAAATGTTGAACAAATGGTTTAAAATGTTGAACAACGTGTATTGCTAATAAGAACATATAATTGATGTTTCAAAATGGCGAAAAAATAATTTGAAAGAATCTAAGTTTTGGAGGAAATCTTGAAGTTTAAAAAAAATAATTCTGAAAATTTTATCTTCAAAAAAAATTCTACAAAATTCCAAACAAATAATTTTAAAAAATTTAGTAACTGTTAAAGTTAAAAAATCTCGGTTTTAGAGGAAAATCCGAAAGTTTAAAACAAATAATTCTAAAAAATTTATTAACAATTAAAGTTTAAAACTCTCGGTTTTAGAGGAAAATTATATTAATATTCTTTTATTATATAATTTTCCATAAAAACTAGTTTGAAATTTTAATATGAGCATTATAAACAACAGAAAAATTTTGAACAAATGATTTAAAATGTTGAACAAATGGTTTAAACTATTGAATAAATGGTTTAAAATGTTGAACAAATGGTTTAAAATGTTGAACAACGTGTATTGCTAATAAGAACATGTAATTGATGTTTCAAAATGGAGAAAAAATAATTTGAGCAAATTTTAGTAAGAACATGAAATAATTTTGAACAAATGGTTTAAAATGTTGAACAACGTGCATTGCTAATATGAACATGCAATTGATGTTCAGAAAAATGGCAAAAGAAATATAAATGGTATAATTATATTGACATTATTTTACGATAAATTTTTGGATGAACAACTAGTATCACATTTGTGAACAAGTTGTAAAAAATAATTGAACATATGGTTCAAAAAGATTGAACAACTAATTTTATATTTGAATATAAACTTTCACTTAAAAAAAGGAACAATATGAAGTAACTTTTGAACAATGTGTGTTAAAACTTGAACGAGTAGTACATAGTATCTGAACACATACTTGAAAGTTTTTAAAATGGTAATCCAAATTTAAACAGACAAATTGTATTAACATTTTTTCTCACCGGCGGCCAATTAGTTGAAGATTAAAGTAATGTGAGAAAAGTAAAATCTATCGTGTATTTGTAAAAAAGTGAAGAGATCGATGGTTATATAGCTTACATGTGGTTACGACATTGAGAAGTTTCCATGATCCTTCATCATTCAATTAATTCTGTCGATTTATTCATCGTTGCCGGTAGCGAAAATTTTTGGACTGATTTGAGTTTAATTTGAACTGACAGAGAGTAGAGTAGAAAAAAAAAAAGAAGAACATTGATAATTGCGACAAGAACGAGGAGAAAAAAAAAAGAGAAGAAGAACGATAATAAGAAAGAGAAAGATCGATGATAGTTGCGACACGAACGTGTTTGTAAATATTTAAGAGTGATGAATCTTTAATTAGAATCGTAAATTGTTGAAATAATTTTAATTAGTGAAGTAGTTAAAATGATTTTTTGTATAATTCTAAAGAAAAAATATGAAAATAAAAACTGTCACAAAACAGGAAATACAACATCAGCGACCGGAAGCACGCTGCTATGTGCTTCCGGTTGTTCAGTAGACTCTTTGACTCTATACTATACTACCTGCTTATTTCAAAAAAAAAAAAAACTCTATACTACCTGCGGGCAGTAAGATAAAAATTATCTTTATTTGAAACAAACTACAGGTAGAAAGTGAAAGGGAGAACATTATGATCCCTTTAGCCAGTAACCTTAATTCTCCGCTTCGGCCCGTTACTTTATGGGCCGACCTTCATGTTCAACTTTATGGGCCGACCTTCATGTTCAAGTTGGGCTCTTCCGAGCCGAAAGTAATGTCACGTAGACTAAATATTAATTCCTTTAATTGTGGTCAACAATGAGGCATTCTTTTGCTCAAGACTGTTATTATGTATTCCAGTTAACAATTAAAATGTTGGTTGGACATAAATAACTTCTTTCATTCAAACAAAATATATACTCTTCTCTCACTTTCTTTCTTTGCCGCGCTTTCAAGGAAAAAAACGTACTTTCTTTCTTTCCACACTTACTTGTACGTTCAGCATAATTGACCATGATCTGATCCATTTAACCACTGACTAAACGACGTCGCTCGTCCCATTCTGGCGACAAAACTGAGTGCTACTATCATCATCCACTCTGTCAACCACAAAATGCGCCATCCCACCATTCGTCATCTCCATCAAATTCTCCTTACAAAGAAATTCCTCACTCACCAACCTCTGAGCCTCCATGTTATAATCATGCACGAAGATATGAGTCGAACTCCTAGCACCACCACCAGCTCTTCCCTTCTTGCTCCTGGCGAGCACACCAGCGGTGAATATAGGTGCCATTCTCCCTGGCGCTTCATCCCAGTATCCGCGTGGGCCGTCGACGAGTATAATATCCCAGTCGATGTCGTAGAACTGGTTGGGTAAATCGTTTAACCCTAGCTTGCATTCTGAGAATAGAAGATTCTGGATCGGTCTGCAGTCGGTATCCGCTTGTTGTTTTGTTTGGGTGATTAGGTCCTTGTACTCGCTTAGTTTAGTGGTGTACTGCACGTCGTAAGCCTCTATCTCTGGATGTGTCTCCTCCATGTACGCTGCGTAATACCTTTCGTACGTACGTACAAGGTCGAATGTCGGTGGATTTGATTGCAATCACACAGTGTATAAGTTATAGTTTGAGTGAATTAAAAAAGGTGGAAATTCGTACGTATATACTAGTAGTATAACAAAAAAAAAAAAAGTGTATAGTTAAATCATCAACTAACTTGCCTGTTCTCGTCGATGAAGACGGTTCTACCGTGGTTGTTGAGTGACTTCCATAGGAGAGTCTCATGAGACAGCCCGAAGACAAGGAAGTTGCAAGGGGGAGGACATTTCCGTAGAACGTCGGAGATGGGTTTCATGTCTGAGAGGGACATCTTTTCGGTGGTGTTAGAGTTTGATGCGTAGTGGAGGAGTGTGGTCATCACGTGCTTTGGGAGAGGTAGATTGTTGTCGTTGGTATCAACAGGGGTTATTGTGGTGGTGAAGGTTTCGAGGGAGTAGTAGTACTGACGAGTGTAGACGAGTGTGGTGAGGAGGAAGATGATGATGAATGTGAAGAGGGATATGAATGCAAGTAACCATACCCTGTTGGAAGTTCCCTGTTTCAGGATGTATGGGTGGAGGAGGATGAGCTTTGTGTTGTTGTTGTTGTTAGTGTTGGCGCCATTGTTGTTGGTGTTGGGATTGTTGTTTGAGTTCTTCATTTTTGGCGCTAACAGGGAAGGAGGGGTAAAGAAATGAGGAGGAGGAGATGTCTCATCAGTCTCTCAAATTGTAATTGGCGCGAGCGAGGTAGAGATGGGGAGTGGGTTGGCAATATAAAGATGGCTGCTACATCCGGTAGGTTTATCTCTTTGTTGTCTGGTTAATTACGGCTGAGAATAGCAAATTAAAGAAATGCGACACGAGGATTTTATGGGTAAAAGGAAAACAAATTAATGTTGAAGTAACCATTAATTGTACAAAGTTAAATAGTGGTTACGTTAGGTCTTACGTGGGTCAATAGATGATGCAATAGGAGATTTTGATCGACAATATATGTTCATGGACCTAATTACCTTATCAGTTATCCAAAACTATATAAATTATGAACCCAATAATAGTTATAGCTGCCATCTCATCGTATGATTAAACGCTAAGTTAGTAATCATGATCATAACATATAACTGAAGAGTGGTTCAGGGTTCATCTTCATGTTATGGTGTTTTTATTCTGTTGTGTAGTGAAAAATCGAGAAGATGGGCTCTTTTCTGGTGAAGAGTAGGAATGTCAAGTGGTTGGTCGGGGATGAGGTGTTATTAAAACCCAAAAAACAATGGATGCAATGTGGTTTATGGTTGTTATTTTGAATTCATATTGGAGAGGGTGACTCTGTAACAAATATACAAGCCGCTTGTCGCTTTACACGTCTATTATTACTCCTCCTCTCCTGTGTTTTGTTTCTTCCGCACGTTATCAAATTAACTTATGCCGGCTTGAATTAGGCCCCGTTCGGAAATGGGCTTTACACCCGATTTGGAGCTTTAGGGCCGCTTGTTGACCAATAAAACGTTGTTTGACCAGCCCAAAAGTCCTGGCTTTTGTGTCTTCAATGGGCTTTAAAAAAAATGTTACTTTTGTTGCTTTTCATTTTTCCATCTCGAATTTGAGCTCTGTCCACTGTTACCAATTACTGTAATACCCTCGTTTTGCCTCGTCCGTACTCGAAAGCTGTTGCCCGTCTTGTCTCCTGCAGCAAAATTGAATTCGGTTCTCTTGTTCGTCGACGCCTCTTCAATCCAACAACCTTTCTTCCCTACTCTTGTGGTTGAGCATCACATCTCGTAGTTGTGTACAGATAAATTGAATGTACTATACTCGAAGGGTTGGGCATTGATTGAAGTCGTTGGTATGTGGACGCAGACGGAAGGAGTTGTTTCATCCAGTTTAAATTCCTGGCGTCTTCCTTGGTTGTAGACATTCACATGGTGAGTCGATTGGCACACCCATACGAGCACAGACGACGATATCTTGCGGTAAAGTAGCACTTGATTAATAAATTTTTTTGGTTCCCCTTTCTTAAATTCATTTTCAGTTCGCACCCGCTAACCTAACTTTCATCCTTGTTTAGATTGCTGGACTGGACTGGTGTTGTTGAAGCCACTGGTAGGTAATTTACTTCATCAACTAGTTAATGACAATTTTTCCTGTAATTTCATTTGTGCAATTGATAACGACTTTTGCTTAACTACAATGGGGGTGAACGTCTGCAAACAACATGAATATACCATCTCGAGTTCAACATTCACTTTGCAGTAACCGCACATATATTAGTTTGTGTAGATTTTACTGCTATAACTAGATTTTCCACACCTTGCCGTGTACATATTAGTATAGCATTATGGTCAAGGGTAATCCAAATGACAAGGGGAAGCGGCCAATGGCTGATCAAACAGAAAGGAAACAGAAACATGACTGGACTCGGGGGGATGTGGAGTTACTGATCCAATTGCTGGTAGAGGAAGCAAGGATTCAGCTAGGGAAGGGTGGTTCATTGGTAGGGTTAACGCACAAATGGACTAATATTGCGGACAAATTCAACGAGAGAAGACCCGGTCTACCAACCGTTGACAAACACCAGTGCAAGAACAAGGGGGATACCCTAAAAACCGGTTGGAGGAAATGGAAGGAGATTTCTCATAAGAAGACTGGTCTAGGTTGTGACGCCAGTACTAACTCAGTGACATACCCACCTGAATGGATTGAAAGAATGTCAAAGGTAATTTTGGAACATTTCTGCACTATTTTATTTGACATTACGGTGTATCAATTTCATGCATATGGTGGAGAGAAACATTTAAAGAGTATTCTGTTGCAGGAGAATGTGGGGATAGCCAAACTGGTAAACTCGAAATGGCCTTCTTATCTGGTAGACGAGATGGAACTTATCTGGGGTCAGGCTTATGCAAATGGAGATTTGAGATTGACTCCAGGGGGTGAGCTACAACACCAGAAGGAAACTGATGCTACTGACTCTGAGTATAATATCGAAGAACATCGCCAAAACTATGGAGATGAGGACACTGAGGTATATCTACCTTCAATTCAGATCACCTACTCTGACTGTCATGAAGGTGGGCAGTCTATGGACATATCCAACGCATCCAAAAACCAGATAAGCCAAGACTATGGTGTAAGCAGTAGGCACCGTGTAACCACACCTTATCAAGGTACATATCATGATGGTAGTTCCCCTTTCTTTGACTTAACTGAGGGTGATGCCGTTGCTGCTGCTAGTTGTCTTGCTAATTCATTCCATCACAGTCAGTATGCTGGGGTTGTAGCTGGTAGCTCACTTGGGTTTGTGCCAAACAGTGTCATACCTGTCCCTGACCAGCAACCCCATGAGGATAGTGTTGCACCTGTTGGGTACAATATAAATCATACTCATGATATGCAAGAGAATATGACACCTGAAAAACCGGCTGAGTGGGATACCTTATGCAGACGAGTGCTGGTGGGGTAGAACATGGCTGTAGAAGAAATAAGTTACAACCTAGGAGAGAATCAAACAAGGTGACAAGCAAATCTAAGGGTAGTAAGGGTAAAAGCAAAGTGCTAGTTAATGATCTAAAGGATGTTGAAGGTGGGCTACACAGCAAGTTAGGCAATGCTACAGATATTCTGCAAGAAGTGAAGAAACAAACAGGAATGGCAGATAGGGTTATAAGTGTTCCCGAAGCCGGTGAACGACTTCGTCAAGTTAATGGTTTGAGTAGAACAGAGATTGTTTATGCTTTGTACGTGTTATCTGATAGAAGTCATAGGGCTGTTTTTATGGCATTAGCCGATGATGATGAAATTAGAGAATGGGTGAGGCTGGTGTATACCCTAAAGTATGGTCCTTAAACATGAAAACATCTCAATGTTTGTGTTAGGAAATCACTTTTTGGTTGGTGTTGTTGCTTTTGCTATCTTTTTCTAGTTTTGGTTGTGAAAATGGAGATGTATTTTTAGCTGGGTACTAGATATGGTATTTGATGTACTTGCCTTATTTTGAATGGTGATGCGCATAGTGTTATTATCATATTGGGTTTCCTGCCTATTAGCTAATTCAAATTTCTTTTTAAATGTTTGTGTCGTTTCACAAGTTGCACATTACATCATCAGTTTGTGTTTGGTGTTTTCAAGGTTTAAGTACACAATAAGTGTTGTAGTCAGTAATACATAATTCAGTCCCCTGACTATATTTTTCTTACAGACAAGGAAGCAATGGATTTCAATAATGACGTAGTCCACATTGTTAGGTCTAAACTAAGGGAAAGCCCGGCTGATTACATTAAGTTCCTTGTTCTACAAGCAGTGGAGGAATTTCAAGACAAATTTATACTTGTTCTAGCCAAACATAAAGATCAACACCTACGGCGGTATAAGGACATTAAGAAAAAACAGTCCAGGAAAAGACACAGCTGCTATTTTTGCAAGCGGCACGGGTTCGTCGACAAATTGTACCTGATTTTCAGAGAGGCCAAAATGACGTACAACTTGTCACTTGCGAATCACATCGAGGATTTGATTGTAGGCAGCCAGCGCCCACAGTATGAGCTTATAGTGGATCGTGATGGCAAAACAACTGAGACAATGGCGATTAATAGGTTGCAGAAAATAGTCGAACTGAATCGTGATGAGTTCATGGTTGCAGCTCAGATGATACAGAGTTATGACTATCGAGATTTGTTTGACTGTCTGACTGATGATGAGATTGTCGATGTAGTTAGGATAAAAATGAGTGAGGACAAGTGATATTGATGAACATAGAGTGAAACCTGTTTGATTTGTTGTTTGATAGTTCAGTATATTATTACTCACATACATGTAATGTTGCATTCACATTTTGTATGAATACAAGAGTTTTTCAATAACACCTGCTTATCTTTTTGTGTAGTTAATCATACGTCAAGATGTGAACCGTGGATTTACAAGATATTGTGTCTCTAGTAGTTGCAGACCCTAATCTTTTGGAAGACCTCCTCACTGCAATAGAAAGTGATATTTTTGAAATGCAGAATGATTTACATCATGTTGTTCAGTGTCTTAGAGCCATTCACAATATCCCAGCCAGAGTACCAATGCATACTTCAGCACTAACTGGGAAAAAATGGGTGGATGAATTGTTGTCTGGTCACCCTGTCCGGTGCTTTAACGCTTTACGCATGAACAAAGACACCTTCTTCATGTTGTGTCACACTCTCGAATACAAGTACATGATTGATTCCAAAGCGAACACCTCAGTGAAGGAGCGAGTAGCCTGGTTTCTTAGGACATTAAGTCATCGGTGTGCAAATAGGGACTCAATGGAGAGATTCCAACATTCGAGGTCGACTATTAGTAAGCATTTTGGTGACATTTTAGAAGAGGTGGGCAGACTAGGCAAAGATATTGTAAGACCACGTGACCCGCATTATCGGGACATACCACCGAAGATAGCTAACAGCAGCAAATATTTTCCAACATTCAAGGTACACATGCATTCTATTGTTATAACATAACTGCCTATCAACTCCAAATTACTGACGCATATCTGTATGTAGGACTGTGTAGGGGCCTTAGATGGATGCCACGTGGAACTGACTGTCCCAGAGAAAGATAGGATGCGTTTTATCAACAGGAAAGGGGTTACTTCGACCAATGTGTTAGCAGTCTGTGATTTCGATTTGTTGTTCGTGTTTGTTTGTGCCGGTTGGGAAGGTTCTGCTCATGACACTCGAGTATATTTGAGCAGCATTCATGATGATACACTTCGGTTCCCAAAACCTCCACCAGGTAAAACTCGATTAAAAATAAATGCATCGGGTTTCTATATACCGTTGTACATTGCTGTGAGTTTTAGTTCAATTTGGTCTGTGATGTTCTCATAATTGCAAATATTCTAATATGTTTTCAACACATTCTTGTACTTAACAAGACTGAAATGAATTTTTTGATTATCAGGGAAATACTATCTAGGTGATAAGGGTTACCCGGATAGAGAGGGACTTATGACCCCCCACACCAGAGTACCTTATCACTTGTCTGAATTTAGAGCTGACAACCCCAGGGGCTCAAAGGAGAAATTTAATAAGTTACACTCATCGCTTCGCTCTGCTATAGAAAGATCCTTCGGTGTACTCAAGGTGAGGTGGCAAATACTTCTGAAGGTGCCTAGCTTTCCGTTGATAAAGCAAGTAAAGATAGTTAACGCTTGTTTCGCGTTGCATAATTACACGAGATTAAGCAGTTATGGGGATCCTTGCTTCGCGCTAATTGACGCTGCACCGAATTTCATTCCCTTGTCTGAAGAGTTGGACCCCAGTGACACACAACCAGCTGGAAGAGGTACATCGGATAATGGTTCACAAGAAATGACTCATTTGAAAGACCGTTTGACCCGGGAGTTGGCTATTAGAAGAAGATAGATAATGTTGTACTTTTGTTATGCTAAAAAGGAGTTTCTGAAATGGAAATTCAAAGGTTAAGTTACACAATGGAAGTTTATTTCGTGATATGTAATTGTTGTAGGAAAACCTTTTTTGTAAACCCAATTCTATGGGATATTATTTAGGTACTGTTATATTATTATGCAAGCCTATGTAATGGATTACATCCAATGTTCTTCTCATGATGTTATGCACTCAGGTAAATGCAACACACATCCTGGTTCAGTATTATATAAACTGATGTGGTGCTTTGTGTTGATGCCAACTTGTTGTATTGCAAAGACACACATCTGTGTGATGTTCTTTTTTCATGTTTTTCATCGTCTGCGTATGTGTTGGATATTGTACTGGCACACTTGAAATCAAATACACTGCACTCCCACATCTACATATCCATGAACTTTTTTGTTCCTTATATACCGTAACTGTGGTGGATTATATTGAATAATAATCACTAGCATCTTGCGCACACATATTGCTCTCTGCAGAGAAATATGCCAATCACTGTCTGTGTAGGCTGGGGACGGTTTTTTTTAATGCATTTATGTCGAAGGTCAATTTTGTCTTTTTCATCATAGTGCCGGAAATCTGATGTAGTATATTAACATAAGCACTTGGTTTATTCATCTACAACGCCCAAACCCTACTACTTCTTCTCCGCTGCGGGCAGCCTTCGTTACTGCCAAAGGAGAGTATTATCACTTGAGGTAACCATCTCCATCACAGCATCTACGCAAACCTGTTTGTAATCTGGAAATATTACTCATTCATTGACTTTTGGTGTTATTATATACTCTAGGTGTATGAACATGTCGGCAATTATCGAAGATAGATCCAATGGACAACAGCAGCAGCAGTCACAACACTCTTCCGTTGTTACCGAAGAAGTTAATAGTGAAAATGAAGTGCAGCAGCCACAACACTCGTATTCTGTTGTTACAGAAGAGGTTATCAGTGATAGTGAAGTGCATAAGCCAGAAAACTCCTCTTCTTCTGTTGTTACACAAGAGGTTATCAGTGATAATGGAGTGCTGCAAACAAAATTTGAAGAATATCTTTTAAAGGGGGTCAAACCACCAGGGTGTGATGAAGATTATTGGAAGTATTTGATGCATATGTATTATAAATCTCGTTAGACAACAACTGTCTCTGTTTTTTAGTCAAACTTATGTTGTGTCGGTCTGGAAAATGTTGGATTGTTATGGGAGAAAGTTGAATGGTTTTAATTTCAGCAGTATGCATATGATGTTTCTTTTTTGTGCTGTCAACCGTGATGTAATTTCATGTGCCGTTTTTAAGCTCAATTAGATATGTTTACTTCACCAGAGAACATCCATGTTTCTTCATTAACATTGGTAGAAGTTAAGTACAAGGTAGTTAATCTTCTTCAACTGCAAAATATAGTCAAAATACTAGAAAGATAACCTTGGTACTCCAAAGGTCTAACAGTGAAACATCTTCTAAAGATTGCTAGTAGTACTTAACTGGTGTAGTAGTAGGATACCTACCGTGATAAACACAAAAGCAAAGCATTTTTCAGCTTCCATAATTAACCCAAAAGTGAGCCACAAATTCTACTTGCTGACGATATATTAAACATTACATTCAATCAGAAATGATCTTCTTGACTGAATGGTCATTACTGGAGGACTCCGAATCTTCTAACCATGAATATGGTGAAGATGGGGGTGAAGGGATTTGTAGTCTGCGCTTCTTGTCTGGCCTGCTATTCACACCAACATTCTGCTGCCAGGTAATCACCCCAGTGCGGCTAACTGTTGTTGTCCCACGAGGTTGGCCAGGAGGTGGGGTTATTTTGCTTGCATGAATGCTGGACCCTGCATAGAAAGTGTTTCCACAATGTGGGTGTAAGTCAACATCATCATCAGTCATTAAAAAACGATTACGTTTCTTCTCCATTGGATTGAAAAAATAGGGTTGGTGTTTGGGGGCAACACAGTCTCAACCCTTGTGCTTTTCTCATCAGAGTCACTGTCATCAGATGACAACAAGATAACGGGAGATGAAGGAGAAGAAGAGGGTATCTTCTTGCCCTTGTCCATTTTTGGTTAGAAGATGGATCAAAATGGTTGGTTTCAGACTTTAAAATCGACAGAGGAGTGCAGATGTGGTCCTGCTGTACAGAATGGCAAACCTTTATATACACAAACAACATGCCAAAGCAATTGTTTGGTAGACATTAATTAAAAGGTATTAATGGACCCTAGGTTTGTAAAGTACCTGCAACAGATGGGATGGAAAACCACCTAAAATGAATTGCAGTAAATGGCAATGCTGCAGAGTCAGGAGTGCCAATCAGAATATTGCTTATTTCAGATAGGGATAGAGGATGTTTTTCATGCAGTGGCCGAATTACAGACTGTACTTTCAAATAGTTACATATGAATGAACTAATAAACATTAACAACCTACTGCAATACAAAGTATAATGACAGCATCATCAGCCATAACACTTTAATATATTGCCATCATATAACAGAATCTTAACATTACAACCCTATCATCAGAAATTTCCTTCATCCATACTAACATAAACCTAAGGTAACTACCACATGCGGTGGATTACCACCTACCATACAACCATCATAAGGTTGACACCCTGCCACCCCAAAAAGTACAACCCTCTATCACTTCACATCTCAAAAAGTTGGTGCTTCACATTTAATTTCTTACCAAAAACTACTACAACACAAACCAAAGTACATTAAACTAAACAGCAGCCACTAACTATGACACATAAGTTACAACCATGTTGTCCAACTTAGAACATCCATTACTTCAGCAGGCTAACAATTACCAGCAGCAACAGCAGATAAATTCCAATCATCAGATTTCTTAACATTGATTTTATACTCTCCATATCCTTTGCACCAGAATCCTCAAGTGTCTCAGTAGCATCCAGTTTATTCATGATGGCCCTCACAGTATGCTTGATTGCATCAAGAGACTGGGTGTTGCTTCTCACCATGTTCATGAGTGTCCTAACTTGGTTCGCTGCACTTGTGGACCTACCACCTTGAGTGTTGACAATCTCATTGTTGGGATCATTGGGTCTGTTCACAGCATCCCACCATTCAAAGAAACCACATGAGTTGCACTTGAAAAAAAGTCGGCCAAAATTCTCATTTGTGTATGAAATCAGCAACATGCACTTCAACTGACAGTCACAGTTGATGTACATTGTGTTTAGTTCGTTGATGCTTCGCCCACTTGAGCAAGACTGGAAGATTTTACATTTAAACAAAAGGTTAGACTTGTGGACAGTAGAAAACCAAATGAAACCTAACTTAGCAATTATCAACATGGATTAAGGACGTGTGTTGAGCGTTGTGTCAATAGCGGAAGTCTGTAACAGCAAACAGAAGACCTACAACCTCTGTAAGATTGGTTGTTGTGCGCTTCAACTACATAACACTACCAAAAAAACGATAAACCCACAATATTTAACGCTTCAACATTGTTGGTTTATGAATTTTAAATTTTGATAGTCAAAAGGTCAGACGAAGCTACTTGAATCAACCAATGATGTATGGAACTTACAGAACGTGCTGACGGCATATGTGTTTTGGCTTCCCAGAAGTTTCCTGGTGCGCTCATCAACAGACACGAATGAGATGAGGAAATGGAAACCGACGGTAGTGTTGAGGAACGGAAGAGTAATGCAAAAATGATTCAGCAACTGAACTCGTTAGCATACTTACCTCGCGCAAATGGTGTGAAGAAACCCTAGCAGGTACAGCGAAGAAGAAAGACGAGTCCACAGAGGAGAAGGCGAGCAAATACTGCAAATGAAGAAGAGAGGGGCATATTAGGGCAGCAGATTCGGGGTAGTTTTGTCATTGATGCAAAAAGAAGAGTGAAAAACTGAAGCTTGGAAACGAACACATGTTTGTAGTAGCAGGAATAAGCTAGGGAAATAAATCAACCCACATTCTTTATTAAGCTAGCTTAAAAAAGGATAAGCCCACTTTCGAACGGGGCCTTAATATGGGAATGCAATACCACATGCGGATATTTTATCGCCGTGTTCACCTTGGTATTTTAAACGCAAAGGAGGGAAGATACCTCAAACAAATAGATTGATGATGTAGATTCTAATGTTTATTGCACAGGCATAAATCTCAAACTTAATTTCTAATTTTAGAAATAAAAAATATATTAGTTTCAAGATAAAAAAAATATATCAGTTATAATATATATTCCCTTGTAGCAATAGTGTTTAACCAAAGTAGAAGTGAAGTAGTGATTTTAAAAGCATAAAAAATATCAAGATCCCACAAGCAAAAGATTTGTTGTAAAAATAACAAATTAGAAATTTTGTTGACAACAATCCTTACAAAAAAATATAATAACACATAGTTGGGTTAAATATATTTCTTACTTAATAAAATATTATGATCAAATAAAAATAAATCCACCAATTCATTTTATAAAATATATTGTCTAAATTTGAAATCTATACTTTTATCAAACAAATTTACACTTATATTGAAAAATCTATCATTTTATTTAAATATCTACACTTTTAGAAATTAATCAAAATCTACGCTATACTATCATTTTACTTAAATATCTACAATTTTAGTTAAATGAGAAAGTAATATTAGACGAGGATTATATATTAGAAAATCTATTGACACGGAAAGTTTAAAGTAGATATAAGAAGATTACTAGTGACCTTGTTGGGTTGAATTTATTTATAACTCTTTAAAGTAAAAAAAAATGATTATGGGAGCATTCGGCTAATTTTTTTAGCATAAATGGGCAGCACAAATGCACCAGCATATGTTGTTTTGGACTCTTTTATTTGTTTTTGTTGTTCGGTTAAAAGAGCATAAATGTCAGCATAAATACCCGCAACAAATGTTAGACAAATTAAAAAAACACATTAATAATACTAATTTACAATATATTATTTGTAATACCACATAGATTAATAAAATTAAAAAACCAATAAATATACACACTTGATGATGTATGAATTAAAATATTAAAAAAGTATATAGAAATATGAATGTATATAAATTTATTAACATACAAAGTTACAAAAATATTATATCTTATTAAAATTTACAATTTCATTAAAAAATTCACACAACATTATCGGAAAATTTGAAACGCTTGTTCTTTTTTTACGCTTTTATATTTGTAAGAATTATAAAATTAAGAAAATAACAATATATTGTTTAGAAGTTGCAATTTTTACTTAAATAATAAAAATTAAAATTTTAATAATTATATACATATTTTTATTTCTCAGGGTTTTTTATTGTAAATTAAATACTCATAGTAATATATTGTTTGTGAATTTTTCTATTTATGTTTACTAACAAAATAAAGTTATATAGTGTAATATAATAAATTAAAATTGTAATACAGAAACAATAAATGCACTACATATAACTAACTTAACTAATATATGCTGCACTGACAAACAACAGTTTTCAAAACAGCTACAAATATACCAGCACACTCCTGCCAGCAAATATGCTGCATTTATGCCAGCGCAAACCTGCCAGCAAATACGCTGCATTTATGTTGCCAAAACAGCCATGCCGAACATAGCCTATATTTTAAAAATTGTACTGTCTAAAGTTAAAATCTACACTTTTTATCAAACAAAGCTACACCCCTCTTAGATGAGAAGAAAATGAGGACAGAGAGAAACGAGATAGAGAGACAACTAATATTCTTATTCCAAGGTGAGTATACAAGACATCTATTTATAGAGAGTAAGGTACATGGGAAAACCCTAATTACATAAGTAAAAAATATATAAGTTACAAGGTATGATGTAAAGTCCACCATAAATATATCTATTTATAACACTCCCCCTCAGATGAAACATCTTGTTATATATTGCCTTGTTAAAAACCTCGCATGGAAAAAACCTGTGGGATAAAAACCTCAGGCAAGGGAAAAAAAGTTTAGTCTTATGATAACTTCACATAATTAAACTATAATAATCAATCATGGCATTCATATGCAATGAATCCATTGGATGATTTTCATCTATTGTCTTGTTAAAACCTTACCTGGAAAAAATCCAAAAGCAGAAACACCATGGTGAAAGAAAAAGAGTACAATCATCATTTGATGCCCTTGATGAAAGCATGACTTTATTACTTTGATTGTATGCATCCACAATCTTTAAGATTGGTTTTACATCCAGTTACTTGAGAAGCACCTGGTTGAATACATCCATCACTTTTCCACTTTAGCACATTTGCTCTATATTAATATCGACGTCTCTTTGTATAAGTAGAAGTTTTGGTAGTATGTATTTTCTAATCAGTCTATAGGTAATCATCTGTATCATCGGGGTATTAAGCCACAAATTCAATTAAAAAAATCCTCAATTAATCTCAAAGATAGTGGGGGTTATTCATATGTATTTATCTATTAATGTTGGTGCTTCATGATCATCGATTCATCGACCATCGGGAGACTCGTAAGGAGTTCCAATTATACTCTTACACTGCTATTGTAACAACATGAGTTATCCAATACAATTGGACTCATCTCATATATACCTTTTCAATGGTTTTCACTAAGGTAGTAATACCACAATCAATTTTATCGTTTAGGTTCATAAGATTTATTAACACGGTCACCGAGGCATTTACTTTCAGAATTCACCAAACTCCTTGGGGAGTTAATCCTTTTCGAATCTTATATAGACACACGTATAACCATACAAATTAATTGTGATTTCAACCATACTTATATCTTCAAAATAATCAACTACTAGGGATAAAGCCTTATAATCAATGACAGGACTTTTTATAAATCTATATACACCAACGCATGTTGTATATTAAAAGATTTTGAACCACTCATGTTTATTTTCATACAACCACTCATTTGTATCCAGCTGGATTCACATCATTGTGTGCACATCAAGTCCGTAACATTCGCAACTTGAATGTGTTGAAATTTTGCTTCTCATTTGCGTCTGTCAAGTACTTCTGACAAATCAATTCAATATCCTCGTCATCATTATGACATGTAGCGCTACATAAATTTTCATGCAATTATCATCAACGTTGAATTCATGTTGGCTCCACTATATTATTGACATGACATAATATCTTGAGATCTCTATTATCATCAGGTACCTGATTACATTGGGTTCGTTTGGGGACAGCTGCTCGGGCTGCTGTTGGGTCCTGTGCTGGAAATTAAGAAGCTGTCTGCTGATGGTTTTACAGAAGCTGTGAGCTGTTGATTTTGTGTTTGGTGGAACGTCTGTGAGGTTTTAAAAAGCAGAGACAGTTGTTTAGGTTCTGTGCTGAAATTGAGAAGAAGTCTGCTGATGATTTACAGAAGCTGTTAGCTGTTGGTTTGGGTGTTGGTGAAGTCTGCTGATTTTAGAAATTGGGAAGCTCCCAGCTGCTGGAAGCTGTCCCCAAACGAGGTCATTATATTGTTGGAGAACAAGTGTGAGTCCACATTGAAAAATTAAATAGCTAGTAAGTAGTTCATATTATGACAAAAAAAAAGTAGTTCATATAGCTCATGGACTACTCATTCTAATACCAATTGGTTTAGGATGGAACCTCATGGGTTATTGGGCCTTACTAGTCTATATGGGTATATTATATAATTCCCTCCGTTAGGCCTATTTCTCTCCCCACAATATTTCTAACATATATTCCGGGGTAATTTGTCATGTCGACGGCTCATCTAGAGCTACACCCTTTTTATTATAACCATATTCATTTTATGCTCCTTTTAAGGGCTTTGTCACGTTAGCACATATTTTTCACTTAACATCATGTAATTGAGTTTGCTCACTTTTTGGAGATGAATAGTACCCAGGATCAATGTGATTGTGGAAGATCTCCAATATATGGATCAATAAGCGAAGATCGATGTGGGTACTCTGGATCTAAATATGTTGACTTGTTTTTAGGCCACTTATTCATTCGGTGATGATGGAAACAAAACACTGTACTCGTCATCACTATCCATTAAGTCGTTGGAGTACGATCGTGATGAATATGATAGGTTAGAAGCTCAAAATCTGGAGCAATCTTCATCATCAATATGGAATGATGGGGCGAATGAGAAGGAAGAATACGATGATGATTAGTGATTATCATCTTCCATTATCAAGTTCAGACTAAATATTTCTTGAGCTTCAGATGATCCATCGAATGGCCTTGATTCCACTCTTCTATAGCTACGATTATTAAGATCACTTAGGCATCCACAATGGTGTGGATTCCACCCATAATGTTAAAAGAGAAAAAAGAAAATGATGAGGTGGAGGAGAGAGGATGTGAGAGGGGTTCTTAACTAAAGGCATCCACAATAACAAAAGTGGATTCCACCCATCAACAAATATTATTTTATTATCTTCTCTCACATTCTCTCTCTTGTTTACCTAGGTTCCCTAAAAAGGGGTGTCTTAAGAACCCCTCAACACATCCTCTCTCCTCCACCTCATCATTTTCTTTTTTAACATTATGGGTGGAATCCACACTATTGTGGATGCCCTAAGACACTCTCTTTTTAGAGAACCTAGGTAAGTAAGAGAGAGATTGTGAGAGGAGATAATAAAATAATATTTTTGGTGAGTGGAATCCACTTTTACCATTGTGGATGCCCTTAGGCTTCGTTCGACTGCGACAACTCGTACAAAAGTGGGGTTTCTTTATTAAGGTAACACATGTCAAATTTTTATTGGATTATACTCTCAACTAAAGTAAAATATGATCTTCACATTCGTTCCATACCGATATTATTTTTAACGCAGCATTTGCTGCGTTTGACTCGAAAGTCCGAACGGAGCCTTAATGTTGCGGCTTCAACAACCAGAGTAAGCTTTATTGTTTCCATCAGGAGTAAGCTTCAGGGTGCATTCGGACTTATTTACATAAAGCTTGGTTTACAAGCTTTTTGGTAAATCTCCCTCTAGTTAACAAATCAAGTGTATTATAGTTAATCATCTACCAATTGAAAATTGACATTTGTCCATCACTTTTCAACAAAAGTAGCATTAAGCTACTGCATGGGGCAAAACGCCCATATCGAAACGCCCCCTTATTGTTTCCATCGGCGCACGTACGTAAGATCTAAAATTAGGGGTTTTTTCATGGCAGAAAAACTCGTGTTGTTTACGTCTTGTAAATGAGTAGAAAGTAGGGGCGGCTTGATAATTCGTGGGGTCCTGTGCTGAATATTTTAACGAGACCCTTTATAAATTAATACTTAAATATAAAATATATAATGATTATTTAGCTTGTCACAACATAGTTTTATATTAAGTTATGTAATGAGATAAATGTTAAAAAATGACAATTCAGACAAATAGAAGAAGTTTACTCATTATTAATTAATCACTTAAAAATATTCGTTCTGCTAGCATTTTACAAAAAACCTTTGAAGAAATAACCATTAGTATTGATTAGATAGAAGAACGTAGTTGAAAAGGTTGTCATTGACTATCCACCCAAAACGGCTATTGGGAGGGGACTGGAATCTATCCACCCAGAGCTGATCCCCGATCCGGATGTAGTTCAATAGGGCGAACTGGGTGATAGACCAAAAAAAAGAAAAAGAAGGAAAATCAATATATCTATATTTTTCTAAATAGATATTATTGTAATATAAACAATTTCATCAATAATTTTATTTATTTGTCGGGTAAAAGACTTAATACTGTTAAATTCAATAAACTGTTATTTATATCTTCTATTGAATAGGTTAGAAACCTTCATAGCCTTTTAATTATATAAACTACAAGATAATTGACTCTACTTAAAAAAAAGTAGATTCCAAAATTTGGGGCCCTTGAAAATTGGGGGCCCTGTTCCATGTCACCTCTTGGACATGCCAAAACCCCCTGGTAGAAATAGATTGTAGAGATACATGGGGAAACCCTAATCACATAAGTAAAGAACTATAAGTTACAGGTATGATGTGAGTCCATCATAAATATATCCATTTATAATAACATCTACATTTTAAATAATCTGTCATTTGACTTAAAAATCTACACTTATACTTAAGTAATATTAGATTAAATTATATATTCTCACGATCTAATTTGAAATATTAGATAAAAAATCAATAATAGTCATGAAATTTATTATGAAAAAATGTTACGACCAAATAAAATAAATCCACAATTTCATTTTAAAAATTGTATTGTCAAATTTAAAATCATACAAATCTACACTTACATTTTAAAAATTCAATCATTTATTAAAGATCTACACTTTTACTTAAATGAAGAAGTAATATTAAACGAGATTATATATTCTCATGATTTAATTTAAAATATTAGAAAACAATCAATATAGTGGTGAAATTTATTAATGAAATAAATTAATATTGAAGGAAGTTGATAAAGGATGAAGAAGATTTTACCATATATTCAATGATAGTGGGAAGTCATTGGTGGAAAAAATGGTTATTGAAATCTTAATTGTTTTTTTTATTTTACTTAATATGTTAAGCATATGCCTAAAGCATATACACATGCAGGGGCGGATCAGGAAATTTTCTAAGGGGTGAGATTTTTTTAATAATACTATTAAGGAAAATATTTTGAAATTAATTTTAAATTTTCAATATGTATGATTATATATTATAAATTGATATTAGATATATAGTTTGACAATGAAAATTACATTAAAATTGAAATATATAAATTAATAAATAACGGTAGTTTGTTTTACCTTTTTTATTTAAAACGAGTATACAAAATATAAGTTAATGCCAATAATAAAGAATAGTTCTAAACTGGTAGTTTTTTTTAAACTTCTTCTAAAAATTATTTTGAGTTATTCTAAAATTATTCAATTTGCAAAATTTGTAATATGAACTAAAAGGAAAAATTCAAAATGCACCCCTACAATCTTTTGTAATTCACAATATACCTTTTTTGAAACCTTGTCACAAGATACCCCTAAAATTTTTCGAAATTCACAAAATGCCCCTTTTTTGTAATGTCTGTCAACTCCGTCGTTAACCCCACATGGAAAATGACATTTTTGCCCTTGCCTTTTGTTTTAAAATTCACAATATACCCCTTTTTAAAGTATATTATGAAATGCCCCTAAAAAGTTTCAAAATTCACAAAATATCCATAATCCATGAAATGACCTTGAATAATGACTATTGTATCCCTTACATTGCAGATCATATTTCAAGTTCACATCATGCTCTTTTTTTATTTAGGGTATTTTTGAAATTTTAAAAAAGTATATTTAAAATACTATACAAAATATCAGTAATTACAAATATTTTTAAATTATTACATTATAAAATTATATAAATAAAGTGAAGAAAGATTAATAATTCTTCAACATTAAACATATACAAAACTTCAAACAAATTATTATTTTTATTCTCATTATTTTTCAACCTTTCTTGAATATTTATTAGTATTTTTTTCTTCATTAAAATATTGGAGTTATGGTTAGAATGATAAAATATTATAATAAGCATATATTTATATATGTCAACTTAGAGACAAATTAAATCCAAATAATATGAGGTAATTGTATATAGTTTTAGTTACCTCATCTTATATTATATTATTTTTGTATATAAATCAAAGTATATATGTTTATTATATAATATTTATCATTATTTAACTATAACTATAATATTATAATGCAAAAAGATGGATAAGTAGTAAAGGAAGGTAAAAATGAGAAGAAAAAAATCATATATTTAAGTTTTATGTATGTTTAATATTTTTTGTAATTATTTATATTTTTGTAGTATTTTAAATATTTTTGTTAAATTTCATAAACTGTCCTAAGGAAAAAAGGCATGTTGTAATTTTGAAACATGCCCTGCATTTCATGGATTATGGGTATTTTGTGAACTTTGAAACTTTTTAGGGGTATTTTATGAAAGTATTTTAAAAAGGGGAATATTGTGAATTGTGAAAGTTTTTAGAGGTATATCATGAATTTTAAAAGAAAAGGCAAGGGTAAAAATGTCATTTTCCAGGTGAGGTTAACGACAGAGTTTATATAAACATTTATGATGTATGCTAATTACTACTCCCTTATTCATTATAAGTGACATTTTAGTGTTTTGCACAATTATTAAGGAAAATCATTCTTGCCTAAACTACCCTTGATTTATTTGAATGATGCAATCATTTTACCCTTGATTTATTAAGAAAAACTTCTTGCCTGTATAGGAGCTATCACTATTGTCTTTTTTTTTTTTTTTAATCATGTCCTGTTATTTTTTGCGATATATAAGAATAATCTCTTCGGGTAAAGTAGAGTAACACTACATTAGTTAAAAGCCAGCATCGGTTAGGATTCTGTTAGTTGAATGTTAGTCTGATAGTTAGGCCTTATATAAGGCATGCTGTAACTAGACACCTAATACTCGATACAACTATTAGTGCTAATAGAAAGTATTACTTTTTAGCACATGTTATCTTCTTTCTTCGGCAATCTTTGTATTCATACAAAATTAACATGGTATCAAATCATTGATCCGCTCCTATCTTGATTCTTGCCTCTCTATTCAGATATTCACATCCTATCAGACATGGTTGAGGCTGAAGAGATGCCGAGAAAGGAAATGGGAAAGAATAAAGTTGTTACAGGCGTCTCTGGTGTTGAGGACTGCACATGCAAGAGACAAGAGACAAACAAAGGGTAGGGACAATCCCTTGTTGCTACCAAATTTCAACCACCTACGAATGCTTCTTAATCAAGTCTAGCTAGAGATGTCGCTCTCTTCGCTCTCTCCCGCGATTCCCGACCTTCCCTCGTTCAACCATGTCTAATTCCAATCTCCGCCCTCCAAACCACCACTAAAAGTTCAGCCCCAACCCATATCCCCGACATCCACCCACGAAACCGCCACCCAAGATCCGTTCCAATCGAACACTTCCACTATTTCGCCCACTAATCTTTTTTCTGTAACCTTAGAAGATGAAGATGAGAAGTCAAGAGAGGAGAGGTAGGGCCAGGTCTCGTGAGCGACGACGTTTCATTCTGTGCATGTCAGATCGATATGAAAGGAGCGTAAGGAGGCGGCGTTACCCAAGTCATTTTTCCCAGAGATTTTTCTCAAGGAGGAAACATGCTCGAAGTAGTTCTTCCAAGCGACAGCAGCGGTCATGGAGACAGTCATGCTTCTCGGTCCGGCGGCGCGATATGGTGTCTTCTCCTCCCAGGTGCAGCAGTGTGCCGGTGATTTCCAGAGCTATGAGTTATGGCAGGTCAATGGGCTTGAACTGTTTCTCTTCTTCCCGATGGCGCTCGACAGGCAATAAGGAGGATGCGGATGCTGTTGATGGTGGTTGCACTCTGTTTCTTGATAATATAGTAGGGAGACGGATGAGAGAGCCATTTGGTGGCTGCTGCGGATGGAGCCCGATATTGTCGAAATATTCATTTCCAGGAAGCCTCGCCGCAACAATTCGCTTGCTTTTGCCTTGGTTAAGCTCAGAAGCGCGGCACGGGTGAAAGAGGTTGTGGTAAAGCTCCATAGGCGGTTGTTCCTGGGATTCAGGTTGTTTGCTCGAAGGGCTAAATATTCGTATTCGAATGGTAATATGAGAATGCTTAGAGAAGGAAGTCGACGTGGTTTTTCGAAGAAGAGTAGAGATCATGGTTCGAATCCCAAAGGAAGTTCACCTTTTGACCAGGGTCGTGCTCCTGTGCGAGATGGGGCCAAGATTGTGCCTTCGGTGGACTATGGGGATGGTGGCCATGTTCGGCGACCTGAGACTTCCGGTGAGCTTGAGGTGATGGTGGACGGTTCTTGCTCTAGACTTGAAATCAAGCGAGTTGTTTCCGGCGATGGTTCCAACCGGCACGATTCGTTTCGTGTTCATGTTTGGGATGGGAAGAGCCGCGACTTACATAAGGTAAAGGAAGGTTGGAAGCCGCATTTAATGAGACACAGGTATGTCCCGAGGTAGTGAAGGTTGCATCGGAAAAAGGATGTCCTGTCTGGTGGGCTTATTTGTGAAGAGAAGGGTTATTCCGGTTTGGTCGGAGGTGAAGCCCCGGTTTGGTATTGGTATGGTCCTAGTTCCGTCGTTTCCGGTGGACATATCCATACTACGGATATTGGTATGAGTACCCAGTGCAAGGCCCTGCTCAGTTTGGGTGGTGGGACCAAGGCTATGGATGGGGGAGTGAGTGGTTCAACCCGTCTTGTCCTGGGGTGGGCCTCTATTGGCTGTGGACAACTTGGGTCAACTCTCGCCTTAACCCGATGTTTGTTCCATGAGTGGTTCCCGTGCTGTTGTTGTGGGAAACAATGATCATGCTCCTATTTCTATTCGAAAGCCGTTGGGTAGTAAGGTAGAAGATCTTAATCCGGTTGCGGACGAAATTGCTAGAATTGACCGTGTTGGGCCCTTGGAAGATAGTAAGGGATGTGGTAAGACTATAAGTCACGAAGTGCTTGAGGCTGAGCGTGATTCCGGCTGCGGAGGTGCTATTTTGGGTTTCAGTCATTCTGATCGGATCCTCGACTGCCCCCTAGTTGAGCAGGTGGAGGGAGGGGAAGGTGACAATCTTAGGAGCCTTTTCGAAGACCTTGAGTTTCCGCCTAGTTTTGAGCCTGGTGGAGCCTCTTCTCGGATGAAGTTGGACCCTGAGGAGGATTTTATCAAGGAAGAAGCAAGACAGACTCTCCAACTTGCAAAAGACCTTGGTTGCCACATCCAGGACAAGGGGCATGCTTTAAGTAATTTTAAAGTCATCATCCGTGAGCATAGAGAATGCGCTCGTAAGAGATGCCAGGAGTTGAATGTAGAGGTTGGGGTTGATACTGGCAATTGCTCACTATCCACGTCGAGAGTTAGTTCCATAAGGGAGGTGGAGCCAAAGAGACGCCTATTGGGCTTTAGCAAATTTTCTCGTGCTAGTAAAGTAGCTAGTAGAGGCAAGAGTAGAGCAAGGGCTAAGTGTTAAGGGTGGGAGCTTCTTTTCAGGTATGAAGGGTAGACTTAGAAAGGTATGTGTAATCTTGTTCTTTTCCTTACTTTTGGTGCTTTTGCTAAAGTCCCGCTCTTGCGGTGTATTTGGCCTTTGGCCTCAATTATCAAAAAAACCTACAAATGCTTCTCACGAGGACTAAATTCGACGACGGCACTGGTTTTGCAGCGTGGAAAAGGAGCATGGTAATAGCTCTCTCCGTCAAAAACAAAGTGGGTTCATCGACGACATCGTAAGAAAGGAAGATTTCCCGGCATCACGAGCACAAGAATGGAAGAGGTGTGATCACATGGTCATCTCCTGGATCCTCACCATTATAGAGAGGGACAAAGCAGAAAGTGTCGTCTTTAACACTTATGTGGAATTAGTCTGGGGTGAACTGGTGTCGAGGTTCAAAGAGAATAATCTCGCAAGACTATACGCTATGGAACAAGAGCTTGCGACAATCAAACAAGGAGAAGACTTCATATGTGCCTATTATTGCAAGATAAAAGGTATATGGGATGAAATCGACTCCACATATTCTCTTTCGATCTGTTCTTGTCCTGGAAACAACAAATTTAGGATATAACATACGCCCAACGCCACAATCAAGTTTTTGATGTCTGTTAGCCCCAAAAACGATAAGTTCGAGGGAATGTGCTCATGATGCCGCCACTCCCAACAATGCATCAAATTTATTCGCTGCTCATCCAAGAAGAGCGACATAAAGGATTCGGGGCAAGAGCTAAGTCAAAAGAGAACATAGTCCCATTTGCAACAGATTTTTGTGGAAAACCCACCTTGAACAACACACGAAACCCTAGAAACCATCACTTAAATCCGAGGTGTAACTCCCTCTTCTGTATGCATTGCCAAAAGAATGGACATACATAGGATAAATGTTTTGAAAAGATTAGTTATCCACCCAATTGAAAATCGCAAAGGGAAGAAAACCTACAACCCTTGCTAATGTTCTTAACAACAATGATGATAATCCCACTGAGGAAACATAAAGAACAGGTCAAAAACCTAAGAATGCAATGGTAAGGAATTCAGTGCATAGGAGATAAATCAAATCCTAGCTCATGTTGCGTAAAGTAAAGAAAAAGGAAGTGAATGGTCATCCCACAGCAGCACCAGTTACAGTTTCGTTGGTAACTTTGTTTTGAATCATGATGCTAAATCCTGGCATAATCATGTTTCTTGCTCTATTCATAATGCTCCAGCAACTAGGAATGCCTCTTATTGGATTATTGTTTATGGTGCCTCAAAGCACATGTGTTGTGATTTAACCAAATTTGCTAATTATGGACGTCTTGATCATGCTCACATAATGAGTATGCCTGGTGGGCCCCCAGACACGGTGGATGTATAGGAACCGCAAAAATATAGTTTAATTACTTTGACTAATGTTCTTACGTGCCAGTTTTTAATTTTAACCTGATTTCAATAGCCATATTGGCCCATGAAATATTTGAACAATTATGTTTTAATGCTTTTTGTTGCGTGTTTCAAGATTCTAAGAGTTTACTTGAAAACACATAGAAAGGCAAACTTCTAAAATATATTTGCTTGACAACAGAAGTAAGGATGATGAAGAAAGCAAAGTTGTAACCATTTGTGTGCTTGAAAATTTTTGTTTCTTTGTTTGATTGTAAAGACATGTTAAGTATGTGCATAGACTAGGCCACCTACCGATCAATAAGATAGAAACACTGAGTTTGATTGATAAGCATTTATGTAAGATACAATTTCTATGCGCATCATGTAGTACAAAGGAGAGTCATAGGATACCCTTCCTCAAGTAAAGCGATGTTGTCACTGAAATTTTTAATCTTGAACATATAGATGTGTGGGGCCTTATAAAGCGAAAACCCAAGATGGTTACACTTACTTTCTTACTTTTATTGATGATAAATCTAGATCCACTTGGGTTCAACTAATTAAGGCTAAACCAGATGCTTTCAAGCACATAATAGATTATTTTAATATGATCAATCTACAGTTTGGAAAAAATGTTAAAAGCATCAGGACTAATAATGTCTATGAGTTAGGAAGCTCGAACGAAACTTCAGATTTTCTTAAGTCTAAGGGGATAAATCATCAATTGACCTGTGTTCACACCCCATAACAAAATGAGGTTGTCGAAAGAAAACACCGACATATTTTGGAAAGTGCTACAAGTTTAATGTTTCATTATGTAAAAGGGGTTTTCTTAGGTTATGCACCTAACATAAAGGGATACATGTTGTATGATATGGACAATGACACAATCATTGTAAATAAAGACATAAGATTCTAAGGAAATATTTGTCCTTATAAAACATCAACCAGAAAAGGAGATAAGAATGATGTTCTCAAGAATCTTGACAAAGATAAACATAACCTGATTTTTCCTCCAAATCCTTACATACCACCGTTCCATGAGTTTGCTTTTGATGAAACTGAATTATAGGAACAAGAACAAGTCATAAGGTTGCAAGGGAAACAACAAGACCCGTTAGAGGAAAGGGAAGAACCTGTTACAAAAGAGCAAGGTCTAAGAAGATAAAAAAAGTCAAGGAGACACCAAGGTATTTGCTAGATTTCATTGTGAGGAATGTCAGCAACAACCAAAAAGCATTGCCTCCCCAATCAGCTAAGTTTCTAGACCCCTTTTCAGTTATTTTGTGTGAAAGATTGAATAATGCAAGTTGCTCCCTATCTATCTATGAAAATCATATCACCGAAACATAAGTTTTAAATTCGGATATGAATTATTTGTGATCTTCAATTAAACCCAAACACATCATAATTTCTCCTAATGCTAGCAATCTTAGTTTATACAATTTTATCTATACTGCTACAGCTGCTTATGAACTAGAACCTACAAATTTTCATGAGGCCATCAAAATTAAGAAATGGGTTGAGACTATGATGGAGGAATTCCATGCTTTAGAAAGAAATAAAACCTGAGAAATTGTGGACCTTCTTAAAGAGTGATAGGCTGTAAATGGGTTTAGAAGCTGAAACATAGGGCAGACGAGACTTTTGAGATATATATGGCTTATGTGTTTGTAAAAGGCTATACACAACGACATGGGATAGATTATCAAAAGACCTTTTCGCGTGCTGTGAAGTTTAGTACGAGCTCTAGTTGATGTAGCTTGTAAGGAGGATTAGGTTATAAGCCAATTGGACATTAATAACGCCTTCTTACATGAAGAACTTAGAGAAGAAGTCTACAAGAAATTACCATTAGGATATAAAACCCCACGAGTGAAACACCCTTAAACAATTAAACACATAAGATCGTAAATGCGAGAAGATTATCCGGGAATAACACGTTACATAATTCGGACATATGATAACGTATGACAAATTAAATTTAGTGCGGGCATATACATGTCCGAAAACATGACAACGTTACATACTAAATTGGTCGCGTACTTATATATGTACGTTTATTTACAATATTATAACGTTGTATATAATAAATAGTAACATCACATAGTTATATATGACTAAAACGCGACAAAATAAAAGGGGCGTATATCTATATATACATACACAAACATATAACTAATAACGTAACAAAATAAAGTAGTCGCGTATGAAATTAAAAACGCGACATATTATATAGTCACACATATATACAAATGGGCATGTAGATAGTTGATACAAAAAAAAGAGCAGGTGCACTCCCGTCGGGGTTCGAACCCGTACCTTTCGTACCCGCCCTGGATGCCTTAATCGGTTGAGCTGTTCTTGAATTCAATAACTAAACTAATGAAGTAAAACTAGTACCAAGTCTATTAAGTGAATACAAAAAAGGGGAGAAACAATACAACCACACTGTTTTCCCCTCCTGATCAGACGCACTCCAAATCCTTGAACAGCAGCACAAGTGCATTAGCACTTCTTCCTTTTCTTGTTGACCGGTACAGAGCATCGATTGTCCCACCATGCTCTTCTTGCTTCCCAATATCGACAGTAGTACACAGCAACACAGGCCACTCATTTCCCTAGTCAGCAATGTTCAAAAAAATATGTACTAGTCCCCACTGCGTTGCTACGCTTACGTGTTGTTTTTATCAAAATCGATTGGTATCTCTCTGTGTTAAAAATCTGTAGAGAAGAACCGAACTTCTGGGCATCCCATGTGATATTGTAAACCAGGGGCCAAGCTTGTGTTATCGGGTTAAGCATGACAGCAGACATGGGAATTATTCCTTGCCTTGTAACTTGAGACCCCCATTCTCTTATTTACTCCGGAATCACGTGCTCTCTCACTTGTTCCTGTATAACCATCTGAATCAACAACAAACAGACAAGGCCTTGCTGCTGATTCTACTATCCAACTCGAATCAGAAACCAGCCACTCCTAACGTGGGAGTTTGAACAACTCAAACTTCCACCAGCCTACTTTATGGGAACTCACAAGCACTCCCTAATGACAGTATATTCTATTCAGAGGTCTCAGTAAACTCCCTCTGTGTCTGTTTGGAATTAACAATTCTTCCTCCTAGTGTCGTTGTTTCAGTTCCAAGAACCCGATCAGTAAACCAACACCCTTTTATGGGAAATGGTTGCCTCCGTAGCCCACGCTCCACTTTTCCCTTGCCTTGTGCCACTTGATTCATAAACTTACTGACCATTCTTTCCTCTCTGCATGCTCACGTCTCTGCATAAACTGCTACCGCAACAGTGCCCAATCCTTTTCACCCTTTTTTGTTTTCTATGTCTGAAAGTCTACTGCACTTACTCAGGGTTCTTCCCTTGATCTATACAAATTTTACATGAAACTCCATCCAGTAGGTGACCAAGATCCTTGAGCAGAAGAAAAACCCGCCAAATACTTCCCTACAACACACACCAGAGGTAAGGCTTTTTCCTTAAATAAAAAAAAAGGATCGTCCTGCTCTCGGGTTATGACAATAACATGATGATCGATCACCCTTCTCAGATTATTGCAGAGAGTGTAAGGTACTAGAAGTCTCATTTAGTGCCAAGAGCAACCAAGGGAAATCTGCTAAGCTACTTGAGTGGTGAGTTGCATCTAAACTAACTTCTTGATCAGAAAACAGAAACAAAACCTGTCAAGTTTTAGTTCTATTAAACATTCAGCTACTACCGTCTTCTGTTCCTCAGTACACGGAAGTTCCAGTAGTAATCTAGCGGTGGTATTAACTTAATGATGAATCCAAAAACTTAGCTAGCACACTGTCCTATGTAGTACACAACCTTGTAGTGCTAGGGAGATTAGTGGCATATTAGAACCGAATGAGAAATAGAAGATTGCAGGAGTAGTTTCAGTTTCTGAAACTTCTATGTTCTGTACACTAAATTTTCTGAAGTAATCTAAGAGTTGTATTAGCTTAATGACCACACCAAAAGCTTACTAGAACATTAGACCACGTGCAGATAAGTTGGGGAGTACTAGAGAAAACATTTAACACACCAGAAAAGAGGATAGCAGTAGGGGGATGCAGTAATTGTATTTTCAGTTTCCAATTTGCTTCAGTTACCAGGTTATGGGTAAAAGGAGCGTAAGAGGTGCAGTCTTTATTGCTTTGGGTTGTTTGTGGAGTTATAATCTTGATTAGACACTCAACTAAATAGTTAGACAACCTAGGGGAAATCAGAAGTCAAACTCGTGAACCAGGGAGAAGACAACTGAGGGAAATAAAATCAGGTTCAGTTTTCAGTTCCCTTTCACTTCAGTTTTAAATCATTTCAGTAGTCATAGCAGATTGCCTTGGGTATGTTTTGGGGGTAAAGCTATGACAAAACGCTTAACTAAGTAAGTGAGTATTTTAGGGATAAATTAGAAGTCAGATAGATTGACAAAAAGAAAGACACAGAGAAGACATCAGTTTTGTGTTTTCTTTCAGTTTTCAGATTCGTTGTATAGAGTTTTGAGAGGTGTTAGCCATGTGTTTTGGGACTGTTCTTGAAGTTAAATCATGGTAAACCGTTTATCTAAATGAGAAAACAACTTGGGTAATTTAGAAACCAGATTAATGGCAGGAAGAAGACAATGGAAGATATTTCAGTTTTTCAGTTTCTTGTTCCAGTGTTTCAGTTTCCTAGTTTCAGTATAATGGAGTTTTAAAAATGATCATAGTGTTGTTCTGACCGGGCTTGGAGTTTAAAATCCACCTAATACATCTAAGCAGTGGGGTAAAAACGCTAAGGGGGATTTGATGACAGATTGATAATCAAAATTAAAGACAAAAGAAAAAAAACACAATGCATCAGTTTTCAGTTTTACAGTTTATTCTTGTTTCGGTATAGGATGATTCTGTAACATTGACAGAGTTGCTTGAGGATTATGTCTTGATAAAACACTTACCCACGTGAGTAAATAAGTTGGTAAGGATTGAGAATCAATTAGTGAGAAAAGAAAGGAAATAAAGAACCCCAGATTTTGGTATGTAAGTTTCCTAGTATTTCTGACAAATTGAGCTCCTGTATAACTGCGTACATATGGCTAAAAAGAGTGTATTGAGTTGCTAATGGTCCTGAAATATTCCTAATACCCTTACCTAAGTTGGTATAACTCTAGGAAGGTTATAAGCTGCTTAATTGAACTAAAACTGAAACTAAACAAAGTAGCACACAAAGAAGGGTGAAGGAATAAGTTATATCAGTTTGTACTTTCTGTTTTCTGCAACAACGCGGTTCTGCATAATGGGTTTTTTCCAGTAGTGTTATCAGGGTTATTCTGGTTTTGGTTTTGTGGTTGAACTCCCTACTGACACTCCTAACTCAGTAGCCAAACACCTGGAGGAAACCTGAAATCAATTTAAAGAGCAAAAAAAAAAAACAGAAGACCAGGATATATCAATTTCTTAGTTTCAGTTTTTCACTGTCTTCAGTTCAGTATGTACAGAGGGATTGGTTGGGGTTGTAGTGAATTGTTAAGGAATCTAAACCACCTCTAATACACCATAGTGAGTGTGTAAGTACTGAAGGGAAATTTAGAAGCTGAAATAACTAACTACAAGCAAGGGTCAAACAGAAAGATATTGATTCTTGTTTCAGATTTCAGTTATAAGTGGTTTCTGTGTAACTGAGTTGCAGTGGGGTTAAGCCTGTTAGATTGGTCTGGAAAAGGACTTAAAACCCTCCTATTACAACTATCTGTGAGTGGGAACAATGAGGAAGGAATTAGAAGACAGTTTAATGCTTTCATAGAGAGGTCAAATGGAAGTTTTTCATAGATCCTGTTTCAGTTTTCGTTGGGTTGCTGTTTCTGTGTAACTAATCACAAAAGTTGTTTGAGTGTTGTATTGGGTTAAAGATAATCCTAAAACCTTGTTAACTCATCTACCTAAGAGTGCAAACATTTGGGGGGAAGGCTAGAAGTCAGATCGATGAACAACAGGAAAAAAAAGATACCCAAACCGTGTCTTCAAATTTTCGGTAACATTGTCACCTCTGTATAGCTGTCACACAGTAGATATAAGGGGATTGTGATGGATTGTTTACAAACTTAAGATCTGGCTATTGCACTTAACGAGGGTTGTGAACACTTGGGGAAGATAGTAACGCAAGTTAGTACCTTACAAGAGAAACGTAAGGGGAGTATGCTTGGGATTGGTGTTCAGTTTTCTCTGAGTAGTGTTCTGCATAAACGGGTTTTAGAGGGTATTTTAAAGACCATGCTACTATGATAATAGGCTTAAAACAGTGCTAATCTATGTAGCTAAGGAGGGAATGCATCTTAGGCAAACTAAAGTCCTTCTTGGATAAACTTGTTACATATTAGTGCTTAAAATACTCTAAAAACATTGGTTAGAGAACAGACTTAGTTAATGTGTGAATTGACTATGTAAATGTCCTAGGAGTGAGATAAAACCTAAGGTTATTACTTGGAAAGTTTCTAAGGGCTAATCTAAGTTGAACAAACGAAAGTTCACCTAGGGAACAACACCCGATAAAATGGGATAAACTAGGAAAATGTCACAACAGTTGTGCATGAAATCATAAAACTGACAAGTTGTTTTAATTAACGTTAGGGCCGTGACGAACGCCAACCGGGACCGTGTGTGGAGATAACTCTTCCTTCTGAATAAGGTATGGATATGTGTGGTCCGTATGTTGTCGTGTTACACGGCTTGTGTACAGAGTGAAGTCTCGGGATCTAACTTATATCCCCTGACTCGGTGCAAGAGAAGGAAGGTAAACTTGTGTAATGAGAACAAGAAAACAATACGTAACCTCTTGAATGATCCCATAGTAGGGATCATCGGTATAACATACCCACGCACACGTCCTATAAATTACTTGATTGTTGTTGCTATATTAACAGCTTATTGTGCTGGGTGGCGTGTTTGACGTTGCTATGCTACTTACAAGTTGTGCTTGGTTGCTTGTTGATATTGATATGCTACCTTTAAGTGTGTATGATATCATGATGTGTTGTGGTGTGCTTTACTGCTTTATTATAGCATGTAAATTGGACTTAATAATATTCAACCAAGTAGTTGTGTAGCCCGCCAACATACGGGCTACACATATTCATACTCAGCGTAGTTTGTTGAGTCCTTTACAATCCAATTTTTTTTATAGGTATTGTGCCGGACGATAACGGAGCGTAGGCGGGATGGCTACCATAGGGGTAGTCCATCAGGGCATGACTTTTGAATTGGAGTAGTATGTTTAATGTATGGGTTGCTATAAACCCGAGATGTAAATTTCAGTTTATGATTTGGTAATTAAGTTGTAGACACTCGGTATTTGGGAATTGTATTTTATGTTGTATATGAGTTTTGGTAGAGGGCTGTTTCCAGTCATGTAGACCGTAACTTGGTGTTGGTAATGTGGTCTATCAACCACGTGGGTGGTTGGCATCTGTAGCACCCGGATGAAGTTGAGAATCCGCTGCATAGTTATCTTGTAAGTGGCTAGGAGCTTTGTTCGTACTGTTGGATGTTTATTCGGGGGTGTTACAGAAAGTGGTATCATATATTGATTCTTGTTTCAGATTTCAGTTATAAGTGGTTTCTATGTAACTGAGTTGCAGTGGGGTTAAGCCTGTTAGATTGGTCTGGAAAAGGACTTAAAACCCTCCTATTACAACTATCTGTGAGTGGGAACAATGAGGAAGGAATTAGAAGACAGTTTAATGCTTTCACAGAGAGGTCAAATGGAAGTTTTTCACAGATCCTGTTTCAATTTTCGTTGGGTTGCTTTTTTCTGTGTAACTAATCACAGAAGCTGTTTGAGTGTTGTATGGGTTAAAGATAATCTTAAAACCTTGTTAACTCATATACCTAAGAGTGCAAACATTTGGGGGGGGGGGGGGGGGATGGGGATGAACAACAGATGAAAAAAAAAAATACCCAAACTGTGTCTTCAAATTTTTGGTAACATTGTCACCTCTGTATAGTTGTCACACAGTAGATATAAGGGGATTGTGATGGCTTGTTTACAAACTTAAGATCTGGCTATTGCACTTAACAAGGGTTGTGAACACTTGGGGAAAGATAGTAACGCAAGTTAGTACCTTACAAGAGAAACGTAAGGGGAGTATGCTTAGGATTGGACTTCAGTTTTCTCTGAGTAGTGTTCTGCATAAACGGGTTTTAGAGGTATTTTAAAGACCATGCTACTATGATAGTAGGCTTAAAACAGTGCTAACCTATGTAGCTAAGGAGGGAATGCATCTTAGGCAAACTAAAGTCCTTCTTGGATAAACTTGTTACATATTAGTGCTTAAAATACGCTAAAAACATTGGTTAGAGAACAGACAGACTTAGTTAATGTGTGATTTGACTATGTAAATGTCCTAGGAGTGAGATAAAACCTAAGGTTATTACTTGGAAAGTTTCTAAGGGTTAATCTAAGTTGAACAAACGAAAGTTCACCTAGGGAACAACACCCGATAAAATGGGATAAACTAGGAAAATGTCACAACAGTTGTGCATGAAATCATAAAAATGACAAGTTGTTTTAATTAACGTTAGGGCCATGACGAACGCCAACCGGGACCGTGTGTGGGAGATAACTCTTCCTTCTGAATAAGGTATGGATATGTGTGGTCCGTATGTTGCCGTGTTACACGGCTTGTGTGTTGTGTGCTTTGTTTGACAATGACCATAAGACTAAAGCATGAAATTGGATTGCTTGTTGTGGTTTGCTTATATGCTTGTTATATCATTGTTGCATATTACTTGTGCGCACACAGTAGTTTAGTCCCTTACTCGTTTATGGAACTTTGAGATGGAACATGACGAACTACGTAAACAAAACAAAGAACCATACAAAGAGAAAACTCCCCTCTAACTATAGAGGACTTCTAACGGCACCCACTATGGTGTCAAGTTATTAATGATAATGATAAGAAAATATCAGCTGGTGGAACATGAGGATAATCCGGGAAGATGACTTCTCGGGCCGCGCGGTAGGGACACTCGAGAGTTGGTATCTGCATCAGATCCTTCGACCGACTATTGGTGGAGCACATCCTGTGGTTTAGAGGTGACCCCTCTTCCTCGACGCATGACGCCGGGAATGGAGGATTAGCTATGGAGAAGACGTTCTCCATCTTGTGGTGATAAGAGAATTCACACACAGCCTTAAGAGATAAGGAACACTTGGCACCTACATGATAAGGTCACGGGATCTAAACTATATCCCCAGACCTGGTGCAAGGGAAGAGAAAGAAAATACACACCATGAGAATAAAGGAAAACATGTGTAATGAGACCAAGCAAATAAGAAAATTCACAAATGTGATTCTTTAGAAACAAGGGCTGAATAGCACCTACAGAGTGAAGTCTCGGGATCTAACTTATATCCCCTGACTCGGTGCAAGAGAAGGAAGGTAAACTTGTGTAATGAGAACAAGAAAACAATACGTAACCTCTTGAATGATCCCATAGTGGGGATCATCGGTATAATATTCCTACGCACACGTCCTATAAATTACTTAATTGTTGTTGCTATATTACAACTTATTGTGTTGGGTGGCGTGTTTGACGTTGCTATGCTACTTACAAGTTGTGCTTGGTTGCTTGTTGATATTGATATGCTACCTTTAAGTGTGTATGATATCATGATGTGTTGTGTGTGCTTTACTACTGCTTTTTATAGCATGTAAATTGGACTTAATAATATTCGACCAAGTAGTTGTGTAGCCCGGCAACATACGGGGTACACATATTCATACTCAGCGTAGTTTGCTGAGTCCTTTACAATCCAATTTTTTTTATAGGTATTGTGCCGGACGATAACGGAGCGTAGGCGGATGGCTACCATAGGGGTAGTCCATCAGGGCATGACTTTTGAGTTGGAGTAGTATGTTTAATGTATGGGTTGCTATTAAACCCGAGATGTAAATTTTAGTTTATGATTTGGTAATTAAGTTGTAGACACTCGGTATTTGGGAATTGTATTTTATGTTGTATATGAGTTTTGGTAGAGGGTTGTTTCCAGTCATGCAGACCGTAACTTGGTGTTGGTAATTTGGTCTGTCAACCACGTGGGTGGTTGTCATCTGTATGTAGCACCCGTATGAAGTTGAGAATCCGCTGCATAGTTATCTTGTAAGTGGCTAGAGCTTTGTTCGTACTGCTGGATGTTTATTCGGGGGTGTTTACAACGAGACAATCAAGTTTGCAAGCTTTTTAAATCACTTTTTGGCCTAAAGTAGGCTTCAAGGAAATGGCGTGAAAAATTGAGTCTCTTCCTCATAAATTTAGGATTTTGACAATCTTTGCGTGACTACTTCCTCTTTATGCAACAAAATTGTTGTTTCCTTGCTTTCTGTTTATTAGATGACATTCTCGTGACAGAAAATGATAAAGATATTATCACTACTATAAAAGAAAAACTGCACGTGGAATTCAAAATCAAAGACCTTGGTCTTATTAAGAATTTTCTTGGAATACAATTTGTTTCAACCAAAGATGGAATGATTATAGTTTATAAACAGCATGCAATGTAATACCCTTGAGGTTTACCTCCCACATCGATTGGAGGGGAGAACGAAGTGTGCCTTATAGGTGCATGGATACCTCTTCCTTGTGTGACGCGTTTTGGGGCTAGGAAACCCTAGGAACAAATCCGTGCGGCCTGCGTGCCAAAGCGGACAATATCACACATGTGGGCTGATTAGGTTGGGCTGTCACAGATGGTATCAGAGCCAGACCCAGGTCGGTGTGCCAGTGTGGCCCGCGAGGGCGCTGGGCTCCCAAGGGGGGTGGAGTGTAATACCCTTGAGGTTTACCTCCCACATCGATTGGAGGGGAGAACGAAGTGTGCCTTATAGGTGCATGGATACCTCTTCCTTGTGTGACGCGTTTTGGGGCTAGGAAACCCTGGGAACAAATCCGTGCGGCCTGCGTGCCAAAGCGGACAATATCACACATGTGGGCTGATTAGGCTGGGCTGTCACATGCAAAGAATCTTGTTCAAGAATTTAATTGTGATAAAGAGAAACCAGTTACTGGTCCACTTGAGCTAAATGCTAAAAAGAGATGGAAACCTATGGCAAACCCTCTTTTATATGGACAACTAATAGGGAAAAATAGCTTTCTTGCTCATACACGCCCAAATTCATGCTTTGCTTTCCAAACTCTCAGTCAGTTTTTGCAGGAACCCACAACCCTTCACTGGAAGGCAACCTTTCACACTTTTAGATACATTAAGGGAACAATAGGGTATGTGTAATTTTTTAATTAAATGATTGATCTACATTTAACTTATTTTTGTGATGTAGATTGGCAGGTTGCCCTAACATATAAGAAGATCCATCAGTGACTACTACATTGAGCTAGGAGGTAGCCCATTATCTTGGAAGGCCAAGAATCAAGGGACCGTGGCCTTGTCGTCAACAGAGGCCGAGTACTGTTCCATGTGGCAAGCAACAACTGAAATCACTTGGTTGACCAAAATTTTACAGGAGCTTGGAGTTGAATATATTATCCCGATACCACTCAAATTAAACAACCAATCAGTGGTGTCTATAGCAAGAAATCTAGTGTTACACAAAGGACAAAACATACAGAGATAGATTGCCATTTTGTGAGATAGAAAATACAAGAGGGTCTCATTGAAGTTCCGTTCATTCCTTCTCATCTACTGCTAGTCGATGTCCTTACCAAGACCCTGGTTGGAAAAGACTATCCTCTGGTCAGCCGCCACTTAGGAATAAAGAGCATTTAATCACGTTTGGTTACATAAATCATTTGGCAAAGCCTTACATCATTGTAAGCTTTGGGGTATGTGTGTTAACACTACATTAGTTAACAACCAGCCTCTGTTAGTTGACTGTTAGTTTGATAGTTAGGCCTTATATAAGGCAGGTTGTAACTAGACACATAATAATTTTTGATACAATGGTTAGTGCAAATAGAAAGTATTACTCTTTAGCACCTTACCTTTCTTACAAAAATCTTTGTATTCATATAAAATTAACACGTTATTCTTCTTCTCATCCCCCTCCCCATCTTTATCGCGTACTGAAGTCATGATTAAAAGAAAAAAAGCATCCCATGATGGCTATACTATACTATACTACTGTCTACAAAAACACTAAACATGAAACACAATGAAAAAAATGGGTAATACAGAGGAATAAAAGTGGAGCTGTCAAAATTTGACCCAACCCGAAAACCCACCCGTTTAACCCTAACTCGAAACCTGATTGGAACCTAGACATATTTAAATATACTAATAAACCCAAAACCAGATTGGGTTAAACCAAAATGACCTGAACCTGAAATGACCCGAAAATTTTATTACCCGAAACTGACGTGAACCTGAAATGATAATATACCAAAACCTAACATAATGTGATTAAAGCAAAAAAGAATTAAATATGGGAATTGAAGATGGTGCCATGTGGTGGGCGGTGGGCTGAGAAATATTTTGAAATGGATGCCTCGGGGAAAGAAGGAGATAGAGACGTGCGTGCGGAACTTGGGAAGCCAAAAGTCACAAAAGACTTGGTGTTTGTGTATAAACAAATTAGAAAAAAGTCAAATGAGATGACGTGTTCTCTTGTTGGCCGCAAACCATAATTGAATATACTAAAAAGGGAAGATATAAGAGTTTCCTCATCGAGCATGTTAGATTTAGTTGTGAAAGTTGAGACATAAAAATATATCATAATATACATTATTAATACAATATTGTAAAGAATAAAAATTATTTTTAAGTACCAATATAAAATATTATCGATTGACCCAAAATAACTGAAACCCGATTTTATTTAATAATAATATTACTAGAACCCAAAATGACTCGAATGGGTTTTGACCCAAAATAATTTGACCCAAAACTCATATGGATAACCAATTTGACAAGTTTAAATGAGAGTAGTAGCCAAACAAAAATAAAATAAGGTGAGTGATGTACCCTAGCGTCCACTTTTCAAGGTGTATAGACATCAACTTTTCAAGGTGAGTCCATACAGTAGAGTACACTAAATGTGGAGTACTATTGACAGGGTAGGAGGGAAAATAAATACAAAATGTAATTTATTTTGAATATTACACAGATACTTAAAAGTCACTTAAAATGAATAGGAGGGAATAGTATTTTTGCATTAAAAATAGGACAAATACTATCATACAATCACTTGTGGAGTGAATGTCGTACAATCGTTCAAGTTAATTTGATGATTGTTCAAATTAATATATTAATTGTTCATATTGATATGAAAGTTTTATGTATTATTATAAAGATTGTTAAACTTTATGTATGATTATTCAAGTTAATTGTGAAGATTATTTAAAGATATACCGGATTATCGTTTATCCGGTTGCACTATAGCCGCTTTGAAAAAGTAGGAGATAATAAAAAAGAGTTGCTTATTTCGTGCAACCAAGTTCCAGTCCCTGACTGATCTTCTTTTTCACTATTTGGATATCATTTGACTTTAATATTTAACATATAAGATAACATAATTCTATAAATCTAAGCCTCGTTCTCAAATTTGATGAAAGAAGCTGAGGGTAGATTATGCTTCAATCAAAACACTGCTTAGGGGGCGTTCGGCATGCTCAAAATGAGCATAAATGGACAACATAAATGTACCAGCATATGCTGTTTTGGACTCCTTTATTTATTTTTGCTGTTCGGCTAAAAGAGCATAAATGTCAGCATAGATGTCAGTATAAATGCCCGCAGCAAATGCTACTTTTTCGTTTCCGTGCTTTCACTTCCGTTTCTTTACTCACTTTATAATGCAATTACTATGACTATTAATTTTTTTAAAAATGTTACAAGTTACTTTATTTGTTACAAATTACATAATGCTTCAAATAATTTATAAAAAATAGTACTACTTCTTTAGCCAAATTTTTTAAAAAACCACATTTATAATACAAATCTACAATATATTATTTGTAATACCACATAGATTAATAAAATTTAAAAAACCAATAAATATACACACTTGTTGATATATAAATTAAAATATTAAAATAGTATATAGAAATATAAATGTATATAAATTTATTAACATACAAAGTCACAAAAATATTATATATTATTAAAAGTTACAATTTCACTAAATAAATTCACATAACATTATCAGAAAATTTGGAACGCTTGTTCTCTTATTTTACGTTTTTATATTTGTAACAATTATAAAATTTAGATAATAAAAATATATTGTTTAGAAGTTACAAGTTTTGCTTAAATAATAAAAAATAAAAATTTTATTGGTTATATAAATATTTTTATTTTCTTATCTCAAGTTTTTTACTGTAAATTAATTACTCATAGTAATATATTGTTTGTGAATTTTTCTATTTATTTTTACTAACAAAATAAAGTTACGTAGTGTAATATAATAAATTGTAACTGTAATACAAAAACGGTAAACGCACATATAACTAACTTAACCAAACATGCTGCATATATGTCGCGTTGCCAAATAACAATTTTCAAAACAACTGCATTTATGCCAGCACATTCCTGCCAGCAAATATGCTACATTTATGCCAGCGCATTCCTGCTGCCAAATATGCTGCATTTATGCTGTCAAAACAGCCATACCAAACAGAGCCTTAGCGTTCCTCAAGAATCTACCCTTGGAGATTTAAACTTCTATACAATGAATGGTGATGATTGAAATGATGGTCCCACTTATACCCAATAATCTTCATCTCCATATAAGAATCAC
Organism: Limonium bicolor; assembly: GCA_023374045.1. NCBI lineage: Eukaryota > Viridiplantae > Streptophyta > Magnoliopsida > Caryophyllales > Plumbaginaceae > Limonium > Limonium bicolor. The sequence goes on along the minus strand of CM041776.1, from coordinate 399,736,457 downwards.
ACTTGAGAACGAGCCCTAAGGTCATCCACAGTGGTGTGGATTCCACTCAAAATTGTCAGTAAGAAATTTAAAAAGAGTCTAAAGTGATGTGGAATCCACCCACTTTCTCTTCTTCGTTTCTTATTTAAGCAACGTACGGAAAATCAATTTGATTGGTTGTATTACTGACACCCTCAATTTAGTAATAAATATTTTATGTATTTGCTTTTACTTTCTTTTATTTACACCACAGGTAAAGTGAAAAAATAATGGGAGGAGAAAAGAAAAAAATATTGGAAGGGGTGAGAAGGTTAAGAAACTCTGTTACTGTAAGAATTAACAAACAGATGAAATTCCTTATCCATTAAAATAATATATTATGATTATGTGACACCTAGAAATATGTTAAGGCCCCGTTTCTCAGTTAGCTTCTCTACATATAAGACATTGATGAGACATTGTGTGACTCTTGAATTATTTACAACCCCCTCAAACAGATTATGGATGTAGATGAAGATTATTGAGGTAGTAGTGGGACCCATAACTTCAATCATCACCCTCCAATCAAAATTCATTTCAAATTGAAAGGTAGATGCTTACAAGACGCTAGTATAACTGCTTTTTGAGAGAAAGATAATCTCCCCTAGCTTCTTTCTTCTAAATTGAGAACGGGGCCAATCCTGTAACTTTTGATGCTGACACGAAAACTTGAAGAAACGCTATCCAATTCCAAAAGGATAGAATGGCGCCATAAGACTCGCCTTATGTCCCCTTTCCCGCCTAACAATCCCATATTTTAAAAACGCGCACAGGTTATCGGCGAAGTGAGATAGAGATAAATCACAGACTGAAAAGGATGTCTGGCGGGGTCGCACGCGGTCGTTTAGCGGAGGAGAGGAAGGCATGGCGGAAGGACCACCCCTTCGTTAGTTCTATCTCTCTTTTAAGTCTCATCCTATGGCGCCTTTCACAATCCTGGTTCGAATTGATTACCTTTTGTATCCTGCGGGTTTCAATTTTTTTCTCTCGTGTCGTGTCCCTACACTTTTAGGGATTTATTGCGAGGCCAGAAACTACACCTGGCGGTTCTACCAATTTGATGCTATGGCGCTGTGTCATTCCAGGCAAGGATGGGGTAAGCAACCGCTTTACTAAGTGTCATTGTATACGTACTATGCTTTGGGTGGATTCTTCTTTCAAGTTACTTCATGATTTGACAGGATTTGAACCGAAATCTCGTATTACTGCTGCGTTGCACTTATGAAGAATCTCATGTATTTTTCTCCTTGACATTTACCCACAGACTGATTGGGAAGGTGGGTGCTACCCCTTAACTCTCCATTTTTCTGAGAACTACCCTAGCAAGCCTCCAATATGTAAATTTCCACCAGGCTTCTTCCACCTCAATGTGTATCAATGCGGAACTGTGTGCCTCTCGATCCTTGACGAGGGTGGTGTGAGTAATCGATATGCTGCTGTTTACTTGATAACCTTTAATTTGACTTTATGTTGCTATTATGTGAAGTAAATGTGAAGTAAAACGTTATCTTTTTACTTGCTACCCTCTTTCGTGCTAGGGATGGAGCCCGGCCATAACAGTGAAGCAAATTCTTGTTGGGATTCAGGAGTTGTTAGACCAACCTAATCCCGCATCTCCTGCTCAACGTGTTCTGGTAATACTTTGATTTTCTTAGTCACCGTGCTATGTTTTTTATGCTGTAAATAGAATGATTGGAGTGCCTTTTTTACCCCGCTTAGGTGTAAATGTTACAAACATCTGGAGGATCTATTAACTTTTTCAGTTGACTTATTCTAAGGCTTTTGTTTCAGACAAATACGAGTGCCAAAGAGAGGGGTTTAACATTATTTTAGCAGGGCATATGTTTATCTCTTTGTCTTGAGATCTGATGGTACACTGCGTGACTACTCAGGACAGAGTGTTTTGTATGAATCTAAATTAAGTTTATGCATAAGATACATTTCTATGTAGAAGCTTGACTCAAACGGTTTCACAAGTACAGGACAAAGAAGAGTACAAGAGGAGAGTTCGACAGCAGGCTAAGAAATATGCTAAAGAAATTTGATGGAACGGGGGAACACTCTATTAGCCAGTAAATACTACATTGCCAATATGGGCACTAAAACTGAAGATATGAAGGGGATTTTGTCAGTGATTACTTCTCTATTAAACTTGCTCAAGTGCTAGCCAGTGGAATAGTCTCCTGATATTTTATCAAATTTAAAGTCTCCCATTTTGATAGATCTACTACGTACGTGTTTGATATGATCTTATGGTTTTGGCTCTATGTAATCTCCCTATACTCTTTTGGTTGGTTGATTGATTGATTGCTTAACCTAGTGTGCATGGTTAGTTTCATTACTTGGTTACCTAGTTGTCTCTTAGGCAAAACCTTGTGTGTATGTTTGGGTGTCATTTTTTTTAACTAAGTAACCAAATTAGATTAATAGACAAAGCACATGGGGAAGATGTTTGGAAAATGAGACAAGCAAAATCAATAGACTAATGCCCATCTCATTTTAGTAAGTGCTCTTAGGGAATGTTTTATGGCATCAAAATGGATGAGTAGAGTAAGTCATCACTTACAAACTAATAACAAGTTCAGGACATTGTCCCCATAAAAAACCAATAAAACACAAATAGGACATCTGTAACAAAGTACCCACCAAAAGAAAAACCAACATAAAATGTACCAAATTGATAAGTGAGAATGAAAATAAGGAAGTAAACAAGCAAAACAAAGTCTAAAAGCCAGAAAGTATTGAGGTCAACTAATTGAGCTCTATGGGTTTGAGTGGAACAATCATATGACAAAAACTTAAATCCTTGTAATTTAGCCATAACTTGCTCATTCTTGATTGTGAGTTGGGGATACTTCGGTGCTACGGTAGTAGCTTGATCATCAGTTCTTGAGCAGTTGCACTCATCTAAATCATCAGCCCAGCTAGCCAAAGCATGTTTCTTTTCCTTTCTAATGGCTTCATAGAGATTGAGGTCTCAAAACTCCACCCGCGAAACATGATCTAAGAGGTTGCCAAAGGTTCTCTTCCTGGAGCTTGGATCTTCATATGTTGGTGATCAACCATGCCTAGATCCCCACAGAGGGTGTCTGAAGGACTGCTAATCGGGACCGCAAGCTGGGCATGGAAGAGGTTAGGAAATCATTGCGCAAGAAGGTCATTAGTAGTACCTGTAAAGGTTGGTTGGTTGCAATGGTTAGAATGGAGCTCTCTTGGGCGGGATCGAGCAAGAAATTCCTTTGTGTTGAGCTACATTCCAAAAGGGAGGTTGGGCTCAAAAGGTGCTAGCATCAGAAGGTAGATCTTTGTTGTGTGGAGAAAGAGACCACACATGAAGCAAATCATAGACATGTTGTCATAGGAGATTGTGAAGTTGAGGTTCAGGACCCCAATGGAGAGCGGGAGTGAGTGCCATACTAGACTTTGTATGTCTAGCGAGACTTTAAGGCGGAGGCAATTAATTCCAAGAGTGGCAGTGTCCTCCATAAGACAAGAGACAAGTCTAACTCTCTTTGTGATTTTCTTAGCCAATGCCATGTTGTAGCAACTCTTTGGGATGTCACAGACTCGAATCAACAGAGCATCCAGCGGAAAGATGTGGTTCTCCAACGGTTAAACTTGGTCTAAGGGTTGAAGGGTGAAGAATATTCAATTGATCGTCCAAGGCCTTGTGGACATAACCTTATCTATCGCACTCTAATTTCTTAAATTCGATGATGAACAGATTCTACCTCACTTTGTAGAACTTGAATTCACCATATCAACTCCAACAATGCTCTAGATGTGTACGAAGAATGGGGGCAGAGATTGGATGGTGTGAGAAGTGCTTACCTAAGATGCATCTTTCGAAGGCAAGCATCTTGCCATACAAGTGTAAAACCCTCATGTCGAGAGGTTGAGAAGGAGAATGGGTTAAGAAAGCAAGTTCAAGTAGGGTAGGTTTGAGAATCGCTCGAGTTCGTGTGTAAAGAAGGTAGCGTCGGTGATCATTATCCCTCATAGAGTGAGAAATATAAGGGAGAATCGGCATGGCTGAGGCAAACATCATTCTCGCTGGAGGGGAGAAAGAAATTAGCCATAAAACCGATCTACTATTGATAATGCTTGTTGTATGTCTGTGTGTCTTGTACCGATCTGTGAACCTCTGCTTTAATACCCCGGATCTAAAAATGGTGATTAAATTATTCTAATACGATTATTAAAGGCCTAGTAGTGCCTAGAGAGTATTGGTAAAGAGAATAAAACCAAAAGAAAAGAGAAAATGCGTAAAACGCGAAAAACGCTAAAACACGCATTAAATGAGTATAAGAGATATATGATCTCGTTAGGGTCCGAGATGGATCCCTAAGGCTTAGTTAGGCATAATTAGTATACGGGAGTGATTCCCGAAGATAACGGATCCAAATAATGGATTAAAACGCTAACGGAGTTTTAAAGCACGTTTTTCGAGAAAACCCGAAAACGTGAATTTAAGTGGTCAAACGGACCCATAAAAATTATGGTTGACTATAAAACTATAATTAAGCATTAATGGAAGCTTAATAACCATTAAAAATAAAGAAACGAGAAAAATCCGAAAAACGGGCCCGGTTAGTGAATAGTGCCAAACCGGGTAAAATAACAAGCGTTTTCTGTAAAAGACGAAAAACGCTCCCAGCTTGTAATATATATGGGCCGGTTTTAATTAGTGTGTACACACACACATTAATAAGCTTGCTAGCTAATTAGTAATAAGATGACAAGTAAATAAGTAAAGCAAAAAGTGAAATAGTAAAAAGTAGTTTAAGTACTCTCTCCCACCTTTCTTTCCTTAGTTCACGTTTTTGCCCAGCTCTCTGTTATCTACTTCTTCCTCCTCTGTAAGCTAGCCGATTCCAAAGCAGCACACAACCTCCATCTTCTCCTTCCATTAACTTGCTCATTTCTCCACCAAATCACACAAAAATTATACCGCTAGATTCCTCTCGGTGAGAGCTTCGTTTTCCACCCAACAGAATCTTGATTCTTCCATCTTCACTTCCATGAATGTTGGGCCTTTTGAAGCTTGAAGGGCCGATTTTAACTCTCCTTCACCTCCTTGATGCCTTAAGGTAATATTAAGCAAGAGTCTTGCTCATTCCTAGCTAGTTTTTGCAAGTTTGGAAAATTTTCCCCACGTTGAAAATTTTCTCCCGTTTCAACCGATTCTCCATGCTCTTGTGGATTGTTGGAAACTCCTCCAATTGATTGCCAAGCTATCCATTTGGTTAATCTAAGGTAATATCTAAGTTAAGCTTTGAAAACTAGCTCCTTAAGAATATTATGTTGTGTGGGAAAAATTGAATTGAATTGTTGTTATGTGTGTGACGGGATATGGTTGTAGCTAGCAATCCATAATCCTCTGTGTGGTGTGGAAACAAGAAGATAAAGAGGGAGCAAGAGAAAGAGGAAGAAGAGAAAGAAAACCGAAAACAAACAAGGTAATAAGCTCACCTTGAGTTGGTTTCATTTGGCTTGCAAAACAGATGTTAGTGTTGAATTAATAACCTTGAATTGGTGTAGTCATGATACTACAATATAGTTTGTTGAATGAGGGAGCTTTAATGTTGTTTGGGTGTGTGAAATAAACCTAGAAACTAAGCTAGTAAATATGTGTTAATAATGTGGAAATCATTGTGTTGTTATAGTAAGTGTTATAGTTGTTGATGTCCAAACCAAACAGGGGTGAAGAACTGATTGTGAACATACTTAGTGTGGTGAAAATGCTTTGAAAGTAGACAAGTGCTGTCAAAATTAGTCTAGGTATGTATAGACTTGAGTGTTTAATGAGAAGAGAAGAACAAGGTGTGTTTTGGTTTTATCATGAGTATCTAATTGCCCTGAAACAGGAGTTGAGAGGGTTGTATGGTGGAGTAGAATCTAGGATGAGCATAATGCAAGAGGCATAATGGTAAAGCTCTAGCAGAAACAAATCTGTAGCACAAGTGTGCAAAATGCAACAGAGGGAATGGAAGTTTGAGAATTTGAGCAAGAATTTGAGTAGGGATTTAAACCTATGTCTAGAAGTGGGTTAGAGCATGTTTTAAGATGATTAAACAAGTGGGAAACATGTGGAATGGTTAGGGAATGATTAGAGGTGATTTAGGGGTTGAAAACTGCTCAAAAACAGACAATTTAAACACCTACAAACATGGTCCGGGTTTGTAAACAAGTACACAAACCTGAACCACATCAAAAACGCACCAGAAAGCCATCCCAGGGGGTGGTCCGGGTTTGTAAACCAGGACACAAACCAGGACCACATGTAAAACTGTCCAGAAACTTTAAACCGTGTCTGGTCCGGGTTTGTAAACCAGGACACAAACCCGGACCAGTGTAAAAATGTACCAGAATGTGTTTTAAGGTGTCCTAATGATGGGGAAGTGAGTGGTAATGGTTTTAGATGATGTTTAGGCCTTGTTTGGTGACTAGTAAAGGTCCTAAGAAGTGTAAACAAGTGCTAGGAGTGAATGAGGAAGATGTGAGTTAAAGAACACATGAGTAAAACAAAGTATACCGGGATAACGGGGTAAGCACGGGAGTAGCATTTAATTATTACCGTATGAGCTTAGTATTAATAATAATGTTTGGAACGTTATCAGAGGATCATGTGTGAGCCGAGCATGGTGAGATGACACGGTAAAAGTAAAAACCCCGGTGAAAGGTATGATTTTCTCATACTCCGCGTGCTAACCGAGTTACGTTGATTTGTGTGTTTGTGTGCCGGCTTAAGCAAGACTAAAGCATGAAATAATCCCTTGTTTGATTGTGTATGTCTAGTTGTATGTTGAATGAGCTAACATACTTGTATGCCGGTGTGGTCTAACATAGTGTAAAGACTGACACAGAGTGAGTAACGTTTGGCTAGAGACCCATAGATCGGGTCGATGCTTATGATAACGAAAACGTGCAAACACACAAACTATCCGTTAAAGTATAACGATAACGCAAACATATGAACTCCCTAGAATGTGAGGAGATGTGCGGGTTGAGTAATTACCCGATAACGGTTAGTAAACCATAATGACACAATCCACGAAACAAATGAGAGTGGAAAGATAAGTGAACCTGCTTCAAGAGGATTAAAGATAGTTCAAAGATGTGAACTAGTAAAGAAGGTAAAAGATACCTAAGGGATTAGTAACTCCCTTGAGACATGGTCGACCTCCTATATGAGGATTTTACCCGATATAAGAAAATAACCGAAAGTATGAGTAAGTGAAATGCATGGGTAACTCTTAAAACCTAAGATTAACCGAACTTAAGTAATGTTCCCAAAGTCATTAGAAACATCGAGAGTGATGCTTCTAGACTAATATACATAATATTATTATAACTCCGAGAGAGGAGTGTATGGGAATGTGAGTAGTCCGAGAGTAGTCGGACCTAAGTAAAAGAGATAGGAACTAAGAGAGAGTTCTATGAGCTAGTTGAACCTTCCCACCATGCTAGACCCAGAGTAGGGTCGAAACCGGGGAAGTAAGACTATGCTTGAGAGCCATGAGTTTTGGCCTAAGTATGTATTAAGAGTAACAAGCGTGACGTAGGAGACCTATAATGTCTCGAGAATCTACGAGAGCTTGAGTATAATTAACCCAAGAGTGTGGGTCATATAATGAGTATAAATAACCCAAGAGTGTGGGTGGGATAATGAGTATAAGTAACCCAAGAGAATGGGTGAGTATAGAACGAGTAGCCCAAGAGAATGGGTGTGTATATGAATAAGTAACCCGAGAGAGCGGGTGAGTTGTTGAATGAGTAGCCACGGCATAGTGAGGTATAACCCTCATGGCCTAAGAGTAAATGATACGACTAACAACCTTGTTATGTTGTTAGGGATTGTATCCCATGGTTGATTGTCGAATCCTTGTGTAGTGTACATATATAATGTATTACTATATGCATGTTGGTTGAATTAAAATGAACTCCATGCTCTCGAGAAAAGTAGTCGGCGTACCCCGGTTAGCGCTCGGGGTATGCGAATTTCATATGCAGCGTTAACCTGAGCCCCTAGGGGCAACGTTTTTATTTTTCAGGTACACCGAAGATGGTACCGTTCGAGAGTAGGACGGGGTCGGTGGTTTGCATGGGTAGTTAGATTTAATTACTTGTGTATTGAAAGAGGTGTAAGACCGTATATGTTGTCGGCATCCATATATTGTAGACTCGGTATAGTAAAGAAATGATTTGAGTAAAGTATTAGTATTGTGTATTCGGTTGTTCCAGTTCATCAGACCGTTACGGTATGTAAGAAAGGCCTGGTTAGCCACATGGGTGGCTAACGGCGTTGTTTCACCCCTCGTTGTAATTAGAGTTCCGCTGCGTGAGTAGGAGTAATTAGTAACGGTTTAAGAGGTAATGACGAGATTAACGGTTGGGGTGTTACATCTGCACACCAATTTTTGTTTGCCTTGTTATTTATATAACTTGCGCCAAGAGGTATCAAATACCATTGGCAGACAACTTTGTAGGTTAGTTATGGTGCTCTTTGTAACATGTAAAAGAGCTATTTTCACCGTCTATTTGTTCTATCGATACTAATTCCTTCTCAAAGTGAGCTATTTTCACTAGTCCTAACAAAATGGACCCGAACCCAACAAAACTGGACTAATATGACCCGAACCTATAATCAACTAAAAACTATAACTTGAAAAATGACCTGAAATCCAAATCAAACCGACCTGGACTAAACCAAACTGTATTATTTTATCATTGAAAGTAAACCACAATCCATAACCATCTGAATCAAAGTCATCCAAACCCAAATCAACCAAATTGAAGTAACCCATAGCTCGACGATGACTTAAAATCCAAAGTGACCTAAATCGAAAATCAATCAAACTGGACCAGAACCAAATCCAATGCAACCTGAATGAATATATCCAATGTGATCTGAATGAATATATTACATTTAATTACAACAGATGATGACAATGAAACATAACACACCCAATATTAATTATAGGATTGATATGTTATGTTTTGCTTGATAAAGTAAACGATCAAACAAAATGATCATACAACACTAGTGCAGAAAATGTTTTATACCACGGTTATTTTGCATAAAAACCACGGTTATAAACCGTGGTTTATGCTCGCGTAGTATATTAAAAAATAGGTATAAATGACGGTTCATAACCGTCGTTTAAAGTGAGAGAAAAAACCACGGTTGGTTAAAACCGTCGTTTAAGACCCCTTCTCTCGCGATATTCATTGACTTTATATGATGGTTGGGAGTCTGAACCGTGGTATAAAGTTCAAAATAAATGACGGTTATTATCAAAACCGTGGTATATAATGTTTAAAATCAATGAATAAACCACGGTTATACATAAAACCGTGGTTTATAGTCTGTGAATGTTTTTTCAAGTCACCGGCGATTTAGCGCCGGCTTCAATTAATCTCAACAGAGCGAAGACACAAGAGAATGGCCAGACCATGTAAGTTCCTTGTTTGTGAATTAGGGTTGCAAAATGAGTGAAGAATGCGCATTATGTTCCTTGTTTGACGGTGGGTTGCAAAATTTACCGTGAAAGAGAATGAGAGAGGGTGGAGCAAGTCCTTGTTCGTCGGTTAGGGTTGCAAAAATTACTGTGAATGAAGAAGAGGCGCAGAGCATGTGTTCCTTGTTCGCTAGTGTGGGTTGCAAAAATTGCCGTGAAAACAAGAGAATGAGAGAGCCGGAGCATGTCCTTGTTCGCCGGTTAGGGTTGCAAATTTATGGTACGGTTGATATGGCACAAAGCATGTTCCTTGTTCACTAGTATGGGTTGCGAAATTACCGTGAGGTTGAAGAGATGGCGCAGAGCATGTTCCATGTTCTCCGGTGTGGGTAAATTACCGGGAGGTGAAGAGAAGGAGGAAGAGGCGCACAACATGTTCGACTTGTTCGCCAGTGTGGGTTGCAAATTACAGTGTGAGAGAGAAATATGTAAGAGAATAAAGAGAGCCGCGTTAATTTGGGCCGAAATTAAAATTCCCGCTCAGACTATATACCACGGTTCACCAAAAACTGTGGTTTATTCTCTTTGGCGTGTACTTTAAATGATGGTTGCCCAATAAACCGTGGTTTATAAGTAAACTATATACCACGGTTCTCCAAAAACCGTGGTTTATTCTCTCCGACGTGTACTTTAAATGACGGTTGCCCTAGAAACCGTGGTTTATAAGTAAACTATATACCACGGTTCTCCAAAAACCGTGGTTTATTCTCTCCGGTGTGTACTTTAAATGATGGTTGCCCAATAAACCGTGGTTTATAAGTAAACTATATACCACGGTTTTTGGAAAATCGTGGTTTATTCTCTCCGGCGTGTACTTTAAATGACGGTTGCCCTAGAAACCGTGGTTTATAAGTAAACTATATACCACAGTTCTTCAAAAACTATGGTTTATTCTCTCCGGCGTGTACTTTAAATGACGGTTGCCTTAGAAACCGTGGTTTATAAACTTTAAACCACGATTTTTCATTTAACCGTGGTTTAAACGACGTCATTTAAAATCTTTTTTCTACTAGTGCGAGTATACTAGGTACTCATCATTTCAGGCCTAGAGAAGTAAAAAAGAAAATATACTCCCTCTGTCCCAACAGAAGTGTCCATTTCACTATTTGATTGTATCGTTTGACTTCAAAATTTAACATGTAAGATAATATATTTTTATAAATCTATATTTTATAATGGAATCTTTATGTGAAAAACTATATATTGTATAACTTAATATATAAAAATTATTTTATCTAATATATTTAATATTAAAGTGGAAAAGCGTGCCAAAAAGTAAACGGGATACTTATGACGGGAGAGAGGTATTAGAAGACAATAGAGAAGCAACCAGGTCTAAAAAATGACTAAGGACCAAGCACAAGTCCCACCATATGACTTCTACCCATGTTGATGAGTCTCTTCATCACTAATTCACAGCATTCATGTTTTTTTATTAATTATTCATATATTATCCAATAATACTAAACCTAACATAATTTCTAGTCTTTATCTTAGTCAATTAGTTTTCTTCTCTTCACTTTCGTCACTCTTCCATGTTCTTTCCTCCTTCACCGTAGTACCTCAGACCCTCCCCTAATTTCAGTTATGAATCACGATCGACTCATTCACCTACCTCCATCGGCAACCGCTAGTCAGTTTCGTCAAACCTAATTTTTGATGAAATTTTAGTTTATCTTGTAGTTTCATGGTTGTAAGTTGAAAGAAATCTTGTACTCACTGATATATTTCCATGATGTAGTAAGTGGACAATGATCAAATTATACATAATTTTGAGATGAATATAAGGTATGTTTGTGGATAGTTATTAGATTGATATTGAAGTGTAGTAACTTGTTTTTGTTATCTATTAATAGTCCGTGTATGGAATTGGTTAGTAAGTGTTATAACCCAAAGTTCGTTACAATTTTATTTCGTGTAACGTTGTCTTATGTTGAGATATTTCATTATTCAGGACAAGGAGGTCCATTCTAATTAAGCTGGGGACAAGGAAGTCTTTTTCCCTTCCCATTTGATTTTCTGGTGAGAACCTATTATTAGCCCATAATAAATAATCCTTAATTACTTTCCCTAACCACGTTTCTCACCACGCTCTCACTATCTAATTTCCCGATCAGTTTCAACTGCTGAGACGCTCCTCTTCTCTCTCTCAACCTTCCTCATCTTCTTCATCGATCTGTCAAGACTTCGTGTGTTGCGCTACGCTGCTGGTGAATCCTTCTGTTGTCGCGCTGTCTCCATTACAACCAGGTTGGTCTTGTGGTTTCTATTGCAATTCAGTTTTGGGGTTAGGTTTTGGGGGCTCGTCCAATCCCTAATTGTTCTTCGTAATCTGATTGCAACCAGCGGTGGTTCTTGCGTTTCCATCAATCCTTCTCTGCTGTTGGCTTTGTCTGTGATTCCGCTGTCAGATTCAGGTAAGGATTTTAGTTGTGTTCATCAATGGTAGTTTCTGGACTGTGAGGCCTCTCCGTTTTCTGAATTGGGAGTTCCTGCAATTGTGTTTTGTTCAGTGAATTGGAAATACGTTTCGGTCTGCGTTTTGGTGTCTGCGTTGGCTGGGTTCTGCTGCTTCAGATTTCGGGTTTCGTCTGCTGATTATTGAGGTAGGTGGCTGATGGATTTGATTAGTGTGTTCGGCCTTGGGGAGTTTCGTTCCGGTTCTGAACTTTGATTGTGATCTGTCTAAGAATTGTGATTGTGAACTGTCTGTTTAATGCCGTTTTAACGCCTACAAACTCCCAAGGTTGTTTTCTGCAAACTTGTAATGTTTTGACATTGTTTTAGTGCCTCTGTTTGTGTGAAAATCGCCTCTGTTTACTGGGTTTTTCGGTGCGTCCGAACTTCCGTCCGACCTTGGAAGTTCGGACATGCCCTGTTGCGCTTTGAATTTCTGAGTTTTTCTGTGTTCAAACTTCCGTCCGAGCTTCGATGTTCGGACGGGGTGCGAGGACGAGTCTGACTTACAAGTCTTGAATGATGTCCGAACTTGTAAGTGCGGACAGAAGTTCGGACACACCTATCTCCTTCTTCTGATTTTGCTTCGACCTGTGTCCGAACTTGGTCGTTCGGACACATGTTCGGACTTTACGCGTATTTGATTTCCGAAGAGCGTCCGAACATCCATCCGAGCTTTGATGTTCGGACACCTCTGTCTCTGCTTCTGATTTAAGGTTCGACCTGTGTCCGAACAATGATGTCCGGACACATGTTCGGACTTGGCTCTGTTTTGACCATAATTTGCTCGTTTGAGCTCCGTTTTGACTTCCGTTTGCGGGGTTGGATTCCCCTTCTGATTTCCAAGCTACTTATGTGCTTTCTGGTGCCTTTGGTGCACATGTGCTTATCTATTTTAAGCTTCTGTTTTGGGACCTAGTTATCTCTGTGTCTGAACCTTTGGATGGCTGGTCTCGCTGTCTCGTAGCGCGCTATGTAGGATCCTTCTGTTTCACGGGTGATGTTCCCCGTTCTGTTCACAGGTGTTCCACCTGTTCTGTTTACGAGTGAGGTTTCCTCGTTCTGTTCACGAGCTGGTTGCTCGTTCTGTCGGTATGCCGTGATCAACTAGTGTCCCGCTCTGTTTTCTGATTCTGTCTGCCTCTGACTCTGTTTAGTCCTTTATCGTGTGGACTTCTGCTTCTGTTTTCTGACGTGTTTATGGACTCCTTGCGACTCCTTCTGATTTGTTAACATTCTTAAAATGTTTTGAGCATGCTGGTTGATGAAGTTGGTCATCTACTGGGCATAGTTGTTTGCTCATTCCCCTACTCTATCTAACATTGCAGATTGATCAGCGAGGGTCACTTTGCTCAGCTTCTGGAGTTTAGTTTGTTTTGTTATTTCGGTTCTTTTGAGACATTGTATTTGACTTTGAGCCTTTGGGCCTCTTCAGTTAGCTTCCGCTTTTGGTATTCGTTTGGTGGGTTCTGTAATAACTTTTGGGATGTTACGACATCATTTTGATTATACTTTATTCAAGTATTCGTTTTGGGCCTTGTTTGATTATCTATTTAAGTTCATTTATTAGAGCCATGCGTTATTATGTAATAATACACGGCGTGTAATACCCCTAACTCCTCGGCCAGTGTTTGGGGGTGTTACAGTAAGTTTTGATGCCATTGTTTAAGGGTGGTTAAGAGCTATTAATGATGGCATGAATGATTTTGCTATTAAAGGCAAAAATGAATGTCTGTAATTTAGTTGTTCATGTACATTGACTTTTTTGACATTTGTCTTTCTATTAGTATATCGAACCTTAACTAACAAAAAAGTAAACCTAATAATTTGGAACATAAAGTTTTTTCGAGTGGTCTATTGGGTTTGTTTATCCAATGTGTAATTAGGGTGAGCAGACGATTAAAACGGATATCCGTTAACCGAAGTTTAAAATAAAGTACGGTGTTCGGTTATTACGGTTATAACTGAATTTAATACTAATATTCATTTTAACCAATAACTGTTTTAACCGATAACCGTTTTTTATGTTACACTAATAACCGTTAACCGCCAAATAACCAAAGTTCTTGAAATAACCAAAATAACCATAAAAGCCAAACTTTTTGAATTAACAGAAATAATCAAAATCTAAACCTAATTGAGTGAGTAGTAAAATATTAGATACAACTATTGGGTTAAGAAAAAAATAAAATCTATAAAGTTATTTTTATACAAATTCAGTTATAACGAACAACCGAAGTTTGAATTTCAATATTCGTAACTGAACCGTACTTTATTACGGATAACCATTTCAACCGAAATAACCGAATTTTCGTAAAACGATTAAAAAATACGATGATCGAATCCAAAAAAGGAGGTTATTTTAGATAAACGAAATAACCGTCCCGTTTGCTCAACCCTAAAACCGAATCAAACCAAACCTGAATCGATTGATCCAAACTCATTGACTGATTAACTAAAAAACGTTGAATTAAAGTTGACATTTGGATTGCATGATCTAAAAAGTGGCTTTTCATTTCATATCCTAACAAGTGGAATATCGCATATGTGATATCTGAATTCTAAATCGCGACTAGACCAAATACGAGGCATGGTGGAGGATGGCGGTGGGTGGTTTGTTATGCATTCTCGGCCAAACGAAAACCACGGGACACTATACAAGTTAGGCTTAGTTCGCCTTTAGCATATTGACAACATATTTGTGGTATAAATGATACATATTGTATGAATTTTATGTAAGTTATATGTTCTGCTTCAATAATATACTGTTACATATAAAATAATTGTAAAATAGTCAAATCAAAACAACCATAAAATAGATATGACAAACAGGGCCTTAATTAATTGTTGTAAAAATAAAAACAATTAATCAAAGCTAGTCAAATTAAGGGCGTCGTTTACACGCAAACTAAAAGTTCTCATTGAAACTGAGTGGATGGATCAACACAGGATAGAAAAGGTATTGCCACGAATTTTTTTTAAACCAAACATTACTTTTTCAGTAGACCGATTATAGCATATCAACCAAAGTTTTTTCAAAAATTATAAAAGTTAAAACTTTACTTTAAAATTATAAAAACAAAATAACACACAACAAATAATGAAAATCACAAAAGTTTGAAAAAATTGGAAATGACTGATAAATAATCTACTTTGTTCTCCTTAATTCTTGTCGTCGTAAACGGGACTTACTGAAAGTTTGTGCCAAGACGAATAGACCCCTTATATTTAGGATCCAATTTTTATTTTTATCTTTATATTTTGTCACGGAAAAATTATATAAGAGTCATTATCTTGAATGGAACATATCCAAATTTTATATTTCAGTATATGACCATTGTGAATCTGTATTTTAATTAATAAATTTTCCATTTTTATATAATTTAATTCTATAAAATGTCTCATTTTAGATTAACATAAGACCTCAAAAATCGTCAAGACAACCTTGACCATGAACTAGTACATCATCTATTTATAACATAATTAAGTATAAAATAATATATATCTATATATTATCATAAAACACAATAATAAATAAAAAGTATAAGATATTAAACAGATGTTATAGGTTTAATTAAAAAATAAAAAATATTAACAATAATAAAAACTTAATTATTTTTACAATATTACTTTTTTTAGTTAAAACTTATAACATCCAAATAATGAATTATATTTTGATAATATATATACACTTAAGTAAAATTCAAAATTATAGCATATTTTGTAGATTTTTAAAATTATACTTAGTATATATATAGGAATAACAATATTATTGGAATAATTTTTTTTCTTTTTATTTTATCTATATAATAAGTAAAATTTGAAAAATCGTAATATATAAACCGTAAAAATATCATGCATTATTTGGATCATTGAATGTTATACGTTTTAAAATAATATTGTAATTTTTTAAAAATATTATGATAATTTATGAATTAATAAATTTTTATTATTCAAAGAAAAGCAATCATTTATGATAAGATCTTTCAACTGGATAAGGACATCTACAATAAATAATTTGGATTCAACCAAGGACAAAAACATTTTTATTGACTTTCTTCGAGTCTATTTTATTTAACTAGAGACTCTTAAAAAATAGCTACTTACTTGATTAAAGTTCCTCCCACACCTTCTTCTTATCCACCTTCTCAATTTTTTCTTTTTGGAAATTTTATGAAATACCATTAAAAATAAGAAAGTCATGAAATGCCATTATATTTTCACAAAAGTCCATAAAATTTCACTATAGTCATTGATGAGCTGAAAAAAGGATAAAAATACCATATACTAGTTAACAAAGTACTTTTAAAGTTCACAAATAATTTACTTAGTACCTTAAAAAGAATATTGTGTTCTGAACAAATAATTTATACAAATTTTTCTATCAATTAAGTATCATAATTTATACCATACATTTCTAAATTACCTTTTTTCTAAAAAAATTAATTAAGTATTCAATATTAATTATATTATATTTTAAAAATAATATTCAGAAAAAATATTTTAAAAGTTTATATTCTATTTTGTAGATACTTTATGGCATAATATTTATTCAATAACAAAAATATTATGTCATAAAGTTATTTGCAAAATAGAACATACATTTTAAAAACTAAAATTTCTAAATATAAATTAAACAATATAAAATAATTTACTTTGAAAAATAATTTAAATTGATAGCAAATAAAAAATAAAAAATGTAAATTAATTTTGGTACTTATTTGATATAAATTATGGTATTTAAATGTATAAATTGGTAGAAAAATTGGTATAAATTATTTGTTTAGAACACATTATTCTTTTTATGGTACTGAATAAATTAAAAAAAATGAAATATTCATTTTTTTAATATTTTATGATTTTATGATTTTTTCAAATTTTTATAGAATATTTTTAATTATTATTGTATTTTAAATTTTTTATGAATTTTTTAACACTTAGTGGTATATTGTGAACTTTAAAAGTAGTTTATTAACTAGTATGAGTATTCTTATCTTTTTTCATCTGTTCAATGACTATAATGATATTTTATAAACTTTTATAAAAATTAAATGATATTTTCTGACCTTTTTTTTTAGTCACATTTCATGAATTAGCAAAAATTGTAGTGACATTTTATGAAACTCTCGGTGTTATGGGTGCCCTTAAATGTCAGTCACACTGTTCTCTATAAAGACCAACCATAACGCGCTCTTCGAAGTGAGGCAGGGATAACGGAGACTGAGATAGACTGACAAAGATGTCCGGTGGGATTGCACGAGGCCGTTTGACTGAGGAGAGGAAGGCATGGCGGAAAAACCACCCTCATGTTAGTTCTCCTTCGCTATTTATGTCTATCCCTTTGGCGCTTTTCACTAGCCCGTTCCCTGTATTGAGTGATCTGTTATTTTGTTCTGGTTTTCCAAAATTTGAGGATTTTCTTCTTCTTTTCTCTGCAATATTAGGGTTTTGTGGCGAGGCCGGAGACTACTCCTGACGGTTCCGCCAATCTGATGTTGTGGCGCTGCGTCATCCCGGGCAAGGTTGGGGTAAGCTATCGATTTATTGCGACTCATCGCATGCCTGATTTGATTAGTTTGACAAGGTAACAAAGACAGTGAGAATAACTTGGCGAATTGGGCTATTTCATCAACTTTACTTTTATCCCGCCTTTTCTTCTGCTCATTTTCGCTTAACTTGAGATGTTCATTGAAGATGAATTTCCGTTTCTAAATTCTGACGTTAAGTGATGATCCTGAGGTCTATAAATTGCTGGTTAATCCAGGGGACGGTTTGGTATAAATGGCTGTTAGAAGTGTCATCATTAATAAGTCATTTGCTGAAATTAATGCTTTAGATATCTTATCTTAAATTAGTATACATGCCACAGTTTTCCCCTCAGTTCTGAATTTGGTAGGCCTCTAGATTTCCAGCTATATGTAACTTAATATAGTCTTACGGGGTAGAAAGTCTCTATTATGTATCATTACTTTTGGTGTTTCTGGGAGGGTATAAGTGTGTTGAAATATTATTCTTATTACTAAGTAGCATATATATAAGAATGAAAGTAGTTAGCAATCCTTTAAAAGAACTGCTTATCCGGGGTAGAAAATTAGGTTTGTGAAACTTCCCAATACCCCGTCATTCTCATAATATCCTAAATTATTTTGTGCAAAAGCCGGAAGCTTGTGCGAAAGAGAATGCCTGGGTAATAATGCCGTGAGCAAATAGAAACATCTTTTACCTTTGACTCACATCTTCTATTGCATCATTCATGTTCTCAGTTACTCGTATACAAATTAGTCTATTTTTGCATCTATTTTGCATCGTTCATGTCTGAATGTGAATGCCTTATAGAACTGGTAATAATCCAGCCTGTCTTTGCACCATGCCTGGCTTTGATAGAACATAATAGGTTCGTTGCTCTGCTTTGGACTTATGATTGACAATCTTGTTCACTCCTTTCCTTTATTCACAGACTGACTGGGAAGGTGGGTTCTACCCCTTAACACTCCATTTCACCGAGGACTACCCTAGCAAGCCTCCAAAGTGCAGATTCCCACAAGGCTTCTTTCACCCTAATGTGTATCCTTCTGGAACTGTGTGCCTCTCCATTCTTAACGAGGACAGTGTGAGTAATTAACTTACTGCTTTATGGTGTTGATATCTTTTAACCAGTTTCTCTGTGAATTCCTACAGTGGGAATCAACATTCTCATGTTCTTTGCCCTCGTTTCTGTTTTTTTTTTGTTCTTTGCTAGGGATGGAGACCCGCGATTACAGTAAAGCAAATCCTTGTTGGGATTCAGGATCTATTGGACCTACCTAACCCTGCAGATCCTGCTCAAACTGAAGGGTACCATATGTTCATCCAGGTAATATTTGAAAATCGTTGGTCCTGTTTGTTTACCGTTATGTCCTGGATAGATTTTGAAGTGCCTTTTTGTTATCCCTGCATTACGTGTAAATGTTTAAAACACAGGGGACTGTTTTTTTGTTGCTGTATGTACAATTCTGATTGCCAGTCTTTCAGATAAGTTTTACTAACATAATTTGGTTATTAACCTAAGAATAAAGAGATAGAAAATCGGTTCTCGTTTAGCAGGTTATAGGTTTATTTCTTTCTCGAATGCTCTCATGGTATGACGCCTCATGACTACTGAGGATAGAGTGTTTGTTTGTAGGAATCCAAATTAAGTTCATCAATAAGCTAATAAATTTGTGTAGAAGCTTGATTGAAGCGGTTTCGTTGATGCAGGACAAAGATGAGTACAGGAAAAGGGTTCGGCAGCAGGCTAAGCAATACCCGCCAGAAATTTGATGGCTTAATATATTCAGGAAAAGTCTAAATTTGTCATCGAAGTTGTGTGTTTTTTTAATTCCACTTGTTTTTTTAGCACTGATCTCTCATGTTTGTAAAATATTAACATTACGGTGATAGTTGATGGGCAGTGAACTGAAGAATTGATGTGTGATGGTCTTTTCAATTTCTTTCTCTTCTTCACTCTTTTTTACTTCTCATGACAAATTTCTGAATCCACCTCCGTATGTGTGCATATGTGCTTATCCGATTTCGGTAGTGTTGGGGCTCAAACAAACAAGTGTAATTTGTGTGATTGTCATTTGCGCCACTTAACGTGCAGGGTTTGTTATTTTCCTGCCATGACAAAGTTGTCTTCCTAGCAATTTTTTATTTATTATGTGTGCATCTGTGTTTTTTCGATGCACAGCAAACTTTTTTGCTTCCGGACTCATTTGTTCACGCCCAAAGGCCCAAAGTTGTCAATTATCAGTAGCAGTCCACTGTCCTTTCCTTTGTGCAAGTATTTAGCAATAGAGATCTGAATGATATAAATCTAACCAAAACTGTCTGTAAATGGCAAAAATGTGACATAACGTTGAGGATGATGTTTGCTTCTGCACCATCATCTGCAGCCGGAAAACGTAACTGTGAGCTCGTTTGAACAGTGTCTTATACACGAAGCAATTTTGGGTAATTAAATTCCTTCCAAGAAGCCATGATCAGGCTTGTTATAGTGTTGATAAATGCGAACCATTGCGTGTGACATTCTTAGTGGAAAAGCTAATTTGAGCTTAGCTAGTACATTGCTAACAATGATTGTTCGTATTTTGAAAAAAATGCTCTAAATGTGAGTTATTTGTTGCGGTAAGAGCCCCACTTGTCCAAATTCTACCTAAGCTCACCATTGACATGCACTAGATGAAATGGCGACTTAAATATCAGACAAGAAACTCCAATGGTCCGTCCATTTAGAAGCAACTGATGTTGAACAATTAATGTTGTGACAAATAAACCAGTAAGCTCTCGTATGCACAATGTTTCAACAATTTAACGTGCACTCTTTATCCGTCTGCCGCTGTTGGACAAATTCAACACAATCAAACACTGCTGACCTTTTCTTTCCATTGACTTGATTGTCGAATTATTTGACTACACAAAAAAGAGTCAGTGCACTGGGGTTTACGGGTCAATTCACTCGTTAGTCTAATCAATTTTCCACACACTAGCTGGTGACACTTATCCACGATGATCGGCATACTAGTCTGTCTGGGATTTCTTTTTGTGATGTGATGGGGACCCTCTCGTTTCTAAATCATAGCACAGTAATGAATTAATCAAGGATACATAGAAGCAGAGTAAGTGTGCATTTCGTAGTTGACTTGCAACTTGAGACTATTTTGACCCACTGCAAACCAGAGTAGGTATAATGAATAGTTATGTGGTTGGTTTTGGTGGGAACTTAAGGATTAGATTTAGGAGGAGGAGAGGAGGTTACGACTGTTTCAAGATATAAAGATGTCTATGTACAGTAAACAATTCAACTAATGCAATCAGAAGCACACCCACCGCACATGACTTGATGATTACTGATGCCACTAGTAGAATTAAATGAGGAGTTACCGACAGGATAAATTTCTTACTACTATAAATTAAAGTTGATATGCTTATTAGTGTTGTAGTTATTTGATCTACAGCGAAAAAGAAATGAACTTCCCGATCAAGTGAGATCCATTAGAGGTAATGAGCAAAATGGAGTCATCTAGTTGATCTGACATGCAAGAATAATTAGTAGAATGATATGCGTGCACGAGCTTAGTATATTAATGGCGATGCCCCTATACATTCTAATTATTCTCTCTTGGGCGAAAGTCCCTTTTCCTAGGTTCTCCTTTTCTAAGTTTCTTTTCTCTGTTTTTTATTTTCTCTTGTTGTCACATCTCAGTGGTTAATCTTTTTTTATTGGGAAAATTACATGCCCCACCCATGACGTTTGGTGAAATTTCACATTCCACCTACGTGGTTTCAAAAATTACTTTCCCCACCCATATGATTTTCCATGTTTTACATCCAGCAACTTTTCTAATTTTGTTCAATTCAAAAGATGCTTAAACGTTGTCCGAAATTGTTGAAACTTTACATGGATGATGCTAAAGTGATATATTTTGATCTTATGTCAAATTCTAAGTTTTTTAAGCTTAAATGTGACCTGTGGGACCCAATGAAACATGTGACATGTTCATTGGGTCCCACATGTCACATTTAAGCTTAAAAACTTTAGATTTCTCACTGAACCAAAATATAACACTTTAGCATCATCCATGTAAAGTTTCATCAATTTTGGACAACGTTTAATCATCTTTTGAATTGAACAAAAATTAGAAAAGTTGCTGGATGTAAAACGGGGGAAACCACATGGGTGGGGAAAGTAATTTTTGAAACCACGTGGGTGGAATGTGAAATTTCGCCAAACGTCATGGGTGAGGCATGTAATTTTCCCTTTTTTATTTTAGCTCAATGAAAATGTACTAAGAAAGGAGGTTAAGAATACAATTTGGGATATGGTGGATCCAACAACCATAAAAATTCCTAGCCTACCAACCGTAGCTAGATTGTGGGCATCACAATTGTCAAGCGTACCAACATGAGACCAAGAGACTTTTTTTTTGAAGAAGGTAAGTACTAATCATTAAAGAAGTAGAAATGGGATACTACCTCATATCGAAGGAAGAAGCTTAAGAAAGCTTACTATTCACATAAGGAAAATCAGCAAGAGAACTACCTAAGAATTTAGAGATTATACCCTTCAAGTTAGCTATGATAATAGAGATAGATGAAGAGGAAGAGATAGCTTGACTACAAAAAGTCCAAGAGTTTCTAGCAAACCAAATTCTATAAATGCAACAAGCTAGAGCCGCAACTCTAACTTTATGTCTGAAGCTCTTCTTGTGTTTGCTATCATCAAAGAACTGAATACATCTGCTGAAATCATATGGAATTTTACTATTCCACCAACCCATGATATCATCAACCACCTCAGAGAAGAAAGAGCAGTGAAATAATAAGTGGTCCCTAGACTCAAGATCATCACAAAACCAGCAATTAACATCACATCCAATACCCATAACATTCAACATGTCCTTGGTAGGTAACCTATTCTGAATAGCCAGCCACCAAGTAAAAGAATTTCTAGGAATATTGAAGTGATTCCAAATCATAGATGCCAAATCACCTTAGGCGTGTAGGAATGAAACATATCATAGATAATACCCAGAGAAAGTTTCTCACAGTTACCTTTGAATCCCTTCCTGATAATATCATCTCTGATTTTAATGATCGAATTCCAGCTCCAGGAATTAGTACTTTTGCTTTTCACATTCTTGATAAGACAATCCTTAAGAATATAAGTGTGAATCCATTTATCTAAGCTTTTGGAAAGGGATAAAACATCATTGATAATGAACTGAACATCAGGTCGCACCAGACTCTCTACCCTATTAAAGAATTGATGATATGTAAACACTCTGAATGAAGGTGCACAATTCGGAAACAAAGGCTAATTGCGAGCTCGATACTGTTTAGGATTGCTTTAGCTTCAATGACTTGCGGTGCCCAATGCTCGAGGTCAATGGCAATGGCCTGAATCTTACCATTAGAATCCCTGTAGACCACACTGATTCCCGAGCCATTTGGAGAGACGCTTCCATCAACAAAGATTTGGAGCTCGTGCAGGTTAGAGTCAACATTCGAGGAAAGATCATGTAAAGGTTGGCTACAAGCTGTGACCGGAGAGGCATTGCTAAGATAGGAGGCCGGTTTGGTCCATACCTTGGCAGAAGGAGAAGATTTGTTATGCTGGAGCTGGCACCTAGCAAATAAGAGTTTCCAGAGGAGCTTGATAACAGATTCTAGTTTCTCTCTAACCCATTGAAGACAAGTCATCAATAACCAATCCCTGAAGGCATGCTCACCCTAAAGATCCTTTGGCATATGAGCAAGATCAAAGCTCCACCACCTTGACACAACTGAACAGGTAAGAAGGACATAAGTTGTGTCCTCAATACCTCCACAAAGAGAGCAATGTACATTGGTGTCTGTGCCACAACGACGCCTAATATTGGTTTTACAAGGGAGAATGTTCTGAAGCAGTCTTCACATAAACAACTTGACTCTCTAGAGGAGCTCACACTTACGAACTTTCTTCATGGACGCACCAATGAGACTACGATGAGAGGAAGTAGCTTGTTGTGTCTTGTTTAGAGAGGAGGCCAAAAAGTAGGCAGTTCTGCCATGAAGGAGCCGTCCTTGGTTCCATTCCATCACCATTTATCTGGTTGTAGAGAGCTAAGAATGACTGTGTTCAGGATATGTTCAGCGTCATCCGGAGGGAACCAGTCATGAACTTTGTTATCATCGTAAACACGATTATCCTAATCAATAAGCATGGAGACTAGCCCCTTAGCTATGATATGGTTCAAAAGATTCCAAGTCCACGCTTTCCCTCTTTCTTATCTAAGAGCCATCGGTCTATTATTTTGATACTTGAGCCATCACAACCACTTTATGGGATTTTTCTGAAATGTGGTCCAGATTGCTACACAATGATCTTCAAACTGGGATTGGCCGAGAGCCTATCTTAGCTTCAAGAATTCTTCCATTGAGGAAGTAGCATGCCTTTACACTTCGAGACATGAGAAGATGAGGATTATGAAGGATTCTCCAGCACTGCCCAGCGAGAAAGGCTTTGTTGAATGAGTGAAGATCCCGGAAACCCAAACCGCCCTCATCCAAACTTTTACATAGAGCATCCCAATTCCTCCAACAGATGCCCTTTCGATTAAGAGATCCTGATGGTGGTTAATCATTTTATTTTTCATTGGGGGTGTGGGATAATCAAGAGTCAAGTGCAGTCTATTAGGCTTTAGGGTTTGCTGTTTGTTAGTATTCTTGATCTCTTTGGGCTTTATGTTTTCTTACTTTTCTCCTTCTTTCTTTCTTGTCGTCCACATACAAACCTTTCCGGTTGCATGTGTGATGCTAACACCTCTAAATCAATGAAAGATCCGGTTAACAGAAGAGCGGGACTTTCGTTTACCAAAGAAGAGGAATAGCTCACTTGCTTATATGATTTATCGGAGAAGGGGCAAGTGTTTCCATTGGAGTAATGTTTACTTGGAAACTTATTCTCCACCAAAAGTGCAGACGTACGTGCTATGAAGCATACTCTAAGTCGTGTGTGGAAAGTTGAAGGAGATTTGAAGGTTCTTCCAATAGGAAGGGTTACATTTGTGTTTGAATTCCAAAGAGAAGACATGCTGTATGCAATTCTCAATCGAGGACCTTGATCATTTGATGGGTCTCTACTGGCATTTTAGAGAGTTATTACAAGGAAAGCACCAAATTCTCCCGTGGATTCCCATCTGGGTGCGTATCCATGATGTGCCTTTCTTATTTTACCATCGGGATTTTACGAAGAGACTGAAGACCGTGCGGGTCGGTTGGTGGAATTTGAAGAAAATGATGGGCGCATAGGTGGAGAGTTTACGAGGGTAAAGGTTCTGTTAGATATCCATAAATCGGTTTTGCGGTGCGTTACCGTTTCAATAGATGGTGTGGATTTTGTTTTGCATGTTACGTAACAAATGCTTATAATTTGTTTTAGGTGTGGTCTCTTTCTGCATACCACACTTGAGTGCCCTGATAAATTTGAAACGAAGGGAGGAGCATTCTCATATGAAGAATCAGTTTGTAGTTTCTTTGTTGATGACGTCTTTTCAAAGGGTTCAAACGTCACCTGAATTACTTTATCCCTAAAATACCTAGAGCATCAAAACCTGAAGAATTTTGACAGATTAGTGTGATTGGTGGAATTTATAAGATCATTGCAAAATTGATGGCAAACAGGCTGGCGACCTTCATGCCCAAGCTAATCGATGACACTCAAACTGCTTTCGTCAAGGGTAGACACATTCTGGAGGAGCCTCTTATACCAAACAAAACTATCGCTTGGCTCAAAAGTAGAAGAGCACCAAATATCTTAGTGAAACTTGATTTCTCAAAGGCTTTTGACAGTGTCTCTTGGCCTTTTATTGATCGAATCTTGATGATGTATGGTTTCAATGACAAGTGGCACAAATGAATTTTGGTGTGTCTGTCTACATCGGGTCTATCTCTTATAGTCAACGGATATCCCACAACTTCTTTTGATCTTAACAAAGGTCTACGGTAAGGAGACCCAATGTCTCCACTCCTTTTCATGCTTATCTTTGAAGTGTTCAGTTGGCTGCTTGATAGATCTATGCAATTGGGTGAATGGACTGGCATTGAAGTTGGCTTTAATCGAGTCAAAGTATCACACCTTTAGTTTGCAATGATGTCTTGATCGATCTTCTGCCAACCTGATAAAGAAGAATTAGAAGTGTATCACCCTCTTTGCAGACATGTCTACTCTCAAAATTAATTTGTCCAAGAGGAAAGCCATATGTATCAATTTGTCAAGCGACCAGGAAGACCATGTAAAGTAGATTCAGGATTGCAGCGTAGACCACCTTCCCTTTTCTTACGCGGCCTATATTTTGGGCGCGAACCCAATCAAATCGCATCCCGATTAGCCACTTGGAAGGCCTCAAGCTTATCTCGTGCTGATCGCATCGTATTAGAGCAGTATGTGAAATACCCCAAATTAATAAAACATGGATTAAATATTTAATCACATTAATTAAGGCCTAAACATGCCTTAAAAGTCAACTGAGAACAACAACGGTCAACACAAAACAAGATGTTGCACCCTTTGACTGATAAGGGTAAATAAATACCCAAATGAACTTCTTAGGACCTAAAAATTTGTCCTAAGTATATTAACATAATATTAAACATATTATAACCGTTGGACAACACTCCAACACAAAGAAAAGCATTTACATGCTTCAAGGTCAAAAAGGGCAAAAAGGTGCTCTAGGAAAACCTTAAAAAATCAAAGGACCTTTAAATGATATAAAATTGAATACCATGATCAAGTATCATGTAAGGAACACAACAAAACCATTTTCAAAGGAAACAGAGCCCAGAAACACCTTGCGACACAAAATGTGCACTAAAACTCCTTAAAGCACGTTTTTGTGTAATCGCCTTTTAAATTGGTTTTAAATGGGCTAAAAGGTTATAAATACCTTTAAATATAATAAAATATCATATTATATGATATTAGGAATTTAATTCCAGAAATTTACGAATTTTTACAAATTTAATATTAAAATATTAATAAAACCCTAATGTGGGGCCCGTTTGGGTCAACATTGACTAAGTTGGTCAATGTTGACCATTGACCACGAAATGGACTACATAAAATCAGATAATTAAGTCTCTTAACAGACCAAGAGACAAGAGACATGTGACAATTAAATATATGCTCTTACTTTTACATAAAATAACAAAAAAGACAAACTTTACCTTATAAAACAAAACAAGTGGGCTCCACTTACCTTACCCATGTGAGCCAACCGATTTGGAGCCTCCATTTGCTCCTCTTCCTCCTTACAATTCGGTGCTCCAAGCTGGTACAAGACAAGAGATGAGTCACCTTACAATAATGGAATTAAAGTAACATTATTTAACTCATTTTCATTCAAAATTGGCTCCAATCATGCCCTACCCTTGCCAATCAATCACGGCTGCCTCCTTGCCTTGTCTCCACCGAATTCCCCTTCAATTATCAGCATCAATCAAACATTGATGAGTCACCAAAACAATAATAACCTAAAATATTCAAAAAGTGACTTTAAGACAATATTAGCTCATTTCCCCTCATTCTTTCTTTCCAGCCGAGCTTGCTCTGTCCAAAGCTCTCTTTGGCTCCCCTCCAACCGTGGGTAAGTGTCCAAGCACCATTGATGAGGTTTCAAGCTCTAGGTAAGCTCTTAAGGCATAAAAATGCCCATTTTCTTCATCTTTCCTTCCTTTTTCGATTGATCTACACTCCAAACTTTTCTATAAATCTATGTAGAGTGATTTGGAGGTTAGAGGAAGTGTTGGTTTCGTACATAACCAGATCTAAGGAGGAAAGTTCAAGTCTTGACCATTTAAGGTAAAAATGTGCTTTAAGCTCATAACTTTTGATTCCCTTCAAGTTCGGCTGTGAAAATTTGGTCATAGCCTCATATTATTCTCCTTTTCATGTGGAATCTGTTGGTTAGCCATTTGGAGCAAAGGTGGCCGAGATCCAAAGGAAATACCCTCTTTTAAGGCATTTTCCAAGGTAAAACCTAATAACAAGGTAGCTTGTTGAGATCTAGCTATTTCCTATGTCAATATAGTAGATCTAACACCTTGTGGTGTGCTTGATTCAGGTTGAAACCATCTTGAACTCTCCTTGCATTCTTAAGGTGATTTTTGCCTTAAATCTTACATTAAATTACTTCTTATGGTTAGATCTTTCTTGGAGACTAACTAGGCCTTGGTTTCTGTTGAAAACATGTAAAACAAGCTGTGGAGAATTTCTCCTTAAGGTGGCGAACTCAAACAAGGCTTTACCTAAGCTAAATCAAGGTATAAATCACTTAAAACCTTAACTTGATACATTAACACAAGTTTAAGTGTGTGTATGTTAATTGCCGTGAGTGAAGGAGAAAAACAAGGTCTTGTTTGACCTTAAAATGTTTAAGGAATGGTTTAATAAATTTTACAACTAATTAAACAAGCATAATTGTCAAATTTAAGACATTATGTGGAAGTTTGGTAATTAAATGGAAAGTGTGTGTGAGGCCGAAATTTATAAGTGTTTTTGGGACATTTATGTGTAATTTATTTTGCAAGCCAATGTTTGTAATAAGGCCATGTATTTTAGGCCATTTTATTTATGCATTTACAAGCTTTTAATTAAGTTTAAGTAGTATAAATGCATTACCGAAAATAAATGGGGTCTTAGGTGTAATTAAATTAAATTTGGGGGCTTTAGAATAATAAGGCCGAAAATTAGAGGTAAAAAGGAGTTAAAATAAAGTTTATAAGATTTTATAAAGTTTTGGGTGCAAACCGTAATTATTAGGAATTAATGGTCAAGGAAATATTAAGGAGGTCAACATTGACCATATGCTAGGTTTTGACCAAAATAAATAAGTTAGATAACTTATTTAAGGTTTTATAATAAGTTATGTATTTAATGGTAATATTTTATAACATATGTGGTAAATATGTTATCACCAAAAATAAAGGGTGTACAATGGTATTTTAAACACCCATGGGCTATTAGGAATTTTTAGGAATTTATTTGGTGGATTTTGGAATCAAAATAAACTATATATGTATAATATATAGTTAATGTGTCATTATGACACTTTGGAGAAAAATAGATGGTGGAATGGTAAATATCAAAAGTATATGGGTTAATAAGGATATTTATAACCCTTTGGTGGAATTTGGTGATTTTTAGAATTATTAAGAGAATTTATTAAGATATGTGTATAAAATATGGTTTTAATGATATGGAAGAACTATGTGTTATAAATAGGGCCAAATGGCAATTATAGAATAGCACAAGGGCTGTTTGGAATTTACAAAAAATAACCATAGGTTATACTCTTTTATAAGTTAGAAATGTTATATTAAATGGTATATATAACATGGTAAAAAGAAAGGGGTGATTTTGTAAATAAAGGAAACTATGGTTTATGGAAAAGAATAAGATTTTCTTATGGTGCCTGAGAGGCAATAATAAATGGTTTTGTATAAAAACTATAGGTTATAAGTTAAAGGGAATAAAAATATCACAAAGTATGATATTAGTATATGGTGTAATATTACATAATGTTATGTGGTCAAAACGGAATTTAAATTAAGATAAGGGCTATACTGAGTTAATAAGAGTTGAAAGATGAATTTTAGACTAACGTCTATAATAATGTTATAAATGTTATGACAATGATATGGTTTAGATGGAATTAATATAAGGAAGGGTACTCACATAAAATAATGTGACAAACTATAAATAAATGAGATTTATAAACTAAGGTGTTTATGGAATAAACCTTAGGAGTTGTAATTATACAATATAAGATGTTACATGATATTAGGATAATAATCTTAATATAAGTTGTATAATATAATACGACTAATGGGAATAATCATCTAATAAAAGATGATAAAATGTAACATAAAATATAAGAGTTTATGAAACTCATGAGAATTACCTATGGTAAAAATATATATACATACACAAGAATAATGTATATAAGGTGGATAAATATATTTTGGTTGGAAACCATATGATTTAATGGTGGTGGTTATTTAAAAAAATATATAGTTACGAACTATAAGTTATGAATTTTAGAATGCAATATAATATAAGAATGCATGCATACATGCAACTATAGGTTACGTACCTAAACTAGATGTGGATAAGATTAAAGGAAATATAAGGAATTAAACTTAACAGTTGAATGTTTTGACGTACACGTTTTAAGTAACAAAGCCGACTGTTTTAGAGAAACCTGTAACAAACAACTGTAGAAAACAGGGGTGAACTGTCGGGGTTACTTATTATTCGGAAATACCGGATGTAGTTAGTCATGGAGACTGACTTATAGTTTTATTACCGTTTAGAGTATACTTCTGACAAGGACGCTTGACGAGCTAATGGACTGCACGGAGCGTAGGATCTTGCTGATTCATACTCCACCGTAATACAGTCAGGGTGAACGGTATGTAAAGGGGTTTGATCCGAGTTGTCCTAAGGTTGCTCCTTGGGCTCGGATTTGGTTGATATAACTTGTATGTTGTTATGTGTCTCGGATTGTCTCTGAGGGCTTCCTCAGTTCAGACTTCTGTGTGATCTGTGATAAGATTGTTTGTCTGAATGTGATAATTAATATGCATGAATTGTATATTTATAGCTGCTTATTATTTACTGTTGTTGAGTTAACAGTACCGGTTCGTATATATGAACCAATATATATAAAACGAACTAGCGGCTATGGTGCTATCTTATATGAAATATAAGGAACGTCAGAAAAATGTTGTAGCACTAAGATAATAAGATATACATATTATCTGAGACTTTTATACGGAGCATTGGCCTTTCTATACGCCGCTCTCGTATCTAACACTGGATCCCGAGTTTACAGACTCCGGATTGGACTAATGACCTTAGTCTGCTGTGTTAGAAAATTTGGTAATGCGATGCGATGGTATAATTAATTAATTAATGGAATGGAAGTAAAGCCAAGAGGATGTGGCTCTTGGTGCGCGCTGTGATCACAAAAACGATACAGGATGTCCGCGTACGGGTCCGTAAGTATCAAGAAAATTTCCCGTGAGCTAGAATGGCTCGTTGGTCGGAGACTCTACCGTTGGAGTGGCTACTGCCGTGGGTGACCCGCCATAATATATGGGTAACTAGAGACATGTCGTTTTAACGAGACATTGTCACCAGGTATAACTGAACAACTAAAACAATTGAGACTTATACAGTGGCGAACAATACCATGGACGAGACTAAATACTTGTTTATTATTCTCGTTGTTTTGCTTTGTTGTTCATTGGTTATACTTGTGGTTATTTTATTGTATGTTGATGGTTGGATGGAGCCTACAAGGCTAAGGTAAATTAAATATGAAAACTGTACGCTACGGCGAATGTACATGGTACATTAAATTGTTATTGCTCGATACGTTCGATATACAAATGTTATTTGAAATATTCTATGAATGTTTGGTTTGGATGGATGACTAATGTTTATGGATATTTGGATGGTTGATTATGTATATTATACATTTATGCTTCAGTTTTGATTATAACTGTAAAAAGGAAAAGCATGAAACCAATCTAATAATAAGATGGTTAAAATGACAAGTGACCATTAGGGTCCAGGCCCGGCATACTCAGTGTCTATCGCTGATACTACACCATTACAGGTTGTTGATCACTGTCGGAGCTGAAGAGCAGGAACAGGGTAATTGGAGACGTTGTATAGCAATGAAGATGGTGTATGGTCTTATGGTAAGGTTGTGTATTTTCAGGATTGGGTAGATGCTCACTTGTCGATGTTTATGATTTATGGATTTAGTATGATGTATAGGAGTTTCTCGTTATCACTGCGGTTAGCAGTTTGTTTATTTTGGAAGTTGGATGTAGTTTGGCTACGTTGCTCGCATGGGCGAGTAATGGCCGGTGACACCCGAGTGAGTTTTGTAATTGTTGTTTATTTTCCGCTGCGAGACGTTTTAATTATTGCTACGTGAGGGATTATACCATGATTATGGAGAGGGGTGTTACAAAAGTGGTATCAGAGCGGAGTACCGCTCTGATGACGAGATAATAGGTTAAGACAGTGAGCTTAGGACTTGGGAAATTATGGGAAACATTTGGGAAGTACGAGACGATTCGTCTTAGAAAGATACTGTGTCTAGTAACGCAAATTGCGTGACAGGTTAGCCTTAAGGAAACTTGATATCTATTGGTTGTGTACGGTAATTTACCGAGTATTTATGTGACATACTGTACTACAGATGTCTGGTGGAACTAGAGGGCGTGGTACTGGAAGAGGTGGCGGCGGTGACCCCGGCATTACAGGAGTTGCTGAGACGGTTGCAACCGTTCTTGCACAGCTGGGTACTTAGATAGGAGGAGCACCAGCCCACCCGCCACAGCCTAGGGAAACGAACTGCCTGAAGTCAGTTGGCGAGACCCGACCACCTACATATTCCGGGGAAACAGACCCCGTAGCTTTGGAGCGTTACATTGTTGAACATGAGAAGGCCTACGAAGCTTTACAAGTACCTGACGACAAGAAGGTCGCCACTGCTGCTTTCCATCTGAAGGATGCAGCCAGCACTTGGTGGAGGTTGGTCAAGGACCATCACCTGGCTACGCCCGACTTTTCGTGGGCTGCCTTTGTCAAGTTGCTGAGAGGGAAGTACTACCCAGCACATCTCGAACAGAAGAAGCGCCTGGGGTCCGAGACACTGACCCAAGGAGGTCTGACCGTGGATGAGTATTACGCTCGATTCATTGGTCAGCTGGACTTCATTCCCGGTGTGGATTACTCAGAGACCGTGAAGGTCGAGAAGTTCCGGGAGGATTATTATTTCGCATTCAGATGGCGATGGGTGCTACCCTCTACACTACCATCCCAGTACCAACATGAAGCCATAAGATTCTTTACTTACTACATTACCAATTAACTTTGTGAGAACTTACCAAGGAGATTCCAGGAGTGTTATGAGGCTGCCTTAGAGGTGATCATCCGGGCGGGACGGGTTCGGGCCGGGCCAGGGAGATTTTTTGGGCCCGTCGGGCCTACTCATGGAGACCGGGCCCGATTTTTTATATCTCCGGCCGGGCCGGGCTAGGCCCGGTTTTTTTCCGCTCTGCTGCCGGTGCCCGGCCCGCCCGGCCCGGTTATTTACTTTTTTTTTTTAACATAAAAAAAATTAAAATATATATATTTAATTTCAAAATCATTATTATATATAAATTTGAGTAAAATTTTATATTATATGTATATTTAATATAATTTTGATATATGTATTATATCACATAATATAAGATATACATTATTTTATATATATTTTTTAAAAAATATTGAAAAATATTGAAAACCGGGCCGGGCGGGCTTGGCCCGGGGTTTGAAAATTTGCCGCGGCCCGGCCCGGTTTTTTATTCGGGCTCGCTTTTTTGTCCAAGCCCGCCCGAACAGCCCGTCGGGTTCGAGCTTACCGGGCTTTTTTCTGGGCTGGGCCGGGTCGGGTCGCCGGGCCGGACAGGTTTTGAGCACCTCTAGGCTGCCTCGAGGACGGAGCTAACACTCCAGACTCGGGAAGAGACTCTAGGGGCAAAGAAAAGGAAGAACCCTGAGGGAGAGTCTAAGGGTGGAGGAGCATCTCCAGGAGGAAGCCAGGGAAAGGGAAAGTAAGGACTTATCCCACTCTAAATTGTTTACCATACTAAATACCTTACAGATACTGACCCGAAACATTTAAACAGGAAGTCTTTCAAAAAGAAAGGGCAACATGGTCACAAGGGAAAGAAAGGGAAAGAGCCCGTCCTTCAGTTGACCGGCCCAGTTACTGATGGTAAGCCTCTGAGACCAGCACCTTCTAAGGGTGAGAACCCTACCTCTTAAATTGAATTGTGACCTTAACCTTTAAATCATCAGATTGTAACTTAAACTTAATTACTACCATTAGGCACCAGACAGCCCCCGCGCCATTTTTACTGTAAGCGTTGTGGGAAGACCATCCTGGGGTCGATTGCGAAGGCCGCAAAGTTGTCTATCGGTGCTGCAAGAAGAGAGCCATAGGGAATTCGAGTGCTGGATAAACCCTGAGAGCCGTAATTACAGGCCACCAAAGAATACTCAGAAGACCTCAGCTGGAGGATCTGGAGTACCACGAGGCGGTCAGGATGGCCAGACATCTACTAATGCTGGAGCCCTGAAGGGCAAGGGAGTAGATAGGGCATGAGTCCCCTAACTCCATGAGACCGCTGGTGGAAGACTTTGTTTATTTACTATGTTGTTGCTTACCTTGGATGTTAGAAGGAGCTATGTTATAAGAATGTGGGAGTGTGTCATTGACCACTCGCCTCTTGTGTAAGACTTTGGGATTAGTTGTGTGTACTCAGTACCTATAAGCTTTAAACCTTGACGGATATATATATGAACAGGATGTTTATGCTTACATTATCATGTAGCAATACTCAAATGACGTAGAGTCAATGAGTCCGGGATTACTGAACCAGAATTTCCACCTGCATGGCGCACTTGCTATTGCAAGCGCTATGACAATAAACTACTGAAATTTCCATCTGCCTTGCGCACTTGCTACAGCATGTGCAGCGACAGCAACAGTAACAGCTACTGCAAATGCAACGGCAACAACTACTACTTTTTAGTCTTTTATTATATGTATACCAAAAAAAAAAGTTTTTCAAACTTTTCATACCAACCTTGAGATTGGAAACCCATTCAACTATGGAAGGATCGTTAGTCCAACCACTGCAACTGGAGAAACTATACAACCACTATGACTGTAAACCACACCAGTTTAATTGTTGGGAATTTTCAGACAGGGCTTATAGCCAAATACCAACAGTGTATACCGGCATTTAATGCTAATCACTACCAGTGATAAATGTTTAGTCCTCATGGACAAGCATACCCTTTGTAGATGCACCACCGTCAGTAAGGATGGTTGGGAAGTAAAGAGCCAAGTTGCTCAAGCTGTTGTGCAATCTGCAATACATCCAATTACATGGATGAGGGGACATATATGAACTATGGATGAGATTTGATCAAAAAAAAAACAGGGAGAAAAAGGAAATGTGTTGTACTCAATGAAAAAAAAAGAGGAGAAACAAGTTTGCTAATATAGCACGGATTTTACTTACACCAAGTTGAATAATACTAGTCTATGATACAAGTTACCACGGTTGCCAAAAAGGCAATATCACTCATTACAGGATAACTGATAACATGAACTATTACAAAAAAAAAGAAGCAAGCAAAAAGAAAAACAAAAAAAGAAGAAGAAGAAGCAAAGAGGAAGAGAGAAAAAAGGATATCCATCAGAGGGAGATTGACACAGAATACTTCACAACAACCGTGTGACGGACATTACCAGTTTACTAACGAGACATGGGACGACCGCACTCCGTTAGGAGCATGTGGGCCTGACAGACTTATTTATGAGTTAGTCGGGTAAGTAGTAATGTATCAGTACGGTACCCATGCAAGTAGACAAGTAGTGTTAGGAACACGAGAAGTAGTCAACTCCATTCTACGGACAGTAAGACATTTACCTCGAAGATGGACGAGAAGAGCCACAGTTAAACCAACGGGCTAAAGAAATCAAGAACCTTCAACAGAGAACAGTGGACCGTATACAGAGAAGACAGAGAAACCTTCCAAGGATGTAAAAAAAAAAAAAAGAAACGGGAAAACCCATTATGGACGAAAAATATGTAGAACCCTCATAAGGATCAAGCAAATGCTTGCAATCCAGAGGAAATCTACCAGGTGATATGGACATAAACGCGTGACTACGCAAAAAGGAGAAAAGCTATATGATAGCAGATACCTTAAGCAAAGAACAATGGATTTGGAATGTACCACTCATAGGATAATTCGCACATCTTATCTGTTTGACTCATGAGATATTAGCTGTTGAGCATTTACGCCTCTGCACTCTGTATGACTGAGTGTTTTGGTATTGCACTCGTGCCGTTACTAATCTAGTGGGAACGCAGAAAGATAAAGTGGATATCAACACGAGTGTGTAAAAAAAAAAGAACTATAACAGTGTGTTACTCCGGAGCAAAACCACCAGGAGACATGGATGACAAACATCATCTTTGTGGACATTTAGGCTGGTACGTCTTAGTATTACAAAGACAAGTGCAAAAAGCACTAAGTACTAACAATGGCCAATGTCATAGTATACCTCAACTGAATGTCAGTGAGAGAAGACACACGCATATATGCTAGTGATCCAAACCAGTGGATTCACAGCAATGAAAAAAAAAGAGGCAAATTGAGCCTGTGTTCATGGGTCTGCACCTCATACGGAGCGAGTGGGCCCATTAGAATGAACTTGGGAGAGAGCACAAATTGTTTAGTGCCACATTCCTTACGAATTGTGGAGCCCTGAAGGGCTAGAGTCATACCCGTCTCTCTGATATGAGGATAATACACGAGTTGGAAAACTCTTTGCCAAGTATCCAGCGCTCCTTGTTGAGCGGCTGTTGTATACTTGTGGGGTACGGGGGCGTAACCCTTTTTAAGGGGGGTAGAGCCTCTTGGCTGTGCACATGTGTGCACTAAATTTTGTTGTTTTCGTATGCATTGCATACAAAGAATTGGTGGTGTGCGGGGCATACGAGGTTTGTTTGGTTAGTATGTGAATTATTTAGTATGCATAGCATACAGTGAATTGGTTTTGTTGGTTATGGTTGGTACGCGGGGCGTGCATTGTTTGGTTTTTGTGTGTGATGTACACTTGATGTATGTATCTTACGAGATACTTGTTTGAATGATTGTATGTACACCATGTGTGTAGTACTTTTCTTATGCTATTTGTGATATGTATTCATATTGCTTTATAGAATGATTACATATGGTATCGCCTAGATACGAAATGAATCATTAGATATGGAATGTAGAACAATGGAATGTTATGGACACCTCAGGGAGGTTGTCAGGGTTGGTAGAACTGATGGAAATGATGGTGCTGATGGATCACCTATATCCATATATGATTGAACTAACGCCACAACGTGATGGCTATGTGCTGTATAAGCGCAACACGATGTATGTAAATGATATATCACATAGATATACATTATGGGAACAATGGGTAGTTATACATTTATATACTTACCTATTTGATTAAGAGACTTCGGGACGAAGTCTTTTTAAGGGGGGTAGATTGAAATACCCCAAATTATAAAACATGGATTAAATATTTAATCACATTAATTAAGGCCTAAACATGCCTTAAAAGTCAACTGAGAACAACAGCGGTCAACAAAACAAGATGTTGCACCCTTTGACTAATAAGGGTAAATAAATACCCAAATGAACTTCTTAGGACCTAAAAATTTGTCTAAGTATATTAACATAATATAAACATATTATAACCGTTGGACAACACTCCAACACAAAGAAAAGCATTTACATGCTTCAAGGTCAAAAAGGGCAAAAAGGTGCTCTAGGAAAACCTTAAAAATCAAAGACCTCTAAATGATATAAAATTGAATACCATGATCAAGTATCATGTAAGGAACACAAAAAAACCGTTTCAAAGAAACAGCCCAGAAACACCTTGCGACACAAAATGTGCACTAAAACTCCTTAAAGCACGTTTTTGTGTAATCGCCTTTAAATTGGTTTTAAATGGGCTAAAAGGTTATAAATACCTTTAAATATAATAAAATATCATATTATATGATATTAGGAATTTAATTCCAGAAATTTACGAATTTTTACAAATTTAATATTAAAATATTAATAAAACCCTAATGTGGGGCCCGTTTGGGTCAACATTGACTAAGTTGGTCAATGTTGACCATTGACCACGAAATGGACTACATAAAATCAGATAATTAAGTCTCTTAACAGACCAAGAGACAAGAGACATGTGACAATTAAATATATGCTCTTACTTTTACATAAAATAACAAAAAAAGACAAACTTTACCTTATAAAACAAAACAAGTGGGCTCCACTTACCTTACCCATGTGAGCCAACCGAATTGGAGCCTCCATTTGCTCCTCTTCCTCCTTGCAATTCGGTGCTCCAAGCTGGTACAAGACAAGAGATGAGTCACCTTACAATAATGGAATTAAAGTAACATTATTTAACTCATTTTCATTCAAAATTGGCTCCAATCATGCCCTACCCTTGCCAATCAATCACGGCTGCCTCCTTGCCTTGTCTCCACCGAATTCCCCTTCAATTATCAGCATCAATCAAACATTGATGAGTCACCAAAACAATAATAACCTAAAATATTCAAAAAGTGACTTTAAGACAATATTAGCTCATTTCCCCTCATTCTTTCTTTCCAGCCGAGCTTGCTCTGTCCAAGAGCTCTCTTTGGCTCCCCTCCAACCGTGGGTAAGTGTCCAAGCACCATTGATGAGGTTTCAAGCTCTAGGTAAGCTCTTAAGGCATAAAAATGCCCATTTTCTTCATCTTTCCTTCCTTTTTCGATTGATCTACACTCCAACCTTTTCTATACATCTATGTAGAGTGATTTGGAGGTTAGAGGAAGTGTTGGTTTCGTACATAACCAGATCTAAGGAGGAAAGTTCAAGTCTTGACCATTTAAGGTAAAAATGTGCTTTAAGCTCATAACTTTTGATTCCCTTCAAGTTCGGCTGTGAAAATTTGGTCATAGCCTCATATTCTTCTCCTTTTCATGTGGAATCTGTTGGTTAGCCATTTGGAGCAAAGGTGGCCGAGATCCAAAGGAAATACCCTCTTTTAAGGCATTTTTCCAAGGTAAAACCTAATAACAAGGTAGCTTGTTGAGATCTAGCTATTTCCTATGTCAATATAGTAGATCTAACACCTTGTGGTGTGCTTGATTCAGGTCGAAACCATCTTGAACTCTCCTTGCATTCTTAAGGTGATTTTTGCCTTAAATCTTACATTAAATTAC
Source organism: Limonium bicolor (assembly GCA_023374045.1). Classification (NCBI taxonomy): domain Eukaryota; kingdom Viridiplantae; phylum Streptophyta; class Magnoliopsida; order Caryophyllales; family Plumbaginaceae; genus Limonium; species Limonium bicolor. The sequence continues at coordinate 399,698,028 of CM041776.1, read as the reverse complement.
TTCTTATGGTTAGATCTTTCTTGGAGACTAACTAGGCCTTGGTTTCTGTTGAAAACATGTAAAACAAGCTGTGGAGAATTTCTCCTTAAGGTGGCGAACTCAAACAAGGCTTTACCTAAGCTAAATCAAGGTATAAATCACTTAAAACCTTAACTTGATACATTAACACAAGTTTAAGTGTGTGTATGTTAATTGCCGTGAGTGAAGGAGAAAAACAAGGTCTTGTTTGACCTTAAAATGTTTAAGGAATGGTTTAATAAATTTTACAACTAATTAAACAAGCATAATTGTCAAATTTAAGACATTATGTGGAAGTTTGGTAATTAAATGGAAAGTGTGTGGTGAGGCCGAAATTTATAAGTGTTTTTGGGACATTTATGTGTAATTTATTTTGCAAGCCAATGTTTGTAATAAGGCCATGTATTTTAGGCCATTTTATTTATGCATTTACAAGCTTTTAATTAAGTTTAAGTAGTATAAATGCATTACCGAAAATAAATGGGGTCTTAGGTGTAATTAAATTAAATTTGGGGGCTTTAGAATAATAAGGCCGAAAATTAGAGGTAAAAAGGAGTTAAAATAAAGTTTATAAGATTTTATAAAGTTTTGGGGTTAAATGGTGATTTCTAGAAAGTTTGGGTGCAAACCGTAATTATTAGGAATTAATGGTCAAGGAAATATTAAGGAGGTCAACATTGACCATATGCTAGGTTTTGACCAAAATAAATAAGTTAGATAACTTATTTAAGGTTTTATAATAAGTTATGTATTTAATGGTAATATTTTTATAACATATGTGGTAAATATGTTATCACCAAAAATAAAGGGTGTACAATGGTATTTTAAACACCCATGGGCTATTAGGAATTTTTAGGAATTTATTTGGTGGATTTTGGAATCAAAATAAACTATATATGTATAATATATAGTTAATGTGTCATTATGACACTTTGGAGAAAAATAGATGGTGGAATGGTAAATATCAAAAGTATATGGGTTAATAAGGATATTTATAACCCTTTGGTGGAATTTGGTGATTTTTAGAATTATTAAGAGAATTTATTAAGATATGTGTATAAAATATGGTTTTAATGATATGGAAGAACTATGTGTTATAAATAGGGCCAAATGGCAATTATAGAATAGCACAAGGGCTGTTTGGAATTTACAAAAAATAACCATAGGTTATACTCTTTTATAAGTTAGAAATGTTATATTAAATGGTATATATAACATGGTAAAAAAAAGGGGTGATTTTGTAAATAAAGGAAACTATGGTTTATGGAAAAGAATAAGATTTTCTTATGGTGCCTGAGAGGCAATAATAAATGGTTTTGTATAAAAACTATAGGTTATAAGTTAAAGGGAATAAAAATATCACAAAGTATGATATTAGTATATGGTATAATATTACATAATGTTATGTGGTCAAAACGGAATTTAAATTAAGATAAGGGCTATACTGAGTTAATAAGAGTTGAAAGATGAATTTTAGACTAAGGTCTATAATGTTATAAATGTTATGACAATGATATGGTTTAGATGGAATTAATATAAGGAAGGGTACTCACATAAAATAATGTGACAAACTATAAATAAATGAGATTTATAAACTAAGGTGTTTATGGAATAAACCTTAGGAGTTGTAATTATACAATATAAGATGTTACATGATATTAGGATAATAATCTTAATATAAGTTGTATAATATAATACGACTAATGGGAATAATCATCTAATAAAAGATGATAAAATGTAACATAAAATATAAGAGTTTATGAAACTCATGAGAATTACCTACGTGGTAAATATATATACATACACAAGAATAATGTATATAAGGTGGATAAATATATTTTGGTTGGAAACCATATGATTTAATGGTGGTGGTTATTTAAAAAAAAATATAGTTACGAACTATAAGTTATGAATTTTAGAATGCAATATAATATAAGAATGCATGCATACATGCAACTATAGGTTACGTACCTAAACTAGATGTGGATAAGATTAAAGGAAATATAAGGAATTAAACTTAACAGTTGAATGTTTTGACGTACACGTTTTAAGTAACAAAGCCGACTGTTTTAGAGAAACCTGTAACAAACAACTGTAGAAAACAGGGGTGAACTGTCGGGGTTACTTATTATTCGGAAATACCGGATGTAGTTAGTCATGGAGACTGACTTATAGTTTTATTACCGTTTAGAGTATACTTCTGACAAGGACGCTTGACGAGCTAATGGACTGCACGGAGCGTAGGATCTTGCTGATTCATACTCCACCGTAATACAGTCAGGGTGAACGGTATGTAAAGGGGTTTGATCCGAGTTGTCCTAAGGTTGCTCCTTGGGCTCGGATTTGGTTGATATAACTTGTATGTTGTTATGTGTCTCGGATTGTCTCTGAGGGCTTCCTCAGTTCAGACTTCTGTGTGATCTGTGATAAGATTGTTTGTCTGAATGTGATAATTAATATGCATGAATTGTATATTATAGCTGCTTATTATTTACTGTTGTTGAGTTAACAGTACCGGTTCGTATATATGAACCAATATATATAAAACGAACTAGCGGCTATGGTGCTATCTTATATGAAATATAAGGAACGTCAGAAAAACGTTGTAGCACTAAGATAATAAGATATACATATTATCTGAGACTTTTATACGGAGCATTGGCCTTTCTATACGCCGCTCTCGTATCTAACACTGGATCCCGAGTTTACAGACTCCGGATTGGACTAATGACCTTAGTCTGCTGTGTTAGAAAATTTGGTAATGCGATGCGATGGTATAATTAATTAATTAATGGAATGGAAGTAAAGCCAAGAGGATGTGGCTCTTGGTGCGCGCTGTGATCACAAAAACGATACCAGGATGTCCGCGTACGGGTCCGTAAGTATCAAGAAAATTTCCCGTGAGCTAGAATGGCTCGTTGGTCGGAGACTCTACCGTTGGAGTGGCTACTGCCGTGGGTGACCCGCCATAATATATGGGTAACTAGAGACATGTCGTTTTAACGAGACATTGTCACCAGGTATAACTGAACAACTAAAACAATTGAGACTTATACAGTGGCGAACAATACCATGGACGAGACTAAATACTTGTTTATTATTCTCGTTGTTTCGCTTTGTTGTTCATTGGTTATACTTGTGGTTATTTTATTGTATGTTGATGGTTGGATGGAGCCTACAAGGCTAAGGTAAATTAAATATGAAAACTGTACGCTACGGCGAATGTACATGGTACATTAAATTGTTATTGCTCGATACGTTCGATATACAAATGTTATTTGAAATATTCTATGAATGTTTGGTTTGGATGGATGACTAATGTTTATGGATATTTGGATGGTTGATTATGTATATTATACATTTATGCTTCAGTTTTGATTATAACTGTAAAAAGGAAAAGCATGAAACCAATCTAATAATAAGATGGTTAAAATGACAAGTGACCATTAGGGTCCAGGCCCGGCATACTCAGCGTCTATCGCTGATACTACACCATTACGTTGTTGATCACTGTCGGAGCTGAAGAGCAGGAACAGGGTAATTGGAGACGTTGTATAGCAATGAAGATGGTGTATGGTCTTATGGTAAGGTTGTGTATTTTCAGGATTGGGTAGATGCTCACTTGTCGATGTTTATGATTTATGGATTTAGTATGATGTATAGGAGTTTCTCGTTATCACTGCGGTTAGCAGTTTGTTTATTTTGGAAGTTGGATGTAGTTTGGCTACGTTGCTCGCATGGGCGAGTAATGGCCGGTGACACCCGAGTGAGTTTTGTAATTGTTGTTTATTTTCCGCTGCGAGACGTTTTAATTATTGCTACGTGAGGGATTATACCATGATTATGGAGAGGGGTGTTACAGTATGTTACAGTCTGTAACATATAGACAGAATATTATAGTTTGTATCTGTACAGAATGTAACTAGAGCATACATATGAGAATTTATCTTCTAAACTCATAGATATAAATACTCTGTACAGACAAGGACATAACTCAGTTCTTTTCTCTTTTCTCTCTCGAGTTATGTCCTCTTCTCCTTTCTCTGAGTAATAAAGATTTCTTGTTCCTTTCTCTCCTCTGTGTCGAGACCTTCTCAATTTGACATGGTATTAGAGTTGCCAAATTGAGAAACACTTCCGCAGCCATGTCATACAACTCGACACTAAACAATCAAGACGAAAACGAAGATGACACCGCAAGCTCTGAAACTCAACTAGAACTTCAAGCAAAAACCCTCACCTCCTTGCAAGATCTCAACGATCCCTTATATCTGCATCCTTCGGACCACATTAATCACAACTTTGGAATAAATTTCAAGGGCAACCCAGGATTTGATCAATGGAAGAAAGCGGCGACGATTACCCTAAGAGTGAAGAACAAATACGGCTTCGTTAATGGGCAAGTAACTGAGCCAGAGAAATTGTCCGAAAGGTACCCTATGTGGGAGCAATGTAACAACATGGTGATGAGTTGGATCCTAAATTCTCTTGATAAAGAAATTACCGAAAGCATTGTCTATTGTGACAGTGCGCACCAAATGTGGCTGGAATTATGCAAGAGATTCGAACTTGTGAACGGACCAGATATCTATGCTATCCAGAAACAGATTGGTCAAATACGACAGCAAGGAGACTCAATCGCCACATATTACACAAAATTTAAAAGGCTTTGGGATCGATTGGGGGCAAGTAGAAAAACCCTAAAATGCTCGTGTGGAACGGGAGTAGAACTTCAGGCTCGCGAAGAACAAGAAAAGTTGATGAAGTTCTTGGACGGTTTGAGTGAAGAGTTCAAAGAACCTAAGCGAGCTATTCTACTTATGAATCCATTGCCCGATCTGGAACAAGCGTACTCCTGACGGGGCAGAACATGGGAGAGACTCATGAAGACGCAACTCAAAATTCTTTGACCCTGGCACAAAAACCCTATGTCGGGAACGTCAAGAGAATAACTGGGAAGAAGTTAAGCAACAAAGCTACCAATGGATCCATAACATTTGGGAAGAAGACAACGGCAAAATGCACTAATTGTGCCAAGCTTGGCCATACTCGCTCAGAGTGCTGGTGGATTGTAGGCTTCCCTGAAGGAGCAAATCCAAGTCTATCCCAACAACGAGTAGTCGGCCCCATTCTTGAAGAAGGAAAGAGCAAAAGTCCAGTTCGAGACCAGTCGTCGCCCGTCGCTGGTTTCACATCGGAACAAGTAGAAGGTCTGGTGAAGTATCTGCAACAGAAGGCTTCCATCACCAACGATGAACCTACAAGCGATTTTGGAGGTTTTTCTGGTACCCGTTTTAGAACTTGTTATCATGAAATACAAATTGTGAATCATCTTCTTGTTGAAAAAATGAATTTTGTTTGGATCTTGGATTTTGGAGCATTTGAGCATGTAACTGGAAATAGGACCTTATTTGATGATTTAACACATCTTTCCACGAACAGAAAGCTAACCCTTCCTGATGGTAATACTTGCTTTGTCCATAGTCGTGGGAATGTTGAGATATGCAATGGTTTTGACCTGGAAAATGTGTTGTATGTGCCGAGTTTCATGTTTAACTTAATATTTGTTGAGAAATTCACAAGACAACTCAGCATGTTTGTTGTGTTCTCAGATCAATATTGTTTTCTACAGGATTCTAAAACGAAAATCAAAAGTTTGAATGGGTATCAACGTTGTGGTGTGTATTTTCTAGATACAGTAGGTCTAAAGAATTTTGTGCTTAAACTGAAAGATTTTCCTCCTATTGTTTCTTTTTCTAAGAGTGATGTAGGGACCCCTAGTAAGGATTTTTCCCTGTGGCATAGCAAATTAGGACACATTCCCTCTAGAAAACTTCTTAGGATGAATATTGGGAAAATTTTCTCTTTTAGACATACAGAAATCTTGCCATCTACTGTGTGTTTCAAATCCAAAGCCAAAAGGCTCAAGTTTAGAAATTCTGAAATAAAAAGTAGTGTTCCTTTTCAGATGCTCCATGTTGATGTTTGTGGACCCAAGAGAAAACAAACTTTAGAGGGACATCGATATTTTCTGACCATAGTCGATGATTTTACAAGGGGAACATGGGTCAAACTTCTTAAGAATAAATCTGAAGCATTAAACCTTATAAAAGACTTTATACAACTCATTGAAACCCAATTCGAAATAAAGGTCAAAGTTTTAAGATCTGATAATGCTAAAGAACTAGGCAGCAGTCTTGGAGGAATTGATTTCTTAAGAAAAAAAGGGAATTGTTCATCAGAAAACTTGTCCTCACACACCCCAACAAAACGGGGTGGTAGAACGAAAACAAGGACACCTCATGGACATCACAAGATCCTTTATGTTTCAATCTGGTTTAAGGTCAGAATTCTGGGGTTTTGCTTTAAATCACGCTGCTTTCATCATAAACAGAATTCCTTCTAAATCCATAGCTCACCTTACCCCTTTTGAGAAGTTATATGGTTCTGCTTCTGACTATGACTCAATTAAAAAGTTTGGGTGTCTCTGTTTTGCAACAAAGATTCTTCCAAATAAGGGAAAATTTGACCCTAGATCTTCTGCTTGTGTTTATCTAAGAAACAGTAAGAACATAAAGGGTTACATAATTCTTAACATAGAGACAAACGAAGTCAAACTCAGCAGAGATGTGACCTTCTTCGAGCATATTTTCCCATTGCAAAACAAAGAATGGCAAGAGGTATGGCATGATAAAACTCTCAAAACACAAACAGACGAAATCTCTGACCTCTTTCTTGATAATTCAGAAATGTTCTATGAACACCCAGCAGAACAATACACCTCCACCTCTCAAACCAAAACACATCATCTGGAAGATCATATATCAGAAAAGAATCAAAAATCTCCCAAATCTTCTGCCACTGCCAACAGTGAAGAGAAAAACTATCCCTTAGGTGAATATGGAATACAGCAGGAGAACATCTTTATTCCTCAAACAGAACAAGTTCCAGATGAAATTTCTGAGCAAATTCCAAACCCCACTGAAGCCACTGATCCTCTTCAAACAGATGACAACACGCATCTTAGACGATCAAGTAGGGTTCATAAAGCTCCCGTTAGACTTCAAGATTATGTATGCACCACTAAAAATCATAATGAAGAAGTTTTCTCAGAAATCCTCACACAAAGACTACATGATAGAAAATCGCACCTCTTGTCCCATAATTCTTTTCCTATTAACAATCACACTAACATCTTTCCTACGAAAACCATAACCTCTTTTTCTCTTTCTCACCGCTCAACCAGAATTCTAGATCATGCTCAGTCCCTTAAAGAACCTACTACTTTTGAGGAAGCTAGTAAAGACCCTAGATGGACTGAAGCTATGAATCTAGAATTTCAAGCTCTCAAAGACAATAGAACATGGTCCATAGTTGACCTTCCTCACGGAAAGAAACCCATCACATGTAAGTGGGTTTATAAAACCAAATTAAAAGCCGATGGCAGTCTTGAGAGGTTTAAGGCTCGACTTGTTGTTAGAGGGTTCACACAGAGATATGGTTTTGACTATGAAGAAACATTCTCTCCGGCTGTGAAACTCACAACAGTTAGAGCATTAGTCATCATTGCCATAAAAAGAGGATGGGCCATTGATCAATTAGATGTCAATAACGCCTTACTTCATGGGGATTTGAAGGAAGACGTCTATATGAAGATCCCTCAAAGCTTATCAATTTCTGGTGCAAATAAAGTTTGTAAGTTACACAAGTCCTTGTATGGCCTCAAGCAGGCCTCAAGGCAATGGTATGACAAACTAGGCACTTTTCTTAAGGATCTAGGCTACAAACAATCTAGAAATGATTACTCATTGTTTACAAAGAAGATGAATAAACAGTAAACCTTCATTGGTGTATATGTAGATTATATTATATTAACAGGAAACTGTGATACATAAATAAAACTCCTAAAACAGAAATGGAACCAAACTTTTAAAATCAAAGATTTGGGAAGAATCTCATACTTTCTCGGTATGGAATTCATTGAATCAGCTGACAACTTAATTATGACTCAGTATAAGTATGTGAGACAGATTCCTTTCAGAATATAACATGGAAGATTGCAGAACCTCAGTTTCACCACTTCAGCTTAATCAGAAACTGGACAAAGACGCATGAGAGTACCTTGAAGATCCAACAGTCTACAGACGTCTAATAGGGAAGTTAATTTTTCTCACTGATACTCGTCCTGATTTATCATTTAGTGTTTAGTTTTTTAGTCAGTTTTGTCAACATCCAACCACAGAACATTTAACTGCTGTCTATCATGTTTTATCTTATATCAGAGGCACTTTAGGCTTCGGTCTTTGTTTTAATAAGAATAACAACTTTGATTTATCAGCCTTTTGTGACTCTGATTGGGCCTCATGCCCCATAACAAGAAAATTTGTTTCAGGTTATTTCATTCTTTTAGGTGGTTCTCCTCTGACAGTTCGTAACGTGACTTCCGGTTTACTCAGTCTTGAACCGAGTTCTTGGTATTTAACTAATGTAAAGAATGCAATCTAGATATAGAAGAAAACTCAGCCACTAATATATATTAATAGCGTGAAAAACTCCTCACTTGATCTGTTCAACACCTTGAACAATCACTCACTAATCTATCACTCTTTGAATGATAGTCACACTCCTAAATTCACTAATAAAGAATCACACTCATATCACTCAATGGGTCTCGCCGTCAAGGGTGTCGCACGTTCTGAAAACCCCCAAAACTGTAACCCTATCCTATACCTATACAGTGTATATATACAAAAGGAATAATCAAAAACATAAACGATCTCACCAACAATGGCGAGAACTAAGGAAGATATATCTCCTCTCCAATAGTAACGAGAACAAAGGGAGACATATCAGGCGAAATCTTAACAACCTATTGTAGCATATATTGTCACGTGAGAGGCTCCGTTTTCTGTTGTAGTTAAGATGGATTTAACCGAGATAAATCATATGCTGAGTACAAGACCGGCACTGCATATTTGTCACACATCAAAAACTATAAGTATGTGTAGCCCACATACATTTACAGTTTCCCCCTTTTTTGATGTGTGCAAACTTGGTCATGGTGAATTGAGATACCACGCATGTCATATTCCCCCTGAAATGTAGATTCCCCCTGAAACACAACTAACTAGAACAACAGCCAAAATACTTATATTCACCATGTTTCCCCCTTTTGCGCAATCAAAAATGGTACGGGCCTATGAACTCACGAAATGTAAAAAGACATACTGAGGAACACAGAATAGCATTTTATACAACGTTAATTGCAGGAAAGAGTCCCAGAGAGTGGCAAAACTACAAGATCAACCAAGCAACAACGGACAAAAAGATCTGAAGTACAGGAAGGAAAATAGTCTGATAGAAGCACCAACAAAAGAGGACAACACCAACAACCTAGGTCTGGATGACAACAACAACGCTAAGGGAAACAGGGCAAAGAACATGAGGAAGAATTAACGTCGCACCCCCAGATGAACTTCAAGATGTGCCAAACGAGCATCCACAGCCTTGACCAGAGACAAAAGTTCTTCCAACTGTTGTGGAACATTGCCAAGATTCTCAGGAGACCCGGAAACAGCTTTAGGCGGCTGTTTAACAATCCAAATATTCCCAGCCAGGGCAAGACCCATCTTGAATAGAGTAGTCTGAGAAAGCTCATGATTATGATCCAGGACTTTGGCAGAGTCAGTAGAGAGATCAACAGAGAAGTACTGAAAGATTGTCGTCAACCAGGCAGCATAAGGCAAAGACGAAGTACACTGAGTGATAGCATGATGAATATGAAACAGCATAAAATGAGGCAAGCTAATAGGACATTTCTGAATAAGACACCACATCAAACAGATGTCCAGGAATGTAACCGTCCCACGTTGATCATTCCTGGGAGCAACGCCTTGATAAACAATAATATAGAGCAATCATCCAAGCACATCAAGCTGCCTTTGAGGAGCAGACCGAATCTTCCGGGTCTCAGGTTCAATCCCAAAGAAACAAAAAAGATCCTCATCCTTTTGAGACGGAGCAAAAGTATTAACCTCATGAGAAAAAGTCTTAACACCCTCGAAAGGAACATCCAGAATCATGCCAATCAAATCAGGAGTTAACTCAATATCCACACCCTTAACCTTGGACCGAATCAGATACTCATCCACAAATTGCAGGTTCTTGTAAAATTCCTTAACTGGCTCCCAGTAAATTTTCGTACCCAAAGTAAACACTGACGACCAGCCTTGAGCCGAAAGACAACTAGCAATATTGGACAGCTTATTCTTGCGGAGCCAAGCACAATCCACACCTTTCCCCACAACAATATGTGCATTACGAATCTCAGATTTAAATGAAGGATAACAGGGAAAGGAGTGACCAGACCAGGCGGAATTTGTCGAGGAAGAACCTGATGAAGCAACCGACATAGAAGCAGAAGAGTTGGGAACCGGAGTCGCACGGCGAGGACGCTTGGAAGAAGACACAGTCTGAGCTTGTGCAGCGGAACGCTTGCGTTGGCACAAGACTGACAATGGCACATCATCATCCGAAAGAGCATCAGGGTGCGACGGGGTAGATGAGGGCGGAGGAGGCTGGGGACGACGTGGCCGAAGAGTCTGGCGACGTCGAAGTACAGCAGCCCGAGAAGGACGGGTCTGTGACCTAGGGTTTCGGCGGGGAGGAGAAGGGTTTTGCAGAGAGAATGATGGAGATGTGGGTAAAGGATCAGAAACAAAGGAATCGTCAAATGGAACATTGCAGAATGGAAAATCATCAGCACACTTTTTGGGTGAAGAATCTGGGGTAGAGGGTGGCATGGGTAAAAGTAGAGGATGGTACTCAACGGCAAGCGGGACATGATGTTCTGGCTGCATGGGGAGCAAGCTGGAGTCGATGGAGATACTCGGAGGGGGCGAATCAAGAAAATGCGGAACTGAGAGGGAAAGAAGCTGACAGTAGGCGAAGGCAGGGTCATACAGAACGATTTCCATGGCGAAGGTAAAGGAACAAAAAAAAGAAGATAGCAAGCAAGCAGTAGAGAGCAGAGATTTTGAAAATGAGAAGACGCTACGGAAGATTTGGGTTTAAGACCGACAATCAAGAAAAGCTGACAAAACGTGGGCAAATGGGTATGTAGAGTGGACGGCGTTTGAGAAGAACGTGAAGAAATATTTGTGGCATATCGGGTTTTTTTTTTTTGTGTTTCGTGAATGATGGAAAACCATAAATAAGAATAAAAGTAACAAACATAAAAATGAAAGGTAAACCAGTAACATGAAAAATGTTCCTACTATAACATTGATCCATATCATCTATAACGTGTTCCACAACAGTCAACGGAAGCCTCACATAGATGCAAATATAAACTCCACTCATACCTAGTACCATGTTTGTACACAAAAGAGAAACACACAGAAAATAAAAGAAATGGACCTTAATCAATATTAACCATGCCCAGTGCTAGACTCAGACGATTGAAGATTTCCCGCGGAAGCGGTTTGGTAAAGATATCCGCCAATTGCTGCTCGGTAGAATAATGGAGTAGTTATACTGTCCCTTTCTCGACTTGATCACGAAGAAAGTGGTGACGAATCTTGATATGTTTTGTACGAGAATGTTGAACTGGATTCTTTGACAAAGCAATAGTAGATTGATTGTCGCAGTAGATAGGAACTGGTGATTGGGGCATGCCATAGTCTTCAAGTTGATATTGGAGCCATAGAACTTGAGCGCAACATGCAGCAGCAGCAATATACTCAGCTTCAGTAGTGGACAAAGCCACAGAGGATTGTTTCTTGGAAAACCAAGATACCAGACTAGTACCAAGGAGCTGGGCACATCCTGATGTACTCTTGCGATCAGTAAGAGATCCTCCGAAATCTGCGTCAGTGTATGCCAGGAGTGTAAAAGAGGATCCTACATGATAAGCCAAACCCAGGTTAGGAGTGCCACGCAAATAACGAAAAATACGTTTCATCGCTTGAAGATGAGGAACTTGTGGATCGGCCTGAAACCGGGCACAATAGCACACACTGTAGAGAATATCAGGCCTGCTTGCAGTGAGGTACATTAAAGAACCAATCATAGCTCTATATTCGGTGGGATCAGTGGATTCAGCATGAGCTTCAGAACCAAGTTTGACAATACTAGACACCGGAGTTGCCAGGGATTTTGCAGAGTCAAACCCAAACTTGGACAGTAATTCAGTAGTATATTTCCCTTGCCAAACAAAAGTGTGAGTGGAAGTCTGGCGAATTTGCAGTCCTAAGAAGAAGGTGAGTTCTCCTATACTGCTCATTGAAAATTCGTTACTCATCATGGTTTCAAACGATTTGGACAACGCAGGGCAAGAAGAACCAAACACAATGTCATCAACATAGATTTGAATCAACAATATATCAGAATCCTGGAATTTGAGAAACAACGTACTATCCACTGGACCTCTAGTAAATCCTTGCTGAAGCAGATAAGAAGTAAGACGAGCATACCAGAGCCGCGGAGCTTGCTTCAAACCATAAACAGATTTCTTGAGTAGATAAACATCATCAGGTCTGAACTGATCAATAAATCCAGGGGGTTGAGCTACATAAACCTCTTTATCAATATAACCATTCAGAAACACACATTTAAGATCCATTTGGTATAAAGGAAACGCCCTATGAGCAGCAAAGGCTATCAACATACGGATTGCTTCTAGACGGGCAACAGGTGCATAAGTTTCGTCATAGTCTATACCCTCCTGTTGATTATACCCCTGAACTACTAAGCGGGCCTTGTTACGGGCAACATGACCATCGGCATCAAGTTTGTTATGATAAACCCAGCGAGTACCGATAACCTCCTTATGACTCGGTCGGGGTACTAAAGTCCAGACATCATTCCGTTTGAACTCATTGAGTTCGTCCTGCATAGCCTGTATCCAATCAGAGTCAGTAAGGGCTTCTTTGATGTTACGAGGTTCAATACTTGACAGGAATCCTTCATGGGCACAGAAGTTCCGAAGTGAGTTACGAGTCACCCTTCCTGAGTTCAAGTCTGAGAGAAGATTATCCAGCGTAACGCCAGGAGCCCGACGAGAAGGAATGATAGGAGGCACTGTAGTATCATCAGATTGGGAACTTGGGTTTCCATTGGATTCCGACACAGAATCGTCTGTTCCAGAGGTTTCAACTTGCATAGATGAGCTATTTGGAGTGTCAGAAGACGGTTGTAATGAAGTAGAAGGAGCTGAATGAGAATCAATGTGTGATGTAATGGGAGAAATTTGAACAGATGGAGAATCCGAGTGTGAGTCATCAGAATCATCGACACTTAATTCTGACCCAATATTTTGTAGATTCCGAGAACCAAAATTCGTTTCATCAAATCGTATATATGCTGATTCTTCCACGACAAGAGTGCGTTTGTTGAACACCCGATAAGCCTTACTAGTAGTAGAATATCCCAAAAATACTCCTTCAACCCCTCTAATATCAAGCTTCCCAGTGTTATGTTTACCATTGTGCAAAATGAAACACCTACACCCAAATACCTTAAAATATCCAATTGACGGTGGTCGTCCCTTCACCAGTGATATGGAGTTTGATTGAGTATAGGTCTGATAAGAGCACGGTTGTGGATATAGCACGCCGTGTTGACAGCCTCCCCCCAGAAACTAGGTGCTAATCCACTAGCATTAAGCATCATACGTGCCATCTCAACTAATGTCCGATTCTTTCGTTCCACAACACCATTCTGCTGAGGTGTACGCACCGCTGAAAAAGTATGAGTGATACCTTGATCAGTACAAAACTGTCAAAACTGCTGATTGACAAATTCTGTACCATTGTCTGACCTTATGGTACACAAAGGAAACCCCAATTGGCGCTGTATCTGAACACAAAAACCTTTAAACAGATTGAAAGTATCGGCTTTAGCATGAAGTAGGTAAATCCAAGTGAAGTGAGAATAATCATCAACCAAAACAAAGATATATTTCTTCCCAGCCCTGGTCATGGTACGCATAGGTCCTACCAAATCCATATGCACCAATTCCAGCACAGTGGAGGTAGAAACCACAGACTTAGGAATATGTGCTGAGCGAGTCTGCTTATTTAGCTGGCAGGCACTACAAGGAATATCTTCATGAAGAACTGACGATGGTAATCCTTCAACGAGGTGTTGAGTTCACAGTTTATTAAGCAGGCGTGTGTGAGCATGACCAAGACGCTGATGCCATAAGTTTGCATTTTCTGTGGAAGTAGTGAGACAGGTAGCGTCCAAACTTTGATTATTAACATCCACTAGATACAGATTTCCCCTGTGATATCCTTGCAGAAGATGTGCTCCTGTTGTCAAATCTGTAACAATGAAACCATAAGAATCAAAGGTAATAGAGGAAGGACCCTTATCACACACTTGTGACACACTCAGTTGGTATGCTCTAATCCATCCACCAAGCACACATCTTCAACACTCCCCTGATGACCCACTGGGCCTATAGCAATGATCTGTCCCTTCCCATTATTTCCAAAAGTCACAAATCCTCCATGTAAACCCTCAAGTTCCCGAAACAGTGTATGGTCTCCAGTCATATGCCGAGAAACATCCGCTATCCATAAGCCAAATGTAGCTCCGTCAGCATAATCCTGGCACATAGAGGAAAAAGAATCAATAACGTTTGGGGACCCATTGCTGTTTGGGTCGACGAGAATCATACTAGCATATTTAACAGTATGAGTAGCATAATTTCTAAGCATTTTCCGCTGCAGCTTAAAGCATGAATTGATATGATGTCGAGAATATGACAGCTACATTCTATCGCTGCTAGACCAGACGAAAAATTTCTCTTTACAGGAAAAGTTTTAATTTGCAGTATATTTCTTCTTCTCTTAGATTAGCTTCAACTCCACGAAACCCTAGTCCACTTCGACTTTGATTTGGTTTTCTAACAATTTCATTAAGTTTGATTTTTCCTGTGTGCCACGATGGGTTTTCTAGATTAATGATATTCAGTCTTCTATCAAGAGTATCACATTGTTTCTGGAGATCAGCATTATCCTGACGAATCCATTCATTATCTGCCTTAAGTAATTGAATTTCCTTTTCTGCCCATTCTGGAATTGAACTCAACCTACTTTTAACCGACGAAGTACACGTAGATTGTAACACCTTGGATGAACTTTCTACCAGCTTTTCTGCTAGCTCCTTATTTTTTTCTTGCAAACAGTTTATCTCTTGCTCTAGTCGCTTTATTTGAATTTCTCTACTACTAACATCGTCAAGTTTTCCTTTTATAGCCTTAATTTCTAATAAAGGAACTGTCAAAGCATCAAAAATCTGATTTTTTGGAGATTCCCTACCAATATTATTTAAGTTAAGAAAACTTACCTGCTCTCCCACAAGAGAGTGATGCTCCTTGTCTTTCTCAACCAGACACATCGACTCATCGTATACTAATTCATCAGTGTGAGACCGATGGATAGCCGTCATACAATAATGCGCCTCCACTTTTTCAGCCGGTTCAGACTCTTCTTCTTCTTCACCCCATACCGCAGCAGCCATGCGGGGGTCTCGATTCCTATACTGAGGGGGTTTGGATGACAAAGGACAGTCCTTTATCATATGACCCAGCTTGTGACACCGGAAACACTCTACCTTACTCATATCTGAGTCGCGCCGGTTACTGCTTGAGCCCTGAAATCCACCTCTTTTTCTGCTCATAATTCTCTTCAATCCTTGAGCCAGTAAATTTATCTCTGTGTCAAACCCAATCAATGTTTTCCACCACCCTTTTTGCCTTCAAGGCAAGATCTTTTCTTTCAAGAGAAACACCATCCAATGACTGTTCTTTCATCTTACTCTCATGAACAATTAAATCGGAACACAATTCTTCAAAAGATACCGACGATACTTTGTCCATTTTCTCCAGCATAGAGGTATAATTCAACCAATATTTAGTAAGCGATTCCAAAAATCTCTCGTTAGTTTGTTCATTTGTAAGCGAAGCACCCACAGTCTTGATTTCGATTAAAATCTGATTGAATCTCTCAATCGCAGCAACCAACGTTTCCCCTTCAGCCATCTTAAAGTTATTGAATTCTCTCTTATACTGTTTCTCCTTTGCTTTTCGAGTAGACTCAGTACCTTGATATGCTATCTTGAGAAAATCCCACACACCTTTCGCTGTTTGAATACCGAGAACTCTTCCTTGATCTTCATCGGAGAGAGACGACACGAGAATCCGCAAGGCTTGTTTGTTCTTACTGAGTAATTTCTCATCATCCTCCGTCCACTGTTCTTCAGGCTTATCCTGAGTATTCCCTTCTACGGTGACGGTGGGTTTGAAGTCGCCTTTAGTGACCACCTTCAAAACTTTGTAGTCGATAGACATTAGTTGAGCTTCCATCTGCTCGCACCATTTGGAGTAGTTTAGCTTGGTTAACTTGGGAGCCTTGACATTGTACGAACTCATCTTCACGATCTACCTTGAAGCGTTAACCTCGAGCAAAGGTAAGCCTGCTCTGATACCACTTGACAGTTCGTAACGTGACTTCCGGTTTACTCAGTCTTGAACCGATTTCTTGGTATTTAACTAATGTAAAGAATGCAATCTAGATATAGAAGAAAACTCAGCCACTAATATATATTAATAGCGTGAAAAACTCCTCACCTGATCTGTTCAACACCTTGAACAATCACTCACTAATCTATCACTCTTTGAATGATAGTCACACTCCTAAATTCACTAATAAAGAATCACACTCATATCACTCAATGGGTCTCGCCGTCAAGGGTGTCGCACGTTCTGAAAACCCCCAAAACTGTAACCCTATCCTATGCCTATACAGTGTATATATACAAAAGGAATAATCAAAAACATAAACGATCTCACCAACAATGGCGAGAACTAAGGAAGATATATCTCCTCTCCAATAGTAACGAGAACAAAGGGAGACATATCAGGCGAAATCTTAACAACCTATTGTAGCATATATTGTCACGTGAGCGGCTCCGTTTTCTGCTGTAGTTAAGATGGATTTAACCGAGATAAATCATATGCTGAGTACAAGACCGGCACTGCATATTTGTCACACATCAAAAACTATAAGTATGTGTAGCCCACATACATTTACATCCTCTCAACTGGAAATCAAAAAAGCAAATTTATGTAGCTCTTTCCTCAGCTGAAGCCGAGTATAGAGCTATGAGACAAGTCACAGCCGAACTCAGCTGGCTCGCTCGCTTACTAGACGAATTGGAAGTCAAGAACATCAGTCGCATCCCATTAAAGTGTGACAACTTGGCTGCCATCCACATCGCCAAGAATCCAGTCTCACATGAAAGGACAAAACATGTTGAGCTGGATTGTCATTTTGTACGTGACCAGATACAAGGTGGTTTGATACAAGTTCAGCACATTCAAAGTTCAAGACAACTGGCGGACATTCTAACAAAACCTCTTACTGGAAAGGCATACAGAGATACTCTCCTAAAACTGGGCATGTCTTCAGCAAACAACAAGACTCAACTTGATAGACAAATTCAGTCTTGAGGGGGTATTAGAGCAGTATGTTACAGTTTGTAACATATAGACAGCATATTATAGTTTGTATCTGTACAGAATTTAACTAGAGCGTACATATGTGAATTTATGTTCTAAACTCATAGATATAAATACTCTGTACAAACAAGGACATAACTTAGTTCTTTTCTCTCTTCTCTCTCGAGTTATGTCCTCTTCTCCCTTCTCTGAGTAATAAAGATTTCTTGTTCCTTTCTCTCCTCTGTGTCGAGACCTTCTCAATTTGACACATCGTACTGATCAAGGCCGTGTTGAAAATGAAAAGCCTTCCACTGTACTACCTCAGCGTATTTCGATGGCTGCAGATCCTTGTTTTTTAATGTGAATCTAGCAACTGTGAACTCAGCAAGTACACAAGTATGCAGTATTCACATGGTATTAACCGAAACTGTCAGGGCTAAATCTGTTTACAATACAACAGTGTACCCAACAGTACGTAGTACAGCATGCAAATATATATTATATAATTGTCATCATCAAATCCCAAAATTAGATCGTAAAGTAAATGTAACAATAATATTAAATATAAATAGAAGCAGAGCAGGAACACAACAACAAACTGTATTCTTCTTCTATCCATGAGTCCCATCTCATGTTTTGTCCTTCACCTAAAATAATTGACTTTTAAAAAATTTGCATTGATTAACATCATCATCTTTAGATAAATATATAAAGGTAGTGCTTTGGGGGAGGTTTTCAAGATGCTGTCTCACGTTCCCATAAAGCGGTTTATCTTTTCTTCATTGAATTCGACTAAAGTATAATTAAGTGCGAATCAATAGTATTAAGATAAACACCTCTGGATATATTTAATAGTATAATTTACCACATTATGCGAGGTTGCCGCAGTTGTGACTTTTGCTTATTATATCCAGAAGAAAAAAGAGAGTTTGCTTTATAATTTAGCTACGTGCCGCTCACCATCCTCATTCCCTCATCAGTCATCATGAATTGTATTATTAGACTTCTCATTAATTAGGTTATTAGTTAGTTTATGTTAAGTAGACAGCAGTACACCGGATCGGAGATATATTATAAATAAAAACCACTGACTGCTACTACTTAGCTGTGCCATCTAATTCTTTATGCTTAATAATTCCTTTCAAGTTTACTCTAACAGAGTAATTGTAGCAAACTATGTTGCGCATGCACTGACAATAATACGGGCGGGGGTATGTATGGTTGTGGATTTTTTTAAGTTACTTGTGAGAGAAAGAGTCCCTCCCTCCCTCCCTCTATTTCTGATCAGGTTGTCGACCACTGGATTGAACTGTCCTTTTTTGTTTCAAACCAAACCAGCAGATCGGCAGCATGCAAGATATAAGGATAGGTTGATTTCAAATGTTAGGTAGGGCCAAAGCATTATGGAATTTAATTTGTTAGATCATTATAAATGTGTACTGTAATAGGTTGACGTAGTTTCTAATTAATCCAGCTAGCAACCTACATTTTAATTATACATTAATTACTAATAATTAGTAGTACTATATTATAAAACACCCAGTTCCGTTTGGCCGCCTAACTATAGCTGTTACAGATAATGATTATTAGCGTCCTTCCTAATCAATTCATTCGCCTAATAAGAACAAAAATTAGACAAGAACGTTCTAACCAGATATCCAGATTCTAAAATATCTAATAAGTAAAACGTACAAACAAACTCCCGACCATAGTTAATATCGAATCCCTTAATAAGAATTTTATTTAGTATTCCTTTTGTAATTAAATACAAACATAAAGCTCAAACTGATCGATCGATACTAATTAATTAAACGACTCCACCCACTCACTGCTAATTCTCATATTGATCAAACTAAATAGGGTCGTCTTTGATATAATTTATATATATTGGGTTGTCTGATCAGGTAGCTTGTGGTCGGTTCGAGCTCGACCCTTGATCATTGATGATGTGCAATGCATGATCTTGTTCAGACTACTTTTATAATTGTACCATTAAGATTCCTCCTTACAAATCATTAGATTAATCTTAATTCATTAACTAGGCTCAGAATACTGTACTACTACTGTTACATGTCTTGACCATCATCTCTGCTGGTTACATACAATTCAATGATTTGGCAGGGTCGTACCTTATTCATTATTTTTTGTTCTGCCCAGTATATCCATCTAGTAGTTAATAAAGAGCTCTTACGTACTGTTACTTTGTGGATTCGCTAAGGCCCCTTAACAAAATTAGTACTAACTAATTAAACGGATGTTTATGAGGTTGACCAGCAGAAATAAGCTTTGTCCCATTCTATTTTTTTGGGTGTAAACTAGTACAAGGGGTCATTAGTTCAATTTCTCAGGTTTCATCAAATGTAACGTTGTCCATCTTCTTTCTCACACGATGAAATTAAACTAAATACTTTTACATTTATGCAAGTAATCTGTCACATTTAAGCTATTATCATCTTTCTGAATTTTCTAATTTTATTATTATTCAATTCAATCATTCTATCGATTATCATTTTGTAATTTTCTACTATTACCTTTTTGTAAATTCTTAATTAATTGCTCTATATATGCATGTCTATTACAGGTGATAAAGCATTTAGAGTGATAATACTATTGCAGGGGTACATTTATGTTGTCCTTGCTAAGTGTAAGGATCAATGAGATAGGACGAATTACCACACAACGATGGATCAATAGAACAAGACTGGGTTCCTAGCTAGAGAGAGATCGATCGAGCAAAAGGACAGATGGCCCGATTACGACTAAAGCGCTAATTAGTTGTTCATATATGAGGGGGCATATGAACACAATACACACACTTGACTGGTTTATTGGAATAATAGCAAAATACCCCTATTTTCTTTCATAATTCACAATATACCCCTGTGGTTTTAGTAATTCAACTTTAAACATGTTTAAATGTTGTCCAAAATTGATGAAACTTTACATGGACGATGCAAAAGTGTTATATTTTGGTCCAATATCAAATTTGAAGTTTGTTAAGCTCACATGTGACCTGTGGGACCCAATGAACAATCACATATTCATTGGGTCCCACAGGTCACATGTGAGCTTCAAAAACTTCAAATTTGATATTGGACCAAAATATAACACTTTAGCATCATCCATGTAAAGTTTCATCAATTTTGGACAACATTTAAGCATGTTTAAAGTTGAATTATGAAAATCGCAGGCGTATATTGTGAATTACGAAAGAAAACAGAGGTATATCGTGAATTTTTCCTTTATTCTTTAGAAGATGTTACATTTATTTTCTCCTTAAGTTTAAGAACAAATTCCTTTATATATACAATCTTTGTAATCTGATAAGGAATAACAATACGTCAATAACAAAAGTGTTTCTCATACACAGTTTTACGTTTCACATTACAATATGGTATCTAGAGCAAGTTAAGATCTTTCTGGGCACAATTTCTCCTTTCTCATGGCGGGCATGGGTGGCAAAGGGAAGAAGGAGGTGGCTTCTTCAGGAGGCAGCGTTTCCATTGATGTGAATGATCCCATATATGTCCATGCTGCTGAAAATCCAGGTTTGCTTCTCACATCGAAATTCAATGGAGTCGGGTTCCTTGGCTGGAAATTTGACATGACAAGAGCTTTAAAATCAAAAAACAAGTATGGGTTTGTAGTAGGAAAAATTGACAAACCAAACGAAAGTGATACCTTGCAGCTTTCTGCTTGGGAGAGATCCAAGTCCTTGGTTGTTTCATGGCTTAAGAACTCCATTTCTCCTAATATTCTTGAAAGTGTTCGTTATTGTGATGATCCGGTTGTTATTTGGGAGTCTCTCAGTCTAGGGTATGAACACAGCAACCTTGCTGTAATCCATTCTCTAAAGCGTGACCTAGGGGAATTAAAACAAGGAGATTTGTCAGTCACGGATTATTTCAATAAACTTAAAAGAGTTAGAGCAGGCACGCCTACCACAAAGATGTTCTTGCGGTGGCTATACTTGTGGAATTAATAAAGCAATTAAGAAGGCAACAGATGAAGATAAACTGGTTCATTTTCTAATGGGATTGAGTAGAGAATACTAATCTATTCGAGGTCAGATCCTTGCTATGCAGCAGCCACCAGAGATTGAGAAAGCTTTTTCTCTTGTTATTCAAGAGGAGGAATAGAGGGGTGGAAAGCCAGT
The DNA here is from genome assembly GCA_023374045.1 of Limonium bicolor. NCBI lineage: Eukaryota > Viridiplantae > Streptophyta > Magnoliopsida > Caryophyllales > Plumbaginaceae > Limonium > Limonium bicolor. The sequence goes on along the minus strand of CM041776.1, from coordinate 399,676,345 downwards.
AAGGGAAGACTCAATGTCCTTTTACAGCCAGAGAGTCACACCCGCAGATAATACCAAGAACCCTAGCAACAGGGGCGAAGCAGAAAAAAGGAGAATGCAGTGTGGATTCTGTAAAAAACTCGGGCATAGTTCCGAAACATGCTACCAGAAACAGAAATGCAGTCACTGCAATAAGAGTGGACATATCGAGCAAGACTGCTATTTCCTCCATGGGCGCGAAAATGTCCTCGCACGAAGGAAAAAAGGTTACGCCAGCATTGTACACACAGAAGAACAGAACAAAAAAAGAACACAGTGCAGAAACTCAGTTTCACAAAGATGATGGCTTCACACCCAGACAGATCCAACCGATTACGGATCTAATTCGCAGTACCAGCGCGACAATCAAAACAGAAGAACCAACACATTGCAATTTCTCAGGTAACAGCTCTTACCGTAACAAATTATGTTTTCTGACTTCGCAAGAGTCACTCGAAGGATAGTGGATTATAGATTCAGGGGCGACAGATCATATGTTAGGAAATAGGGCAATTTTCAAAAATTGGAGAAATTTGCAGGTTGGCAAAACGGTGGTGTTACCTGATGGTCGACCTCAGCTTGTTCAATTGGTTGGAGATGTAAAACTAGGGTGTGATTTCTGGTTGCGCGACGTCTTATTTGTTCCCGATTTCATGTTCAACCTCATGTCTGTGCGAAAGCTAGCTCAAGAGCTTGATTGTTCTCTGGTTTTTTGATGCCGATTCTGTGTCTGTACAGGTCCATTCTACAGGACGGCTTGACAAAGTAGGGCGCGGCTCGAGTGGGTTATATGTTCTGGACCCAACAACAATCGACGGCAGCTTTGGTAGGTTGCAGGCTTCTCTGAAGTTGGGCCGGTGGACGGTTGATCACGTAGGTCTAGGCCAGACTTCTTTGGGCGTGAATCAGTCAGAGGCGTACAATCCAGCATGAACGGGCCGCGAGTCTGTTTTTTTATCTAAGGCAATAGATTTACATGTGGCTCTTGGACATGTCCCTTTTACAAAACTTGTTTCCATGCATTTAATAAAAGCGTCAGATATTCCGGTTGATTATGCTTGTGATATATGTTACAAAAGTAGAGCTCAACGGTTGCCTTTCTCCAGTTCTTTTATCAAAACTCAAAGAGCGTTTGAAATGTTACATGTTGATATTTGGGGACTGTTTCAAATGGATACATATAACGGTTACCGACACTTTGTTTGTTTCGTTGATGATTTCACTAGAACGACCTGGGTTCAACTTATTAAACAAAAGAGTGCAGGGTGGGACGCTCTTGTGAATTTCATTAAGATGGTGGAGAGGCAGTTTGATACAAAAATCAAGGTGATCAGAACAGATAATGCTAAAGAGCTTGGTAGTTCTAATGTGGGTCAGCAATTTTTTGCCAAAGAAGGGATTATACATCAGACTACGTGTGCTTACACACCACAACAAAACGCTGTGGTCGAACGCAAGCATAAGTATTTGCTTGAAACAACAAGGGTGTTGTATTTCCAGTCTAATGTCCCCCTTTCTTATTGGGGAGAATGCATTCTTCATGCAGCTTATTTGATTAACAGGCTTCCCACCAAAGCTCTACACGGCATCACACCATTTGAGAGTTTGTATGGCCAGAAGGTGATATACGATGATGTTAAACCTTTTGGATGTCTATGTTACAAAACCATTGTGAATAGGCACGGAGGAAAGTTTAGTGCAAGAGGAGAGTCTTGTGTTTACCTTGGTGAAGACCCAAGGACTAAGGGGCACAAGGTACTCAGTATTCATACTCATGCAGTGGAAGTTTGCAGAGACGTTAAGTTTCACACCCATATTTTTCCCTACACTAAAAATTGTGATGTTGGTACTCCTGTTGATCCATTGCCAGATGATGTTCCTTCTGCAATTTTTTATGATGATTTGCATGTTGGTCAATCTCCTCCAGTTGTCGACACCACCTTGGATGAACAAGAAGTTCATGTTCGGCGTTCTAGTCGGGAAAGTCACAAACCGAGCTACCTCAATGATTATGTTTGTAGCACTACGTTTCAGGAAGTGCTTGATGAGAGAGTTTACAAAACTGAGGCTGTGCATGGTCATTTACTTACCGGTTGTGACAGCCTTACCAATATTACACCTCGTGCTTGTACGGCTCTTTTGTCATATAACACACCGGAGGTTGACATGACCGAGCCCACAAGTTACCAAGCGGCTGCTCAACATGATCATTGGAATAAGGCGATGAATGAAGAGTTACAAGCTCTGAAACAAAATGATACATGGGATGTTGTTACTTTACCCAAGGGCAAGAAGGTTATTGGTTGCAAATGGGTATACAAGGTAAAGCTCAAGTCAGATGGTTCATTGGAAAGGTATAAAGCAAGGTTGGTTGCAAAGGGTTTCACACAGCGTCACGGGTTGGATTACACAAAACTTTTTCCCCATTTCTTTAAGCTGACTACGATACGTGCTCTTATTGTTGTCACTCTTAACAAAGGATGGATTATTAACCAACTCGACGTAATAACGCATTTCTTCACGGCGATCTTGATGAGGAAGTGTATATGCGAATTCCCTATGGTCTAGATGTGGACGGGCCTAACAAAGCTTGCTTGCTCAAGAAATTTCTATATGGTCTTAAGCAGGCTTCACGTCAGTGGTTTTCTAAGCTGGCTTCTTTCTTGCGACATCTTCACTTTACACAATCAAAGAATGATTATTCTTTGTTTTACAAGGATATAACAGTGGTAGGATCTTTCTGGCTGGTTATGTGGATGACATCCTCGTCATTGGTGGGAACCAAGAGGAGATCAATGATATAAAGAGGGCTTTAGATTTAAATTTCAAGATCAAAGATTTGGGCACCTTGCATTATTTCTTAGGGATCGAATTCATTCGTACAACTGATGGATACGTGTTATCTCAATGAAAATTTTACATGGAACTTTTTGAAGGAATATGATTGCGACTCGAGAAAGGTCACTCAAGGGCCTATGGTGGTTGGTAAACATTTGTTGACTGATGATGGTTTATCTTTATCTGATCCTACTATTTATCGACGACTTGTGGGAAAACTCAATTATCTGTCTAACACACGGCCAGATATTAGTTTCACTGTCTAAACCCTCAGTCAATTCATGCAAAGCCCTACAGAGACACATATGGAAGCTGCTTTACATGCCCTTTGTTACATCAAAGGGACTCTGAATTACGGCATTGTTCTCAAGAGTGGTTCTTCTCCGTTAGACTTATTGGCATATTGTGATTCTGATTGGGCCGCTTGTCCGAATACTCGACTGTCAGTTTCTGGATATTATATCTTTTTAGGAGATAGTCCTATCTCATGGAAAACCAAGAAACAGACTTCTGTCTCTCTTTCTAGTGCAGAAGCAGAATATCGATCTCTTCGTCGTGTCACAGCAGAGCTCACTTGATTAACACGGATTTTGTGTGAACTCGGTGTTGATAATATTACTCCAATCCCTGTTAAATGTGACAACCAGTCTGCTATTCATATAGCCAGAAATCCTGTTTTTCACGAGAGAACCAAGCATATTGAAATTGACTGTCATTTTGTCAGGGAGAAAATTCAACAAGGTCTGGTCGATGTTTTTTACACTTCTACTACTTCACAGCTGGCAGATATGATGACTAAGGCCTTGCCAGGAACGCGTTACAAAGAGCAGATACACCGCATGGGAATGCATGACAGTAATCCTTCAAGCCTTGGTAATCTTTCTTACCTGCGGCTTGCGCGGGGGGGGGGGGGGGGGGGGGGGAGGGGGGGTATTGGAATAATAGCAGAATATCTCAACAATATAATATCTCAACAGCCTTTGTAATCTCTATCTTTATTTATTCTTTAGAAGATGTTACATTTCTTTTCTCCTTAAGTTTAGGAACAAATTCCTTTATATATACAATCTTTGTAATCTGATAAGGAATAACAATACGTCAATAACAAAACTGTTTCTCATACATAGTTTTACGTTTCACATTACAATATGGTTTGCTAAAAGGAGGACTTAAGGGTGATTACAATTTCGAGAAGGAAGTTTGTGGTCAAGTTTTCTTTCCTATGGAACGTTTGAAGTTGTGGTCAATGGCGTTTGAAGATGGCGGAATTGTTACTACAAAGCCTTGGTGACCGGATCGATGTGTGCAACAAAGGAAGTTCGGTTGCAGTTCGCGGTCTTCCTTTACATGTTTATCATAAGAAGAATGTCCCTAAGAGGGAAAAAGAGAGGTTGATTTTATTTATTTTTCGATAATTTGGTGAAAGAGGTTGATAACAAAACCATTGCCATTTGTCTAGGTGGATGTTAATGGTGGCCATCGGTTCTGAATAGAACTGGAACTGTCGGATGGAACCGGAACTGATCGGAACTGGAACCGGTTGGAACCGGAACTAGTTGGAACCGGAACTAGTCGGAACCGGAACCACGACCGAATGAAACGAATAAGAGTACAGGTTTTGGGAACTGAAACCAACCTTGGATTCGGAATGATAGAAGTGGAACCGGAACTGATGGAACCGGAACCAGTCCAAATTGCTTGATCCTCAAACAAAATTGGATGGTCTAACAAAATTGATTGATTATTATTATATTATTGTTCCAGGAGGTTCACGCAAGGATGATTTTGTTAAACAATATGTAGAAAAGGTTAATATAGCCTTGAAAAAATTACATGATGAATATACTTCAAAGTATCGTCCGGATGAGCTTTCTTCTGCTAGTGGTAGTGGTTCCTCTTCTAAACCACTACGTCCCGGTAGCAAAAGAAGTTCTTTGATTTCTAGTATTTTGAAAAGACCAAAATCAGTTTAATCGGGTTCCAAATTTCGTAATCATGATGATTATATTAACTTCACTTTTAGTTTTGACGATGATGATGATGACATAGATGTTCTTTAAGTAGTGGAAAGCACATGAAGGCAAGTTTCCCATCCTTGCAAAGATAGCTCGAGATGTGCTAGCAATTCCAGCATCAACCATTGCTTCTGAGTCGGCGTTTAGTGTGCGCAAAAAAGAATTGGATGAAAAGAGATCAAGTCTTGCACCGGACTCAATCAAGGTTTGTGTTGAGAAGTATGATTGGGACTTAGCCGAGCTGTGATCCCAAGCACACGCATTGCAGTACGAAGGGCAACATGATGATTGGTAGGAGATGAATGGGGAAAACACCACTCAGGACTTCTATCTTGTAATCTTTTAAATTGTATTAGTATTACTTTCATTCCATGTAATCTATTTTAAGACTTGCATATTGAAATCATGTAACCTTTTAGTAGCTGTACTCTTTTCCCTTATCACGGTTTTCCCAATGAGTTTTTATCTAATAAGATTTTAACGAGGCATTGAATCATATAATAAAATTCTCTTTGTTCCTTAATTTTTGTAAATTCAATAAAAATTCTAAGTCTTTGTTACTTACAAATGTGAGATTATAAACTTGAGGAATAACCTATCTAGGAGTAAAGTGGACAAAAAGAGCAACGTGTGCGTACAAACGGATCTCAAATCCAAGTTAAAACGAAGAAACTGGAGTCGATCGAATCTTTCTGGAACCGGTCAGAACCGATCGGAACTGGAACTGCTTCGGAACCGGTTGGAACCGATTTATGAGCAAATCCGAAGCGAATACAGTTTTTGGAACCGGAACCGCCCAGAACCGGTTCAGAATCCGAATACACATTTCCCGGAACCGGAGCAATGGCCACCATTAGTGGTTGTGCTTTTTCAGATGCTAATGAGTACAATATTGCTAAACAGCCGCATTTGATAAGCGTCGTTGTGCATATTCGAGCGGGTAAGTTGGTGATCCTCATTTATATCTCCAAGATTCTGAATGTGATAATACATGTTGCATCTGCAATCTTAACCAAGATACAACTTGTTGGTAAAGACATAAGACCTTATGTGCAGATTATGGAGAGGAAACTAGTACAGAGCAACCATTAAATAAAATGATGATGTTTGGGAGAGCAATGATGCTATGCAAAGAGATTGTTTGACACGTGGATAGGGTATGGAGGCAAAGTAAGAGTGAAGCATTGAAAGAATGTTCCTTTTTGGGTTAGAGATGAGTCTCCACATATTATGTTGGCTTAGGACATGTTTGTTTAAGATAGACAAATGACAGTTGTAACCCATCTTCAATGTATAGAGTAGTATGTTTAGTCAAAATCAGTTGTTACTCTATGGAAGTTCCTGATAACAATACTAAAATTCTCACCTGATCGTGACATGAGTCAGAGACTTACAATGAATAGAGATGAAGAAACAGAGAGAGAAACTCATGAATCAAAAGAGAAAGCTTTTACTTTAATTGAAATTTTAGGTCACATAATCACGTATTCTGGTAGAATACACAACACACGTCAAGATCCAAGCTTGACTACAAATCCTCCTAGAGAACTCTTCATGTTAAGAACAAACTCTCGACACACACTTTCTTTTTTTTTGTAAATTCAATTTTCTCCCTTAAAATTATTTCTCTCTAACCTTTCTAATGAAAACCTTCATCTTCTTTCTTTTCTCTCACTTTCTAATGCTATGAAATCCACCATATAACCTAATTCAATTAGCCCTTATATATAGAATTGTATATAGAATTTTTATTTTCCAAATTATATTTATCTAAATAAGAATATCTTTGTTTATAATATAGATAACAATAGTATATATAAATATGTAAAACAACCTCCAGATTTGTGTTATGCCCTTCTGTTATGCATGTGACATCAGTTCAAAACCCATTGTATTTGTGTTGTTGCTTTAGTTTCAACTCCGTAATAAGTTGCTCATTAAAATCATGCACTACTAGTTTCCCCCTTATTGATGCGCCAAACTCAGTGTGTCTTGAACAAATGTATGCATGTTCCCCTTGAAATCCTGCATTGGTTGATAAGTTTGGAGTCTTAAAACTGCGAGAAACAACTCCCCCTGAATTTTTTCACTTCTCTTCATAGCCTGACAGAGTTGGGCATATATATGTTCAAGGCAAACTTTTCCCCTTTTGCCAAATTAGAAAGAAAATAAGTCACAAACTTCATGAATAAGGAATATTTTTTAGAGTTGCATACTGAGATTTCAATGTGCAGCTTTTCTCCTAAAAAAGGATACTCATCGTGTCAATCTCTAAGTGAAAGTACTCAGGCTGATCCATATGAAGTGTGTGATAGTATGATCATTGGGAGGGAGATGACAAGACTGAAATAATTGAACTGTCTCCTGGGAAGTTTGATTGGGCTGATTAGTCTTAGGTACCCTAACATGCTTGAGCCTAGTTGTAGACATAGACTTATAATATTTGATTAGAGACTCCACATTCTATGATCTTGGGGTTGAGGTCTTCATCAGTTACTACAATCCAAAAATCAAGTCAACCGGCATCATTGGTCCTTCATATGCTCACAACGGCATAGGTAGTTGAATTTTATAAGCTTAGGAGAGCTTGACATTGTAGGAACTCATTCCCAGTCTTCCTAGAAGATTTCTCTCTTAGGAACCATGCTTTGATAACAATACTGAAATTCTCACGAGATAGTGAGTTTGAGACTTAAGATGGATAGAGATGAAGAAACAGAGAGAGCAACTTGAGAACCAAAGGAGAAAGCGTTAACTTCAATTGAAATCTGCGTCATACAATCACGTATTTTGGTAGAATACACAAAACACACGTCAAGATCCAAGCTTGACTACAATTCCTCCTAGAGAACTCCCCACGCCGAGAAAAACTCTTGACACATACTTTCTTTCTCCTAGATTGAATTCTCTCTTAAAATCACTTCTCTCTAACCTTTCTAATGGTTGCCTTCCTCTTCTTTCTCTTATCTCTCTTTCTAATGTCGTGAAATCAATCCAACCTAACCTAATTCAATTAGCCTTTATATATATAATTGTATACATAATGTTTTATCTCCTAAAATATATTTATTCAAACAAGAATATCTTCGTTTACAAAATAGAGACAAAAAATCCTAATGTACCTCTAATAGATAAAAGCGGTTTATCTAAATATCTGAAATAGTCTCTTGATTTTTAGGCATTTTGTTATGCCTTCTGTTATGCCTCTGATGTTTCAAGAAATAGTGTATCTGTTTTGGTGCTTTAGTCTCTATTCTAGACTGAGTTCGCTGATCAAAATCATGCACTAACACTCTAGTTAATCATGATAAGGTTGTTGGTCGTCTGATGGTGTTCTTTTGTGGCAAATTTCCTTAATAATGTTTGGTATAATACAAGATTAATGGGTGATTAAGTGAGGTGTGGTGTCTACTTCCATATGTTATTTGTTGTAATCAAGTTGGTTGATTTGTTCATAATGTGCCTGTTATGAAAAATACAAGGAATGGTTTGCAAAATTATATGTCAAGTGCACCTAATTGAAGTAATTTAGGAAACTGTTGTTTCACCCTAAATTTAGTGACTAATGTTGAAATGCAATAACAGGGCTTTAACTAGCACACATCTTAATGATTGGAGAGACAATTAATTAACTACATGTAAATAAAACCCTGGATTATGACAATAGGAGAGAAATGCAAATAAGATGGTTGTTTTACCCAACTTCGCCCCGAACTTGTTTATGTTCCCAAAGTTTTGAAAACTCAAATTCATTTATTGCAAAAAATAGCCATAAATGCAATACAATATCAATCTAAAGCATTCAATATGCTCAAAAGAGAGAAAACGACATATACTAAATGAAAAAAGTCATACAAAGCAAGTTAGGGAGTTGGGTCAAACCCGCATCAAAGTACAAATTTTAGTATACTCGTTTGTTAGGAGAAAAGAGAGTCAAAAAGAAGAATATATCCATTGAAATGCGGGAAGATGAGCTTGAATGGGGTGAAATATTCTACTCTTCACTTCTTTCTCCTTAAGCGCTTCAAAACTATATGTTTTTCTATTGTGGGTGACTGACTAAAAGCCGTGAGACCAAACACTACAGGATGCTTTTTATAGCATATTGGTCACCTCATGAAGAGGAAGAAGGTGGTCATGTGCTTGGTTCCCGAAAAAATTAGTGGTCGATTGACCAATGTAGCGCGATCGGTTGGGTTGGCTGAAATTTGAGTTTGCAGGGGAGGCCATGACCAAACTACCTGGGTTGTTCTTCTTTTGAGAGTTTGTGCCAGTCTTAACAACCTACGGGGGGGGGGGGGGGGAGGGAGAGAGATCGACCGCGGGTCAGTCACCTTTTGAGAGTTAGGATAAGATTGACCCACCCAGGCGGTCGCCTGAGTAGGTCGGGTGTCAAAGTGTTTTCTAGAGCTGACCAACCCACCTGGCACAGTCAAGTTAGGTGGTAGTCTTTTGAATCATTATGGTATAGTTGACCAATGCCAAACTCTTCATTGGTGAATTGTAACCTTACCAAAACCTTTAATTGCCCTTGACTTACTTCATGTGGCTTGATTCTTGACCATTATCTCTTATTCAATCCTTTATTGATACTTTAATCAGCTTTTCCTAAACTAAAATCAAAATTTGTAGGTTGTCACCAATCTAGTTATAAAGTGGGACTAAGAAAAATAAAGAAAAACAAAAAACTTCTTCAAATTAATGTATATTTTCGTCACTTATCAGCATGCTAATCGTGTGGTTTATCATGTTGTAGTTTACTTCGGAAAGGATATTGTGACAGAAGTATAATTTCCGTCGGTGACGGATTAAATAGTGGTCGTTGGATCAATGTTCATCTGACACATTGATTTTGTAAAACTGTACACTCACGACTTCAACTATTTAATTTTTTGCCACCTTTTCCCATAATTATCGCCTAGCTAGTACGATTCATTCAGTTTATTTGTGAAGTCGACACAAGTCAAATAAAGCTAAATAAAAATGTTTTTAATTAGAAGCTTTTCTGAAGTTACTTTTATAATTGTTTATCTATTTAATAAGACTACAACCTATATATATTTTATTCACAAAAATTATATTTATATATTTTGCATATTACACTTGTGTGAGAACATTTTAAGATTGATGATATAATAGTACATTTTTGCATTCCCAATCCCAACATTACATGAAAAGTACAATCGTCGTTGATTAACGATACAATATATTTAATAAGAGCTTTTTTTTTACCGAGCAATAGCCCAATAGTTATTGACTACAAGCTTTATGTGTCCATTTGCCAAGAGAAATCATTGTGTATAAGAATATTTTCTTTGTATTTATCGGTGTACATGTTTGATTGATTGATAAACCTGAATACTATAAGTGTTTGGAAACAATAAAGTGAGTTATTGGAGTTAATTTTATATATTCATTTAACCTTGTTTTTTACGTATCCACAGTATTTTATAAACATCTCCAATGATTATTATAAATATTTACACAACCTTCTACAATCGTTTCCATCACTATTATAGAAAAGAGGACACTAGCTGTTATATATCTTTTCCTTTGATCTCTTATTGAATCATTGTGTATAATAATATTTTCTTAGCATTTATCAGTTTACAGACTGATTGATAAACTTGAATGCTATTAACATTTGGAAACAATAAATTGAGTTGTTGAAGTGGATTTTACATACTCATAACATTTTTGTTTAAGTATCCACGATAATTTATAAACGTTTCCATTGATGACATGTACACATCCTACTATAATTGTTTCCATCATGATTTAGAAAAAGATGACAGTAGCTGCAATATATATTTTCCTTTGCTCGTTCTTATTGAATCATTATATGTATACGAATATTTTCTTATATTGTAGCAACTAACTTGACAGGTTTTTAAGGTTTGTGGTAGCCCTAAACCCGCCACTGCGAACCCTAAAAATTCCTTCAACGTTTTTAGCTATCCTAGGGTGGGTTTTTGGGTGTTTTGGGGGTAGGGTAATCTATTTGGAATTTGTTTCGTACTTTATATTGTAGCAACTAACTAACCCTAAACCCGCCACTGCAAACCCTAAAAATGCCTTCGACGTTTTTAGCTACCCTAGGGTGGGTTTGGGGGTTTTTTTTTGGGGGGGGGGGGGGTAGGGTAATCTAGTTGGAATTCGTTTCATACTTTATATTGTAGCAACTAACTCGACAGGTTTTTAGGGTTTGTGGTAGAGACCCGCTACCACAAACCCTAAAAATACCTTCGATGTTTTTAGCTATCCAAGGGTGGGTTTTGGGGTGTTTGGGGGGTAGGGTAATCTATTTGGAAGTCGTTTCGTACTTTATACGTTTCCACGATCTATATATAAAAGTGTCCAAGTGCTTGTATAAATGTTTCCACCTTTATAATCAAATGTTTCTACTTTATTTTATATACATTTCCACATATTTATATGAACGTTTCCATGCCACGATTATACATAAACTTTTCGACGACATGATTACATACAAACATTTTCATAATTATATATGAATGTTTCCACGTCACAATTATATATAACGTTTCCACGGTTTGTATATAAAGATGTCCACGAGTTTAGATAAACGTTTCCACCTTTATAATAAAACGTTTCCACCTTTATAATAAATTGTTTCCACTTTATTTTATATACGTTTCCACATATTTATATGGACGTTTCCATGCCACGATTATACATAAACCTTTCGACGACATGATTACATATAAACATTTTCATAAATATATGAATGTTTCCACGTCACAATTATATAACGTTTCCACGATTTGTATATAAAGGTGTCCACGAGTTCAGATAAACGTTTCCACCTTTATTATAAAACATTTTCACTTTATTTTGCATATGTTTCCACATATTTATATGGGCCTTTCCACGCCACAATTATAGCTATCCTAGGGTGGGTTTTGGGGGGTAGGGTAATCTATTTGGAATTTGTTTCGTACTTTATATTGTAGCAACTAACTAGAAAGGTTTTTAGGGATTGGTGTAGCAGGTTTAGGCCCGCCACTGCAAACCCTATAAACGCCTTCGACGTTTTTATCTATCCTTGGGTGGGTTTTGGGGTGTTTTGGGGGCTAGGGTAATCTATTTGGAAGTCATTTCGTACTTTATATTGTAGCAATAACTTGACAGGGTTTTAGGGTTTGTGGTAGCGGGTTTAGGGTCGTTAGACCCTAAACCTGCCACTACAAACCTTAACAATGCCTTCGACGTTTTTTAGCTATTCTAGGGTGGGTTTTGCGGTATTTTGGGGGGTAGGATAATCTATTTGGAATTTGTCTTGTACTTTATATTGTTGCAACTAACTCGACAGGTTTTTAGGGTTTATAGTAGCGGATTTAGGGTTGTTAGACCCTAAACCTAAACCCTATAAATGCCTTCGACATTTTTAGCTATCCTAGGGTGGGTTTTGGGGGGTAGGGTAATCTATTTGGAATTTTTTTCGTACTTTATATTATATCAACTAACTCGACAGGTTTTTAGGGTTTGTGGTAGTGGGTTTAGGGTCGTTAGACCCTAAACCCATCATTGCAAACCCTAAAAATGCCTTCGATGTTTTTAGCTATTCTATGGTGGGTTTTGGGGTGTTTTGGGGGTAGGGTAATCTATTTGGAATTTGTTTCGTACTTTATATTGTAGCAACTAACTTGACAGGTTTTTAGGGTTTGTGGTAGTGGGTTTAGGGTCGTTAGACCCTAAACCCGCCACTGCAAACCCTAAAAATGCCTTCGACGTTTTTAGCTATCTTAGGGTGGGTTTTGGGGTGTTTTAGGGGGGGTATGGTAATCTATTTGGAAACCGTTCTATACTTTACATTGTAGCAACTAATGTGGTCACGGGTTTAGGGTCGTTAGACCCTAATCCAGCCACTTCAAACCCTAAAAATGCCTTTGACGTTTTTTAGCTTTCCTAGGGTGGGTTTTAGAGTGTGTGGGGTTAGGGTAATCTATTTGGAAATCGTTTTTATACTTTAATGTGATGATGTACATATTTTAATGTAATAATGTACATGTTTAATGTGAAGATGTACATATTCAAATGTGAGAATGTACATGTTCAATTACCAGAATGTATATGTTTTAATTAATGAACATTTGTACATGTTCAATTATCAGAATGTATATGTTTTAATGAACATCTGTACATGTTTGCATGACCATCTGTACAAGTTTTCTCCCTTATATGTACAGGTTTAATATAAGAATGTACATTTTAATGATTCATACAGGTTATATAACCATCTGTATGTTTTTAATGCGAGGATGTACATGTTTACGTGAGGATGTACATGTTTTAATGAACATTTGTACAGGTTTATATGACCATCCGTACAAGTTTTCTTTTACGTTCACTATAACCCTTACAACATCCATTTTACTTTTTTTTTGTAAAAAAAAATTACTTGCCACGTCATCAAATGTTAAAAAAAATGTAGCCAACTTTGTATAATGTTGCCTCACTATTTAAAAAAAGATGATACTAACTTAATATTTTCAAATAAGACAAAGTAGTATTTCTTATTTACCTTAAAATTTTATCATTATTATTATTATATTCTATTCTTCTAGAATCTTTAAAACATTTAATTGATATTACAAATAATAATTTTCTTGTAGGACATATATAGTGATATAGTTAAAAAAACTGAAAATTTCCATTTTTGACAAAAATTATATTTTTATAGATAAATTGCTAGTAAAAAGTTTACAATTATTTATAAAATAATTTAATAACTGTAAATAGTAATTCTTCACAATAATCTATAATAGGACTACACTAATAAAGAAATTAAAAAGTATACAGTACTATAAGCTTACCCAAAGCTTTTTTATTCCGTAAGCTCATTATATTGAAATATAGTTCCCTTTCCTTAAAAGAAAAAAAAGAAAAAAATATAAAATAGTTCCGTCAGGGTGACGGAAATGTTGAGTCCGTCATATAATCCCCGCCCAGTTTACTTACATAATTGGGATGATGCATGAGGCGGGAGCGGATTGGGACGGAAGCATATTTTCCGTCGCGTGACGGAACTCCTTTCTTTTCTTTTCTTTTTTAAGCAGGAGAAGATCATTACGGGTGTATGCCTCATGGTATCACATCATTGTTTGTTTTTATTTTTCATTGGACATTTCACCTTTATACAAGTTTGTTTACAAGTTTGTTTTTTGTTTTTCATTTTTATAATATTAGAGTAATTGTTTTGATCTTTTAATAATACATAACATAATAATATAGTTATTAATAAAATAATTCACTAATTATACAAAAGAATTATTTGACTATATTCATATGTATATATGATTATTAAATACTATTTATTTAATTTGATAATATTTGTTGATGAACATATATCCTGATTGAAAAAAAAATTAAAAAGTTGAATTAATGTAAAAACACCAAGTTAAATATTTATACTTTTTTAAAGAAAAAATCTGAATAACATCGCTATTGTATTATAGTTTTCTAATCTTATAATATTTGTTGTTGATACATACATGTAAAAAATGGTGTATAACAATTCAAAATACACCAATCAACTGATTAAAATTAAGAAAATTGCTAATATAAAAATACCAAGCTAATATTTATATTATTTTTGAAATTAAAAAAGTGATGTATAATTTTTTTAAAAAATATTGCACGTTAATTTTTTAACCTTCATGTTATAAGTTATCATGTAGTGCATATATAAAAATGAAATGTTAATAAATCCGTAAGGTCGACTCCAACAATTCAGTTTATGTATAATGTTAGAAATGTTATGTATAATCATGGCGTGGAAACGTTTATATATAATAATGGAATCAGAGAAACGTGGAAACGTCTATAAAAACGTGGAAATGTTATATAAAGTCGTGGAAACGTTTATATAACAACGTGGAAACGTTTATATAAACTCATGGATACGTTTATGCATAACGGTGGAAACATTATACTTGATTGGGGCGTGAAAATGTGTCATAGAAACGCTATATTTAATTGTGGCATGGAATATATAATTGTGTAAACGTATATATGTAATCATGGCGTGTAACCGTTTATATATAAATCGTGGAAACATATTGTGGCATGGAAACATTTAGATATAATTATTGAAATGTTTATATGTAATCATGTCATGGAAACGTTATATATAATCATGGAATCGTAGAAGCGGGAAACGTTTAAATAAAAACGTGGAAACATATACATAACAATGTGGAAACGTTTAAATAAAAAGGTGGAAACGTTATCTAAACTCGTGGACTCCTTTATGTATAACCGTGGAAACATTATATATAATTGTGTCATGGAAACAACATTTATAATTATAAAAATGTTTTATATATAATCATGTAGTGGAAACGTTTATATGTAATTGTGGTGTGGAAACGTTATAGATATCATGGAATTGTAGAAACGTGGAAACGTTTAAATTAACACGTGGAAACGTTTATCTAAATTTGTGAACACCTTTATGTAAAACGTTGGAAACGCTATTTATAATTGTGGTGTGGAAATCTGTCGAGTCAGTGATGACAATACAAAGTATAGAATGACGTCAAAATAGATTACCCTACACCACACGCCCTAAAAACCACCCTGTGAAAGCTAAAAAACATCAAAGAGATTTTCAGGGTTTATGGTGTAGGGTTTAGGGTCGGACGAGTCAATGACGACAATACAAATTATAGAACGGCTTCAAAATAGATTACCCTAACCTCACACACCCTAAAACCCACCCTAGGAAAGCTAAAAAAACGTCGAAGGCAGTTTTAGGGTTTGTGGTAGTGGGTTTAGGGTCATTGAGTTAGTTGACAATATAAGTACATAACAAATTTCAAATAGATTACTCTACCCCCAAAACACCCCAAAACCCACCCTAGGAAAGCTAAAAATGTCGAAGACATTTTTAGGGTTTGTAGTGTAGGGTTTAGGGTCTAACGACCCTAAACCACAAGCCCTAAAACCTGTCGAGTCAGTAATGACAATATAAAGTGTAGAACTAATGCCAAAAAGATTACTCTACCCCCCCCCCCCAACACCCTAAAAACCACCCTAGGAATGCTAAACGTCGAAGGCATTTTTAGGGTTTGTAGTAAAGGGTTTAGGGTCAACCCTAAAAACCTGTCGAGTCAGCAACGACAATATAAAGTGTAGAACTAATGCAAAAAAGATTACCCTACCCCCCAAACACCCAAAAACCACCCTATGAATGCTAAAAACGTCGAAGGCATTTTTAGGGTTTGTAGTAAAGGGTTTAGGGTCTAACGACCCTAAACCCCTAACCACAAACCCTAAAACCTGTCGAGTCAGTAACGACAATATAAAGTGTATAACTAATGCAAAAAAGATTACCCTACCCCCCAAACACCCAAAAACCACCCTAGGAATGCTAAAAACGTCGAAGGAATTTTGTCCACCAATTCCGTATATCAGCGTACATATGCATCACTAGTTGGACAAAAAAAAATATTAATTTGAATGGTTGAGATTTGAAATTTGTGACATTAATCAATGGTGGGGATTTTGTCGGTCAGAGACAGAAAAAAAAACCCTCCGTCACCAAACTCAATTCATTTATTGAATGTTGTTTACATGTTTCTGATCATCAGTGTAAACATTTATAAATTATCGTGGATATGTAAAAATGATGGTTAAATGAACATGTAAAAACCAAAGTTTATAAATTATTCATCACCACTCATGTTCTAATTATGACCAAGATAAATTGGTCATGTATGAGTAATGCACCTTATTTTGTAAGGCGAATATCAATCTCAATACCCATATTTAATATGTAAAGTCCTTATAATTTTATATTGAAGTAGAAAATACTTTAAAATTTATAGATATAAATAAATTATTACGTTTAATAAAATATTGTCACTCATCTTTTTAATTACATTTTCTTTAAGCTCTAAAATTATATAGTCTAAGGTTTTTTTAAATTTTTTGAAATTTAATAAGCTGATACAAATGATAATAATAATCATAAACTTTTTATACATATCTAGTCTTTAAAATTAATTATATTAAGAAAAGAAACAATTAAAGGGTCTAATGCGAAAGTATAGAAAGAAATTAAAATAAATAGATAAATAATAATAATAATATAATAATAATAATAATAAATGTCAAAACCAAGTTTAAATAATTAAGGGGCACCAAATATAGTTAATTCTCCTTTATATGTTTGTGTGCAACGGCGCTTCTATAATACTACAGAACAGTAGTAAAACAATTCCCTTCATTACATCAAATATCTAATCACGTAAGTAAAATCAGAAAAAGATAAAAAAATCAACGGTGAAGATTCTCTCGGTCGGTGACGGAAATTCCGTCACAAAAGCCTCCGCGTGCATGAGGCACTATTGTGATGTGGTGCAGCGGAAGCGATTGTCATGTGTTGCAGCGTCATTTTTATTTTGTAAAGATGTTGGATCATGGTGTCGTGTAATATATAGTAGAATTATGCTTGTGCCTTGTTGTCGGTGTACACTTATTATGTTAGTTCGTTATAATTGGTGTGTCGATTAGTCCAGGGGGTGTTTTTTTTTAGGAAATCTATAAAGGGGATAAGAATGATTTTGTTTTCGGTTGTTTGTTTAGGTAATTTTTATCAATTTCTAGAAAGAATTATAGTAATCTCTATCATGATTTCCCATCTTCTACCAGGGAATAGAATTTCTTTTTCCTAGTACTCTTGAGTGGTAATTGGTGATCACTAAGCGATGACCGACAACCATTGATCGATGCCCCATAAATGTTGTGGCTATTGACTGCTTACTGCTATTGATTCAATTATTTTCCCTTGCACGGACGTATAGCCATGAAAATCAAAGGAATGTTTTTTTTTATTCCCCTCCATCCCCTTTATTGACTTCGTTTACTTTTCTCAGCATAAAACAAACATCCCCTTAATTTTAATTGCAATCAATCTTGGCTACAAGCATATGTAATTATCTTTGTCTACATTTAAAATTGTACAGCTTGTATAGTGTAAAAGTATAGGTTTTATAAGTTTATTGTATAGTTTAAGAAGTTAGTATGTACATCTAGTAGAATTGTAGTTATATCAGAATTCAATGTGTAACTTTACATATACATCCATATAGTTTTTATTTACCAACTGTACACATTTTATTGAACAAATGTACACATGTGTAGCCATCTGTACTTACATTTAGATATAGTCAATAAATTACTTTTCTATTGATATTATATTAATGGTTGAAAAGGCAAAGTTATGTTTAATGATTGAGTATGCTTAAGTAGATAATGGATCAAGTGCTTAATTAGTTTTAAAGAGTAGCCATTGACAAACGTTAACCTACACTTTTTCTAGGTTCCTTCCTTCAAGTGCTACAACTTATAAGGAAATAATTTTTTAATCATTCAAATAAAAAGTAACTACTCTTTAAACAAAGTAAAAAAAGGAAGGAAGATTTTTAAGGTTACAGTCACTACACGACCTAGATGTAAGCTATGAAAGCACTGCCCTTCTTTCTCTGAACATGACAAAGAAACGATCAAAGAGTATAAGCTAGGCTTTGATAGTTCTAGTTTTTACTTTTTCCCTCTTTTTCAAATTTCGCCGAAAAGTAGCTTCATTAAGCAACCGATAAGTGAAACAAAAGTAACTGGAGTGGAAGATAAGTAGTGATCAGGCCATGCCTTTAAACTTTAAATAGCAATATCTGAGCAGCAATAAATGAATTAATAATCGCTTTTTGATGTTTGAAACGAAAAGCAATTGCTGGAAGGAAATAGGAACGAATGGACGAACATAAAAATAAAATTGAGGGATTTGCGGCGGAAGTTCTTCTTTTTACGATTAATATAAGCCAAACCAACTGTATCGCAACATATATTTGGTAGTAGCACATTTCGATTTGGTTTGTCTCCACATGTATTTACGTGTCTTATTTACATATATGTGGGTATGGCCCCACAAACACACAACACAACAATCAAAGCACTAGCGCATCACATGTTGACTTGTTTCACAAATCTTGTATATCATCCCAATCCCACGTACACACAACTTTCTAACTTCTTCCCAATCAAGCTAGTTTTAAACAGTAATTTTGTTGATCGCTTGTATGTTTGGATTACATTATTGTATGATTAATTCGAGTATGTATTGTCATTTGTCAATCGCGAACCCATGACACCAATACAGATTGTTCTTTTTTTAAAAAATAACCAATACAGCTTGTTAAATGTACCGTGCACATCTTTGTGTCTTATCTTCATACTGTTACTTTCTAAATCAGGAAATCCTATCGTCATATATATGTATCTTCATCAATGGTTGATCAAATCAGCCGTTTCAGGTCATAAGAAAAAATATCAAGGGTTTCATGTTCAAGCAGTTAGGATTAATGTTGAATTTGTGAAGTACCATAATTAATATAATGGAAGTATTTTTTTCATGATGATTACACTCCTCCGATCATTATAACAGAACAAAACAATCCTCAAATTCACATAAAAGAGTCTTGAGTGCTGGCATGCTTATCATTAGCAAATGATGTCTCATGAGCTATTGCAGAGTAGGATCGATAAGCCAAGAGCATCAAACCTAAAATATAAAACAAAGAGAAAGACAGAAGCAGACATCTAAAAACTCCTAAATTCTTATTAGAAAGAAAACAAAACGCTAAAATGTGCGGTGCATGTAACTTTCTTTGGAAGTTTTTTGGCTGCTCATACCATCATCATGATTATCGTGAATCACATCAAAAATCGGTGAAATGATCCTCTACTCGTCTTCCTAGTGAATAACAAACGATTCCGGTGACAGTAGCAAACGAGTCAAGTGTGTTGGAGATTTACGTGCTGGGAGGACTGTATGATGTGAAAGAGGCTGGCAAGCATAAGGCTATGGTCGGTTATGGTCTAAGTGTGTTGTTGTATTAACTTTCTTTTGTAGCTGCTGCATGTGACGTCCTGAATTTGTAGTTGGCTTGTTTAGTTTTGGCTAAGGATTTTCCTAAGCTGTGTAGACCGCTCTCGGTCATATCATTGCTACACATGTAGCCCCCTTATCAAAAAAAAGTAGCAAACGATCTTTGTGGTAGCAGCAATCAATCTTAGTTTCAGCTCCAGTAGTTTTGAAACCCCTCCAACCTTACACCGATTGTCCACGACTGAGTAGTCGCTGCACTAGTAGACGTTGACTATATTTTTGATTAACCCTTTAGTGTGATAAGTGTAACAAGTTCGAGTTAGAGAATCTTACATGTGTAGTACGTTAAACTACAATATTCTTGAAAAATATGCTAATCTATCTTATATTTTTTGTTAGCTATTGTTCATATATGGTCTTAGTAGTCATAGTGATTTGAAGTTTGGTCAGTCAAGTAGTTTTGTTTGAGAGATGTTCTTCTATATTCGTTATATTTGTCAAGGGGATGAACGTCTCGACTTTCTTGTGTTGTTTGGTTCTTGTGCTAAACTAATTAATTATCAACTGATAATCTATATGCATGGAATGACATCTCATTTACTTTGTTGGTGTTGGCTTGCGACTTATGTGTTTTTGGTTGACTTTAGCGTGGCTTTTACCTAAAGCTTTTTGATGATAGTATATAGATGTTAGATTTCCTCACACATTTGCTGAGTGTGCTTGTGTATTTCATTTATTGTGTTGTAAGTTAACCTTTGTGAGACAAGTTATTTCTAAAATTACCTAAAGTAGTTCCTTTAGAATGTGTAATGCATGTTTTTTTTTTTTTTTTGTGATAAGCAACAATACGTTTATTGGGAACTAAAAAACTTCTCCATCTTAAATTTGGCAACTTTTCTATCATAAGCCTTTTTTCATTCCAGTTAAGCTCGATAGATTGTGTACAAAGCAATCTTTCTCTTCACTCCTATATATTTTATCACTTTTATCATTCTCGTTTAACGACACTTAAATGAGAGACTAGAATCTAAATAGAGTTTACTGAGAAAGTTTCCTACGAACCAAAATGAATTAATTATCCACTTCGAGATCGCGCGAGCTTAATTCGTTCCTTCTCATGGGGATTATATTGTGATCCTTTGGCATTGGTCTACTTAGCTTCGGGTAAACCTTGTATGTGTCTAATTGATGATCTGTGAGAATAATTTTTCCCTCTTTATATCATTTCCAACAAACTTTCTTAATAATTATGCTGCTTCATGATTCATTACTGCTATGTACCATTTGTTCGATGAAATGCATTTAGGTGAAGTTCCAATGTTTGTAATTGGAAGAGTGTCAACACCACGTTATTAAATTGGGTGTCAAACCGAACATGTGATCAGCAGGATTACTTCACGCACATAAACACATAACTATTATCGTATTGTTGTTTTCTTCGCAAACATTAGAACATGGGAATTATATTTATATGGCCAGATATAGTGTGGGAGTAATATTTTTTACATGTTAGCTAGGAGAATATATGATAAAGTGATATGTGTTAGAGGTTGTATGAAATACAAATTGTTTTTTTAGAAGATAAGTTTGGAATCCACACTCCGAGTTTTAAAGTTGTTTCTCTTACTTTTACCTTTTTTTTTATAATAAGCATTAATTTTTTGTTTTCTTAACATACCTCAACCTTGATTTTCAAAGGTGTTCTATAGGTTTTAAAGTCTAACTAAGTGCAAAGTTAAAATAAGTTAAAATTAGACTTTATAATTAATAAAAAGTAATAAATGTATTAAATATTTTATCATTGAATTTTAAAAGTTACAAACTTCAATTTTTTTTTAATAAAATCAGTTAATTATCTTACATGTTATAATACATTTACTATAATTAGTTTGTTATTTTTCGCACACTTCTTTGTATTTGTTACCTTTTCAAAAATAACTATGAGAATATATAGTTTTTGACTAGATGAAAAATCAAACTATGAAAATCAAATTACATGTATAAGAATCTTTTACTAGAAAAATATAAAATGGGTACCTAGAAAACTGAAGAATTGCCAAAAGCGAGATAGCCGCCTTGGTGAACTATTTTTCACTATGACATATATAAGTTGTATTAGGATTGTTCAATACACTCTAAACTACCTCGGGTGATTTCATCTAGAGAAATTTCACCAAATACCCATGAAATTTGAGTAATTTCACCAAATACCATTGTCTTTTGCAACTTACTATATATAAATACCCTTAAGTTTTTTTTCTTACGAAATAAGCCTTTGTCCAAATTTTGATATAGTATATTTTGTAAAAAAAAATAAAAATAAATCTAAAACAGATATATTATGCAATATTTCAATAATCACAAGTTTATGGATAAGTAGTAATGTTTTATGGTATCATTTTTATAATTTTATAAATGCTTTTTTGTATGAACATGAAGTTTGGAGTATTGATATTTTCAATAATATGTATAGATGTATATAAATTTTAAAATTATTTAATGATTTATAGTTTTTCTATAGTTTTATAAGTTTTTATAATTTTAAGTCATCTATTATAATTGTTTTAAAATTATTAAAATTTTAATAATTTTTGTGCATTTTAAAACATTTACAATTGTTTATTATTTATTATTATTTCATATTTATTTTTAATTTTTTTATGCGTTCTACACTTTTTATAAATTTTAAGGATTTTGGTAGAGTTGCTTTAAATTTCGTATGGTTTTTAGTATTTTGTGTGTTTTGTTCTAGTTTCATATGATTTTGAAGCGGACATGTGATGTGAGAGTTAAATGGAAACATGAAAAATATACCATGTCAAAATTTGAATGGATGATTATTTTGTAATGAAAAGAAAAACTTAAGTGAGGTGCTCTTCTTTCCTCGAATTACATATCTGGTTACAAGTTTTAGTAAAAATACCAAGTGCATAAGATCAGTAGCGGAAACCCCAGAAATTTTGTTTAGGCGAGACAAGTTTTTTTTTTGATACTATCATTCTCTAAAACATGATGTTATTTTGTTTTTTTCAAAAATATATAAGAATATTTTATAAATTTTCAAAAGTTGTGGGGAGGTGGTGCCCTTTGATCCACCCTGTATAAAACTCCAGTTACTTTATGAGTTCGGAATGTTTCGGTCGACCTCGATGGTCGATAAAAAGGGGGTTAAACAACCACCGCATCCACAAGATCATACCCCAAGTGAAATGAATCACCGACCAATGACGAATAATGATTAACATTTACCAGTAACTTGTCACTGGTCAACGATCGTCAGTTAGTAGTCAACATCCACGGGGCAACACTCAAAGAGCACATTCCCCAATGGGTGATGAATACTAATGTTAGTTATATATATACCACCATACTAATCTCCTACTCATCCTACTTGTTTTTGGCTTAGACATTTTTTAACAACTTTCTGACATGGTTTATTGAAACAAAAATATTCTTGTTCTTAATTACTCACATTAAACATCATTAAGAGGTTAATCATTCACATACACTAGATCATGCTGGAGATCTAATTAGAAAAAAACACAAGATCATGCTCCAAGTGAAATGATGATCGGTCAAATGATAGATAATAGTTAACAGTCGCTAACCATATATCACTTGTCACTAGTCAATGATCATTAGTTACCAGTCAACATCTCTGGTCATCGCTCATTGAACACATTCCCTAATGGGATGATGAATTAATATTAATATTAGTTATATATACCACTATACTTATCTCCTACTCATCATACCTGTTGTTGCTCTCTGAAATAGATTTTAACAACCGCTGACATAGTTTACTGAAACAAAAATCAATTTTTCATTTTGAGTTTAGTAGAATATAGCAGTATTATTCAGACATATGTATATATATATATATCGATTTACATTTATAATAAAATTTATTGGTTTAAATGTGCTATGCTCAAGGTAAGTTATAATACAAAAGTCTCTTGTGAGGCAAGCCTAAACCAAGGATTGAACATCAATTTCTTCAGTCTGTATTCACGTGGGGGTATAAACTTGTTTCATCGAAAAAATTTAAAACTTACATGATGAATTTTATAGTTTGATCATTTTAATGTGGCTACGTGCCTATTAAGAAATTATTATTAAAAGTTACATATCCTTCTCCCTTGTTGTTAACTTGTTTAATCAAAGAGCCATTTGTATTATGTTAAATAAAATTATGGAGTTATTAAGTATATATAGTATTATTTATAAGAAAATTCCAAGATTATTAAATTAATTAATAATTAAATGTTTGAGTAAGTGTATTATGTTTCTTATTTTGCAATATCATCAATATAAAATCTTATAAAAAAACATTTTAAAATTTGAGCAAACAATGACATACTCATATGTCGATCTTTTTAAAGTACTACTCGTGGTGGATAGCTGCAGTCCCCGCTTCCCATCGCAGACAAATTAAAGAAGCTACATTGCATAGATAAAAGGAGTAATTAGTTGATTGGATGGACGCGAGCCTATCCCATTCTAATCGTCGGGTACAACCACTTATATTATCTACCCATTTTACCCCTGCCGAGCAAGGACAAGAATGAGTTATCGGCGGGATTTGTTATCACGGAAACGGAAAGGTCAAGTCATAACGGTATCAGGGGCCCATCCACCCACCGACCTACCTCTCCCCTCTCAACTTTTTTTTTTTTTCCCGTCTTTGCAATTCAAATCATATTCGTATTTTTTTAATGTAGAACACTATAATTGTCACAGTAAGGTTACAGTGCATCATAAAACTCGTAATCAAAATAAATATTCACAACAGTGGAAAATCAGAATGATTAAACAGAATTATCTTCCCATTTCAGTCATTAAAAAAGAAATTATCAACCCCACTCTATTGTTGCACTACTGGTTTTGATTTGTACTAGAAAATTAGTCATAGGCTAGCCGGGTTAGTATAACCTAAGCCGACTATTTATATTTTTGTTTTTGAAAACGACTACTTACATATTTAAGTATTAATTAAACAAGACACTTTTAAGTTATAGTATCAATTTATACATCTACTGACTCCAAATATTTTACATAAAGAAAAGGCTGGCGAAGCCTTGGCGGTAAACCGTACTGGAGGAAATCATCTTGATATGGTAGGCTATATTCAAGTTATACATAAATGTTTTATCTAAAATCTATCCAGATCTAGTTGATTTTTTAAAAATTGCTTACTTTTCTATTCTGTTTTTTTATAGTTTTTTACATATTATTATAAGTATATTAAAAAAACAAATACTTATGTGCATTTTGATAAACAAGGAGCATTATATATTTATAAGTACACTTTATTTTTCACATCGTATACTATACTAGAATATAAACAAAATAAAAATATAAGTATGAGACAAAAGTTAACAGAACAGGATAAAAAACGGGTCCAAAATGTTATCCCTGAAAATTTCTTAGGTGTTAGAGCTAAAGTTTGTCCAAACTCACACTTCTGAATTCTGATATCATACCACAACTCGTCAGATCAAAATTTAGAGATCGATTGAAGCAGGATAGCCACATGGAAATACTTATGATCTTTCTCTACACCATATTACTCTAACGACTTTTATCAATTTCTCTCATCTTTACACATATCATGCATATAATTCTATAAAAAATCGTTTCACGGTTAAGGACTCTTTTTTTCTTTTATTAAGAAATTTTTACAGAGTGTTTGTTTTTGTGGTTAGATTTTTACTTTACGCAGTTATTATAAAAATTATATAGTCAGTTTTTATTTTAGTTCTCTCATGCGCTCCTCATGCGGATGATTCTATTTCTCTTGCGGACAATTCTCTTGAGAACGGTTCACATACGAATGGTTCTCATGTCGATGATTCTCATGCGGATGAACGATGCTCACGAAAACAACCGTCATAGCGGTGAACTATAGAATATCCTTTTTAGAGACAAACATCTCACACACACCTGAGATAACTAATTAGAGTGTCTCCGATAGCAACATACAAAAAGAACACTTCAAGTTGTCACCAAGGATCAACAAGATAACGTTGTCATCCAATGCCCCTGTCTTGGAAGCATCGTCCTCCTTTGAATTTCCGCTCAACAACTCCTGCCGCTTCTGAGCCTTCTTCTTACCGGAAAGACTGACATCTAATTATATTTCCTATATTGCAGCAATCAATTTGGAAGAAGGACCAGCACCAACTGAAACCATTGTAGGTGCCAACAATGTGTTGGTTGTCGGCAAAGAAGTGTCACAGTCGAGACATTCCCAATGTTTAGTGGAAGCTAGCTTGGGGGATTAAGCAAGCATTCGTCCTGCCACAATGTGTCGCATGTCTTGCAATTTAGTATTGCCCCTTCCGACGGCTTCTTTCCACCGCCATGCAGTTGCCAACTCCGTTCGGCATGGTTGTTTTGGTCTGGCTGTTTTGTGGTTGTTTTATATGTGGCAGTATATTATTGGAGTAGAACGTAGGACCCATGTGGGACCCACGCGGGGACCACCACAGTTATACCAAGAAAAAGACATCAGCGAACGCAGCCAAATTGGTCGCTCGCGCATAAGTCATTCAACTTAGAGCAAATGGATTCCGGAGGAAGATAAAAGAAAGGAAATAGGTTGGAAAAACCAAGTGTGAATTGATGGAGTGAAGGGGGTCTCCACGAAAGGACCCCTTTTCTAATTAAATATAGAGAAATCGGGTGTCCCTCCGGAATTTGTAAGGCCACGTGTCA
Source organism: Limonium bicolor (assembly GCA_023374045.1). Taxonomy (NCBI): domain Eukaryota; kingdom Viridiplantae; phylum Streptophyta; class Magnoliopsida; order Caryophyllales; family Plumbaginaceae; genus Limonium; species Limonium bicolor. Next base: position 399,649,843 of record CM041776.1, on the reverse strand, counting down.
TGAGACTTTAAGATTAATTTACATTAGTTTTTCTAGTAAGATTTTTAGTTGATATATTTAATATATACCTGAAAATTGAAGTTTTCTTTTTTACAACTACAATGTTTAGAATATTGACTTTATGGTGATGATCGCGAATTCAAACAATTTGATGTATTTTCTTAAGAATGATTGTAAAATAAAATAAAAACTTGAGTGCAAAACCCATTGTTGGAAACGAAGGAGGAAATCGAAAGATTGAAGAAAGGGGACGAAGCGCAGAAGGGTGAAGTAAAAGGCAGGAGGCCGAAATCGAAGAAGACTACCGAAGGGACGAGAGAACAGAGAGAAGAAAAGAAAGACTATAAACGCTGTATTATGACTTCTAATTAACAAGAAGAGGAAAACACTAAGCTAAATACAAGAATAAGAGACCGTTAAACAACGGTAAGAATAAGACTACTAACAAGGGTAATAAGGGAAATATGAGATAATCAAGTTTCCTAATACCCCCCTCAAACCTAAGAAAAGAAGCTATTTTGTTAGGTTTGAAGTGTTTAACATCCCCATTGATGTGAGTTGATGACGATAATCTTTTCCCGTCAACGACTTGGTGAGCATATCCGCCTTTTGGTGTAAATTGGAGATGTGAACGACATCGATAAGACCGGCTTTGATTTGATCCCGAACATAATGAACGTCTATCTCAATGTGCTTCGTGCGTTCATGGAGGACGGGGTTGTGAGCAATATAGACAGCCGATTTGTTGTCGCACCTCAGCGGTATAGGAGTGATGTCATGGATGCCAAGTTCATTAAGAAGACGAGAAAACCAAGCCAATTCAGTGGTGACACATCGAAGAGCACGATATTCAGCTTCGGCGGATGAGAGAGAGACGGATGCTAGCTTCTTGGATTTCCAAGAAATGGGGGAGCCTCCGAAAAGAATGTAATACCCACTAACAGATCTGCGAGAAATGGGGCAAGAAGCCCAGTCAGAGTCGCAATAGGCAAGAAGAGAAAAATCAGATTTATTATTCAGAAAAATGCCATAGTCAAGAGTCCCTTTGATGTATTGGAGGATGTGGATGGCAGCGTTCAAATGATTTTGACAAGGACGTTGATTGAATTGACTCAGAAGTTGAACGCTGAAATTGAGATCCGGACGAGTATTGATGAGGTAGTTTAGCTTGCCAATGAGCCGGCGGTATTCAGTGGCATTGGGAAGAAGAGGACCGTCTTCTAAGTGGAGCTTTATGTCGGGAGCAAGAGGGCTAGCGACCGGTCATTTGGACAAAACGTTGTAGTCTGCAAGAAGATCAGAAGCGAATCTTGTTTGGGTGATGCCGACTCCATCAGAAGTGTAGTGAAACTCAAGGCCAAGGAAGTAGGTAAGATTGCCAAGGTCTTTGATCTTGAAAGAGCTATGAAGAGTTTCCTTAACTTGGACTATCTTGGTGTCATCGTTGCCACATTAAATGATATCATCGACGTAGACTCCAAGAAATAGAATGGAGTCCCCATGGCTCCACTTGAATAAAGAGTGGTCATTATCAGAAAGGACAAAACCAAGGTTAGTAAGACTAGTCGAAAGCTTAGCATACCATTGGCGGGAAGCTTGTTTTAACCCGTATAAAGATTTTTGCAATTTGCATACTAAACCGTTGGTGGGAGTGTTCAAGCCCTTAGGAATTTTCATATAAATTTCTTCATGAAGATCGCCATGGATGAAGGCATTGTTGATGTCTAGTTGATGAATCATCCAACCACGTTTTATGGCAACACTTATCAAGGTGCGGATAGTCGTCATTTTTACAACGGAAGAGAAAATTTCATGAAAGTCTTCCCCTTCTCTTTGTGTGAAACCGCGGACAACCAAGCGGGCCTTGTATCTCTCGACGGATCCATCGGCTTTGTGTTTGGTGCGAAACACCCATCGCCATGTGATACATCTTTTCCCCTTTGGAAGCTTAACAAGAGTCCATGTGTGATTCTCTTCAAGAGCTCGAAGTTCTGAATTCATTGCAGCTCTCCATTCCGGGTGTTGGACAGCCACCTTATAAGAAGAAGGTTCCAAGGGGCATTGCATTTGGACCTGAGAGCATAAAATACGAGAAGGAATAAAATCAGTGATGGAATTCAAAGCATGCAGAAGATTGGGCCTGGAATTTTCAAGACGAGAAGAGAGAAGGTGGGTAAAGTGATCATGAGTGACTTGGTTGCAATCATAATCTGCAAACTTAATGGGGGCCCGTTTGATCCTTGAGGAGCGTCGGACAATTTGGTCAATATTCTGGACGCGTTCACTGTTTTGAATTTGATCGTCGTCCTGTGCTTGATCATCATCGGAGGAAAGCGTAATAGAAAGAGCTCCATCGAGTGGGCCAGAGTTGTGTTTCTCTGGGCTGGAATTCTCATTGCTGATGATATGGGTCGGTGAATAATGATGGTTGACGGGATTGTTATCAGCCTCATCATCGGTGGGCTCCAGTACGAGGGAATCAGAAGCGTGATGATTTTTATCAGAATTGGAAGTCTTGGACCTGTTGGGCCGGGTGGCAGGAGGGCCCGATCTACGCGGAACATTGTCGTGAGACAATTCACCATCACTTTCCTCATCAACACTGATGGGAAAAGAAGAGATAATGGGCTGATCTGGGCAATTTGTTTGAGTAGACTGAGACGGAGCCTGCAAGGGAAAAACGTCTTCGAAAAAGGTTAAATCTCGACTGGTAATAACCTTGTCTTCATTGATGAGAAGAACCCAATGACCTTTTTTGCACAATCCGGGTCCAAGGTAAACCCCTTTGTATCCACGATCTGTAACGCCCCTATTTAACATATTTATAGCGGAAATAAAATACTAAAGGCGTACAGACCATCGGGTTCCAAACACCCGACACCAAACCTCACCAAATACAACTTAAAGATTACAATTGTCACGGCCTGAACCTCGAGAAAACTTAACAAAAGTAAAACAGCAATAAAGCACATAAACTCTCAAAACCTAATCCCATCCCAATCACTCGTTCTCTTCGTGGCCACCTGTAAAATAACTCGTACCTGCAAGATAAAACCAAGCAGCCCACCCCAAGAGGGGTGGGTCAGTTCCCTGGAATGGAACTGGTACGATCCTCCAAAAACAAACTTATAATACAACTCTTAAATAAATAATAGCAGGAAAACAATCACTTAAACCACACAGAGGAACAAGGCATTTCACAAACCACCAAATCAAGATAACAAGATAAGAATAAAGGTTAATAACAGAAAAGTAAAGTTAGTGAAACAAAACCACATCATGTGTTAGTGAACATCCATTGCCTTAGTTAAACCCAATTCCCGTTAGGAGTAGAAAGTGTAACACCCCCAAACACTGGCCTAGGAGTTAGGGGTATTACACGCCGCGTATTATTACATAATAACGCAAGGCTCTAATAAACGAACTTAAACAAATAATCAAATAAGGCCCAAAATGAATACTTGAATAAAGTATAATCCAAAATGATGTCGTAACATCCCAAAGTAATAACAGAACCCACCAAAACGAGTATCAAAAGCAAGAGCTAACTGAAGAGGCCCCAAAGGCTCAAATTCAAATACAAAGTCTCCAAAAGAATCTAAACAACAAAACGGACTAAACTCCAGAGCTGCAAAGTGACCCTCGCTGATCAATCTGCAATGTTAGATAAAGTAGGGGAATGAGCACACAATTATGCCCAGTAGATGACAAACTTCATCAACCAGCATGCTCAAAACATTTATAGAATGTTAACAAATCAGAAGGAATCAAAGGAATCCATAAGCATGTCAAAAAGTAGAACAGAAGTCCATACAATAGAGGACTAAACAGAGTCAGAAGCAGACGGAAGCAGAAAACAGAGCGGGACACTAGTTGATCACAGTATACAGACAGAACAAGCAACATGCTCGTGAACAGAACAAGGAAACCTCACTCGTAGACAGAACAGGTGAAAACACCCGTGAACAGAACGGGGAACATCACCCGTGAACAGAAGGATCCTACATAGCGCGCTACAAGACAGCGAAACCAGCCATCCAAAGGCTAGACACAGAGATAACTAGGTCCCAAAATAGAAGCTTAAATATAGATAAGCATATGTGCACCAAAGGCACCAGAAAGCACATAGATGGCTTGGAAATCAGAAGGGGAATCCAACCCCGCAAACGGAAGTCAAAACAGAGCTCAAACGAGCAAGTTATGGTCAAAACAGTACTATGTCCGAACTTGTGTCCGGACATCAATGTTCGGACACAAGTCGAGACTCAGAAGTCGAAAACAGACAGATGTCCGAACATGTGTCCGAACTACGAAGTTCGGACACAGGTCGAACATTAAAACAGTAGAAGAGACAGAGGTGTCCGAACATCAAAGGTCGGACAGATGTTCGGACGTTCTTCGGAAATCAGACACGCACAAAGTCTGAACTTGTGTCCGGACATCAATGTTCGGACACGAGTCGAAGCCAAAATCAGAGAACGCAGAAGGCTGTGTCCGAACTTCAAAGCTCGGACGAAAGTTCGGACACAGCGAAAACTTCAGAGAATTAAAGCGCAGAAGGGCATGTCCGAACTTCCAAGGTCGGACCAAAGTTCGGACATGCCGAAAAACTCAGAAGACAGAAGCGATTTTCACACAGACTGAGGCATCAAAACATTGTCAAAACATTATAAGTTTTCAGAAAACAACCTTGGGGGTTTGTAGGCATTAAAACGGCGTTAAACAGACAGTTCACAATCACAATCCAAGACAGAACGCAGTCCGAATTCAGAACCGGAACGAAACTCCCCAAGGCCGAACACACTAATCGAATCCATCAGCCACCTACCTCAATTCAGCAGAGAAGTCTCTTTGAATCTGAACAGCAGACGACCAATACCGACACGGCAGCACGCAGACCCAAAATGTAATCCAAACAGCCACTGAACTACTGAGCACAACGCAGAGAAGACGCTCTCAATCAGAAACCGATAACAACAGCAATGCTGAAACTGGAACGCAGAACAGAATTGAACCCTCACCTGAAACTGTCTACGGATTCGCAGAGCACGCCAACAGCAGTAGAGATCGACAAGAACGACGGGAAATTCACTGATTACAATCAGATTGCAGAGAAGGGAATTAGAAAGAGGAAAATTCCAAAACCTAAACCCCAAACTGAATTGTGTTAACCATATTCAATTCGCAAACCTGATTGTAATGAAGAAGACGAAGCAAATGCAGAAACCACCAACAGCACAGCACAGACGAACGAATCAGCCAAACGCAAACGCAGGTAAGAGAGATGCTCTGAAGAACAAGAGAGAGAAGGGAGAAGGGAGGCTCAACGTCTTGAGAACTGATCGAGAATAAGGGTTGAGAATTAGATCGTGGTGAGGAACGTGATTAGAGAGTTATTAAAATAACTCAAATAATCAAAGAGATAATCCCTTACCAAAATAGAAAGGCGGAAAGACCAACTCGTCCTCCTCTTCAAGGCAAAGGACATCCATGTCCTGAATCACATAATAAGCCACTTAAGACAACGTTACACAAAATTAATTCTGCACTAACTTTGGGTTATAACATCACCTCCCCCTTAAAAGAATTTCGTCCTCGAAATTAAACATACCTACTGCTCGAAGAGGGCGGGAAACTTAGAGCACTTCGCTTTCGACCTCCCAGGTCGCCTCCTCCTCTGACTGACCCGACCACTGCACCTTCACCAAGGGCATGGTCTTACTCCTGAGCTTGCGGACATCCCGCGCTAAAATCCTCGAAGGAACTGCCTCGAACGTGAAGTCCTCCCTCAACTGAAGCGGACTGAAGTCAATCACATGAGATGGGTCCGGAATATACTTCCTCAGCATAGACACATGAAAGACACTGTGGACTCCAGCCAACGACGGTGGCAAAGCTAAACGATAGGCAACCGGTCCGATCCTCTCCAGGATCTCAAAAGGACCCACAAAGCGAGGGCTAAGCTTGCCTCTCTTCCCAAACCGGACAACTCCTCGAACTGGAGAAACCTTCAGATACACATGGTCGCCCACCTCAAACTCTAGAGGTCTCCTCTGATCGGTGTAGCTCTTCTGACTACTCTGAGCCACAAGCAAGCGCTCTTTGATAGACTGAATCTTGCCCACGGCATCCTGAACCAAGTCTGGACCAATCACGGCTCTCTCCTTCAGATCATCCCAGCAGATGGGTGACCTGCATCTCCTACCATACAAGGCCTCAAACGGAGCCATCCCAATACTGGTCTGGAAGCTATTATTATTGCGAATTCTATCAGCGCCACGTGCTGATCCCAGCTGCCCCCAAAGTCCAACACACATGCTCTGAGCATGTCCTCAAGGACCTGATTCGTCCTCTCTGTCTGACCATCTGACTGAGGATGATACGCTGAGCTGAAAGACAACTTCGTCCCTAAAGCCTGATGCAAACTCTGCCAAAATCTGGAAACGAAGCGCGGATATCTGTCAGACACAATCGAAGCAGGAACTCCATGCAGACGCACTATCTCATCCATATATAGCTGAGCCAAGTGATGCAAACTGAAGGTCTTCCTGACAGGCAGGAAGTGAGCGCTCTTCGTGAGCCGGTCCATGATAACCCAAACTGCATCAAAACCCCTCGGAGTCTTAGGCAGCCCCATGACGAAGTCCATACCGACGCTCCCCACTTCCACTCCGGAACGGGAAGAGGCTGAAGCAAACCAGCTGGTCTCTGATGCTCTGCCTTGACCTGCTGACAGGTCCGACATCTGGATACAAAATCAGAAATGTCCCTCTTCATGTTGCTCCACCAGAATGTCTCACGTAGATCCCGGTACATCTTCACACCTCCTGGGTGTACCGAGTATGGAGCTCCATGAGCCTCCTGCATAATCTCCGCCTCAAGGCGTCATCTGCAGGCACACAAACACGGTCTCTGAACCTCAGGCAGCCATCCTCTGAAACTCTGAACTCGGACTCCTGACCAGCAGCAACACTCTCTGATCTTACACAAACCGACATCGAGCTCCTGACTGGCCTTGATCCGATCGATCAAGGTAGGCTGAACCTGCAACGTGCTAACATCCCAGACCTCTCTGGACGGACGACCCAGATACCCATACGCTGCAACTCGAGAGCAGACCTCTGCACACCGGACAAAGCACAACCGGTCCCAGACGGACCCCTCCTACTGAGCGCATCAGCAACCACATTCGCCCTACCAGGATGGTAGAGGATCTCTAAATCATAATCGTGCAGCAGCTCCAGCCACCTCCTCTGCCTCAAGTTCAACTCCTTCTGAGTGAACAGATACTTGAGGCTCTTATGGTCCGTATACACCTTGCACGCAGCTCCATAGAGGTAGTGCCTCCAAATCTTCAAGGCAAACACAACAGCGCTAACTCCAGGTCGTGGGTCGGATAGTTCTTCTCATATGGCTTCAACTGACGAGAGCCATATGCTACTACCTTCCCATGCTGCATCAGCACACACCCAAGTCCCTTATGGGACGCATCACAGAAAACCTCCAGACCCTCATTACCCTCTGGAAGGGTCAGAATCGGCGCAGGCGTCAACCTCCTCTGCAGCTCCTGAAAACACAGCTCACATGCCTCGCTCCACTCAAACTTCACATCCTTCTGCAGCAGACGAGTCAAAGGGATCACTAGCTTGGAGAAGCCCTCCACAAACTTACGATAGTAGCCCGCTAGTCCAAGGAAGCTACGAATCTCTCCAACATTAGTAGGCCTGGCCCACTCAGTAATAGCCTAATCTTCTCCGGATCCACGGAGATACCATCCTTAGAGACCACATGTCCCAAAAACACCACCTGATCCAGCCAGAACTCACACTTCTTCAGCTTCGCGTACAGCTCCTTCTCCCTCAGAGTCTGGAGAACAGTCCTCAAATGCTCCTCGTGCTCCTCAGCACTCTTGGAATACACCAAGATGTCATCAATGAAAACTACAACGAACTGGTCCAAGAACGGCTTGAACACCCGGTTCATCATGTCCATAAATACAGAAGGCGCATTCGTCAGACCGAATGGCATCACTAGGAACTCGTAGTGTCCATAACGAGTCCTGAGGCGGACTTAGGCACATCGTCTGCCTTAATCCTCACTGATGATAACCGGACCTCAGGTCGATCTTCGAAAACACCTTAGCTCCTGCTAACTGGTCGAACAAGTCATCAATGCGCGGGAGAGGATACCTATTCTTAATGGTAACCTTGTTGAGCTCCCTGTAGTCAATGCACAAACGCATACTACCGTCCTTCTTCTTAACAAATAACACCGGCGCTCCCCAAGGCGACACACTAGGGCGGATGAAGCCCTTATCCAGCAGCTCCTGCAACTGGACCTTCAACTCCTTAAGCTCAGCAGGCACCATGCGGTATGGGGCCTTAGAAATCGGCTGAGTCTCAGGTGCGAGCTCGATCGAGAACTCCACCTCTCTGACAGGGGGAAGCCCAGGTACATCACCCTGGAACACATCTAGGAAGTCTCTAACTACTGGAATGTCCTCCAACTTTGCATCCTTGCGAACCTCAGGGATGTAGCACAAATATCCCTGGCATCCTTTCCTCAGAAAACGAAACGCCTGCATAGCTGATATGACTGGCGGCGAGCACGGGAGTCCATTCCCTGCTACAACTAGGCGGGGCTGACCCGGCTCCTCAAAGGTGACTCTCGAAGCAGCACAATCAATGTGGGCACAACGAGCATATTCTTTCCACCAAAGGAAGAAAAACTCTTTTGAAAAATGTCATAAGTATAAACAAAGTTCATTCCCCAAACATAACCATCAATTCACCCCGTGGACTAGTAAAATTTTTCCAAGCAAAGACAGACACATGTGATCTATCATTGAATTTGCCATCAATATTTGAATAGAATGTGTCACATAATTTTGAATATTGAAAAGGTGGTCTTTATACATTAACTAAACAATACAACTTACTATAAAAAAGTCCTAAAAAGATACTGTTACTTGTTGTCTTAAAATAATCATGCTCAACTCATAACAACCGCCAACGTTATATTTACAATAGCATGTTAATAAAATCTCCTTTAACCCTAGCATTCTTGGAAAAAATCTTACCCAACACACTACAAAGAGAACAAACAACTCTTTTCCAATGCACATTCTCTCACTAAGAAAATGATTACACCACATAAATAGAGTTGCATTGTGGATTTTCATATCACCAGTACCCAAACCCCCTAATTGTTTTGTCCTTTAAAGCATATACCTTGTTACAGTGTAATTTGTCGTATGGGTTTATATTAACTCTTTAGGGGTGGGGTGATTATGAGACTTATGGGTGGTGGTTGCCGACAATAAGAGAGACAAAGATATTTACATGGTTTGATTTTGAATGATCTAATCCATGGAGGTGATAGAGGTTCTTAGTAGTGTTGGGAGAATATGAGTGATGAGAGAGAGAGTACAAATGTGAGCGTGTGTTGTTTGTCGAATGGTGTGTGCCTTCAAAACGGGAAAAACACTACTATTTATAAAGAAAGGCAAAAGGGACGGCTTGTCGTCTATCTTTTGGGCAAGTTGATGATGTGGATTATCCACACGTGGGGCAAGGCTGGCATAGTCTAGAGGAAGCTTTGCCAAGGAGGAAGCTACGCTTATCCCTTTTAGGTGCATGACACATCAATCGTGGGGTATTAATGGTGTGATAGGAGAGGTTTGTGGCTCAAAGTGGTAAGTTATTTAATGAGAGATTAATGGGACAGAGTGTTGTAGCGTGCTCGGAAAGTCACGAAGGCCTTCGTAGTGTCAGAGTTGGGTTGATGCAAAGAGGGGGATGACGGGGGCTTCGGCTGGTGCTACCTGGTTGAATCTTGCCAGTCAACAAAGAACTTGGTCTTCTTGGGGTTGAGATCATCATTGGAAGGGTTCAGCTCGTTTGTGCTGGGAGTCGACTCCCGGGATATATGTTATAGGGGTGGAAATATGATTAATTTTTTAATGACAAGGTTAAGATAGAATTATTTACACCGTACCAACAATTTGTTTAGCTTCATTGTTCGATAAATGTAATAAACTCTTATATTAGATTGGTATACTCTAAAGAAAAGACTTAACAAGAACCAACCTCTCTGCATATGAAAACACATTAAACTTTCAATCAGTAAGCCTTCTTTCCACCCACTCAACGGATTCTATATCTGGAATGCACCCAACAAACACTTATAAAAAGAATTAGCAAAGACTCCTCTAAAAAGAGTCATGTTAGAGCAAATAGGCATATGAAGTGCTAAGTTAAAGAAAGTTGTCCTTTATTTTCATAACTCGGGTTTTAATCTTCAAAGATTTGTATTGGTGAATAGTTCATTAATTAACTGTTATCGCTGAAAAATTATTTTTAGTTGATAACAAAAATCTTAGCTTTTCAATAGTATTTTTTTGTTGGATCGATTAAGAATAATCCTAAAGTTATATGACATCAAAATTTGGATATTCAATAACAAAATCTTAAATCCTGAATATACTATAATACCTAATGATTAGTTTATAAATACCATTGATATTCTTAATAATATCATGATTTGATTGATATTCTTTATTTAAGTTAATAGGTGTCCCTTTAAAGTTAAGATGTGTTAGTTTACAATTTTTTTAGCTCCTCCCTATTGTTGTTTTGAGTACAAAAATTGTACACTTTGTTGTCATTTAAGTGTTTTCCAAGTTATTATTTGTCCAAAGTGTTATTTTTTTTTGCTAAAATAAATAATTGTCGTTTTTTAAGGGTTGTTTGATGTTCTTTAAATTCTTTTCACTTGTTTGTTAGATTACAACATTGTGCTAACAATAATTAGTCTTAACTACAACCATGTGTAGCTATCTTTTCCTACATTTTTTATGGTGCAATTTGTATAGAGCGAAAGTATAGGTTCCACAAGTTTGTTATACAGTTTATAAAGTTAGAAGGCGTTTGTTTTTGGGTAATCAGAAAAGGGAATCGAATGATTCTGTTTCATACTGTTTGTTTAGCCAGTTTTCCTCAGTATACTATGACTGGTAACATATGACCATTGATCGATGACTAATGACCATTGATCAGTGACCGATGAATGTTGACTGACAATTGATGGTCGTTGACCATTGACCGGTAGCCATTGACCAGTTATTTATTTAATTTTCCCCACCACAAACAAACAATCAAAAAAAATTAAAGGGTTTTCTTTTCCATTACTCTTTATTCTCTTTCTTGATTCTACTCCTCTCCATTCACTTTTTTATTCCATTTTGTTTCCCATTTGAATCAAACAACCCCACCCCCCCTTAATATATAAATGGGAAATTTCATGAAATGCCACTACATTTTTGGCTAATTCAAGAAATGCCACTAAAAAAAAGAAAATCACGAAATGCCACTATATTTTTTGAAAAGTCCATGAAATACCACTATAGATGAAAAAAGACAAAAATATCCCTACTAGTTAACATAGTACTTTTTAAAGTTCATAATATGCCTCTAAATGGTAAAAATTAACAAAAATATAAAAATACAATAAAAATATAAGAAAATTTATAAGAATTAAAAAAATTAAAAAATCAACAAAAAATTTTAAAAATTTTAAAAAATCAAATATATATATATAATTAAAAAATTAAAAAATTAAAAAATCAAAAAAATTAAAAAAATTGAAAAAAATTAAAATATCATTAAATATTAAAAAAATAAATATTTCATTTTAAAAAATTTATTCAATAACATAAAAAGAATATTGAGTTCTAAAAAAATAATTTAAACCAATTTTCTACCAATTTAGTACCATAATTTATGTCAAATAAGTACCATAATTTTTATCATACATTTTTTAATTATTATTTGCTATCAATTTAGATTATTTATTTTTTTAAAGTAAATTATTTTTTTGTATTGCTGATAAAATTTAAAAACCAAAATTCTAAACACAATAATTTATTTGAAATAGAGCGACTAAGAATATATATATATATGTATGTATATATAATATTAAATAGTAAAACTTGCTTGAAATGTAGAATAAAACAATTTAGATTAATAATATGCAACTTATTCTTTCTTTGCTCTTAATAAGTTGCATATCATTATTCTAAAACATTATATTCTACATTTTAAACAAGTTTTAATATTTAATATTATATGTTATATATATACTCAGTCGCTCTATTTCCAATAAATTATTATATTTAGAAATTTTAGTTTTTAAAATGTATCAGCAGTATAAAAAAATTATTTACTTTGAAGAAATAAATAATCTAAATTGATAGAAAATAATAATTAAAAAATATATGATAAAAATTATGGTACTTATTTGGTATAAATTATGGTACTATATTGATAGAAAAATTGGTATGAATTACTATTTGCTTAGAACTCAATATTCTTTTTGTGTGGTATTGAATAAATTTTTAAAAGGGAAATATTTATTTTTTAATATTTAATGATATTTTTTATATAATTTTTTTATAATTTTTTAAAATTTTAAAATTTTTTATAATGTTTATAAATTTTTTTATATTTTTATTGTATTTTGATATTTTTGTTAATTTTTAACACTTAGGGGCATATTATAAACTTTAAAAATACTTTGTTAACTAATAGGAGTATTTTTGTCTTTTTTCCATCTATAATGGTATTTCATGGACTTTTCAGAAAATATGGTGACATTTCATCATTTCATGAATTAGCCACAAATATGGTGACATTTCATCATTTCATGAATTAGCCACAAATATGGTGACATTTCATCATTTCATGAATTAGCCACAAATATGGTGACATTTCATGAAATTTCCCTATATAAATATAATAAATTTTCAAGAATATCAAGAATTCACTTTATACATTTATATATACATTATTACAATTTTAAGATGATCAATATATAATTCTAAATGACCAAATATATATATATTATAACCAACAAATTAGGAAAATCAACAGTACTATATGATAGACTACTAAAGGTCGAAAAACTCCATTATCTATCTGCAACGTCACCGCCCACCCTCATAGTATGATTTTTTTAAAGGACCCCATTTGATATTTATCCACCCTCCTCTGCTTTTTTTTTTTTAAAAAAAAACATTTTCGCGTAGCAAATTAAATACTAGAGTGTGTTTTACTACGACTAAAAAACTCTTCCTTTCTATTCATCTCTATCAGTGGCATTTGTAGAATAGGAGTAACTCCACTCCACCAAGTTGCAAAAAATTTATGCGAATAGAAGAAGAAAGATCAAAGAAATGAAGACAGGCGGTAGAACAGAAAGCATCTCGACGTCTGCAGCTGTTCCTCCTCAAAGACATGCCGTCCAATAAACCCCACTCTTCTCTTCAAGCAATTAACTAACCCCACCTCTCTCTTTCTCGCTCTCTCTCTCCCTCCTAATGTCGGTGATATCTTATTCTCCATCTCCTCCTCTCTTTTAAATTCCGTCTTCTCTAAGCGCTCCCCTCTGTTTTCTCCTCATAAATACTATCTCCCTCCCTCTCTCTCTTTTAATTAATTTCCAAAAAAGAAAAAAACCCGCTTCTTCCATCTATCCATCCAAATCCCCAAAATTCTCATAACCCTCTTCTTGACTAAGAATTTTCGTCTCTTGCTCTGCTTCCAATAAAACAAGGAGGGGCAAGACAGATGGAGGGTACGACGAAGAAGAGGGAGAGAGAGCGGGTGTCCCAGAGCGACAAGCCATACAAGGGAATAAGGATGAGGAAGTGGGGGAAGTGGGTAGCGGAGATCCGAGAACCAAACAAGCGATCGAGGATTTGGCTGGGTTCATACTCGACCCCAGTAGCGGCAGCTCGAGCGTATGATACGGCCGTGTATCACCTCAGAGGCATCTCGGCCCGGCTTAACTTTCCTGAGCTGTTAACGGGTGAGATCCGACTCAGCGACATCTCTGCAGCCGCTATACGGAAGAAGGCGATTGAGGTCGGTGCGAGGGTCGATGCACTCGAGACTGCTCTCAGGGGAGGCGGCGGCGGCGGTGGTGGTGCGGCGGATGTTATGGTCAGTGCGAAACGGATATGTGGGAATTGGTTTGAAGAGAAGCCGGATTTGAACAAGAAGCCGGAGCCGGTGGATTCTGAGTGGGAAGAATAAAGGAAATGAATTATATTGGTTTTGTTTATTTGCTTTATTTGGATTTTCAACTTGGGCGGGTTGTTAATTCGAAGTGAAACTAAAACGTCATATGAGAGGTTGGTCGGTGGAGGACGGTGGCTTCGGTGGTACCTGGTATTGATATTTGATCTGACGGCTGGTGACGTTTTACTGTAACAGTTTGGGTCGGTGGTCTGGTCGGTGTAAGATGGGAAATTAATCTTCTACTTAGAACTCATCATACTTCTTCTCTACTGCTGCTGATGTTACTACTGATAGTTGTTCAATCTGTTTTCTACCACCGATTTCTCATCCTGGATTGTGGTTGCTTAGATTTTCTTGATCAAAATTGCAGTAGAGGTTGGGGTAAATGGTGTTCGGTATGTCTCCATCACGTTTCGTCTTGTTCGACTCATTGAAGTATTTGTCTCGTTTTCTCTTTCTGGGTTTGAATTAGATTAGATTAGATTAGATTAGATTCAGGGTGGGTCAAGAAGATGAGGATGAGTTGTGTAAGCGTAACGAAAAAAAAACAAAAGAAAATTTTGAGATTGTAAAAGGACATTTTAATATGTAAATATATGCCCTTTTGTTTCCTCTTTTAAGTTCATCTCCGATCAGATCGGACCGATCTATGATTCTCTTCACTGTTACTTCTTTTTTCTCCGATCTCTTCTTCTCACAGGCGGTCTGATTCCTTTTTTTAAAAATCTTTCCCTGGACTGGAGTTCCACAATTAATCGAAACCTTTGTCTATCCATTTAGACAGGTCAGGATAAGCTACCGTGAAAGATGCTCCATTAATTAGAAAAGGGGTTGGAAGTGGGGATACGCTTTGGGGAGACAAGAGATGACCATGGTGGGTACCTTGGAGAACATGGGTGGGAAGATTAAGATTTTTTTTGGAGAAAAAGAAAGCAAAACCCTAACCGCATAGCAACCACCACGAGTGATCGGGATGAGTCTGTGCGCTTGATTTGTTTGTTTGTATCGACTGATGCTCGGTAACTGTTTGTAGGAATGCCGATTAGAAATAACTTATTGGAGAGAAGATGAAATTATTAAAGAGAAAGAAGCACTTTGAGTCTTGAGATGGACACAACGAACGCTTTTCGGCTGGCCCCTCTCTCCCTGCAACCTACAACGGGGCCCCCACACAGCGGCACCACCACCGACCCCAATCCCCAATCCGAACCTAATCCTTCTGCTCGGTCGAAGTCAGTTGTGTTCGCGCCCAATCTATCATTTTCGATGGGAAGGATACGTCGAACGACAAGTAGACGACGATGATCCGTCATTGACGACGGTGGGGATGGATGGCCGGTGGCCTTATATTATATATGAAAGAATGGACCCTTGTTCCCATTGCTGTTAAAGGTGAACTGGATATTTGCGGTGATCAGTACGGTTGTTGTTTTCTTCTTCTTTGTTTCCATTCGTGAAAAAAAAAAAGCAGCCCTCTATGTTCTTTCAATTTAGAGTGTTTTCTCTTCTCATCTTTTCCCTTTATGGTATCAACTTTTGCAAGTTGTGCAAAAGCTGGTATGATTCTATGTCGGTCCTTGTCGGTTACACTATAAAAATTTCGAAAACTCACGACACATTATTGATTGATACAATTGAGAAGGTTTATACTGCTCCACCAAAGTTTGCCTTCCGTTGCAGTCGACCCATCCCCCCTTCTTTTGGGTAATTGTTTGAGTGGAACATTGACACATCACGATGCACTTCGAAAAATGAATTGGGCCCGTAAGTTTTTCTATGAAACCCCATCAGAACATTATATATAGACTCCACAAAAAGTCTTAATATTATAAGACTACTATAAGTCACCACAGTCTCAAGTAGTGAAACAAAGTATCAATTATTACTTCGCATAGTAGTGAAACAAAGTATCAATTATCACTTCGCCATAGAAACTTAAAAGTATTCATGAAACATAGGATTGTAAAACGACTTCATAAACATACCCTTGTGAAGATACTTATTAAAATCATGATGATATTTATTAACAACACAAAAACAACCGATGCACATGTAATCTTCAAAAAGACTATTGGCCTTGTTCATAACCGGCCACAGTCCGTCGTTGCGTCCACCCACATAATCCCCTACCTTATTGTCACTGCATACCCGACATTTGAACTATTAATTCCCTTTGCTTTACCACTAGATTGATGATATCGACCCATGAAAGCATCAGATTTCCTTTTCTCCTACCTTCTCGATAAGGATACCCACATAGGCCTGTTTACTCTTGTGGTCTAGCATTAGAGTAAGGTGGATCGTGACATATTCTAACCAATCGAATGTTAGTGACACTTAAGAAAATTCTAGTAACACCTGCCGAAATACCTCTAGCGAGGCCGAAGATAGTAGACACTTGTTTAGCCTTATTGTTCAACCACTTTCCCCAGATCGGTCAAAGCTTTGATAAGTTGTCAAACGTGCACAATCCTCTAAACATAATCACGTCTTTTCTTTGGGCCTACTCCTCACTTCACCAATTTCACACTTTTTCCACCACCACTCCGTCGCTCATGTTCTTGTCTTGGATCTGGATTTACAACATGCATGACGAAATGATGCCAACAGAGCTTGGAACAAAGTAGTGATGTTGGGTGAAGAGGATGGTGGTGGAAATGGAAGTCTGAGGTGGTGGAAGCAAACAAATCTGAGGCGACTTGGCTTCAAGAATGTCTACATATGCCGTAACAACATGTGTCGCTTAGGTTTTAGAATGTGTGAGGTGGTCCTAGGCGATGTGGGGTCAGGGGCGAGGCGTGATACAAGAGGCAACGAGGTGAACACATCGTGTAGTTGAGGCGTTGTAGAATCACCTATAGATTGTTATAGACTTATGACAGTTCGTAATGAGACCTCCAGTATACTCAGTCTTGAACTGAGTTCTTAGTAGCAATCACCCGATAGATTGTAATCCAGTATAGAAGAAAACTCAGCCACTAATATATATTAATAGCGTGAAAAACTCCTCACCTGATCTGTTCAACACCTTGAACAATCACACTCTAATCTATCACTCTTCGAATGATAATCACACTCCTAATCTATTGAATAAAGAATCACTCTCGTTCTCACTCAAATGGGTCTCGCCGTAGAGGGTGTAGATCTGTTCTTAATACCCAAAAGCGTAACCCTAAACTATATCTATACAGAGTATATATATACATGGAATTACCCAGACTTAAACAAAGCTTCCCTCTCAAAATATCCTAGTAACAATAACGCTGAACGCTAACTAAGGAGATATATCAGGGCGAATCTTAACAACTTGATATCGCAAATGCTGTCACGTGAGCAGCTACGTTTCTGTTGACGTTCATAGGAATTTTACCGAAAGATCATATGCTGAGTACAAGACCGGTTCCGCATGGTTGTCACACATCAAAAACTATAAGAATGTATGGCGCATATACATTTACAGTTTCCCCCTTTTTTGATGTGTGCAAACTTCATCATGGTGAATAGAGAAGTCACACAGGTATTCCCCCTGAAATATAGATTCCCCCTGAAACAAAGCTAACTTGATCAACAATCACAAAACTGATATTCACCATGTTTCCCCCTTTTGCGCAATCAAAAAATGGTACGGGCCTAGAAACTCACGAAATGTAAAAAGATATACCGTGGAACACGAAATAGCATTTTATACAACGTTAATAGCAGGAAAGAGTTTCAGAAAGTGGCATAAGGAAACAACAAAAGCAACAGAGCACCAGGTAACCAAAAATAGTCGAAGTGCAAAAAGAAGAGTAGTCTAAAACAAACAGCAACAGGAAAGGACAACAACAGCATCCTAGAATCAAACAACTATATAGAGCGAGGGTCAGCATTGCTAAGGTATGGACGGGGCAGAAGACAGGAGGAAGAATTAACGTCGCACCCCCAGATGAGCTTCAAGATGTGCCAATCGAGCATCTACAGCCTTGATGAGAGACAGAATTGCATCCAATTGTTGCGGAAGTGTACTAAGATGCTCAGAAACGCCCGAAACAACCTTGGGAGGCTGTTTAACAACCCAAATATTCCCTGCCAGTGCTAGACCCATCTTGGACAGAGTGGTCTGAGAAAGTTCATGATTATGATCCAGGACTTTTGCAGATTCAGTAGATAGATCAACTGAGTAGTACTGAAAGATCTTTGTCAACCAGGGAGCATATGGCAGTGACGAGGTACACTGAGTGATGGCATGATGGATATGAAACAGCATAAAATGAGGCAAACTAACAAGATTTTTCTGGATTAGGCACCACATCAAACAGATGTCCAGGAATGTTACTGTCCCGCGTTGATCATTCCTGGGAGCAATGCCTTGATAAACAATAATATGGAGCAATCGTCCAAGCACATCAAGCTGCCGTTGAGGAGCAGACCGAATCTTCCGGGTCTCAGGCTCAATCCCAAAGAAACCAAAAAGATTCATCCCTTTGTGACGGAGCAAAAGTATTAACCTCACGAGAAAAAGCCTTAACACCTTCGAAAGGAACATCCAGAATCATGCCAATCAAATCAGGAGTTAACTCAATAACCACACCCTTAACTGTGGTCCGAATCAGATACTCATCCATAAATTGCAGGTTCTTGTAAAATTCCTTGACTGGCTCCCAGTAAATTTTCGTACCCAAAGCAAACACGGACGACCAGCCTTGAGCCGAAAGATAACTAGCAATATTGGACAGCTTATTCTTGCGGAGCCAAGCACAATCCACCCGTTTCCCCACAACAATGTGTGTATTACGAATCTCAGATTTAAATGAAGGAAAACAGGGAAAGGAATGACCAGACCAGGCTGAATTTGTCGAGGAAGAACCTGAGGAAGCAACGACATAGTAGTGGAAGAGCTGGGCACTAGAGACACACGCGAGGACGCTTGGAAGAAGATGCTGTCTGAGCTTGCACAGCGGAACGCTTGCGTTGGTGCAAGACTGACAATGACACATCATCATCCGAAAGAACATCAGGGTGCGACGGAGTAGATGAGGGTGGAGGAGGCTGAGGACAACGTGGCCGAAGAGTTTGGCAAGGTCGAAGAACAGCAGCTCGAGAAGGACGAGTCTGTGACCTAGGGTTTCGGCGAAGAGGAGAAGAGTTTTGCGGAGATAATGGTGGTGATGCGGGCAAAGAATCAGAAACAGGGGAATCATCAAATGGAACATTGCAGAACGAAAAATCATCAGCACACTTTTTGGGTGAAGAAGCTTGGGTAGAGGGTGGCATGGGCAAAAGTAGTGGAGGGTATTCAACGGCAAGCGGGATATGGTGTTCTGGCTGCATGGGGAGCAAGCTGGAGTCGATGGAAATACTCAGAGGAAGCGAATCAAGAAAATGCGGAACTGAAAGAGAAAGAAGCTGACTGTAGGCAAAAGCAGGGTCATACAGAACGATTTCCATGGCGAAGGTAAATGAGCAAGAAAGAAGGATGACGAACAAGCAGTAGAGAGCAAAGATTTGGAAAAGGTAAAGACGCGACGGAAGATATGGGTTTAAGACTAAGAAGCAGGAAAAGCTGACAAAACGTGGGTAAATGGGTATGCAGAGTGGACGACGTTTGAGAAGAACGTGAAGAAATATTTGCGCCATGTCGTTTTTTTTGTTGTTTTTTTGTGTCGTAAATGATAGAGAACCATAAATAGGAATAGAAGGAACAAACAGAAAGATAAAAGGTAAACCAGTAACATGAAAAACGTTCCAACGATAACATTGATCCAGATCATCTATAACATGTTCCACAATAATCTACGGAATCCTCACTTAGTTGTAAAATTAAGAAAAATATGCTCCACTCAATTCTAGTACCATGTTTGTACACAAAAGAGAAAAACACAGAAAATAAAAGAAATGGACCTTAATCAATGTTAACCATGCCCAGTGCTAAACTCAGACGATGGAAGATTTCACGAGGAAGAGGTTTGGTAAAGATATCCGCCAACTGTTGCTCCGTGGAACAATGAAGCAATTCCACTGTTCCTTTTTCAACTTGATCACGAAGAAAGTGATGCCGAATCTCGATATGTTTTGTACGAGAGTGTTGTACTGGGTTCTTGGACAAAGCAATGGTAGACTGATTGTCACAG
The DNA here is from genome assembly GCA_023374045.1 of Limonium bicolor. NCBI lineage: Eukaryota > Viridiplantae > Streptophyta > Magnoliopsida > Caryophyllales > Plumbaginaceae > Limonium > Limonium bicolor. The sequence goes on along the minus strand of CM041776.1, from coordinate 399,629,655 downwards.
TAAATTGGGACCGGTGATTGAGGCATACCATAGTCTTCAAGTTGATATTGGAGCCAGAGAACCTGGGCGCAGCAAGCAGCAACTGCAATATATTCAGCTTCGGTGGTGGATAAGGCGACGGAGGACTGCTTCTTAGAGAACCAGGAGACCAGACTAGTACCCAGAAGCTGAGCACATGATCCTGATGTACTCTTACGATCAGTAAGCGATCCTCCAAAATCTGCGTCAGTGTAAGCCTGGAGAGTAAAAGAAGATCCTACACGATAAACCAAACCCAAGTTAGGAGTGCCTTTTAAGTAACGGAAAATTCGTTTGACCGCCTGAAATCGAGCACAATAGCAAACGCTGTAAAGGATATCAGGTCTGCTTGCGGTGAGATACATCAGTGAACCAATCATTGCTCTATACTCAGTAGGATCAGTGGGTTCAGCGTGAGTTTTTGAACCAAGTTTGAGAACATTAGACATTGGAGTAGCCATGGATTTAGCAGAATCAAACCCAAACCTGGATAGTAGTTCAATAATATATTTTCCTTGCCAGACAAACGTGTGAGTCTTGGTTTAGCGAACCTGCAATCCTAGGAAAAAGGTGAGTTCGCCCATACTGCTCATAGAAAATTCATTAGTCATTACTGTCTCAAACGATTTAGATAACGTGGGACAGGAAGAACCAAAGACAATATCATCGACATAGATCTGAACCAGCAAAAGATCAGAATCCTGGAATTTGAGAAAAAGCGTGCAATCCACTTTACCCCGTGTAAAACCCTGCTGAAGTAGATAGGAGGTGAGGCGCGCGTACCAGACCCTCGGGGCTTGCTTTAAACCATAGACAGATTTCTTGAGTAAATAAACATCATCAGGTCTGGACTGATCAGCAAAGCCTGGAGGTTGAGCTACATAGACCTCCTTGTCAATGTACCCGTTCAGAAATGCACATTTAACATCCATTTGATACAAAGGAAACGCCCTGTGAGCAGCGAAAGCAATCAGCATACGGATAGCTTCTAGACGGGCAACAGGTGCATAAGTTTCATCATAATCGATACCCTCTCGTTGATTATACCCCTGAACGACTAAGCGAGCCTTATTGCGGGCGACATGACCATTCGCATCAAGTTTGTTGCGATAAACCCACCGTGTGCCAATGACCTCCTTATGACTTGGTCGAGGAACTAAAACCCAGACGTCATTTCGTTTGAACTCGTTGAGTTCCTCCTGCATAGCCTGTATCCAATCAGAGTCAGTAAGGGCTTCTTTTATATTACGGGGCTCAATACTGGACAGGAATCCCTCATGAGTGCAATAGTTCCGAAGTGAGTGGCGAGTTACTCGGCCTGAGTTCAAGTCTGAGAGGAGATTATCCAACGAAACTCCAGGAGCCCGACGAGAAGGAATACTAGGAGGTGGTGAGCTGGGACTATCATCTGATTGTGAGCTAGAGCTGTCAGTGGATTCTGACACAGGGTTACTTGTTCCTGAGGATTCAACTTGCATAGGAGAGCCATCGGGAGTGTCAGCAGATGGTTGTAACGAAGTAGAAGGAGCTGAATGGGAATCGACTTGTGACATATTGGGAGAAATTTGAACAGAGGGAGGTGGTGAATCTGAGTCTGAATCATCAGAGTCATCGATACTTAATTCTGACCCAATACTATGTGGATTTCGAGAGCCAAAATTCAGTTCATCAAATCGAACATATGCTGATTCTTCCACAATAAGAGTGTGTTTGTTAAACACTCTATAGGCCTTACTGGTAGTGGAATACCCCAAAAATACTCCTTCATCTCCTCTGGTATCAAACTTCCCGGTGTGCTGTTTGCCATTGTGCAAAATGAAGCACCGGCAGCCAAAGACCTTAAAATAACCAATTGACGGTGGTCGACCCTTCACCAGTTGATATGGAGTCTGACTGAGTATAGGTCTGATGAGAGCACGGTTGAGAATATAACACGCCGTGTTGACAGCTTCCCCCCAAAAACTTGGTGCTAGACCACTAGCATTAAGCATTGTGCGCGCCATCTCAACCAATGTCCTATTTTTCCGTTCCACAACACCATTCTGTTGAGGTGTACGCACTGCAGAAAAGGTATGGGTGATGCCTTGATCAGTACAAAACTGTTGAAACTGATGATTGACGAATTCTGTACCATTATCTGATCGTATAGTGCGCAAAGGGAATCCTAATTGACATTGTATCTGAATGCAGAAACTTTTAAACAGATTGTAAGTATCACCTTTAGCATGAAGAAGGTATATCCAAGTAAAACGAGAATAATCATCAACCAAAACAAAAATATATCTCTTCCCTGCTCTGGTCATAGTACGCATAGGTCCAACCAAATCCATGTGCACCAGTTCCAGCACAGTGGAGGCGGAAACAACCGACTTGAGAATGTGAGCGGATCGAGTCTGCTTATTCTGCTGGCAAGCACTGCAAGGATGGTCTTCATGAAGAACCGTAGACGGTAACCCTTCAACCAGGTGTTGAGTGCGCAGTTTATTGATCAACCGATTGTGAGCATGACCGAGACGCTGATGCCATAAATTTGCATTTTCTGTGGAGACAGTGAGGCAGGTGCATCCAACCTCTGATCATCAACATCCACTTGATACAAATTTCCCCTGCGATATCCTTGCAAGAGAAGTGCTCCAGTGGTCAAATCTATGACGATGAAACCGTAAGAATCAAAGGTAATGGAGGAAGGACCCTTGTCACACACTTGTGACACACTCAGTAGATTATGCTCCAATCCATCCACCGGGCACACATCTTCAACACTTCCGTGATGACCAACTGTGCCTATAGCAATGATCTGCCCCTTCCCATTATTTCCAAATGTCACAAATCCTCCATGTAATCCCTCAAGATCCCGTCATATGCCTGGAACAGCCGCTATCCATAAGCCATATATTAGCTCCATCAGCATAGTCCTAAGAAAAAAAAGGTATCAATATCGTTTGGGGACCCATTGCTGTTTGGGTCGATGAGAATACATACTAGCATATTTAACAGTGCGAGGAACGGAGTCTCTAGCATTCTTCCGTTGTAGCTTGAAACATGAATTGATATGATGTCCAAGAATATGACAATAACTACATTCTATAGTTGCACGACAAAACGTGGAGTCTCTCATTACAGGATGAGTTTTAGCTTTCGCATATTGTTTCTTCGGTCTTATATCAGCTTCAACTCCAGAATCCTAACCCATTCCGATTCTGATTTGGTTTCCTAACAATTTCATTGAGTTTGATTTTTCCTGTATGCCACGATGGGTTTTCTAGATTAATGATGTTTAGTCTTCTATCAAGAGTATCACATTGTTTCTGGAGATCAGCGTTATCCTGACGAATCCATTCATTGTCTGCTTTAAGTAGTTGAATTTCTTTTTCTGCCCATTCCGGAAGTGAACTCAACTTACTCTTCACCGACGATGTAAACGTGGATTGCAGCACCTTAGATGAGCTTTCTACTAGCTTTTCTGATATCTCCTGATTTTTCTTTTTCAACTCATTTATTTCTAACTCTAGTTGTTTTATCTGATCTTCTTTACTAATAACATTATCAAGTTTCCCTTTTAATCCTTCAATTTCTAATAGAGCAGCTGTCAAAGCGTTAAAAATCTGATCTTTCGACGACTCCCTACATATATTATCTAGGTTAAGAGAACTTACCTGCTCTCCTACAAGAGAGTGATGCTCCTTATCTTTTGCAACTAGACACATCGTTTCATCGAATGTCGATTTATCAGTGTGAGACCGATGGATAGCCGTCATGCAGTAATGCACCTCCACTTTCTCAGCCTGTTCAGATTCTTCTTCTTCTTCTCCCCATACCGCTGCAGCCATACGTGTATCTCAATTTCTATACTGGGGCGGTTTGGATGACAAAGGACAGTCCTTTATCAATGCCCCTGCTTGTGACACCGAAAACATTCCACCTTGCTCATATCTGGTTCGCGCCGGTTGCTGCTTGAGCCTTGAAATCCACCTCTTTTCCTGCTCATGATTCTCTTCAACCCTTGTGCCAGTAAATTTATTTATGTGTCAAAATCGTCATCTAACTCCCAATCGGCATTTTCCACCACTTTCTTCGCCTTCAAGGCAAGGTCTTTTCTTTCCACCGAAACACCCTCCAGTATCTGTTCCTTCATCTTGCTCTCATGAACAATTAAATCAGAACACAATTCTTCAAAGGATACGGACGATACTTTGTCCATCTTTTCCAGCATCGAGGTGTAATTTAACCAATCTTTTGTGAGTGATTCCAGAAACCTCTCGTTAGTCTGCTCTTTTGAAAGCGAGGCACCCACAGACTTGATCTCGACTAAAATCTGATTGAATCTCTCAATCGCAGCAACCAATGTTTCACCTTCTGCCATCTTGAAGTTATTGAATTCTCTCTTAAACTGTTTCTCCTTTGCTTTTCGAATGGACTCAGTACCTTGATACGCTATCTTGAGAAAATCCCACACACCTTTTGCCGTTTGAATACCGAGCACTCTTCCCTGATCTTCATCGGAAAGAGATGATACAAGAATCCGCAACACCTGTTTATTCTTGCTAAGCAACTTTTCATCATCCTCCGTCCACTGTTCTTCAGGCTTATCCTGGGTAAGTCCTTCTACGGTCACAGTAGGTTTGAAGTCGCCTTTAGTGACCACCTTCCAGACTTTGTAATCTATAGACATTAGTTGAGCCTCCATCTGTTCGCACCATTTGGAGTAGTTCAGCTTGGTTAACCTGGGTGCCTTGACATTGTACGAACTCATCTTCACGATCTACCTTGAAGCGCTAGCCTCGAGCAAAGGTAAGCTGGCTCTGATACCACTTGTAAGCATGAGATCGATAGATGCACGTAAAAGCCCATATATCTAGGAAGCCCAGTGAGGCCCAACAACCAAGTGGGGTTCCATCCTAAAACCAATTGGCAATAGATGGAGTAGCCCTCTTAATTATTAAGTACTCACAAGGTTCTTCCTTTTCCGATGTGGTTTTCTACAGCTCACACGTGCAATGCAACTGAAATACCCCTAAATTAATTTAGGGGATTTCTTTTATTAAATCTTAAATAATACTATTAAATATTAAATTATTATATGGAATTATGAAAATTTATTTAGGGGATTTCTCCTATTTAACCCTAAAGAAAACAATAAAATATTTAATTATTATATATTATTATATGGTATTATCAATTTAATAATAAGATTTATAAGTCAATAAATCTTGGAAAAATTTATAAACACTCCAAGTATATTATAAAGATTTTAGAAAGAGTTGGAACATTGTTTTGAAACATAAAAGTCAATATAAAATTCTAGAAACCCTAAAGCCTTTTAAGCCTTGCTAGGGTTGACTTTTTGATAATGGTCAAACCAGCCCATGAAACCTATACCAATAAATAGTTTATGGAAAACCATGAAGATTGATAAAAAGAACGTCAAAAACGGATCATCGTAGCCAAAGTTATGATCAAATGAAGTTTAGAGCCAAAATTTTGAAAAAAAGCTGATGTGGCAAGGTTTGCTGACTCATCGCGCGCCTTGGGATACGCGCCCTAGTACTTAGTCGATTCTATCTCCTATTTTTCCAGTAACAGATACCAGTCTTTGCCCTAACTTGTGACCTTCATAACTTTCTCATCTTTTGGAATTTTTGAGTGTCGTCTTCTTTGTTGTCTTCTCCTACACTTCCTCTAAACAACCATAACTCACACTAAACCTAGTTCGTCCTAAATCAACCGGAAATTCGATCCAAAGTAGCCATCCTGCAAAACCGAATCTGCAGATTCCAGTTTTCCTTCGATTTCAGGTAACTATGTCTTGCCATAACTTCTTCGTTTCTCTGCTAAATTTCATGTTCTTTAGCTCGTTTTGAAGAGCTCTAATCCCTCTACAACTTTCATGTTGATGACCAAATCCAATTCCCAACCGTTTGGAAGAACGAGGTGTCTAAAGTTTCGGATTCGTCACAACATAAAATCATAGTTTTCTTTCCAGAAAACGCAAGGTAAACTCGCAACTTCCAGCTTCAATTTCTTTCTGTGTAGTGCAAGTTAGGGTGAGTTCTTGCTATCATTGTGTAGAGTTAAGTTTCCTCTTTAGATTAAGCCCAAGAACTAGTTCTAACTCGATCTGTACTGTAAATTATAGCGTTGCAAAGTAGGCTACTCAATCGGGTTGTAAAGGGGGCATTTTTCCAGAATCCTATTTCGAATCCTTTCGATTCGAGCAATTCCGGTAAGTTTCCTTCAAATTCCTTCAACCTTGCTAATATATATTACATTATCGGTCAAAACCATGTTTCAATTGCATCAATTACGCATTAGATTGAGTGAATTTGAGAGATTTGTTTTCGGAAACCAAGATAAACCCTAACTTCGAAACCGAAATCGAAAACCGATGAATCCCGCATGATAACTAGCGAATTTGGTATCATTAGAACTGGAATTGAATTTCGAAACCATAGAAACAAGAATCACTCAATTTGGTTCTGTAGATTGTGAGAAAATGTCAAATTAGTACTCGGGTATGGATTGGAGCTCGCTGAAGAACTGGGATTTCAGGGACCGTCCAATCGGGTTCTAAAGGATTGGACGGTCATGATTAGATCGGGTTATTAAAGTATGTTTTAAGTTTATAATGTTTCAGAATTTAACTCTAACTTGTTGAATTTAGTTAATGGCCTTCCCGAATGTGTTTTGACTTGAAATTTTAACCATAGATTCCTTGTTAAATCTAGTTTATTTTGATGTAAATTAATATGGTTTTGGAGTTTTTAAACGTAAGTTATGATTTTTGCAAGTTACTGGTTTTCTGGAATTATTTAGCTAATTTAAAAAGATATTTTTATGAAATAAAAATTTTATAATATGTATAAAATGTTATAGTTACTGTATATTAAATTTGGGAATTTTTGGGCAATGGTAAATGGGTTTAAAAATTGTGTTTATGAGTTTTTCATAAGAATGACTTATAATATATGGTTTTTAATGTAACCAAAAATTAAAGTATGGTTTGTTAATAAACTTTTAAGCTGGGAAAAAATAAGGAAAACTAAATTAACATTTTATAACGGTATGTTTATAAATGTTTTGGGTAATATCTTTTAAGAGAGGTGAAATTATTTACATATATGTATATATACTTATTTAAGTAGAAACTTATGTTAAATCAAGGAATTTAATTATTTTACGTTTTATTATTATATTATATGGGAGTTAATATTCTTAATTAAAACTAAGGAATATATATATATATATACACATATATAAAAAGGGAATAAAGTAGTAACTTAGGGTAGAACAGGGAGCTAATAAATTAACACTTATATTAACTAAATATTATAAGAGCTAGTAACCTAAGATATAGTAAAAGAAATACTTTTTGAAACATGCATGGAATGCAGATAAATGTTGAGGTAATAAGATAATTTAAATTCAATAAGCTACATAGGGGATGTCTAAATTAAATTCTAACACAGGTATACATATATATATATATATAGTAATATTTTATTAATAAAGGAAAACACTTTATTTTATAAACCGTATATCGGTTGTGGTTATGCCTAAAAGTTATTAAACATAATTAGATACAATAAAATTTCTTAAAAATGTTATGGATAATCTTAATACATAAATATATATATATATATATATAAATGTATATAAATACATTAGAATAGATGAGGGAAATAATATTCCTTGTGATAGTTATAATAAGTAGAATATATATATATTAAACCTTAGGTTTTAATCGGTGTGTAATTAAATAGTCACTATTAACTTAAGGGTTTAATTACACAACGTAAACGTAACACGGTCTTGGGTTGACCTACTAAGCCCAAGTCTATGAACTCCAAAAGCCCACTTAAACAGTTCAAGAGAGGTTGGGCCACTCTCAGGGATAAATTCTAAATCATTCCAAACTAAACAAAATGGGCCTAACAAAGGATTTAGTTAACAAGTCAAGCCCAAATCTTTGTGAGAGAATAATGGTAAACCTGGAACTATTAATCAGTAAGAAAAGAAGGTTGTTTAGTTTATAAGTCCCTTAACTAATCGACACTTGGAACACCTTAATTATAGGTTACTATTGGGGAATCACTTATTCAAGTTATTTATTGTTCTTCACATACCAGGTACGATTTCTTGTACTCAGATACTTTTGCTAATGAGCTTTATGGAATGTTTTGGAAAACGCTAACTGAGCTTGAATGGATTTCAAAAGGAAACTGTGTGTATGACTAACTCAGCTTGTGTGACTAACTGAGTCTTGAATGTGAAACTTACATGGGTATTGGTTCCTTCTATTTGGTTATCCCGTTAGACATTAACTGCTTAGGGTTTACGCTTCTGCACTCTGTAGGACTGAGTGTTTTGGTATTGCTCTGGGTAGTTGGTGATCTGGTGGGAATTTGGAAAAGGTCAATTTTGGTAAATTCTTCTTTTGACTCTGGATATCGTTTCATCCATGAGCTGGTTCTTGAGGTTTCGACGTGCGCGCGTCTTCAATGGTAACAGTGAGGGGCTGTATATCCCCTGTCCCAAAAGGGACGTGGTAGACAGTGAGGGGTTGTATATCCCCTGTCCCGAAAGGGACGTTGTAGACAGTGAGGGGCTGTATATCCTCTATCCTAAAAGGACGTACTTGGCGGTGGGGGCCATCTCTCCAGTTGAATTATTCCACTCTTGAGTTATTGGTTCTTGGATGTATCTTATCATTCCTAGTCCTTTGTGACTATCTGAGTCTTTCTACTCCTAACGGGAATTGGGTTTAACTAACGCATTGGATGTTCACTAACACATGGTGTGGTTTTGTTTCACTAACTTACCTTTCTGTATTCATCTTTATTCTTAACTTGTTATCTTGATTTGGTGATTTGTGGAATGCCTTGCCCCTCTGTGTGGTTTAAGTGATTGCTTTCAAGCTATTATTTATTTAAGAGTTGTATTATAAGTTTGTTTTTGGAGGATCGTACCAGTTCCATTCCCGGGAACTGACCCACCCCTCTCGGGGTGGGCTGCTTGGTTTTATCTTGCAGGTACGAGTTATTTTACAGGTGGCCACGAAGTGAACGAGTGATTGGGATGGGATTAGGTTTTGTGGAGAGTTTACGCGTTTTATTACTGTTTTATTTCTGTTAAGTTTTCTCGAGGTGCAGGCCGTGACAATTGTAATCTTTAAGTTGTAATTGGTGAGGTTTGGTGCCGGGTGTTTGGAACCCGATGATATGTACGCCTTTAGTATTTTATTTCCGCTATAAATATGTTAAATAGGGGCGTTACAGAAATTGGTATCAGAGCGTAGTTACGCTCTGAACCGAGGAAACAAGCCGAGTGAATACTAGATTTAGGTGCACTTAAAACTGGGAACTGGGGTAGAATTGGGAAGTGAGAATTCCAGAAAGGCGCGTGACCCTTACCCCAACTTATACTTACGTTTTACTTCACGTACCTACGAACCGTCCTTAGGATTATAAATATTTCATATATTACTCATAGATATTTAGACTCAACAATACGCCTTCTGAGTAACAAAACCGTCATACCAGCTAGATGTCGGAGGAGAGGAGGAGCTGGTCCCTCAGGAGGCTATGGACCCGACGCTGTCACCCAGAGGTCATAGCGCAGATTGTGACAGCTGCATTAGCTCAGCAGCAGGCTCAGATCCCACAACCACCACCGCCACCACCTAATGGTCCCCGGGAGTTCAACTGGCTGAAGGCAGTCAACGACCTTCGTCCCCCAGTCTACGAAGGCCAGCCAGAACCGAATACCTTAGAGAGATACATCGACGAGATGCAGAAGGCCTTCACCTCACTGCATGTTCCAGCAGGTCGCCAGGTGGACATAGCGGCCTACTTTCTCCAGGGACCCGCGCATCGATGGTGGCAGACCGCCAGAGCTGAGCTGACTGCCCAGGCGGACTTCGGCTTCCCAGCCTTCTTAGTGGCCCTGAGAGCCAAGTTCTATCCATCCTACCTGCAGAAGAGGATGAGGAGTGAGTTCGAGCAGTTGAAGCAAGGGAGTTCCTCTGTTGCTGAATATTATAATAAATTTGTGGAGCTGCTCGCTGTTATTGGAGAGGGAGCTTACGCTCCGAGGTATCTGGTGGATAAATTCCACACCGGCTTGAACTTCAGGATCATGACTATGATCGGTTCCACCAGAGGGATGACCCTACAGGTATGGAACATGATTTAAATTTCTGGTACGCAAAGTTTCCCCACTAACATATATTGTCACCACAGGAGCTAGCGGATGATGCGAATGACTGCGAGACCACCATTGCCTACCAGGACTCTGTGCTAGGCAAGAGGAAGGGGGATGGAGACAAAGGAAATGGAGGGAACTTTTCCCAAAACTACGAGAGGAAGGGAAAGTTCTACAAGGGGAGGAACGAGAAGGCCATGGTCCCCTCATATACTAATGCTGAGCCACTCCGCTCCCAGCCATTTAAGGGTGAGATAAATTAGAAACTCCAAAGTGGTTACATCTTGTTAGCACAATTACTAACCTTGAGACTGAAATAGGGAACCAACTTGCGAGAAAGTTCTTCTGCAAGTGGTGCAAGAAGGACCACCCGGGCAAGGATTGTAAGGGAAACCTGGTGGACTGCAACCACTGCGGTAAGAAGGGGCACAGATCGTTCGAATGCTTCCTGAACCCGGATTCCAGGAACTACAAGCCACGCACCGGGAACCCTGCTAGAGCCCCAGTTGCTACTACTACTAGAGGAGGTCGAGGTGGCACAGGAGGTGCTGGACCATCTACCAGCCGCCCTGCCCAGAGCCATCCGCAGAGGCCGGGCAAGGCACCGGTCCTTAACATGGTGGACCACGTCGAGGCAGCAAGTGATGACCCGAGTTCACCTGGTGAGGACTATTTTCCTCATGAAGAGGCTTAGACCCTTACTTTCTTTACATTCAGTTGTCTAGTTTTTCGTTGTCAATGTAAAAGGGATGAACTATAAACCCTTCATTTTGTTTCGTTTCGAACCTTTCATTTCCAGTTGTGAACCTTGACTTATTTATTTAATGGCAATTGTTTTTCAGCTTTTGATATTTGCTTTCCTATTTTGCCATATACCCCACCCAACATCCCTTTTGAAGCCAAACCACACCCACCAGAGAAGTGTGAGGTCTTGAGACCCGGGATGATCTTACTACGAGAGTACCTGACCCCAGCAGTCTATGCATTGATCCTCAAGATCAGGGAGTTAGGTGTGAAGGAAGGAAATTTTTACACCCCTACCTTCAAGAATGGTTCAACCATGAAGGTGAAGATCATGTGCCTAGGTAAGAAGTGGAACCACACCACCAAGAGCTATGAAGAGGTGGAGGTGCCACCAATCCCGGAGGAACTGCAGACCATCATTAGAGCTGCAGTTAAGGCAGCACAAGAATTGGAGGATGAGCCCGTCCCAGACCTCTCCGACGTGTGCATCATCAACTTCTATGGAAAGGAGGGTAAGCTAGGGATGCACCAAGACAAGGACGAATCGCCAGAGTCCGTCACTAGAGGAGTTCCAGTAGTGTCCATATCACTTGGAGACGACGCGGAGTTCCTATTTGGTGATCAAAGGAGGATGGACCTTGCTACCAAGATCCTCCTGAAGTCGGGTGATGTACTGATCTTTGGTGGGGCAGCTAGACTCATCTACCATGGGGTGAAGAGAATCAAGCCCAACACAGCCCCCACACCCATCATTAACCAGACCCATATGAAACCGGGCCGTCTAAACCTAACCTTTAGACAGACCTAGCCTTGTACTTTACAGTTTCAGCATTGTAAATTTTAAGTTGCTCATGAAGCTTTCAATAAGAATGGAAATTCTAAGAATTTTATTGCTTCATTGTAGGGGTTGGAAACTCAGGGATCAGGTTGAATGTGTTGAACCAGGCTCAAGCGAAGAGCAATGGAATGGTCATCACAGGTATAAACATTAACCCTGAGTAATTACCTTGGAACGTTTACCCAGAATCTTAAAAATCTATCCTATAATTTCAGGCACGTTCCTAGTTAATGGAGTGGAGGCCACAGTCCTGTTTGATTTGGTGCCTCCCACTCTTTCATATCACAAGCGTTCCATGCTAAGATCAATGCTCCCACAGAGGATATCCATGACTGCTCAGTCTTGCTGTCATCTAGAGAGCTGATCAAGTGCAGTAAGCAGTGCAAGATTTGAGCATACACATCAAGGGAGCAGAATTCCTTCTGGATGCCATTGTCTTTCCTGGCATGGGGTTCGACATAATTTGGGCATGGACACGCTACAGCGGTACCGAGGCAGACTACACTGTGCAGAGCATCGTCTCCTCCTGAAGTCAGCTACAGGGATCACCGTGTCATACCGAATGCAACCCAAACAGCCGACTGTGAGGTTGTATCGGCTTTATCCCTGAGAAGGAGGTGTCCAAGGGCGCTACCGCCTACTACTGTTATGCCCAGGATCTGAGGACGGATCCGAATTCCAGAGCGATGTTCCCATAGTGTCGGAGTACCCCGACGTTTTTCCAGAGGAGCTACCTGGACTACCACCACTGAGAGAGGTTGAATTCAATATCGACCTCATACCTGGCACGGGACCGATTGCTAAGGCTCCCTACCGGATGGGCCCTGCAGAGATGGTTGAGTTGAAGAAGCAGCTGCAGGAGCTACTAGATAAGGGTTTCATCAGACCCAGTGTCTCACCTTGGGGTGCTCCAGTGCTATTCGTCAAGAAGAAGGACGGGAGTTTGAGACTTTGCATCGACTATAGGGAGCTGAACAATGTCACGATCAAGAACAAGTACCCACTGCCCAGGATCGATGACTTGTTCGACCAGCTGAGGGGAGCTAAGGTGTTCTCCAAGATTGATCTGCGTTCCGGATATCATCAGATAGCTGTAGCTGAGTCAGATATAGAGAAGACAGCCTTCCGGACCAGATACGGCCACTACGAGTTCACAGTGATGCCGTTTGGACTGACCAATGCACCCGCGAGATTCATGGATCTGATGCAGAGAGTCTTCCAAGCCCAGTTGGATAAGTCAGTAGTCGTGTTCATAGACGACATCTTGGTATTCTCCAAGAGTCGGGAGGAACACGAGCAGCATTTGAGGACAGCCTTGGAGACTCTGAGAGAGAAGAAGTTATATGCCAAGTTCAGCAAGTGTGAATTTTGGCTGGACAAGGTGTCATTTCTTGGACATGTGATCTCAGCTGAGGGAGTTTCAGTAGACCCAGCTAAGATTGAGGCGGTGAAGAGCTGGCATAGACCTCGCACTGTGACAGAGGTGAGGAGTTTCCTTGGGTTGGCTGGCTACTATAGACGCTTTGTGAAGGACTTCTCCAGGCTAGCCAAGCCCTTGACCTCCCTGATGAAGAAGGACAGCCCATTTGTATGGACAGAGGCTTGTGAGGTCTCCTTTCAGGCACTGAAGGACGACTTGACCACAGCGCCAGTATTAGTGATCCCTGAGGGGAACGAGGGATACGAGGTGTATTGTGATGCTTCAGGCAGAGGGATTGGTGGGGTACTGATGCAGAATGGCAGAGTGGTAGCATGCTTCTCGACAGCTGAAGAAGCACGAAGAAAATTACCCCACACACGACCTTGAGCTCCTCGCCATAGTCTTCGCCTTGAAGATCTGGCGACATTACTTGTATGGAGCCACAGTCCGGATTATGACAGACCAAGAGTCTGAAGTACATCTGGACCAGAAGGAGCTGAACCTGAGACAGCGACGATGGGTCGAGCTACTGGCTGATTATGACATCAACCTTCAGTACACTGAAGGTAAAGGGAATGTCGTGGCAGACGCTTTGAGCAGGAGAGTGTACTCACTCCTAGCTTTGACAGAGACGACCACGATAGCTGAGGAGATATACGCAGCCCAGGATAGTGATGTATACCTGCAGGGCGCAGAAGAGAAGTTAGCAGACGGTATGATGATGGTCTGAGGTATGAGTACGGGCTGGACAGCGAGGGACACCTTCGAGTCAGAGGCAGACTCTGCGTTCCTCAGGATGCGACAGAACTTCAGACCAGGATTCTCTCTGAGGCTCATTCCTCTACATTATCAGTACACCCTGGAGCCACCAAGATGTACAAGGATTTGAAGCAGTTATTCTGGTGGAGCGGGATGAAGAGGGATGTAGCAGACTTCGTCTCCCGATGCCTCACCTGTCAGAAGGTGAAGTTTGAGCATCGTCGACCAGGAGGCCAGATTCAGTCGTTACCAGTACCGTGCTGGAAGTTCGACGATATCAGCATGGACTTCGTGGTCGGTCTTCCTCCAGCTAGAGGCGGACTGAATTCTATTTGGGTGATAGTCGATAGGTTGACCAAGACAGCCAGGTTTATACCTATCAAGGACACATGGAAGGTGCCCAAGCTGGCTGAGGTGTTCACCACAGAGCACATCCGGTACCACGGGGTACCGAAGACGATTGTCTCCGACCGTGACACACGTTTCCTCAGTAGATTTTGGCGTCAGGTGCAGGAGGCGTTTGGTACTCAGCTACGCCTTAGCACAGCCTTTCACCCTCAGACTGATGGGCAGACCGAGAGGACGATTCAGACGCTAGAGGATATGCTACGAGCAGCTCTAGACTATCAGGGGAGTTGGGGAGCGTCTACACCTGGTGGAGTTCTCCTACAATAACTCCTACCACTCATCTATCGGCATGGCACCATTCCAGGCTCTGTATGGCAGGCCGTGCCGGACCCCCTTATCATGGAGTGACCCTACCGAGGCAGTCCTGATTGGGCCCGAGTATGTTCAGACACTGCAGGATGACGTCAGAGTTATCCAGCAGCACATGAGGGCAGCGCAGTCTAGACAGAAATCCTATGGGGATCAGCGCACCAGAGAGCTCGAGTTTCAGTTTCAGTGGGTGACATGGTTTTCTTACGGGTGTCTCCGATGAGAGGGATATTCAGATTTGGGATGAGGGGGAAACTAAGCCCTAAGTATGTCGGTCCGTACAGGATTACGGAGCGACTGGGCCCAGTTGCTTACAGACTAGAGCTACCAGCGGAGTTGGGGAAGGTACACGATGTGTTTCATGTATCTCGGTTGAAGAAGTATATGCCTGACCCTTCTCACGTACTGCAGCCAGAGAGACTGGAGATTGAGCCTACACTGAGGTATGAGGAGACTCCTATTCGGATCTTGGACACGAAGGTCCGAGAAACGAGAGGCAGATCAGTTAAATTAGTGAAAGTTCTTTGGGAGCATCATGGGGTTGAGGAAGCTACTTGGGAGACTGAGGACTCCATGAGAGTGAAGTACCCACATCTATTCACATGATGTTTTCCTACCCTGCTGTGATTCACATTAGTAGCGGTACGAGGGCGTACCTTAGCTCTTTTAAGGGGGATATACTGGCATACTCCTCCTTCGTTATCTCATCCGGATTATGCCTTGTTGCATTGTTAGTAGAGGGAGAACAGTATTAGTAGAGTGAGAGGTGTATGTATGTACGTAGTTTTACATTATGGCACGGTAGTATGTCACGTTTGTGTTTTGTTTCAGTTTATATTTTGATTCAGTTTGGTTTGATTTCGGTACTCTCGAGTGGAATGTTGAAATGGAAATAAAGGATTGGATTGGTATGGAATTTCATTGGAATTATTATTGTCTCAGCACACCCGAAGTGGTGTGAGTGCCTATTAGTTGATTTTTAAACTTCGAGGCGAAGTTTCTTTTAAGGGGGATATACTGAAATACCCCTAAATTAAATTAATTTAGGGGATTTCTTTTATTAAATCTTAAATAATACTATTAAATATTAAATTATTATATGGAATTATGAAAATTTATTTAGGGGATTTCTCCTATTTAACCCTAAAGAAACAATAAAATATTTAATTATTATATATATATATGGTATTATATTTAATAATAAGATTTATAAGTCAATAAATCTTGGAAAAATTTATAAACACTCCAAGTATATTATAAAGATTTTAGAAAGAGTTGGAACATTGTTTTGAAACATAAAAGTCAATATAAAATTCTAGAAACCTTAAAGCCTTGCTAGGGTTGACTTTTTGAGAATGGTCAAACCAGCCCATCAAACCTATACCAATAAATAGTTTATGGAAAACCATGAAGATCTGTAACAGCCCAGTAATCAACCCACTTGTGAGATATTATCCGCTTTGGGCCGCAGCCCGCACGGTTTTGCTTCCGGGGTACCATCCCCAAAAGGCCTCTCACAAGGCAAGAGTATCCTCACGCCTATAAGGTGTGGTTCGTGCGCTCTCCCGATCGATGTGGGAGGTGACCCCTACACTGGGTATCACACTCTACCCCCCTTCGGAGCCCAGGGTCCCCGCTGGCACACCGACCTGGGCCTAGCTCTGATACCATCTGTAACAGCCCAGTAATCAACCCACTTGTGAGATATTGTCCGCTTTGGGCCGCAGCCCGCACGGTTTTGCTTCCGGGGTACCATCCCCAAAAGGCCTCTCACAAGGCAAGAGTATCCCCACACCTATAAGGTGTGGTTCGTGCGCTCTCCCGATCGATGTGGGAGGTGACCCCTACACTGGGTATCACAAGATCGATAAAAAGAACGTCAAAAACGGATCATCCTAGCCAAAGTTATGATCAAATGAAGTTTAGAGCCAAAATTTTGAAAAAAAGCTGATGTGGCAAGGTTTGCTGACTCATCACGTGCCTCGGGATACGCGCCCCAGTACTTAGTCGATTTTGTCTCCTATTTTTCCGGTAACAGATACCAGTCTTTGCCCTAACTTGTGACCTTCATAACTTTCTCATCTTTTGGAATTTTTGAGTGTCGTCTTCTTTGTTGTCTTCTCCTACACTTCCTCTAACACAACCATAACTCACACTAAACCTAGTTCGTCCTAAATCAACCAGAAATTCGATCCAAAGTAGCCACCCTGCAAAACCGAATCTGCAGATTCCAGTTTTCCTTCGATTTCAGGTATCTTCGTCTTGCCATAACTTCTTCGTTTCTCAGTCAAATTTCATGTTCTTTAGCTCGTTTTGAAGATCTCTAATCTCTATACAACTTTCATGTTGATGACCAAAGCCAATTCCCAACCGTTTGGAAGAACGAGATGTCTAAAGTTTCGGATTTGTCACAACATAAAATCTTTCCAGAAAACGCACGGTAAACTCACAACTTCCAGCTTCGATTTCTTTCTGTGTAGTGCAAGTTAGGGTGAGTTCTTGCTATCATTGTGTAGAGTTAAGTTTCCTCTTTAGATTAAGCCCAAGAACTAGTTCTAACTCGGTCTGTACTGTAAATTATAGCGTTGCAAAGTAGGCTACTCAATCGGGTTGTAAAGGGGGCGTTTTTCCAGAATCCGATTTCGCATCCTTTCGATTCGAGCAATTCCGGTAAGTTTCCTTCAAATTCCTTCAACCTTGCTAATCTATATTACATTATCAGTCAAAACCATGTTTCAATTGCATCAATTACGCATTAGATTGAGTGAATTTGAGAGATTTGTTTTCGGAAACCAAGATAAACCCTAACTTCGAAACTGAAATCGAAAACCGATGAATCCCGCATGATAGCTAGCGAATTTGGTATCATTAGAACTGGAATTGAATTTCGAAACCATAGAAACAAGAGTCACTCAATTTGGTTCTGTAGATTGTGAGAAAATGTCGAATTAGTACTCGAGTATGGATTGGAGCTCGCTGAAGAACTGGGATTTCAGGGACCGTCCGATCGGGTTCTAAAGGATTGGACGGTCAGGATTAGATCGGGGTTATTAAAGTATGTTTTAAGTTTATAATGTTTCAGAATTTAACTCTAACTTGTTGAATTTAGTTAATGGCCTTCCCGAATGTGTTTTGACTTGAAATTTTAACCATAGATTCCTTGTTAAATCTAGTTTATTTTGATGTAAATTAATATGGTTTTGAAGTTTTTAAACGTAAGTTATGATTTTTGCAAGTTACGGGTTTTTCTGGAATTATTTAGCTAATTTAAAAAGATATTTTTATGAAATAAAAATTTTATAATATGTATAAAATGTTATAGTTACTGTATATTAAATTGGGCAATGGTAAATGGGTTTAAAAATTGTGTTTATGAGTTTTTCATAAGAATGACTTATAATATATGGTTTTTAATGTAACCAAAAATTAAAGTATGGTTTGTTAATAAACTTTTAAGCTGGGAAAAAATAAGGAAAACTAAATTAGCATTTTATAACGGTATGTTTATAAATGTTTTGGGTAATATCTTTTAAGAGAGGTGAAATATTCACATATATGTATAATACTTATTTAAGTAGAAACTTATGTTAAATCAAGGAATTTAATTATTTTACGTTTTATTTATTATATTATATGGGAGTTAATATTCTTAATTAAAACTAAGGAATATATATATATATACATATATAAAAAGGGAATAAAGTAGTAAGTTAGGGTAGAACAGGGAGCTAATAAATTAACACTTATATTAACTAAATATTATAAGAGCTAGTAACCTAAGATATAGTAAAAGAAATACTTTTTGCAACATGCATGGAATGCAGATAAATGTTGAGGTAATAAGATAATTTAAATTCAATAAGCTACATAAGGGATGTCTTAATTAAATTCTAACACAGGTATACGTATATATATATATATTATTAGTAAAGGAAAACACTTTATTTTATAAACCGTATATCGGTTGTGGTTATGCCTAAAAGTTATTAAACATAATTAGATACATAAAATTTCTTAAAAATGTTATGGATAATCTTAATACATAATATATATATATATATAATAATATATATATATATATATATATATATATGTATATAAATACATTAGAATAGATGAGGGAAATAATATTCCTTGTGATAGTATAAAAGTATATATATATATATATATATGTTAAACCTTAGGTTTTAATCGGTGTGTAATTAAATAGTCACTATTAACTTAAGGGTTTAATTACACAACGTAAACGTAACACGGTCTTGGGTTGACCTACTATGCCCAAGTCTATGAACTCCAAAAGCCCACTTAAACAGTTCAAGAGAGGTTGGGCCACTCTCAGGGATAAATTCTAAATCATTCCAAACTAAACGAACTGGGCCTAACAAAGGATTTAGTTAACAAGTCAATCCCAAATCTTTATGAGAGAATAATGGTAAACCTGGACCTATTAATCAGTAAGAAAAGAAGGTTGTTTACTTTATAAGTCCCTTAACTAATCGACACTTGGAACACCTTAATTATAGTTTACTATTGGGGAATCACTTATTCAAGTTATTTATTGTTCTTCACATACCAGGTACGATTTCTCGTACTCAGATACTTTTGCTAATGGGCTTTATGGAATGTTTTGGAAAACTCTAACTGAGCTTGAATGGATTTCAAAAGGAAACTGTGTGTATGACTAACTCAGCTTGTGTGACCGAGTCTTGAATGTGAAACTTACATGGGTATTGGTTCCTTCTATTTGGTTATCCCGTTAGACATTAACTGCTTAGGGTTTACACTTCTGCACTCTGTAGGACTGAGGTTTTGGTATTGCTCTGGGTAGTTGGTGATCTGGTGGAATTTGGAAAAGGTCAATTTTGGTAAATTCTTCTTTTGACTCTGGATATCGTTTCATCCATGAGCTGGTTCTTGAGGTTTCGACGTGCGCGCGTCTTCAATGGTAACAGTGAGGGGCTGTATATCCCCTGTCCCAAAAGGGACGTGGTAGACAGTGAGGGGCTGTATCCCCTGTCCCGAAAGGGACGTTGTAGACAGTGAGGGGCTGTATATCCTCTATCCTAAAAGGACGTACTTGGCGTGGGGGCCATCTCTCCTAGTTGAATTATTCCACTCTTGAGTTATTGGTTCTTGGATCTATCTTATCATTCCTGTGACTATCTTAGTCTTTCTACTCCTAACGGGAATTGGGTTTAACTAACGCATTGGATGTTCACTAACACATGGTGTGGTTTTGTTTCACTAACTTACCTTTATGTTATTCATCTTTATCTTAACTGTATCTTGATTTGGTGATTTGTGGAATGCCTTGCCCTCTGTGTGGTTTAAGTGATTGCTTTCAAGCTATTATTTATTTAAGAGTTGTATTAAGATTGTTTTGGAGGATCGTACCAGTTCCATTCCAGGGAACTGACCCACCCCTCTCGGGGTGGGCTGCTTGGTTTTATCTTGCAGGTACGAGTTATTTTACAGGTGGCCACGAAGTGAACGAGTGATTGGGATGGGATTAGGTTTTGTGGAGAGTTTACACGTTTTATTACTGTTTTATTTCTGTTAAGTTTTCTCGAGGTTCAGGCCATGACAATTGTAATCTTTAAGTTGTAATTGATGAGGTTTGGTGCCGGGTGTTTGGAACCCAATGATCTGTATGCCTTTAGTATTTTATTTCCGCTATAAATATGTTAAATAGGGGCGTTACATTAACATTCTCCCTATCACGTGTGAGCTCCTCTCCCCTTATCGATCTCAATTACCACCACTCTACACGTCAACATCTTGACTTCCACCACTGTGGCTCACCCAGAGTTTCCACGATAGCCCAGGGCAAACCTTCTGCTCTGATACCACTTGACAATTCGTAATGAGATCTCCAGTATACCGAGTCTTGAACTGAGTTCTTAGTAGCAATCACCTGATAGATTGTAATCTAGTATAGAAGAAAACTCAGCCACTAATATATATTAATAGCGTGAAAAACTCCTCACCTGATCTGTTCAACACCTTGAACAATCACACTCTAATGTATCACTCTTCGAATGATAATCATACTCCTAATCTATTGAATAAAGAATCACTCTCGTTCTCACTCAAATGGGTCTCGCCGTAGAGGGTGTAGATCTGTTCTTGATACCCAAAAGCGCAACCCTAAACTATATCTATACAGAGTATATATACATGGGAATTACCCAGACTTAAACAAAACTTCCCTCTTAAAATATCCTAGTAACACTAACGCTGAACGCTAACTAAGGAGATATATCAGGGTGAATCTTAACAACTTGATATCGCAAATGCTGTCACGTGAGTAGCTACGTTTCTGTTGACGTTCATAGGAATTTTACCGAAAGATCATATGCTGAGTACAAGACCGGTTCCGCATGGTTGTCACACATCAAAAAACTATAAGTATGTATGGTGCATATACATTTACAACTTACATTTTGTATATACAAGACAACACAATGTCACATTATATAATATAAAAGCTTACAATAATTATATTTCACATTAAACATCAAAAGCGGGTATCCTTTTGTGAACTTGGCTTGTGCTTACTGGTAGGTGGGGGATGCTGATGTGCATGCCTATTTGAAAGGAATGAGAATAGTGTGGAAAAGGAAATTGCAAGTAGAGTGCAGAGAGATTTTGAACGAGAAAAGAAATGGAGAAAAGAGGGAGGTGGGGAACAATAGATGGGGAAGGAATCAGTATAAGGATAAGATGAGGAAGCTGCTGATTTTTTGTAATGGTTTACTTTCACTAATCAAAACGGCATCATTAGATTATTGGAATCCCACTATCAAAATTACGTCGTTTTGATTAGTGGAAGTTAGAAAAATTAACGCTAAGTTGGCTGCATTTAATTCCTATGCATCTTCTTCATCCGGTATCTTCTTCTTCTTTAGTTTCTTTACTCCCATCTTTCTTTACGCATTGGAAATGCTCATCCCGCCTTGCCCGCCTTAGGCCGCCTCTCCACCCGTGTTCGCCTTGACACACTGAAGGCGACAGAACCATCGCATTGCGCAATGATCACCTTGCGCCACGATCGCCTTAGGCATGTTTTTTAAAACCAAGGGTGTCGCATCAAGATGAGGATGAACTAAAGGGAAATAAGATGACTCCTTGGCTGAGCTCCGGTTGTAGCCCCGCATAGGTGTAAATAGTGCTTGCACTTTGCTTGTCGATGATGTTTCTGACTGTATCTTGCATCTGCTTGCTATCGACATCATCATTACATCATCAAAATGCACAGTAAACCAATTATTCCTCTCGACCTCTACATCATTTAATCCTCCCAATTTCATATGCATCATAATCTTACACATACATAGCTGTTGGCCAACACACAACCAGCTAAGGGACAAAAATATAACCCTTAACCAAGGTTCAAGGCAAAAGAAAAAACCCACTGAAGGGGAAGGAGGCAATTTGGCATCAACTCGCTTTATGGCGTTAGGGATAGTAGAGAAGAGGGGGAGGAGAGACGAGATAGCACCACGAAAGGACTACATTTTGATGGTGGTGTAGTTGGCTGAGAATTGGGTTTGTAAGTTACACTATACTATCTAGTCTATTTTATTTTTGATTACTATAAATTGTGCTATCTAGCCTTTTACATATCTAACAATTAATCTGTGATAGTTTCACGAAAAAGTTTTTTTTTATAAATTTCATTCAATGTTAGTTAGCTTTTTTTTTATAAAATGATTTTACATGGGGTGCAATTTTCACCGATCATAGAATTTGACCATACCATTGGTAGTTTACACTTGTCACTACAGTGTATATGATGATTGGTATTCCCTCCTATTCAAAATCGGAGTCGATTCAATCTTTAGATTTGTATTTGAAATATATGTCATTTTACACTATTTGTATTCATCTTTCTACTTTTCCAATATATCTTCTTTAAATTATTTTACTAACCTCAGTCTATTATTTGTTTTCTGAATAAAGTATGCTTACTTTTTTTTCTCATACAAAAGTAATGGTACACTAGTCATTTTAAATTCTTTCTTTAAAAGTGTGAAAAGGTCTAAAACAGTCGATAATTTGATTAGTAGGTAGTATAGTATATAGCTAAATTAGGTAGTAGATCTTAGCTTAAGGAATGATTTTGCTAACAAACTTAACTATTAGACAAAGAAAGGATTTGATACTCAAGTATAACAATATGAAACAGGGTGGGTTAAAAGTTGCTACTACAAAGTGAGGTAGGTTTGCCAACAATCAAGTCATGATAAGGTGATTGCATTAGAAGGTAACAAGAGTGATGTAGCCCCAGTTCTTTCACACACGAGTATGCTACCAATAACTAGTCTCAATAGACATTGAGTATCCTTGTGTTTTGAAGACTAATATTGAAGACAATAAGTATGAGGTTATCGATAAATCGTTGGTTAAATATTGATCCAGAGACTTAAATGTTAAATTAGATGAGAACTATGGAATCATGTGTCTTTGGAAATAAAAAATGGTTGAGCTGACACTTTTCAAAAGACTAATTTCCTTATCCATTTTGTGGCTGTGGATCTAGGTTCTCATAAAAATTTTGTAGTTTTTTCATGTTGACAAGTAGAAAAATGAGCATCTATTAAGGGTTTATTTTATGTATTTTATCAATGTTTATTTTGCTCATTTCTTCACTTTACCTAGTTTTCCCTTTTATGTTTTATTGATGTTGTTACACATTTGTTGCTTAAGCATCAGGATAACTTAGCCAAGAGAAAAGTAGACATATACAACAACATGTGAGGACAAATGGAATTGAAATGAAGAAGATAGACCGAAAACAATAATGTGGAGACCGACCTACCCACAAGGTCGGTCGAGTTTAAGTTTCGTATGTGGTTTCATCCTTGAGTGCTGGCCGCTCCACAGAACCACCTCAATGGGTCGGTCAGTTTGTCAAAATTCAGTTCAACTTTGGACCGACCTACAAGATCGCCCTAGTAGGTTGGTCGGGCTTAAGTTTTGCGTTCGACTTTGAACAGACCCACTAGGTTGGTCGAGCTTAAGTTTCGCACGTGGTTTCGTCTTCCAGTGCCGACCGACCCATGGAAACTC
This sequence comes from Limonium bicolor, assembly GCA_023374045.1. Taxonomy (NCBI): domain Eukaryota; kingdom Viridiplantae; phylum Streptophyta; class Magnoliopsida; order Caryophyllales; family Plumbaginaceae; genus Limonium; species Limonium bicolor. The sequence continues at coordinate 399,605,887 of CM041776.1, read as the reverse complement.
CCCAGTGGGTAGGTCGGACATGCATTTTGCCTATACTTTGTACTTTAAAAGTCAAGTCTTGGCATTTTACTTTCCCAAATTTTAAGGGAGAAAAGAGAGCAATTGGAGCTAGAAGAAGAATTAAAAGAAGTTGAGAAATTTTTTCACCATTGAAGCTCTTCTTCAACTGTTTTAAATCTATGTTTATCTTTCTAAACAAACAAATTAAAAACCAAAATTTATATTACTTGCACCCTTTTATATTTATGTACATTACTAAACTAATAATAAGCTAAATAGACTCCAACTCCCGGTGGAACGACAAAATCCACTCACCCCTGAATTACAGTCGAATTCTTTGTGATAGTATGCTTGTAATGACGAAACAAGATGTGGTATTTTGTGGGCTGGTTTGACAGCAAATACTCAGGAAAATCTTAATATGTTAATCAATCTTCAATAGTCTAGAAAGATTTTAACAGTTTGCTTAACATGAATAAAATAAATATTACTTCCAATGATAAGTTTAGAGTTTGTGAAGAGTTTAATGACTGTGTTGAATCAAGAGATGTACACGTTATGTCATCATTCATGGTGATTTTTTACCTAGTGTGACCAAGACGATCATTTTGTTAGAACATACATTATATATTGAATTAAGTAATAGTTAAGAAGTGGTAAACTTAGGTTCCAATTGCTCCCCGAATCGTCCCATCCATCTTCTTTTGAGTAGTTGCTTGAGTGGAAACTTGATAGTACATCACGTCGCCTACTTAGAATCAATGTGATTCATAGTTATTTAGTGAAGTTGATTGGAGTATATCATTGTTTCTCAACTCTCAAGAAGGTGTTCCGTGTGATATACTTGGAAGTATTAAACTCACGCACGTGGACATTTAATATGGATCACATTGATAGCTTATCAATGTGCAACGGTCAAGTCCTAACATTGCATGCAAAGACATTATGAGGAGATATTAGCTAGAAAGAAGTTGTACAAAAAAAGGGTAATAGGAAGGATGAAAGTTGAATTGTGAAGTCCAGATCTCAGCAATATGTGTGCTTCATGTTAGAAGGCTTTTGCGTTTTTGATTAAATTACCATTGAGTATTGATCTGGATATTACAGTCAGACACAACCGATTTGGGCGTGATCATTTTATACGCGATTTGGTTATTTAGTAAGCGTGTCTTGATAATTCTAAATGAATTTTTAAAAAGGGTGAAGAGTTCAAAATTTGTTGTTTAATTATATAGTTTGCGAGTGACTTAGGTGATTTGTTTGTGATAAATAGTTAATCTTGTTATTATATTCTTATGAAGATATCTATTCATTTGTAGATGTAAACAATTGATCGAATTATATATCACTTTTATTTCTTTCAAAAGGTAGAAATCTTGAGAAACATATTATGACATTCTGTTAGAATTAACGGAGATAAGAATTCATATTTCAAAGAGTTCAATCTATAGTGTATAGAAACGTGGATATATTAACTGATCTAAGAGGCAATTCAAGGTTGTTATCAGAACTACCGTGTTTTTTTTTTTGTGGTACGGTGCTATAAAAATAGTGTATGATTATATAGGATACCAATTAAAGGGAAACTTTGTAAAACTTAACCAAATATATTTACTTTTTGCTACTTGCTAAGTATAAAAGATGTTTATCCTTTCTTTTTCATTATGAAATAACTCAAAATGTATTTTCATATTCCCATTTAAATATTTTTGTCAATGGGATATCTATTTAACATAAATACATAGTATAGTACAAAATTTTATTGATATTTAAAGAATATATATAATAAGTATGCTTATTTTGTTATAGTACACGTATAATTTCATGAATATCGGTGGGTTTTGTAGATGTTAACGCTTACCTATGGTTTCCCTTGTTTTCAGTGTCACTACCAGCGTTTTCAGTGTCACTAGGCGTTAGGTTGTAGACGGTGAATATAGCTGTTCCCTGTCTTTAATGTTAAGTTCACTGTCAGCACGTTTTTTATACTACTACTAGTATGTGTTGGATTGTGATTTGATTGATATACGAACGGCAAAGAAAGAAAGATTTTGTTTCTAGTTTGCTGGTCGACATTTTATTTGTTCTTCACAAATCCAAATTTAACCACAAGAGATGTCAACAACAACGTTAGAGGAGAGGACAGTAACTATACACACATGTCTTCTGAGTTTAAACGAAAAAGCTGCAGAAATTCACGAGCTGAGAGAGAGATCTGGTATGAACACTAGAGGACGGACGTTACACGTGAGGTTACAGTATTTTTTTTTGAAAAGAGGAAGCATGTATTAGGAAATAAGTAGGACTACTTTGTTTTGTTTTGTTTTGTTTAGTTACGTTACTTAGCAGTGAGCGGAACAAACAAACCATACAATCGCCTTCACCACCTTCACACTCGACTCGACTCGACTCGATGACAGAGTGGCTCTTTTGTTTTGTCCTTTTATGTAGCGGCAGCCGGCATCACAGTCAATCAGTTATCCTTTACTATTTTCTGCTTGGCTGCAGCCTGCAGTAGTAGTATCGACTACTTTTTTTGGTGGGAAGTATCGACTACTTTGCACGCCCATCGTCTCGTTTATTTATTTATGGGATTTTTACACTATATTCAGTGGTACGTAAACTAGGCGGTCAAATTGAAATGTAATCGAAAGACTACAACTAGAGTTTTGGTTTCTTGGCCGTGGGTTGTGGAGCAGAATAAACTGACCCGACCCGCCGGCCCCGGTTAGTTATTATTAGGTACTGTATTAGTGTTTTTTTTTCAGACTTGTCCTTTTCCTGCTCTGATTACTACAGTATACCCCTCCAATGATTTTGTTTTTCTCCTCTTCCCTGCTGCCTCCTCTTTATATTCGCATTGTACTGTGTTACTACTGTGTTCGGTGTCGGGTGGGTGGGTGGGTGGGTGGGGCTAACTACTCCTATATTACTACTACTACGTACAGACGTAATAACAAACGGTCCGGATGAAAACAAAAATTGGGAGTATTGATTGTACATCTACACAGTACTCATCATAGATAGCTAGACCAAATGGTTAATTAATACATGTCGTCGTGTGATGTGTAGAGATGAACGGTTGTGGTGCTAAAATTAGGGTTATCTGGTACAACATCTGAAACAGGAACAACAATTTGCCCAGACACACATCATATCCTATTTAATCTACAACTACTATCTTTCAAGTTATTGGGACACAGTATAGTAGCTAGGAAGTTTCTTTTGACTTTTGTTTTTTCTTGTTTTTTAATATATCTATAGCCTTACTTGTTCTGATTTCAAAACATATGGTTACGTTATTAAATTCACTTTTTTTAAAAATTAACTTTCTCTTTTTTTTTGGTTAAAAAATTAACTTTCTCTTTGATTTGATGATTTTAGCAAGGTTGATTACTAGGATAAAAATTACTACTAGTAGATAAGTAGGAGATTGAACAAAAATATGATCACACGAACAAGTTTAGATAAAAATACAAATATTTTACAGATGGTAAAATGTAAATTAATTTCTACGAAGAGGACCAAAAAAAAAAAAGGAAGCCAAGGTAGGCTCCACTTCTCCATCAGCGCTCCACCAAATTTGACCAGACAAGTGTCGATCTTAAACCTTCATATCGAAGTTATCAAATAGTTTCAACTGAAATCATCATGATTTTTCTAAAAGCATGCGGTTCCACACTTTCTCCTTCCTCAGCGGTAGCTATAGCGACCCATATATCGCAACAAAAATGCACGGCCCCTATCACTACCTCCTTCTGCTGCTCATTACCATTAATTTAAAAAAAAAAAAAAACAACGACAACAAAAATATGGTTACCTGCCATATCAGTTCACCGGCCAAATTAAGTAACCTGTAAACATCAAAAAAATATACTCCCTCCGTCCTGAATTGACCGTCCTGTTTACTATTTGGAAATGTCGTTTGACTTCAATTTTTAACATATAAGATAAATTAATTTTAAAAATTTAAATTTTGCATATGATTCCTTACATCATAAACTATATGTTACAAAATTTAGTTTTATAAAATTATTTTATCTTATATGCTTAATATTAAAGTGGAAAAACGTGCCATAAAGCAAACAGGACGGTCAATTCAGGACGGAGGGAGTATGCTGGATAATTAAACACAACAAATTATCACCAAGTAGAAAAAAAAAATCACTTTTCAGTAAGTGATCGACTTGACATAAATTCAATCCCTGCTGTACCAATTAATCAATATATACGACGTGCACCTAGAGACATTAATTAATTTTACATCGACCATATCAAAACAACTTTAATTATTATCAGGCATGGACGAAGAGTTACTCACTTATTATGATCTATTCATTAGTATGAATTATACTTTCGGTTTAACCTAGCTAGCTCTTCTTGAAGATTTACAAACCAAGGTAACTGTTAACTACATCCACATCTACAATATAGCTGCATGGTGAGACTTGAGACTTTCATACTGTTTTGCTCAATTCCTACTCTTAACAAACACAAATCAGTGTCTTATGAACTTTAGACGAGGAAACTCGATCCAGTCTGAAGAGCAGCTGCTACTATACAATATATGGGCCTCTTCAGTCTCAGCCCAATCCAACTGGCGGCAACTAATAACCGCCTGAAACGGAATTGAATATCGAGAAGAGATATAATATTATACCGCGCGCAGGCAGAATTGGCCGTCAAGCTCGGGCCTTGAAGATAAGAGTTATAAGAGGTGAGCATGTTGTTACATCATATGGGCCGTGTTCTAGCTCAACAGTTAGGGTTACAAAACGGCCCAATACAACCCAGTTTTCCTGTCGTGGATGAAATGAAGTACGTGACTGTTATTATGTTTTTAGATGAGGACATTTTTTTTTAATTGAAAGCTTAGGTTAGTTTGGATTGGATTGGATTAGTTAGTTTGAATTAGTGGAACAAAGGAAAAGCAAGCAAATAAGAACGCAATTTTCCGCACAACGAAAGAATCAAGTAGCTAGTTAATTATAATTAGGTTACTAATTATAGATATACAAACGGCTAGATATGTAGAGACGGCGAGACCCAATTAATTAGTAGTCGATAGACACCACACCACACCACACCACATAAAAAGTTTGAATTAGGAGAGATCTTAGGCGTATAATTAATATAAGGACGTTAGTAGAGTACTGTAGTAATAGGAATAGTATTAGCTAGATATGCCACCCTACCACATCACAACCAAAATGGTCCCCTCCTCAAAACTTTCATCCAATGTAAAGTTTTGAATTTGTTTATCTCAGAAGTTGACAACAAAACAACTACAAAATAAAAATAAGATCCAAACCTACATATATAGTAATACATACATATGGTATTACGGGCATCCCATGGCATCTTCTTCTTATACTACTCACTAGAGAAGTGAAGACAGCAGATTGATTCATCAGATCAACAACATTATTCACGGAGGATCCATCGTTATCATTAATATTCTTCGTTTTTTTAACAAAAAAAAAAAAATGATTTTTTTAACTATTTCTTTGTCATTATGTATGTGTTGCTTTCGTTTTTTATATACTATATGTTTTTTCAAAATACTACTAGTTGTGGTTGTGGTATTAATTAATTTCTATTTGGTCCGTCCGTCAGGTCGCTTACGTTTAATTTATCGATGTTTGTATTCCATCGTACTGACACTCCCCACGTGTCGGTCTCTTGGGCCAACCGGGAAACTCTCTCTTTTCGAAGAGGTTCATTGTATTTTTGCAATCCACCCTTCAACTTGTAGTAGTTGTAATATACATATACTTACTAATATTAAGTAATTATAGTTGTGTACGTACGTACGGGTACACGCATGGCTTTCTGTCTTACCTAAATTGCTCATCACTATATATACAGTGTACTTTACTCTGTATAATATATGATTGCGTAGATATATATATGTGTATGTAGTGTAGAGCACACTCCTCAAAGTTCATTTGAGATCGATGGTGGGTCGCAGCGTTTTCTGGAAGCACTTGATTAATTTATTAAAACTTGCAGATTCTCAATCTACACAAAAGTTTGTTAAAACAAAAGAAAAATTAGGGTTTAGTTTGTAGTATGCACACTTCTTCCCAAATTCTTCTAAGTGGTCAATGATCGATGATAAATAACTTTTAACATTCCCGGTAATTAATTTTTCTACTATATAAGAGGTAATAACATTATATGCATATATATATATTACGTGATTACGTGATTACGTTCAGTTTTTTTTAAAGGAAGATCGATTTCAACCGAGGCGTGCGTATTTGGAGACAAAAAAAAAAAAAAAACCAGTAGAACGAAATGACAAAAATGGTAAAGAAAGAAGGAAAACATGGGATGGGAGAGAAGGAGTCGTCAACTTCAAGGGAAGGTTGGAAGGGACCCGTCACCATTATGGTGAAGATGAGTTCCATAGGAGGAGGAAGAAGATGGACCACAAAACTGTACCAATAAGCTATACATATATATAGTACTATTTCATATGTGAGTGTGGTTGTGTACTCTGCGTGTGTGTGTTTTGATTGAGGTTATTCAATGCTGCTACTTCCGTCCCGTCATAAGTGTCATGTTTGCTTTTTAGCACGTTTTTCCACTTTAATATTAAACATATAAGATAAAATAATTTTTAAAAATTAAATTGTATAATATATAGTTTTCATATAAAGATTCTATTGTAAAACATAAATTTATAAAAATATATTATCTTATATGTTAAATATTGAAATCAAACAACACATCTAAATAGTAAACTGGACAGTCAAAGTGGGATGGAGGGAGTAATAATTAAAACGTCCAAGTTGTTTTGGTCATCTGATGGTGTACCAGACAATCAATCAAAGGCGGGCACCCTTTAGATTTCTCGTATTTTGCATTGTATTGCTGGTTAATTAATTTGTTGACATAACAACCTAACTATATATATATCTGTAAAAAAATAGCAAGTTAATTTGTTTGTATGCACTTTTCTTATATTGGATAGGGGGATCAAGAAAGCACGATCGAAGCTGTTGAATGAATGTCAGCTGCATCTATGTACAACTACTACAAACCACCGCACTTCATTGCTGGCTTCATCACATTCAAAGCACACCGTTTTAGGTAACATGCAGTAAAAATATATATCATTTAAATTAAGATGGCCAAGGTAATATAGTACTACTAGTATTTACCGCAAATATTAGGTTATGAAAATTCGCAATGCCTGGGTTCTGATAAATCTCAGATTGAAACTCGTACCTTCCACTCTACCGACACTAATATTTTTACTAATTAATAAAGCTACTGCTCCTTTCATATACTAATATTCTAATGTTCCTCTTTGGACTGCACTAGAAATAAGATAATTAAAATTCCGTTGTAGGGTTTCTCTTTGTACTACTAGTATCCTTTAATCTATCTTAAGGTACACATTACTATATCCGGCAAGTTTCTCTCATGTAATCAATCTATGCATTGAGTAAACAGTACCACTTTTGTACTAACCGATGACTAATCTTTCTTTTTTCTTTTTTGTAAATAAAACCGATGATGACTAATCAAATACTACTACTATTCGGCCGCCTGCCATTATTTTAAACTAAAAGCAAACAACTAGCATCTACTAGTGCCACTTTTTTTTTAAAAAAAAAAAAAAGCTACCAAGTTGTATAATTAAATAACTAACAACTTGTGTCTAACTCTGCCCTAGCTCTACAGGTGTTTTTTCGCTGTGGATAGAGAATTTCTCCTCTAACAATCACTTCATTAAATATAATCACGTACTATGTATTTGCATAGTTTGGAAATCAAACAGTATTCTTTCTTTCTCGTTCAGAGTTGGTTTTTTAATCTTTTCCATGTATAAATGATAGTTTTCACTTAATATAAACTATGTTTACGGAAGAAAAAAAAAAGAAATAGAAGAGAAATATAAATATGCATCGAGTTTGTCAGTGCATATGCTGTGATAAAAATGTCACACATTTATACATAGGACCCAACAGCAGTCAATATTAACTTGCTAGTAGTTGCTACCTTCCTTCCTGGACCCGGACACATAAATATCAAGGGGAAGAACTGTTCAAACGTGAATATCAAGGGGAAGAAATATAACTGTTACGTTATACGATGATGACGAAGGGGAAGATGGTGGGCCTAATGGATCTTATTTTTCACAAGGATGAAAGAAATAGGGCCCACTAACATTTAATGCATGAAAAATAACAATTAAATCATGGTGATGATGACTTCTACCTAGTTTGGGGAAATTGTAAGTCAGTGGGGCGGAAGTGCCTCGTCCCACTTCCATTATTGGAATGATGCCCTCCATGTTTCTCTCTTGTTTAGCATCTCACTTCAGACTTCTACATTTGTATCACATTTCAAAGAAACAGAACGAGAGAGGGACTTGACGACGTTTGAGTTTGGCTCTGTTTGGCAAATTTATTATGATGAGAGACGACTTGTGGGCCAATATTGTTTCATTGTTTTAACCTACCTTATCGATATCCAATACTGCACTGCAGTATAAGCCCCCACATACCCACAGCCAACCAATGTTCCCTCCCTCATATTACTACCAATTACGTTTCTCTACCTCTTTTGATGTCTAGGTATATTGTCCCTTAGCTTCCCCGCCCCGGCCATTCTCTTCCATTATTTGGGCTCTACATCCCTAAATACTCCTACTACACTGTTTGCAATTGCGTGGGTATATATGTTAGTTAAAACTTAAAAGGAGAAGATGAACAGTTTACTACCCCGTAGATCGATTAATTATTAGCCATTTCACCAGAGCTGATAGACGGGGATCATCAGCTCTCTACACTCTACAGTAGTGTTTTTTTTTTATAGTTATAATATTGGGTAGGTTTTTTAACCACTACCTTTAGTTTTTGTATATCACTCTGCTACCAACTAAGTTACAGGGGTTTGGCTTCTATAGTGGTGTTTGGGACCAATAAACTACCAATCATTATTTATATAATATTTTCTTAATTTTGCATAGGTTGAATCTATGCAATTTAACCGGATAATGATCTAATGATTATTTATAATTATCATCATCGACAGTAAATGATTATTTACTCAAAAGAAATACTACCTTCGTTCCTTATTGATCTTCCTGATTGTTTTTTTGGCACGTTTTTCCACTTCAATATTAAACATATAACATAAAATAATTTTATAAAAAAAAATTCTACAACATATAACTTTTCATATAAGGATTCCATTGTAAAACTCTTAATTGTAAAAATATGTTATCTTATTTGTTAAATATTGAAGTCAAACAACTTATCAAAATAGAGAATGAGAAGGTCAAATGGGGACAGAGGGAGTAATATGAATGAAATGAAAAATAAAATTTGAGGTTCAGGAGGTGATATTAAGACAGATTTATGGATTTTTTAAGTGGTTTAATGAGCTCTTAGACCATGATTATCAATAGTTCTTAAGGGTCTTAGTTAAATAAAATAAAGGAAAAATATGAGGTGGAAATAAGATGGAGGAGAGAGATTAAGAACCCATGAGAGAGGGTTCTTCCACAAGAACTCTTAAGAACCCAAATATGGGTCCCACAATAATTATTATTCCAATCACAATGCTCCACATAGATGAAAGAGAAAAAAATAAAAACTAATATGTGAGTTCTTTGATATTGTTAAAAATTAGTGGTGGTTCTTAAAATGAGGTGGAAGAAAGAGAAATATGTGAGATAATATTAAGAACTCAAAAATGAGTTCTTTGATAATCATGCTCTTATAGGTGTGCAAGTGGAGCTTTGGCACAAGACCCCACTTAACGAGGCCTTATTTTTAAGAATTCTATTACTTTTTAAGCTAGAGTCATCTAGCTAATAGTTTATAAAAAAAATTATAAGAAGAAAATTTTAAAAGAAAAATATGATAATTTATTAGGGAAATCTATTAATGTACACATTATAAAAAACAATATAGTAATTTATAGTAGGCAAATTCTTGCCTACAAGTGAATGTAGCCAAGTTAGCTACATATGAGGATATATTAGTAAATTAAAACAAGAAAAAGGAATAGAGTTTGAGAGAGTCAGGAGAGCAGCGAAGCATAGACAGTTTTTTTCCTTTTTTTTATCTTTATCCTTATCAAATAATAATTACTTTAAATTGTTGTAACTTTTAATATATAAGTCTAAAATGAAAAAAAAATATCATTGTTCATCTAAATTCAAGCTCGTCAAAACAAGACCAGTCATGGATATGTTTTGACAACTTTAAAAAAAATATTTTTACATGTATAGTGCACAAAACGTAAAAAAACTTGTATAGATGGTCATACAAACCTGTATAAATGTTTATTAAAACATGTACATCCACACGTCAAAACTTGTACATCATCGCAATAACTCGACAGGTTTTAGGGTGGGTTTTAGGGTGTGTGGGGTTAGGGTAATCTATTTGGAAGCCGTTATATACTTTAATGTGAGAACGTACATATTTTAATGTGAGAATGTATATGTTTTAATGTGACGATATACATGTTCAAATGTGAGAATGTACATGTTCAATTATGAGAATGTATATGTTTTAATAAACATCTGTACATGTTTGTATGACCGTCTGTACAAGTGTTCTTCCTTATATGTACATGTTTTAATCTAAGAATGTACATATTTAATGATTCGTACAGGTTTATATGACTATCGATATGTTTTTAATGCGAGGGTATACATGTTTTTACGTGAGGATGTACATGTTTTAGTGAACATTTGTACATGTTTGTATGACAATCTGTACAAGTTGTCTTTTACGTTCTGTGCTCCATACATGTAAAAATAATTTTTTTTAAGTTGTTAAAATATATCTATGACTGGTCTTGTTTTGAAGAGCTTGAATTTAGATGAACAATGATATAATTTTTTTTCATTTTGGACTTATATATTAAAAATTACAACCATTTAAAGTTTTTATGATAAAAAAAGGGACGCTAGTGTTGTTAAAAAAAAGAACGTCATGCACTGCAAGACGTAGCTAATTTGGCTCCAGTTGGTTGTAGCCAAGACAAGCCGTTTATAGTAAAATATATGGCCCAAATACTACCATATGTACATAAAAAAAAAGGAATATTGCCATTACAATATATGGTACTGGTAAAACAAATCTTAAAAACATTATTCTACAAAGATTTTTTTTATTAAAAACATGTATACAAATGAATAAATAGTTTAATTTTTTTAATGTGTATCACTTAATTAAATATTTATTAATCTAGATATAATAATTTAAAATTGTAGTATCATAAAAAATAAATTTTATTAGATAACTGATAAATTAGTAAGTAATGGGTATCACTAAAATTATTATATAATTATTTTTTATAATATTTTTATATATAATGATTATGTATTTAAACCGGCACAAAACTCTTTAATTGAATGAGACGACCCTGCTTAATGATATAGCTAGGATAAGACCCATATATTAATTGTGCAAGAAAAAAGTCCACATTTAACCCCTAATTGATCTTTATAATAATCATTGATTTCACCGCTTAAACAAAATGAAGCTACCAATCAAGTTCAAATTCTCACTTGATGCTTACACAATCCCATTATGCAATGGCGTGATGGGGAACCTCTCGTTCAAATTTGGTGCTCTTTGAACCATGCGGTACGATTTACCGTCAAACGTGAGAGCAATTGAACTGAACGTTACAAGTGTATCCAAACCTATGAATTTACCCCCGCGGATTTTGTGACGGAACCCTTTTTTCCCGTCCCAGACGGATTGCATCTCAGCCCTTCTTATATTTTAACAACTTCTAATCTCAGCCGTTTATCTCTTTCACGTTTTTTCACCGTCTTCCTTCTGCGTTACCCACTTTCCCCTTTCTACTCTTCTTTTCTCGTGCCCCGTATCTTCTTCTCCATCAATCCACCACGACCCCCGCCATGTCTCTCCCCCATTATTCTTCCACGTTCTGCTTAATCCATTCTTCTTTTTCTGCTCAATCCAGTCTTCTTTCTCATGTAATTTCTGCTCAATCCACCATGAAAGGAATGTATGTCCGTCCAGTCTTCTTTCTCCCTCAATCTGATTGCATTTGAATGGTAATGCGCCCTCTATTTGGTTGTTCTCCCTCAATTTGATTGTTGTTTAGTTCTTTTCTTCTAATCTTAGATTCATTTTGTTGATGTTTTATCTTACCACTTTTAATTTAGGGTTTCAACCTTAAATCTGAATTTTACCACAGTTTTTCATATCGTTTCACTTTTCTAATTAGTTCTGTATAATTTAGGGATTTAGCTATATTGATTGAAGATCATACTTCAGAGTTTGTTGAATGTTTTGAAGAACTTGAATTATCAGAAAACTATTCAGCAGCTGAAGTTGATCTTAATAAGGCCATATCCACTTCCGAAGTTGATTTACATTATGAGAAAGATGTTACTGAGGGGGAACTGGCTGAGAATGAAGATCAACTATCTCTCCCTGATCAAGCTGCTTCAGATAATTCTGCTTCTAATCCCATTGTTGAAGTTCATGATGGTAAGTTTTTCTGTTTTATTGCTTATTCTGTTCTGCACGTCTGTACACGATTTTAAATGGTTGTGGATAATATTTTTGTGTATGATGGACTCGTTTTTTAGCTGCTTAAGATACATTTTTTTTAGTTTATTTTAGTTCTATTCATTGATTGCTTTCTTATTATCACTATTGTAGGCTCCTTATATGATCCTAAAAATAGAAGTTCATGGGAAAAGTTGGAGTTCAATTCTGTTGGGGAGTGTAGATCATTTTACGATAAGTATGCTTGCAAGGTTGGTTTTGATACTAGAGTTCGTTTCTCAAATAAGTGCAAGAAAACTGGGATTTTGAAGTATTTTGCATTCTGCTGTGTTGAATATGGATTCAAAATGACAAGTTCTTCCAATCCAAAACATCAGGAGGTGTTACCTGATGATGTTTTGCCTAATCAGTCCATAAATCCAAGGCCAGACACTAGAGTTAATTGTCAAGCTCATATATATCTTAGGTTGAATACTCACCAACATGTGTACTATATTGAGCGTTGGACTGATGAACATTCTCACTCGCTGCAACCTCAATGTCATTCTCATTTGTTGAAGATGAATAGGCGTATCACTAAATCTCAGAGTTCTTTTGCATTATGTCTTGAGAACGCTGGAATTTCTCTCCATTCATCTCATGATATAATGGGTATGTGTGCCGGAGGAAAAGATGCTCTTGGATTTGAGAAGTTGGACTTGAAAAATCATTTAAGTAGGCTGAGACAGAAGACAATGGAGCATGGTGAGGGAACATTTCTAATGGAGTATTTTAGAAGTCAACAATTTCGCTCTCCCATGTTCTACTATAATGTTAGTGTGGATACCAAAGAGTAGATTGCTAATGTTTTCTAGTCGGATGATAGAATGCGTATGGATTATTATCATTTTGGGGATGTGGTATCCTTTGATACCACCTTCAACACCAACAAAGCTTCCCGGCCTCTAGGTATGTGTTCCTTTAGTCATTGGTACATTTTTGTGTTACCTTTTATTTTATTTTTTGCTTTTTATAATTTGTTCTTATTATTTACATTGTTAAAATATGTATAATGTTTACAAAGACATTATAGACTCATTTTTCAGTGTATGGCAAACAGATTGTATATTTCCTATGCAGCTGTATTTGAACAGATTGTATATTGAACATATTGTATATTTCCTATGCAGTTGTATTTGTTGGTCTGAATCATCACCGGAAGTCATGCATATTCGGTGCTGCTTTGTTATACGATGAGACAATTGAGTCATTTGTTTGGCTGTTCAAAACTTTTTTGACATGCATGATTGATAAGAGTCTGTTGACAATATTGACTGATTAGGATGCTGCTATGGCTGGTGCAATAAAGCTTGTATTCCCTTCTAGCTTTCATGGGTTATGCACTTGGCATTTGATACAGAATAGAATGAAGAATCTTTGTCTTATTGTCTATAAAGGATTGAAGGATGATATTAAAAAGTTAATGTATCATGTTTCTTCAGAAGATGAATTTGAACAAGTATGGATTTCAATGATTAAATCTCATTTTCCAAGCAAAGAGCCTTACGGCCATAGTTGGCTTCAGAGAATAATGACAAGAGGCATCATGGTCAAGTGCTTGGACAAGGTTGCACTTTTGGTGGTAAGATCTACTCAACTTTCTGAATCATTCAATCATATTTAAAGGCATATTTGTAGCCAGGATACAAGCTTGATAAATTTTTTGCTCAATTTAATGAGCTAGTTAATACCAAGAGGCGTGATGAACTGAAGTGTCAGTTTGATAATCTTCGATATGCTCCTTTGAATGAATTCTCATACAGCCCACTTGTTTGCCAAGCTGCTGAAATCTATACTAGAAATATGTTCAAGACATTCCAACAACAATTTTCGAAGAGTTTTTCTTATGTTTTGCAACCTTTGGAAGGGGCTTCCACTTCATCTCAGAGGCGATTCCAAGTTCAACGTGATCTTAATGATGTGAAGTTGGATAAGTGGGAGGTGTTTGTTGATATTGACAAGACTATCCTTGAATGTTCTTGTCATCTATTTGATTCTCTTGGAGTTTTATGTTGTCATCTATTGTGTGTCATGCACTTTCTTGGTGTCTCTGGTTTTCCAATTCTGAGGCGCATTCCAGAGCAGTATATATTGTCACGTTGGACTAAGAAGGCAAAGGCTATTGATGATTACCTATTGCCACGTACATCCATTGATGTTCATATTCCATTGGAGGATCGTGTCTCATTCAGTTGTATGGAATTTTATAAAATTGCACGCTTAGTTTGTGATTATGATGACACTTTCAAGATTCTACAGGAAGATCTCAAGAACATGTCATCAAAGTATCATAATCTTTTAATGGAGAGAAGTGTAATTGAAGCAACCTCTTCATCTGCTTCTGTTAATGGTAAAGTTATTTTGTTTGCTGTTAGTGTTTTTATACTTAATTTCACTTCTTTAATCTGATTGTTTTGTACTTTTATGTTGTTTTCAGCAGCATCTAGTAACTCTGTTGTAGTAACTCACACTCTGAAGGTGAAGGAAAATCCTGTTAGGTCGAGGTCAAGATTGAAAAGCAGTCTGGAGCTAAATTTGAGCAAACCAAAGAAAAGGAAAATAAAAGAGAAAGATTCAACTCAACATGGAAAGGACTTCATTGAATTCTTATAGTTTTTATATTTTCTCTTTGTAAAACAATGGAATGATACTCAAATGTTTTTCCATTTTTATAGTTTGAAATGGTCTTTAAAGATTGTCACTAAACCATCCACGCTAAACATCACTTTCCTTGTGTTTAACGTATCCATGACAACTTATTAACGTTTCCATCTGATGCTATAAAACGTTTCCACGATTTCAGAAAAACGTGTCCACCTGATACTATAAAACGTTTCCACATTGTTTTATATACGTTTCCACAATTACATATAAACGTCTCCAGGTATAAAAACGTTTCCACAATTACATTTAAACGTCTCCAGGTCATAAAAATGTTTCCACAATTCTATATAAACGTTAAGACGATTTTATATTAACGTTTCGACAATTATATATAAACGTTTCGAATTGTAAATTAACGTTTCCATATAAACATTTCCACGACATGATTACATATAAACATGTTTCATAATAATATATGAATATTTCCACGCCACAACTATATAACGTTTCCACCTGATACTATAAAACGTTTCCACGATTTCAGAAAAACGTGTCCACCTGATACTATAAAACGTTTCCACATTGTTTCATATACGTTTCCACATTTACATATAAACGTCTCCAGGTCATAAAAACGTTTCCACAATTCTATATAAACATTTCGACGATTTTATATTAACGTTCCTCAATTTTATATAAACATTTCGGTAATTTTATTTTAACGTTTCCACCTGATACTATAAAACGTTTCCATGATTTCAGAATAACATATCCACCTGATACTATAAAACGTTTCCACGATGGTATAAAGGTTTCCACTATCAAACAAACGTGTCCACCTGATAGTATAAAACGTTTCCACTTTGTTTTATATATGTTTCCATGTTTTTATATAACGTTTCCACGTTTTTATATAACGTTTCCATTATTATATATTGAGGAACATTATGCATAAACGAGCTTAAACAACTAATAGGTAATAAAGCTTGAGTGACAAACCCTTGGAAACAATAAACTGAGTGTCTGGAGTCAACTATCAGTGGAGATGGAAACGATCTGTAAAAGTAATGGACTACATCAATACGAAAACTGAACAAAAGCTGATACTTCTTGCCGAAATCAGACAGAAGTGTATAATGGGATTCTATTCAATATATCATATTATGAGTTCCTGTATATTGTATTTTTACTCCAAAAAAATACAAGCACCACTAATATTCAATATGGTTCTACTTTCATTTTCTTTTCCTGTTTGCAAAAACTCAACTAGGCTCAATTCTGCCACACCGTAACAAGGTCAAATTACAAAATATAAACAAACTAAATGCTATCAAAAGTGTCAAATCTCAATCTCCTTAGCAGCCTTCATTTTCTTTCTTCTCTTTGAAATCTTTTGACTTTTCTTTTGATACTGATCTGCGGCTTTCTTAATTTCTCCAGCAAGGATATTGTTTTCTTGTTCAAGAAGCTGGCCACATATTTGTAGTCTGAAAAGTTCAATGCCTTCTGGTTGGGGCCAACTAGATAGCCATCTCTTTTTTGTTTGCCCCTCCCAAAACTCCATCAGCTTGCACATTAGAATACCACTAGTAGTATCATTTTGCCTTGGTGCTTCTCTGCTGTCCATTTTTTATCTCTAATATCAACTTTTGTGAAAGTACTGATGAACTCTTGCATAATTTCAACCTGAATAAAACAACACAAAACCATTTTCAACAATCTGCCTAAAACAGAACACAACATATTCAATGAACCTGTATAAAATAGAAAGGTAACATGGACCAAATTCAACACAAAACAACAGAACCACATTCAATTAGTCCGCCTAAAATATAACACAGACATATTCAGCGAACTAGCATAAAACAAAACAATCATGGACTAAATTCAAGCCAAATACAAACAGAAAACTGATCACACTAATTGACCTACAGTGGCCCCCTTCACTTGGGTGCCCACAACGAACCAACGTTATAAAATTAAAACAAAAAACTATTGTACAAATCTGGTGTATCTTACCACAATTTTTTGTACTGAATCAACTTCGTGCATATGTGATTTTCCTGTGGTGTCAAGATAGTGCAGAGTACAATTGTTTATGTCTACTACGAAGCATGTCCAGTGTCTGCTCTTGATGCACGGGAAGAAAAACTGTATTGAAATTCAGTAAAAAACTCTTAATTAACTACAATTATATAATTTGCAAATTATATTTGAATTTTAATGTTTGGAACTAAACATACCATGCTGCAGGATTTTATTTCTTCAATCCTATTTCCCCAGTGTGGATGTCTTTCAATAAATCTGAGCAATGTTTTCTTTCCTTTGAACACTTTCATTTGACAAGCTCTCTACAAATAGTCATGCATATGGAAATTGGTTATCTTTTAGAAAACAAAAATAGTTTACAATGACAATAAAAGTTAAGGAATTTAATCTTACAATGATGGTGCTAGGAAACCAAAATCTCTTGCGTTCATCGAGGTGAGTATGGTTTAAGTAGTTGATGATCATCAACTACAAGGTCAGATACCTCATTTTCTCCTTCAAGACTCATCAACTCTTCTCTTCGAAGACTTATTTCACCATCATCAACCATCACCGAATCCCTTTCAACAAACATTCGTGTAAAACAATGTAAAACAATAGAACATACAAAACAGATTGGAAAGCTTAAAAATTAAAAAAAATAGATGCAAATTACAAAATAAGAAGATACTGAATAATTTGATTTCACAAAGTTTTAAAATACTTACAAGTTCTCCTCCCCATAGAATGCATAATGCCCTAAATCGAGCTCCTCTTCTCGTGCATGCGGGGATATCTCCAGTGCAATAATGAAATTTCACTTTTTCGGTTGCTTTCCGTTTTCTTTTGGACTTATCTGTTACGCCTCTAATTGGATATGAACCACAACATCTTCATCCACCCTCTTTTTCTTCTTTCTTTTATCTTGTTCATAATCTTCAGTTTTTGAAGGAGTAAACCTTTGAACAGGAAATTTATTTCTTGTTGATTTTCTCTTTTGTTGTCCTTCTGCAACAACTATTTCTGCACATTTCTCCACCTCAACATCCTCACTCCTCTCTGCTGCTCTGATTCATCTATAACCCCCGTTTCAGCAACATTTTCAACCCCTTCATCCTCATCCATCGCTTCACCCCCAACCCTTTGCCATTTTTCCTCTTCCCCTGCTTCAGCCCCAACCCACTGCCCTTCTTCCTCTTCAACCCCAGCCCTCACCCCATATTCCTTATCCCCCTCTTCAGCCCTAACCCTCACCCCTTCATGCACATCTTCTGTTTCAGCTCCACCCTTCACCCCATATTCCTCATCCCCCTCTTCAGCCCCAACATTCACCCCTTCAACCACATCTTCCTCTCCAACCCCAGCCCTCACCCCATCTTCCTTATCCTCCTCTTCAGCCCCAACCCTCACCCTTCATCCACATCTTCTGTTTCAGCTCCACCCTCACCCCATCTTCCTCATCCCCCTCTTCTCCTTCCTTTTCCTTTATATCCTTAAAATACTTCACTATCTTGTCTTTGACTTCATCAAATTTCCTAACATTTTCTTTAATAGATTCTACAATATCATGACTTTCCTTCAGCAACTACAATCAAACAAATGATTTTTATGTGTCAAATTGAATCATAGAGATGGTTAAAATCAATTAAATTAATAGAAACAATAATGCAAACTTTAAAATTACCTGATCAAGAAATTCAACTCCAGTTTGATTTGTAGAATCCACTTGCACATCAACCAGCTGAGCATTCTCAATTCCACCATTTTTGTCAGCCATTTTATTTTTCTAAGACATCTTGTCTTTGTCCACCATGTAATAGTTGGTGGTATCAAATCACAAGTGTCATTTGGACCACCAACTAAACTGTCCAGCAAGTGTGTCTAGAAATAATAACTTAATATTTAGTATGTCTAACTAATAAATGTTGAATGTATTTTTCTATTTTGAAAGAAAATTACCTGCAGAAAATGGAAATCTCCATCAAACGACCCATTAGTTTTCTCAAAAGCACTGAAGATCTTTTCAGCCACATATTCACACCAATCATATTGCTTGATGGTGTTCAAATTTCTTAAAGCATTACATAACTGTTTCACAATAACTCTATTGCTTGAAGAAGGATGAAGCAAACTACCAACAACAATAAGCACAAAAATCTTCACATATGGAACAACCTTCTTAGTAGTCAATATTCTACTAGAAAGATCAGATAACGTCACTCCACCTTTAGCACCTATTGCAATTCGCATCTCCTCTTCAAGAGCACTTATTTGCTCATTTGAGACACCGCTGCCATCAATCTTCCTACCACCAATGGGCAACTCATAGACTCGATTCACATCTTCCTTAGTGATGTGCAATCGTCTATCACCCGACAACATGAAACCTTTTCTTTGATGGTCATAGTTCTCATACATCCAGTTCTTTGTCAATGGATTCAAAACCAGCTGATCAACATGTAAGAATGCACCAAATCCTACATCTACAATTGCTTTCCTTTTACGCCCCCGTAACTTATCAGTTTTAAGAGCTTCAATAATCGGCATAATTCTAGAAGTTGTCCCTCTAAAGCGTGATAGTTGTTGTTCATTCATCATGACTGTATTCAAATATGCATACAACTTTCATGTATTAATGAATCAATTTTGGAAGAAGATGGACACATATAAGCAACGATATTGTAAATGAAATTATGAAGACAGAAAAAAAGCAAGTCGTCATCTGATTATAAGAGTCGGCTGATTTTCATGATACTACAACTTTTTCAGAAGCTCTAGTTTTTCATTTATTAAAGCCCAAACACACAAATTGAACCTACAATAATCAACCATTGGGAGCTTGATCGACAATACTCATTTTCGGCAAACCACAAATTAATATCCAAACTTATTATCAATGAACCAACCAATCCAGCAAGCAAACAAGTAATTAGGAGTCTAGGAAGAAGGCTCACTAATGCAGTGTCAAGCAGGTTTCAGAACAATCACTTTACTTAGAACTACTAACTAGGCTGGTAACCTTTTTTTTTAGACACTTGTTCACGATATCTTCAAACCAAAAGAGAAATCCAGAATCCACCGTCGTTAATGTTGTCAAGAACATGACCAAAATCTATGCAATATAGAACAAAATTCAAAGGATTTCAGAAATTAGGGTTGTACCTGACTCGTGGCTTATGCAGGTCGTGATTTGTGGCTGACTAATTCAGTTGATAGAAGGCGAGGAGATAGAGAAGGCTAATTCAATTGATAGAAGGCGAAGATAGAGAAGGAAGACCCAAAGGAAGAAGAAGAAGTACGGCTTTACCTATCTCACGCCGGTGCGGTGGTAGTTTCTCCTCCTCTGTTTCTTCACGTCTATGCTCAGGAGGAGAATGAGAGAAGAGGGATGAAAACAAGGGGGGAAGCCAGGAAGTGGTTGTTGGTGGTGGCGATCAGGATTCGGCTTGGAGAACGGGAGACGGGGAACGGGAGAAGCGACAGAAAGTGAAGACGGGAAAGAGAAAGAGATTGACTCGGTCAATCTAATAATCTAATCTTTACCGTTCATTGTTATCAACGGTGGAGATTGACTTCGTCAATCTCATGGAAATAAGGCTTCCGTCCCAAGATTCGCGCCCGAATTTACCACCATAAGTATAGGTTGGGAGCTTCAACCATAAAGCCATGGATTGTAAAGAAACTCGGCGAGTGAACTAGGTTTAGGTATTCTTTTTCGAGCTTCAATTCTTTGTTAAAAGAAATTCGAGAGAAAAGATGGAACAGGATGACATAATAGATAGTGGTAGTGGGTATGTATGCACAGTACCAACTAGAACAATGTTACTTATAATATTAAATGTCACAATCACTTTATAGGTCCTCTAGTTCTTATTCATCTGACATGCCAAAAATCTTTGATGGAACAATCTAAAGAAGAGTTACTAAAAATTTTATACTCCACTAAGGGACTTAAACATGTTTATTGAAAACTTAAGCATATTTATGTGATTCTTAACATGGACCTCACCCAATGTTACCAAAATCCCATCCAAGGGCCAAGCCTAAGCCACCCTCGAGCGGGTGGCCAACCGGTTACCAAAGCTTAAAGGATTTAGAGTTGTAATCTGAATTGAAATTGTGGTACTGTAATCGAGAGAGAATAATTTGAATGCTTGTATACTTTTGATATCAATGTACAACCAGAACGCCTCTATCTACCAATACATATATACTGTTAATAATAACAGATTTATCTATCTAAAGCTAGATTTTCTATTTACAATATCTCAAAGAATCTAGGATTTGTTAAACAAAATATTAACAAACTTACAAGAATATCCTAGATACAAACTAAGCATATTCATTAATGATGGAACTAAATAACCATGGGCTGGGCTTATAAACCAGCCCCAACAAAGCTACAATTCTTTGTGACAAATCTTAACATTGTGGTTCCTGGCCATACACACCCTGGTTAGCCAGCCAAACACTCCCTAGATTCCCCGGCGGTCGCACTCTATATTTCAAGGGTCCCGGCCCCGACCGACAGTGATTTTGATCATAAATACCTGACACACAGGGCGCACAAGTGACTCGTCCCCTCGTCGTAGACCTACAACTTGCATCACCGATCAATTCTTAGATCTAACAGACAATACTAATTACCACTAGATTGGATGTGTGACAAGTCACCAAAAAACCTTTCTATTGGTAGAGCGGTGGATGACATCGGCCCTGGCATCCAACTGGTTGTAGACCTGCATCATCTACCCGGCTCCCTATCGTCCTCCCTGTCATCACCTAGCTTCATTCAAGAGATAAGAAAACCCACATTAAGGATTATACACTAACAGTAGCACCATGCATTTTTTAATGACATTATCCCTGATTCAAGACATGGTATGTTGATCCCTATGTGTTATGTTACGATTATATTATCATAGGGATCACATTTTAGAAAAAAAACTTTAACACCAAGCCAGTAGCTAATTTTCTTTTGTACCGCTTTATTCTCTCTCTACTTCTTAGTCTTACTAATAAACTAGCCAAAATGCAATACCTAAATCATCATGAATAAGGGATTTGAAACTAGTCCTAAAGTTTGTGTTGTCCCCCCTCTTAAACTAACTCGCTCGAGGCTTTGATTTCCACTTGATGACATCCTTTTTGCGTAGCTACCTTTCTAAGAAGCGTGAATCTTTCTTGTAACTAGGACTTCAACAAATGCCATAAAGATTGTATCATAATTTATATCATTAAATCAATGCAGTTCTTGATGGAGAAAGTAACCATTTATTCCACTTTCAATGTCTATGGTACAAAATTGCAATTTACCTATAACATGAGCATACTGTATGTTCAGTTCATGAGTAGTAAAAAGATCATACACTAATGAGTATGAATCCAATAGTTTTCAAAGGAGGGCAATGAATGAAATACTCTATTCATTATGGACTTGAACTTCACCAAGGGATGGTATATATTGGTCAAAATGGGTACAAGAAAATATCCATTAAGATACTTAGATAGGGGGATCCTTTTGATTTTGATCCGAATTCTTGATAGAAATATAACATGTTCATAATCAACCATTATGTATATGCACTTAAGGTACAAAATCCCACATACAATACCAGACCTTTTGAGATAAAATGTTGCTTGCGTGATTAACAAAGCTTTTATCATTACACTTTAGAATCTATCATGTTAGGGAAATGATTCTTGATGTGATCAATTGATGGATGGGAGTATTATTGTGTTGATGTACGCAAACTTTCATGAAAAAAGGGGGAAATACAATAATGATAGTGTTCTCAAAGGCACTTAAGCACATTCTCCTATTATTGTCAAGCAAGATACCAATGATGACAATGATAACTCGATAACAGATGGAAACCTGAAACGTCATTCATGTACGAAGGGGGCGATATAGACCGATAGAGAACTCTCTCAAAGGGTTTCACTCTTCTACGTGGGGGAAAACGAAGAAGATTCACCGGGTGCACAACCGATTGTGGATGACAACAAGGAATCAAGTGGGAACATGCATGCGGAATCGGATGTGAACAACCAACTAGATGACGAAGGTTTATAATGAATGGAAAACACAATAGAGATGATTTAAGCATATGATTTCGTTGGATTTAGACTGGAATGTTACTTTTTGTAATACTAAAAGTAGGCTCCAAGTAAGGATGAATACAATTTTAAATAAACCTGGAAATTTTGGTCAATTTGTCGGGTTGAGATCAACCCTAACTTTATCCATTTAAAATTCATTAACAAAACTCAACCCACAAGTAGATGGGTCAAAAATCAGGGCCCTAACATAATGTGTTTAAAGTTTTTCAACCCTTACCCAACCCATTCTATCCATTTTAAGTAAACAGTAGCCTCATATTACTTAACAAATCAATTGTTGAAACATCATGCATGCACACCTATAAATGTCATGCATGGAGGCCAAGATAGTTAATAAAAAAAAGGATTAAACATGTAGAAAGAAACAACACCGGTAATGCATATAATGAGAAACAGATCATAGGTTCATACCTACATATAACACATGTAAATGAGAAGACCAGTAGTTTGTTTTGGAATGACGAACACGTATAGAGGGGTGGAGAAAGAAATACAGTAGAGTAGAGAATAAATTAAAAGATAGAGTTCAAATGTTCAAGTGAAATTACAAAGCTTTTTTTCTAACTTACAAAGAAAGGCTATTAAGATATGAATTGGAGAATATGGACAATGGACTTAATTTTGGCTTAGTAGTATTATTTCAACATTGGCTCATAAACATTTTATAGTCTACTTTTTTAAAAATTTATCATAGTTTCATTTATTTTTTATTCTTAACAAATATATGTTTAAGTCGGCTTGGGTCATGAGTTTAGATCCCTACATTAACTTAACCCACACAAGTAACTTATTACCCTAACCGACCCAAAAGATAAATGAGTCAATAATCAAGATCATAACCTGTAAAAGTATGAGTTGGGTTCGGGTTGGGTTCGAGTTGGGTTTCAGGTTAGACCGAAATTGCCAGGTTTAGTTTTAAAAGTTCAAGTGTTAGTTAATATCGAGTATGCGAGTCAAGTACTAAGTTGTAGGTTAATGGGGTTTCAAATGATCTTTTGTATGTACTAATCTAATGAATAGAAAGTGGTTGTTTTTTCAAGGGAAAAAAACAATGATAACTGTGTTTCTTAAAGGACTTTTATTGGTTCAAACAATAAAAGTGCAGTCTTAGAAGAACATGATAAATATGAATAGTATTATTAATAAGTACTTTTCTTGAAAAGGTATTTTTTGGATAGTGACATACTTTTATGTCCCAAAACAATTTATAACCAATTATATAAATTAAATGTTTTTAGTTTGATAGTTTATGTCTATTACTGTCCTGTGTCATAAACTGTAAGATCTTAAAAGAAAAAAAAAAACTATTAACTTTAACTTTTTATGATATTACAAATCAAGAACATTGAATAAACTGGTGTCTTTCCTCAAAGGACAAGGTACATGAATCAAAATCAATGTATGAAGATTGACATAAAACTATTACATAAAGTCACCATTATGTTGCTTGCGAGGTGTAGATGGGGAAGAGAAAGAGTGACAATGTACGGATATGAAAAATCAGACGGCATATGCAGGGAACAGGGCAGTGCGATTCGTACAATTGGAATTTGTGCGTTTCGTACATTGAATTGGTATATATATCATGTTTGTTAGCTGAAGCGAGAGGTGCGCAAATAGAGCGTCATGTGAATTCTTCTAGTACACACATCAAATCAAACTCATACAGTATAACTACAGATTATTTTATAACTAAACACATAAGTATAATTTTCTTCCTCTGGACTTACCGCTTCTGGGAAAAGGGATGTCCTTCCCTCGCGCATGACTCCCGAGAAAAGGCAGCGGCTGCATTCGGACTTGGTCTAGACGTGGTATAAATGTGGCATTTTAATAAAAAAAATGTCAAATCATTATCACTGAACAAAAATTTTTAAAACAGTCACAAATATACCAACACAAAACAACCAATAATTTATGCTGTAAATATAATGAATACCGTAAACAAAGGCAGAACCAGAAAACTGTAATTAAAGGGACGAGAATATTTTAATAATATTAATTAATATTTAAAATTTAAATTTTAATAAATTAATTTAAAATTCAGTATTTTATATTATATTTTAAAAATGATATTATATATTAAATTTGACACAAAATTAAATCAAATAAAATTAGTTTATTTCCCTTTTTATTTTTAGTTTTTTTATAAAAGATTGGTATACTAAATTAATAATATGAAAATAATATAGAACAATAGTTTTAAACTAGTAATGTTTTTTTTTAATTTTTTATTCAGATACGGATAAATAGTCTCTTAAAACTACAAATATTAAATTTAAATTTATGTTTTTGAATTTCATTAAATAATATTTAATTGAATAGAATATATTGTTTTAACTACAAATATATATTTTTAAAAATATTTATCAACAATTAAACAATATATAATAATAAAATTATAAGTGAATATATATATATTCGTTTACAGTCAATTATTTATTATTAAAAAATTGCTTTTTCATTTCAATGATATTATTTATTCCATTAAAAATTAAAATAATGTAAGTATAATACATTTAAAATGTTATATTAATACTAATATATAATCCATAAAATTATATTTTTATATATAACATCTAATATATTTGCACTAAATACAATGGTTTATTTCTTTATATTTTGTAAATTATTATAAAAAAATTATTTATAAATTAATATGTATACATATTATAAAGGAAAATTACATCGCTCACCCATGACGTTTAGCGAAATTACACAGCCCACCCACGAGGTTTCAAAAATTATTTTGCCCACCCATGTGGTTTCCACAATTTTACATCCAGCAACTTTATACGACAATTTGTTTGAATTTTGTGTATATATTATATGTTTAAGAATATTAATTTCATTTCAACTTCATATATGTTTTATGTTTTTTTATAATTTTATGGGAAAATTCATGATATACCCCTGTTTTCTTTCGTAATTCACAATATACCCCTGTGATTTTCGTAATTCAACTTTAAACATGCTTAAACATTGTCCAAAATTGATGAAACTTTACATGGACGATGCTAAAGTGTTATATTTTGGTCCAACGTCAAATTTGAAGTTTTTTAAGCTCACATGTGACCTGTGGGACCCAATGAATATGTGACTGTTCATTGGGTCCCACAAGTCACATGTGAGCTTAAAAAACTTCAAATATGATATTGGACCAAAATATACACTTTAGCATCGTCCATGTAAAGTTTCAACAATTTTGGACAATATTTAAGCATGTTTAAAGTTGAATTACTAAAACCATAGGGGTATATTGTGAATTACAAAAGAAAACAGGGGTATCTCTGTGAATTTTCCCTAATATGAATGATTGTTACGTACTACACACGACACGAGGGGTCACAAGGACCGTATTTTTTGAAAGGCAAATTCGACGGAACGAGCCGGCTGCACTTACCATTGCACGGAAGAAGATTATGTGGCAGTCCAGTCACATGATGACTGGACTGTTGATGTGGCACATATGGTGAGAAAAATATTTGTTTTAATTTTAAATGGTTGTAATTTTTTATATATAAGTCCAAAATGAAAAAAAATTATATCATTGTTCACCTAAATTCAAGCTCTTTAAAACAAGACCAGTCATGGATATGTTTGATAACTTTGAAAAAAAATTATTTTATATGTGCATGATGATACACTAAAATGATAATATGATTTACTAATTTTGATATTATGATTCATTAAATTGATATTATCATTCATTAATTAATAAGTTGTGAATTAGATTTCAAATTTTAGAACCGATAAAAAATCATTATTGTTTTGTAGTGTATTATTATTGTTATATGGTGTATTTTAAACCTTATATGGCGAATCACGTATTTTTCATACATACCAAATATTGTTTTGTGTTGTATTATTGTTTAATTTTTTTATTTTTATATATTTGCGTTGATATTTGATATGATTCATTAACTTTGATATTTGATTCATTAAAATTGATAATATGATTCATTAACTAATAAGTGGTGAATTAGACAACAAACTTGGAACCGATAAAAAATCATATTGTTTTGTAGTGTATTCTTATTGTTGTATGGTGCAATTTAAATCTTCTATGATGAATCATGTATTTTGCATACATACCATATATTGTTTTGTATTGCATTATTGTTTAATTTTTTTTATTTTTATATGTTTACGATGATACACTAAAATGGAGATATGATTCATTAATTTTGATATTATGATCATTAAAATTGATATTATGATTCGTTAACTAACAAGTGGTGAATTAGATAACAAACTTCGAAACTAATAATGGATCATTATTGTAATGCATTATTATTATTATTATTGTTTTGGTGTATTATTATTATTATTATATGATGTATTATAAGCCTTATATAGTGAATCATATATTTTTTTTAAACATACCGATTTCAAAACACATAATGAATCATTATTGTTTTGTAGTGTATTATTATTGTTGTATGATGTATTTTAAACTATATATAGTGAATCAAGTATGGTTGATATGTACAGATATATACATATAAAAAATATAAAATTTTAGAGTTATTAAAACATATCTATGTCTGGTCTTGTTTTGAAGAGCTTGAATTTAGATGGACAATGATATAATTTTTTTCATTTTGGACTTATATTTAAAAGTTATTGTAACACCCAACTACCACCGTACACATAACATTAAACTGCAGCGGAAAATTCAACTCATTACATTGCTTAATTCAATGGTGTTACACGCCGTTAACCACCCACGTGGCTAACAAGGCTAATACATAAACATTGTACCGGTCTGATGGGCTAAATTCCCGAGCGACTACACAATACTTTCCCCTTCCATTAACAACAACCACATCATACACCTTTCAACTATACCGAGTGTTTATAACCTGATGCCGACAACAATATCGGTCTTACTACACCTACTGTATATATATACACATAAATGAATACCCACGTACGATGACTACCCCGTCCTACTCTCGAACGGCTTCCAGCTCTCTGTACCTGAAATAGGAAAAGAAGAGAAAGGGTGGCCCCCAAGGGCTCAGCACCTTTGCTGGTATGGTAATCCCGCAGCCCACATGCTACCGGGCCACGCACAACTAATTGTCGTCTTAGCATGCAGTTGATTATATTTAAATCATGCATACAAGCATAAATAAACATACAACACATAACATTTCGCCTCAATGGGCTCAACCCATAACCAACACATCCACACTTAACCAACCATTCAATGATTCCTTAAACCCTAGAGTGGCTCTCCTCTAAAACGGAGCTACTTCCTTAACGAACGACATGTACCCATTAATCGGGTTATCCTTAAACGCCTCTTGTCACAACTGGGATTCATTTCCATGATCCACACACTCCATATCCTACAACATATCTCATTCCTCACATAACAAAAACATAACAAACCTTTTTGTTTCGTCGTACACATGACAACATCACAATCATTTTAAACACCTGACGTATACTCATCGTAGCATAGCAAGGGAATTTGCATAGCACAACACCAATACATAACACCGTAAATGGTTCTCACAAGGAACCTTCCACCATAGTTAGTATACATAGTGAGCCTAGAGATTATTACCAATCCCATGTTAAGCTCGTTACAACCTCGTTACCGTCCGGTTATATAGAACGGTTAACTTAACCCAAGGTGTGTCGGATATAGTAATCCCAAGCACACCGAATAACATTCGTATGCCCCTGTGGCCCGACGTGAGTCAGTAACTAGCTTTGGATAAGCTAAGGGAAGGTAGAAACCAAATTGGAATACCACCTATACATACACCAAGAGAGCCGAACCTGATATGATATCGACTCCCGTCCATCACACGCGTGGCCGGAACAACCGGACTCCTCACCCCCCATTAGTACATATACACTTATAAATAAGTAGTTAGAGATCCATTATGGAGCCTACCACATCCACACACCATACGGTATCATAACCGAGTTAAGCACACAAGGGAGGTTCACACACTTGCATACAACAACAATATCCAACTAACTCACACATAGCCGTGGTTAGCACGTTCCCAAGGTTTGGGTCGTCAACTCCGAATACCGATCACTCATGTGTCCTAGATTTGGTTAGCTAAGGTTTAACACAATTTGAGGTTTAAACGGTATCGGAGGCCAATTTCGCCACATAAATGAATTACTGTAAACTCATTACATGTTTTTATCTTACAAGGTGGCAACATTCAGAAAAACACTTTGGCATACAAGCCGGTGTAATCGGTAGGACACAGGTTGCAAGAAAACCATACCTGTACCGGAGTCCACTTTACCACGTCCACTTATGTTCCTCGAGCGATTCTCGAACAACTGTTAACATCACATGTGTTTTTATTAACATCGGGTTTGCTTGATTATTTAATGTCTAATGCTTAACTTTCCCCGTTAACTTAGTTACATAACTTTACATTTTAACTTGTTTTACTTTTACACTTTGATTTCAACTTTTCACCCACTTAATTGCCACTTAAAACTCACCTAACATGTCCTTAACAACCTTATAACATCATTACCTATCAATCCCCATCATTACATATCATTTCATAACCTTAAACATTTAAATTATCTTACTTAACTTAATCTCTTAAGTCCTTTTATAATTATTTTCTAATCACCAATACTCTCTTAAGGGCATACCACTAATACCACTCAACATTCTTAAAATTTAATTTAATTAATTTTTTTTTTAAGGTCCGACCGACCCA
Source organism: Limonium bicolor (assembly GCA_023374045.1). Taxonomy (NCBI): domain Eukaryota; kingdom Viridiplantae; phylum Streptophyta; class Magnoliopsida; order Caryophyllales; family Plumbaginaceae; genus Limonium; species Limonium bicolor. The sequence goes on along the minus strand of CM041776.1, from coordinate 399,575,853 downwards.
CCGACCGACCACCCCCTGGGGTAGGTCGGCTGCAGAGATCATCTAAGTTCACAGTTTCTGCCCGACCGACCAGACTGGGGTCGGTCCCCTGGGTAGGTCGGCTGCAGAAACTTCCCATACATTGTCAAACTTTCTCCAAATTTTTCCTCAGCCTCCTAATGTGTTCTAACATCATTTGACCTCAAACCACACCTTTAGCCATGTACTAAACTCTTTAAATCACACACCAAAACCATCTTATCATTCACAAATTCCTTACAAAATTCTTAGCACTTGGAATGTTTTCTCCTTAAGATTTCTAGGTGGTATTTCACCTATAATGACCACTATCCAAGGTGTTTCCTCTACACCTTAACATCATCTCTCAAACTCTTTTCTTACTAACTAAATCTCCTTTTCACATTACCTAAACATCATTTCTTCCTTGTACATCAACATTCTCTCAAACACACATTGAATTCCTAGAACTTCCAAGATAACACCTAAATCCTTGCATCACTCTAAATCACCTTAAACATGTTTTCTCCCAAGTAAAACATTTGTTCACCTTTAACACTTCCTAGTTCACCAAAACCATTTAAAACACTTAGAACTTCTTACACATTTCCCAAATTTGGCCATAGCTTCTCTTGTATATACTCACATCCAAACTCTTAGGTTTTTACCTTATTTCATTCAAGAACACCTAAAATCCATCCAACACATTTTTGCACACAAACCTCACACATTTAGCACTACATCAATATAGTGCATAACTTAATTGCTTGGCACTTAGGCCCTTAAATAACTTGGCTCTTAGGCCCTTAAATTGCAATAACCTTAAACACTGAATTTCCACAATATATAAGCCTTTGACCTGCAATTACACACACCAATACATATTCCTTAATTAAACTCCTTGAGAGCATTTTACTAGCTCATTCACCATTGGCTCCTTAGATCATTTTAATAAGCAATATAAGCTCTTTCTCCTAAGGCATTAAACCACATTGAGATAGCATATTGACCTCTTTTCCACCCAACTTCTTTCTTGTTTCCTCTTAAAACCGATGAGGCATTTCTTTCCTTGTCAACTACTAAACAATGTACCAACATTGAAATGAGTATATAAGCTTTATGCTTCATCTCATTGTAAACCCTAGGTTTACATTATTTCAAAAACATTAATGTAGTGTTTTACCTTGATTTTTGAAGGGAGTTTGAATGTCTATGAAGAGAGGACTCCACCTAGTCCATAAGAGATTGGAATGAAGCTAGGAAAAAGGTAATATAATGACTCCATTAAGAGTGATTTTCGGACATGACAAAACATGAAGGAAATGTCATTTTTCTTTGAGTTTCCTTACCTTGAAGCAAAGGAGAACAAGAATATGTGAAAAGGTGAGCTCAAGCTCCTCCCATGGTGATTCCTCTTGGCACCGAAATGGAGCTCTTGGGATTTTGAAAGGATAGAATTGAAGAGCTTGATGAGAGGAAGAGATTGGTGGTGTTTGTTTTTGATTTGAACAAGTGAGCTTGGAATTATTGCCAATGGAAGGTGGAGCTTTGGTGAGCACTATTCCAAATCGTAAATGGAAGAAGAAGAGAGGTTGAATAAGCCTTGCAACCGTGGGAAATGAAGAAGGAAGGGAGAATGAGATTGTTTTGCTTTTTGAAGATATTTATAACTTAAAGCAAATAGTAACCTATGAGTCACCTTTATTTACTTAACAATTTAACATGTTTGGTGACTCATTCTACCAAAAACTGGCCCCCTCCCCTTATTATTAGAAGGGTATAATAGTCTCTGTTGACCAATTTAATTACTTATAACATTATATGTTACAAACTAGCTTATAAAAATCACTATTCACAAAAACAAGGCACATAGAAGTGAAATTTTGATTTCCCATTGATATAGCCACCCAAATGTGATACTATATAGTACCCATGTTAATTAAAGAGTAATGATGGACATTTAGCCATTCAAAACTCATTTACAAGACAATTTTTCAAAAACGTGCTTTAAGACTCCTTAAAGCACTTTTTGTGTTTTAACTTGTTTTCAAGCTTGGTTTTCTTGGTAATTGATTTAATATGTTCATTAACATATTTATAAGGTATAGATATGACCATTAGGTCTTATACAAATTTATCCCAAGCTTAGAGCACATTTTTGCTCTTATTGACTTTAAGGTATTTTCTTGTGTTTTGTTTGGTTTCATTGTCTACCAAAGTTCCTAAGGACTTAATTAGCCTTATAAAGTCATAATTAAATATTATCAAGTCTTGGTAGGCTCTTTGGGTCCTAACCAAGTTCACTCCAAGCTTAGAGCATGTTTTTGCTCATAACGTGCTTCTTAGGTTTTATTGTGTTTTACCATGGTTTAAATGTTTCATTTATGTTATAAGGAACTTTTAGCCTTAAATACCATAGTTTAACATTTACACAACATACCAAGGTTTGGGGTATTTCAATCTACCCCCCTTAAAAGAACTTCGTCCTCGAAGTTCACCTTCCTCGCATCATTGGATTAGAATACGGGAATTACTTATAGCCAAAAACTTCCATTACCAACCACCCTTTCCATCCAACCTCGGACTTAACGGTCCGGGCAACATATCCACATTATACATAAAATATCATACTCACATGGTAACCTCGGACTTAATGGTCCGGGTACCTTCACCACACTTGCACCTATACCATATCCCTTAGACTCTTAGGTCCGGGTGACATAACCACATTTAGACACATAGGTCTATGTAACACAACAATTTAGACTCATAGGTCTGACAGCATACATTTTAGGAAATCAAAGTCAAATAACCCTTATCACACATACCAAACAACATGCCATAGCATGTATATCAAATAGAAATACCTTTTCCATCTCTCCATGGGTTCGAATCCCACGTTGAGTACATATACACTGTGATCCCGCAGAACCCGGTCGCGATGGACACCTTCTGGTCCCCGTTCCTTTGGGAGATCAAAACATTCACTAATTTTTAACATATATACTTCTCATGTCACCGGTCCGAAGACAAAGGCTCATACGTCCTCAGCTCGTGAGCAAGTACTACAAAAATATTCTTTACTAGGTTAAGTATAAGAAGATCTTTTATTCAAAATATTAATCGATTGTTTGAAAACACCAATTAAAAATCCTTTTGAAAAACACAACACAACTCCAAGTCCAATTATGCTCTTATATTTTTCTTAACATGGTTGTTTGTGACCACTTACAGGGAGCTTCAAGAGTCATCCAACACTGATGTGATCAGCATCAGTGTTGAGCTATCTTTCACCCCCAATTTGTGTTCGGCTTCCCTTGATCTCATGATAATCAAGTTTCACCTCCCACTTCTTTTTCAACAACAACTAATTCAAGCGTATCCCATTTCTATCTTTAAATCCTTCTAGTCATAATCATTACATCTCCAAGGAATAGAACTCCGTCTATCAATCATCACCCAAATCCAACTTAATTCAAGTTACCTAGGGAATTTAATTCTCACTAGGTTCTATGTCGGTCTCATACCCCTTCATAAATCACAACACTGTATATATATACATATATTTTTTTATCAAAATACAATACACGGTTTACATTTATGCACCGTCAGGGTTTTAGTTCCCCGGGAGTTTCTTTACTCCCTTCCACTTGTACTCTCACACACCACTGTTAACAAGATAAACACACTTCCCACAATGGTATTCGCATCTTCTGTGCGCAATTACACAATTTAACCACAAATAAATGCGTATGTTATATACCACACGCGCCAAACATCATAACAAATCATTTTGTGCTATGCACAACCCCGTTCACGTACACTTGTACGGTTAAAACACACTAAGTGGTTTTGCGCTCTACCCCCCTTAAAAGGGATTACGCCCACGTAATCAATCACTAAACCTTGGCTTAAAATGTTCTGCCGTCGTGAAGTGTTTTGACTTCCACGCAGTCTATTACACAATGGATTCTGATTAGAGGATCTTAACCATATTGGCGGTTTAGTCCCTAAACCAAGAATTCGCATTGGAGTTCTAACTCATAACCGGTTTCGGTCCTGGCCTGTGAGGATTTTAGGCATTGATGACTAGCCATCCATTCATATTCACACTGTATATTCGGCATTTGCTGCATGGGCTCACTGGCCTCTGCTGCGCCATTCCGGTAATTATAGGGCTAGTTTGCCCCATTCGTTATGTTAGTGTATTGTACATCTCCAATGTATTACCATTATCTTGGAAACAATGGTTTCTCAACCGACGCATGGTATCTCTTACCCTGAGCGAATTCGGTGAGTTTCACGATTTTCCATCCACTTCTCCAGTAGCTTACAGCGTAAACTACTATGTAATTCACTTCTACCGACTTACTGTCGGTTGAGATTGAGCTACTACCTAATGTGTAGTGCTCTCTCAGTTATTTCTCATACCTGGGGTATATCTCATACCGATATTTGGCAGTTAGTGCTACCGTAGTCACTTACTGTTAATCATGTCTCCACCTTGGGGTTTGTACACGTATTCTTTCATTCCTGCGGCCTGCATTACCTATGCATCGGCCATTATAACATTATTCCTCCACAATTATCATGCTTCCGATTCCTAGCTATCCCACTTGATCATTACTGCGCAAGTGCAATGCCAAAACACTCAGTCATACAGAGTGCAGAGGCGTAAACTCTTGACAGTAATTCTCTCATGCGATTGCGATAGGAATTTACACTGTGTTTTACTGAAATTCTTATCACATAATACTTGTCACCGGCTTGCTGCTCGGTTCCTTTGCTATCATTTACTGTTGTGCCTCCACTGGGTTTAACTCATAACTCTGCTCACTCCCCATTTTATCATCTAACAATACTCACACAAACGGTCGATTATTGCGCACCGTATCCTTACTCATTATACAACATCAACTTATACTGCATCCGCTATCATATTAGCTTCCGCTATTACGCTGGGTTATCTGGCCACTTATTGGCTGATTTTTGAATATACTACTATTTTCTTGAGTCTTTATGTTTCTTGAGCGTTGTTCACTACACATTTAGCTTCACACACCTATGGTGATTGCTAGCAGACTTATTACTCTTCCTGTGTACACAACTGGTACGAGCACTTGTTTTCGTATTATTTTATTCAAATCATCCTGGGGTAATAACAACGTGGTCCATCCCACATATTTCTTGAACTTGATCACATAACTACCGCTTCTGCGGTCTCACAACATCGAGGGGTATCCCCACTCTTAATGCAGTGGTTCGCTTACCACTTTATCCACTTATACTACATAAACTTCTACAATCAATTAAATTTATAAACATATCTTGCTTATGGCTTATAAGCCTTATTTTCCTTGAGCTGGGCTCATTGTAGGCTGTCCACACATATGTACTTCTCTGTACAACATTACATGTTTAGAAGTAGTAGTGGGCTCCATGACAAGGTCGTTGCATTCCGTTTCTTTCATGGGATGCCCCTTAGGTTGTCAGTCCGTCTCCTGACAACTTATGTCTAAATGGGTGTTAATTCAACCCTTGTGTTTCTGTCATGTCATTTGTGCAACAATTATTGATGCGAACACCCTTTAAGGATTGCTCCTGGGTGTTGCTACTGGTATATTCAGTTAGCCACGCCGTTTGCGTTCTTAACCGGTTATTATCTTCTTCTGTGAAGATCAACATTTCCTGATAGTGTAGGTACTGATTCGGGAGTTTCATCCCGTTCATTGCACATTAATGTGTCCACATTAGGCATCTGTCTTGCCCTGCTTTCCAGCTATCATGTTTATCCCTGAGGATCCTTAAGACATATGCTATGTCTTTACTTAACAGTTTGTGCACTTCGCACTTCCTAACTTAAACATTCCCTTGAAAGGAATTCACTAATCCTTTTAATCTCGTTAACTTAACTGAGTTCCTTAACTTCAACCATTCATGGTAATCCTTAGCTCTTGTTTGATTTACACTGCTGACCGTAGAACGGAGTCGACTACTTCCCGTGTTTCGGACTCTACTCGTATACATATATGGGGTATCATACTAATACATTACTACTTACCCAACTAACCTATAAGTAGGTCTGTCAGGCCCACATGCTCCTATCGGAGTGCGGTCGTCCCACAACACAGTTGGTACACTTGTAGTGTCCGTCACACGCCTAGGTGAAGTATTCTGTTGTCAACTCCCTTATATTGTCCCGTGACAATATTCATTCCTTGCTTCCCGAACTTAATCGAGGGAAGGTTTATCCACTGTTGTATCCTTGTCAATTGCCCCTGGTTTCACTGGTTTGGTTTAAAAGAAGGTCGGAAAGAAGTGTTGGTTTGAAAGAAAATCTGGTTTGAAAAGAAAGGTTTGAATAAATTTAGGTTGAAAGAAAAATTTTCATGGTTCACACATCTTCTTACCTTAGCCAAGTCTAGCTTCTTGCTGACTGGTGTACTTCCAATTACAGAGGTTAGGCTAACAGGCCCTCCCACTGTTATGACAATCACATTTAACTTTATTGCACTTCTCCAAGTATTTTGTAGTGGTTATAAATTTCCCGAATAGCCCTGTTATAGCAGCACTTACTATGGCAAGTGCGCCATGCTAACTGGCTATCGGTTCACACACATACGGTTGTGGTATGTTTTGACCCATATTGTCATCAGTGGCCTCGTTGGCCCTCACTGATCTTACTGTCTTGATAATAACTCCCCTAGGTGACTTCTCACGATCTCACATGATAACTATCAACTAGGTGTTTCTCATTCTGGGGAGACCCCTTTTACTTAATATTGTATCCTCTTGTAGCCCGTTCCACGTACTTGTCGTGGTTGCTGAGACTTGTCTCTTGTTTGGGCACTACGTTGTAGCCCCTTGCCGGTTGGTACACCGTGGGTGTATTATTTATCAACTGTGGTCCCGTAGACACTCGTCTCGGTTTCACTAATCCACTTCTTGCCTGTTGCACGATCAGTGCGTTGCAAGCTGGTTATTCTCGACTGCTCGGCATGTCGACCCAGGTTGCTGGAAATTCTATTCTTTTATACACAAGATTCTTCATTCCTCGCTATTAAATGCGGTTAACATTGTTCGGATGGAGACCGTCTCCAGGATTCCCAGTTTTCTGGATCTACCGTATGACAGTTTTCCGTACCCTTGAAGGTATTTTAATAGCAGCCAGATCGGGTATTCCGAGTAAGAGTGGACTTCCATCTCTCTGGCGTCCTTTCCCAAGTATAAAACAGGGATTGTGGAGGGCGGGAAGGATACTGTAGGTGTATTCAAGTGTTCCTTCTAGGTATCTCGCAGTTACCCTTACCCTAGCGATCTCTCACCGCTCTCAACACTCAACAAGAATCCTAAAATCGTAACTTCTAACTCGGCCTAAAACTCGTCAACTCTCTTCATCAGAGCGATACTTCGCTCTGATACCACTTTTTGTAACACCCCAACTACCACCGTACACATAACATTAAACTGCAGCGGAAAATTCAACTCATCACATTGCTTAATTCAATGGTGTTACACGCCGTTAACCACCCACGTGGCTAACAAGGCTAATACATAAACATTGTACCGGTCTGATGGGCTAAATTCCCGAGCGACTACACAATACTTTCCCCTTCCATTAACAACAACCACATCATACACCTTTCAACTATACCGAGTGTTTATAACCTGATGCCGACAACAATATCGGTCTTACTACACCTACTGTTATATATAACACATAAATGAATACCCACGTACGATGACTACCCCGTCCTACTCTCGAACGGCTTCCAGCTCTCTGTACCTGAAATAGGAAAAGAAGAGAAAGGGTGGCCCCCAAGGGGCTCAGCCCTTTGCTGGTATGGTAATCCCGTGCCCACATGCTACCGGGCCACGCACAACTAATTGTCGTCTTAGCAATGTAGTTGATTTTATTTAAATCATGCATACAAGCCATAAACATACAACACATAACATTTCAGGCCTCAATGGGCTCAACCCATAACCAACACATCCACACTTAACCAACCATTCAATGATTCCTTAACCCTAGAGTGGCTCTCCTCTAAAACGGAGCTACTTCCTTAACGAACGACATGTACCCATTAATCGGGTTATCCTTATAACGCCTCTTGTCACAACTGGGATTCATTTCCATGATCCACACACTCCATATCCTACAAACATATCTCATTCCTCACATAACAAAACATAACAAAACCTTTTTGTTTCGTCGTACACATGACAACATCACAATCATTTTAAACACCTGACGTATACTTATCGTAGCATAGCAAGGGAATTTGCATAGCACAACAACCAATACATAACACCCGTAAATTGGTTCTCACAAGGAACCTTCCACCATAGTTAGTATACATAGTGAGCCTAGAGATTATTACCAATCCCATGTTAAGCTCTTACCAACCTCGTTACCGTCCGGTTATATAGAACGGGTTAACTTATACCCAAGGTGTGTCGGATATAGTAATCCCAAGCACACCGAAATAACATTCGTATGCCCCTGTGGCCCGACGTGAGTCAGTAACTAGCTTTGGATAAGCTAAGGGAAGGTAGAAACCAAATTGGAATACCACCTATATATACATAACCAAGAGAGCCGAACCTGATATGATATCGACTCCCGTCCATCACACGCGTGGCCGGAACAACCGGACTCCTCACCCCCCATTAGTACATATACACTTATAAATAAGTAGTTAGAGATCCATTATGGAGCCTACCACATCCACACACCATACGGTATCATAACCGAGTTAAGCACACAAGGGAGGTTCACACACTTGCATACAACAACAATATCCAACTAACTCACAAATAGTCGTGGTTAGCACGTTCCCAAGGTTTGGGTCGTCAACTCCGAATACCGATCACTCATGTGTTCCTAGATTTGGTTAGCTAAGGTTTAACACATATTTGAGGTTAAACGGTTTCGGAGGCCAATTTCGCCACATAAATGAATTACTGTAAACTCATTACATGTTTTTATCTTACAAGGTGGCAACATTCAGAAAAAACACTTTGGCATACAAGCCGGTGTAATCCGGTATGACACAAGTTGCAAGAAAACCATACCTGTCACCGGAGTCCACTTTACCACGTCCACTTATGTTCCTCGAGCGATTCTCGAACAACTGTTAACATCACATGTGTTTTTATTAACATCGGGGTTTGCTTGATTATTTAATGTCTAATGCTTAACTTTCCCCGTTAACTTAGTTACATAACTTTACATTTTAACTGTTTTACTTTTACACTTTGATTCAACTTTCACCCACTTAATTGCCACTTAAAACTCACCTAACAGGGCCTTAACAACCTTATAACATCTTACTATCAATCCCCATCATTACATATCATTTCAGAACCTTAAACATTTAAATTATTACTTTTAATTAATCTCTTAAGTCCTTATAAGTATGTGCTAATTATTTATTTATTAATCACCATTACTCTTAATGGCATTACAAGAACACTAATACCATCATTACATTTAAAATTTAATTTAATTAATTTTTTTTTTAAGGTCCGACCGACCCACGACCGACCACCCCGGTGGTAGGGGCTCAGAGATCATCTAAGTTCACAGTTTCTGCCCGAACGACCCAGACTGGGTCGGTCCCCTGGGTAGGTCGGCTGCAGAAACTTCCCATACATTGTCAAACTTTCTCCAAATTTTTCCTCAAGCCTCCTAATGTGTTCTAACATCATTTGACACCTCAAACAAACCTTTAGCCATGTACTAAACTCTTTGAAACAACACCAAAACCATCTTATCATTCACAAATTCCTTACAAAATTCTTAGCACTTGGAATGTTTTCTCCTTAAGATTTCTAGGTGGTATTTCACCTATAATGACCACTATACCAAGGTTTCCTCTACACCTTAACATCATCTCTCAAACTTCTTTTCTTACTAACTAAATCTCCTTTTCACATCTTACCTAAACATCATTTTTCCTTGTACATCAAATTCTCAAAACACACATTGAATTCCTAGAACTTCCAAGATAACACCTAAATCCTTGCATCACTCTAAATCACCTTAATACATGTTCTTCCCAAGTAAAAACATTTGTTCACCTTTAACTTTAACACCTAGTCACCAAAACCATTATTAAAACACTTAGAACTTCTTACACATTTTCCCAAATTTGGCCATAGCTTCTCTTGTATATACTCACATCCAAACTCTTAGGTTTTTACCTTATTTCATTCAAGAACACCTAAAATCAATCCAACACATTTTTGCACACAAACCTCACACATTTAGCACTACATCACAATATAGTGCATAACTTAAATTGCTTGGCAACTTAGGCCCTTAAATAACTTGGCTCTTAGGCCCTTAAATTGCATAAACCTTAAACACTGAATTTCCACATATATATAAGCCTTTGACCTGCAATACACACACCAATACATATTCCTTTAATAAACTCTTGAGAGCATTTTACTAGCTCATTCACCATTGGCTCCTTAGATCATTTTAATAAGCAATATAAGCTCATTTCTCCTAAGGCAATTAAACCACATTGAGATAGCATATTGACCTCTTTTCCACCCAAACTTCTTTCTTGTTCCTCTTTAAAACCGATGAGGCATTTCTTTCCTGTCAACTACTAAACAATGTACCAACATTGAAATGAGTATATAAGCTTTATGCTTCATCTCATTGTAAACCCTAGGTTTACATTATTTCAAAAACATTAATGTAGTTGTTTACCTTGATTTTTGAAGGGAGTTTGAAGTCTCTATGAAGAGAGGACTCCCACCTAGTCCATAAGAGATTGGAATGAAGCTAGGAAAGGAAGGTAATATAATGACTCCATTAAGAGTGATTTTCGGACATGACAAAACATGAAGGAAAGTGTCATTTTTCTTTGAGTTTCCTTACTTGAAGCAAAGGAGAACAAATATGTGAAAAGGTGAGCTCAAGCTCCCCCATGGTGATTCCTCTTGACACCGAAATGGAGCTCTTGGGATTTGAAAGGATAGAATTGAAGAGCTTGATGAGAGAAAGAGAAGATTGGTGGTGTTTGTGTTTTGATTTGAACAAGTGAGCTTGGAATTATTGCCAATGGAAGGTGGAGCTTGGTGAGCACTATTCCAAATCGTAAATGGAAGAAGAAGAGAGGTTGAATAAGCCTTGCAACCGTGGGGAAATGAAGAAGGAAGGGAGAATGAGATTGGTTTTTGCTTTTTGAAGATATTTATAACTTAAAGCAAATAGTAACCTATGAGTCACCTTTATTTACTTAACAATTTAACATGTTTGGTGACTCATTACTACCAAAAACCGGCCCCCTTATTATTAGAAGGGTATAATAGTATCTGTTGACCAATTTAATTACTTATAACATTATATGTTACAAACTAGCTTATAAAAATCACTATTCACAAAAACAAGGCACATAGAAGTGAAATTTTTGATTTCCCATTGATATAGCCACCCAAATGTGATACTATATAGTACCCAGTTAATTAAAGAGTAATGATGGACATTTAGCCATTCAAAACTCATTTACAAGACAATTTTTCAAAAACGTGCTTAAGACTCCTTAAAGCACTTTTTGTGTTTTAACTTGTTTTCAAGCTTGGTTTTCTTTGGTAATTGATTTAATATGTTCATTAACATATTTATAAGGTATAGATATGACCATTAGGTCTTATACAAATTTATCTCAAGCTTAGAGCACATTTTTGCTCTTATGACTTTAAGGTATTTTCTTGTTTTGTTGGGTTTCATTGTCTACCAAAGTTTCCTAAGGACTAATTAGCCTTATAAAGTTAAATTAAAATTATCAAGTCTTGGTAGGCTCTTTGGGTCCTAACCAAGTTCACTCCAAGCTTAGAGCATGTTTTTGCTCATACCGTGTCTTGTTTTATTGTGTTTTATGGTTTAAAATGTTTCATTTATGTTATAAGGCCTTTTAGCCTTTAAATACCATAGTTAACATTTACACAACATACCAAGGTTTGGGGTATTCAGTTATAACCAATTAAAATTAATATAGTAAAATGGCAATCCAATCAACAAAACAATCAGTCAGCAGCTGACTGGACTGCCAAATGGATAAGGCTGCACCATGGTGTGCGTGAGCACGCCGCAAACATCTATCGTCTGTTTTTGAAAATATTTTTTATGTATCACATTTATAGATAATATAGTAAACTGTATATTAATATATTATAGTAATTAATAACTTCAAAAGTTAGATTTGAGTTATATTGTTAACAACTTTTTTTCTTATATTATATAATTAACTTTTTAGTTATTAGATACTGTGTAAAGTAAATTATTGGTTGAATCCTTACATTTGAGTGGTTTATTTTGTTTCTTATCCAAATTCTTTCAAATGCAAGCCTTCCATTTTTCAAAACTTGTAAGCTATATTATATGTGTCAATGAAACCCATAAATAATATCTCTAAGGTGTTTAATCGGTTTTAAAAATTTCTTTTTTTTATCTGTGAATAAAATAATGTTTAATACAAAGTGACCCACTAATATCCAATTATAACTCCACCACTTGAATAATATACCATTTTATCATTAGTGATTTTCTAATAGAAAATTTTGCATGAAAGTGATATCACCAGGATACAAGCTCACATTCAATGAAATGTCAAAGCAAATATCTAGGCAACAAATAAGCGTCACTTATGATTGGTGTCTAGTCAAATCCGACCAGTCAAACCAGATCAACCCCTATAACACAAGTATGACAGAGTGGTCTTGAACCGTCACACGTAGTTCCTATATCCTCACACCCTGCATAGGTTTGGAGTGTGGGGCACTATGCTCATGAACATCTTATCTAGTGGAGTAATCCCGATGCTAAGCCACCTTCAGACGCACTAACACAGGCCACATAGTGCACTCACCACAAACCGAACCATCTCGTCCATGTCAGAAGACACAAGTTCAAACTTAGTGTGTCGCTCCTCGCATTCCTGCACTGCCCAAGTGCGAGGCGAATCATACAATAAACACACACCATAACTAACATCAGGGTCACCGACTGATGGGACAAGGTCTCATAGATATTGGAGTCCACTACCTCAGCTAATGATAGTGGAAATGTCCTAGGACACATTCTAAACTTAACGTGTGCTTATAGAAATTACGTTTTGAGTGGACTCACATAAGATCCACCTAATTAAAAAAAAAAACCATGAGATCTATCTAGAACCACCACCGATATAACATTTTATATTCTATTAATTTATTTTTATGAGATTCATAATTTATTATATTTTATTTCAGTAGTTGTTAAAAGTGAAACTAACTTACACAAAAACATTGAGTTAAAAAGTGTAGTAATAAAAGAACATAGTGCCCTGCCATCGTGGTTTGGTCGGTTAGAACAGTGTATCCTAGATAGTCTTGAGTTCAAAATCTACCACTATTGTTACAGGGCTGGCAATTTCAACACGACCCGTTTGACCAACACGAACCCGACACGAAATTTGCGAGTTTGGGTTTTATAATTTGACACAATTAAATAAACGGGCCGTGTCCGGGTTGACCCGTTTAGTAATCGGGTCAGGTTCGGGTCGAACTAGTGTAACCCGCCAACCCGTTTAACTTTTAAGTTGAATATATATCCAAACCCATTACTGATTAAAATTACAGCACCTACTCTCCTCTTTTATCCAACCACACAGCCAAACACCCAAATCGGCACATGATGACATCCCAATTCCCATTGAATTTTAATTTTTTTACTCAACCCATTGAATTTTAAATTATATTGTTGTAATAGTGCTCTTTAATTTTTATGGCAAGGAAAAATAATACGTCAAAATCCAAACCATATTTGGATTTTGAATTTTGAATTGAGAGAATAGCCGCACATCAATATCAGATTAGTCAAGTTATACTAGGTTAATCGGGTTGACACGAAAAAACTAATTGTGTCAAACGGGTCGGGTCGGGTGAAGTATATTCGTGTTTGGGTTGATGTACATGACCCGATTAATTAAATGGGTCGTGTTCGTGTCAACCCGTTTATTAATCGTGTCGTGTTCGGGTTAAGCTCAACCCGACCGCCAACCCGTTTGTCAGTCCTACTATTGTAACTATAAAAAAAATAAAAGACAATAGTATGTGATAGGAGGCAGTAGCAGTAGAGGGGGAGGGCCTAGGAGGGGCGGGGTGGGCACAAGAGAAAAAGTGAGTGGGCATCGGAATTTGATATTTGGTGGTTAGGATTGGAAAACTGGGCTGTGAGTGTAAGGACTCAAACAACAAAAGAGGTAAATTAGTGGACCTCTCCCGTACTCTTGGATTAGACATTTATGGAAAAACTTTCCCTCCCTTACATTTATTCTCTCCCACTTTTCTTTCCTTTTTTCAATCTGTAACAAATACCAACAACAGTAGCGTAGTACCTCCCTTTCTCCATGTTACAATATTACCCCCTAAATCATCGTATCCTGATCCTGCCGCTTGGTTTCCAGATTTGCCCTTGTGTTTGGTTTTAATTACCCATACCCATAGCACGGAAATGGCAAAAAGAGAGCCGAACAAGAAGCATCAACCGGCAACAAAAGAAATGAGTAGAAGAAGAAACAAACAGTAGTTGCAGGAACACAACGCGCGCGCGAGAGAGAGATGAGTGATTATTTGTGACAGAAATTAATTGAACTGTGAGGGAGAAGCTTTTAATGACTAGTAGTATTCAAATAAGGTCGTCGGTATAAAAAAGTATCGAAACTATAGGCTTGCAATAAATACTGTAGTATATAAATTGGCAAGTTAACTGGGTTACAATTTTGGTACTACTAATAGGTAGTAGTGATAATAATATGAAGAGATGTGGGAATAACTTTAGAGACATGAGATGGCATCTTCCTCTTTTTAAGGTAGATAGTAGTTTGCCATTAAAGGTGTGTTTGTTGTGAGGTGTGTGATGAGGGAGAAATGGCCTGGATTGGATTGGATACTTTCGATTCGATTAGATTTGATGTGTATTGATTTCTACAGAGAGTTGAATAGAAAGAGAGATGATGATTTGAATGATGATAAAAGTAGAGATGGCGGGGCTAGCTAGAGAGACAAGGAAGAGTTAGCTACTTCTGCACATCTACATCGATCTACAACAGTAGTGTGGTGGAGGTGGTATTCAAGGAAAACAGGTAATTACCCATTCTCTAGTGTTGGTGCTGTCTATATCCATTAATGCCCAATTGGAGGAAAGATAGATAAATAGATAGGGACCAAACTTTTTCTTTCTTTTCTCTTCTCTTCTCTTCTCTTTTGTTCGATTCAGTTACGTTAAAGGAGAAATCGTGTGAAGAAAGAGATTGTTTTCTTCCCTTGCTTGTCTGTCTCTTGAGTTTTTATCACTTTAAATACAACCACTCAATCACGACAGTCCCCTTATTTGTTCCTCTCTATGTGAGTTTAGCCTGACAGGTGGATTCCAAGTTTCCACGAGGCCGATTAGTTATAGCAGTATTAACATGTGAGGAAGTGGCCACCGTGCGGGACAGGAGGGAAACGCTAGGGCAGCTTAGAGAAATAATTTCATGGAGGGTAGAGTAGAGTAGAAAGATTGAAGTTTTTTATGATTGAAAACAGTTGCTGATGTAGAGTATAAAATGTGTGGGACAATTAGATCAAAAAAAATTTAGCAAATAAAATATTAAAATTAAAATTTAAAAAATATTCAATATTTAAATTACATTTGTGTCACTAACCAATTCTTCTATCTTAATATATTTCATGGGTAGAGAAGTTTTTTCCACTATATATGTAATATCCGATAGAATCAACCCCATTTTCAATGTCAAAATATCAATTTTGATTAGTTATCTAACATTTATTATCTATTTTTGATATATATATATATATATACTTATATTAATCTAAAAACATATGGGGCATGTGTCCCACAAGTTTCAACATAGATCCACCACTGATAGGAAGTGATTAATTTGTTGACTAATTCATTAAATAACACTAAAAATTATAAAGTTAAAAATTATTTATTTTGCTTTAAAATTTATGAAATTTCCTGCAGTCTTGACGCGGTCTATTTTCATTAAATCAGAATTAGGGAAAATGTTTTATATGCTTTTCTATGTTTATGAAATGTCACTTGGGTAAGTTCATTGTTTAGGTTTTGTTCGGCATGATTGTTTTGCACTATATTTGGGTAGTTGTTTTGTGCTGACATATCTGTAGCATGTTTGATAGTATTTTGTGTTAACATATTTATACCTATTTTGAAAACTGTTATTTGACAGTCTGACATATTTGCAGTATAAATTAGTTATGTACGGTGTGTTACTGTATCTGTACTACAACTATTAATTTCAACTCACCGTTTAAAATTCTATTTTGTTAAAAAATAAATAAAGTAACTTATAACAAATGTTATGAGAGAACACTAGTGGAAAAATGTTTTTAACCACGGTTATTTGGCCTATATACCACGGTTAGGAACCGTGTTTATGCTCGCGTCGTATATTCACAAATTGAGATATACCACGGTTTGTAACCGTGGTTTAAAGTGAGCGAAAAAAACCACGGTTTCTTGAAACCGTCGTTTAAGACCCCTTCTCCCGCGAACATTCACTGACTTTATACCACGGTTGTGAGTTTGAACCGTGGTATATAGTGCATTATAAATGACGGTTTTACTTAAAACCGTGGTATAAAGTCTATAGAAATCAACAATAAACCACGGTTATATGTAGAACCGTGGTTTATAGTCTGCGATTTTTTTCCAATTCGCCGGCGCTTTAGCGCCGCCGCCTCCGATATTTCTCAACAGAGAGCGCAAACAGAAGAGAATGAACAGGCCAGAACATGTATGTTACTTGTTTGTGTATTAGGGTTGCTAAATAATGAGTGAAGTTTACATTATGTTCCTTGTTCGTCGGTAGGTTGCAAAATTACCGTGAAAGAGATGAGAGAGCGGGCGAAGCGCCGGTTAGGGTTGCATAAAATTACCGTGAAAAACATTGTTCGCCGGCGATTATTACAGAGGCGCAGAGCATGTCCTTGTTCGCTGGTTTGGTTTGCAAAAATTACAGAGGCGCAACATGTGTTCCTTGTTTTCCAGTATGGCGAAGAGCATGCATGTTCGCCGGTGGGTTGAAAAAATTACAGAGGCGCGCGCAGAAGAAGAAGAAGAAGAAGAAGAAGAAGAAGAAGAGAAGAAGAAGAAGAAGAAGGAGGAGGAGGAGGAGGAGAAGAGTGAGCATTAGGTTGTAAAAGAGTGAGGAGAAAATATATATAATAAAGAAAGTGAAAGAGCCGCGTTCATTTTCGGCGAAAATTTGAATTCCCGCGTAGACTATATACCACGGTTCTAACAAGGAACCGTCATATAAAGTTTTTTGACCACGACTAAAAACGACGGTTTTGACAAAACCGTGGTATATAGAAACCTATATACGACGGTTCTCCAAGAACCGTGGTATATTGACTCCGGCATGTACTATATACCACGGTTGACCTGAAAACTGTGGTATAAAACTAACCTATATACGACGGTTCCGGAAAAACCGTGGTATATGCGCTCTTGTATGCACCTTAAACGACGGTTTCTATTAGAACCGTGGTTTATAAACTTTAAACACGGTTTTCCATTTAACCGTGGTTTAAACGCCGTCATTAAAAACATTTTTTCTACTAGTGTAAGTAGTTTGTTGTTATCCAAGGTTCATTCACACTCAAAGCTTGATATTCAATACAACAAAGTTAATTAGTTAATAGTTTATATAAAAATATAAGTAATAAATTATAAAATAAAATATAATAATTTATTAGTTAACTTTATTATTGTATACATCATAAACTACGTGTTGATCATAATTCAAGATATAATGTATATTAATATGTTTTCATTTCAAGGGCCCTGTTATATTTAAGCTAAAGTTAATTAGTTAATAGTTTATAAAAAATATACATAAGAAATTAAAATAAAAATAAGATAATTAATTAGTTAACTTTATTACTTTCTACAACATATAAAACAATAAACTAATTAATAGTAAAAAAATTATGGCTTGAAATTAGAATATGGTATTGGTAATCTTAAAACAACTAATTGACTTTAAAAAATATTTAAAAAGAGGAAAAAACGAGAATTATAAAACTAACATAAATGCCATGTGCAAAGATGCTCTAAATAACAGACAAAATGAAATATGCCAAAATGTGTTATTTATGTCACTCATTAATATCATGTTTATGTTGTAAACAAATGAGGCCTTAATGTCTAGTTTCTAGTTCAATGAGTAGTACATGAAATGTCAGTGAAATACCCCTAACAAATAAATTATGGTTTAAACATCTATTGATGATGTATTAAGGCTAAAACATGGCATAACAATAGGGTAACAATCCCAAATCAAAAAGAAGCAAAAACATGCTTAAAAATCACTAAAGGCAAAAATTATGCTCTAAAGAAGCCTTAAGGATTATGTGACCTTGATTAGGGTCCAAATTAGATCCCTAAGCCTCATAATTAAGGTATTAACATAATAAAACCATTACCAAAGAAAACCAAACTCTAGAAAGAGTTCAAACACAAAAAGGAGCACTAAAACTCCTTAAGAGACATTTTTGTCAAAGTGTTCAAAAATTGATTTTCAATGGCTAAATAGCCGTGTATACGCCTTAATTAACATGTGTACTACTTAGTATCACATTAGTGACTCTAAATCAAAAGATTTACGAAAAATCCAAAGTGTGGCACCAAAATGTGAACAATACCCAAATAGTGCCAATTTAAGCCTTAATTATGTAACATGGTCAATGGTCAACATTAGACCCCAAAATGGACTACTAATGGGCGGACATATAAGGGTGTAACATCCTTGTAATGTTATCAAAATATCTAGCTAACTAAATGAGTCACCAAAGTATTATTCTCTTTTATGACTTATCATACTTAAAAAGCCAAGATCATCTTTCTCGTTCATCTCCTCCTGTACCAAACGAATTCTTCAGCTTGAAAACCCTCTCTCCATCCTTGGTAAGTTATGGAACCAGCCAACTTCAAAATCCAACTCCCATGGCTTAAGGTAAGCACTTAATTCATGGTTATGTCCATTCTCTTCCTCTTTTCTTCCTCTATCCAATGATAACTAACTTCCAACACTTTCATCCATACATCTAGTGGGAGTTCATCTTCAAATTTGGACCTCCAATTCGGATGGAAGCACCAAAGAAGGGGGAAGTAAGTCGATACTTATTAAGGTAATTTTGTGCTTTAAGCTTCTATCTCCATCTCTAGCCTTTCAATGGATGATTTATTTGGTTTCTCCTACTTATTATCTTTCATTTAACATGTTGAATCATTAGCAATTCCAAACACTTCGTTTGGTGGTAGATTTTGCACCAAAACTCCATTTTAATCCATATTCTACAAGGTAACTTAACTACCTTCTTACCTTGTTAATTATGGTTTTTGTTCCTTGGATTAGAAGATGATTTAACACTCTTCTTATGCTCCGAAATTCAGGCAATTTCATACGTAGAACATCCCTACAATTCTAGGTAAAAACCATGGATTTCTAAGCTTTTATTGTTCTTTAATGTTCCTTAAGAAATTAGCTAAATTATACCTTGTTATCCTTGCATAAATGCCAAATGGATGTTTGGGAACTTGGATATTGTCCTGTCCAAAGGAAGGAAGAGCAAGCTTAAATTCAATCTTGGAGAAAGTAAGTAAATTACTATCTTAATCATATGTTAATTAAGCTTATATATAAATCATAAGCTAAAAACTAACCTAAGCTATTTGATTAAATAGGCCGTGAGTGTGAATGCTGTTTGGATGATTTTGTAACACAAAACCAAGTAAGTAAACCTTACCTTATGTTATATTAAAGTTTTATGTAATTAATGTTACATATAATATAAGCCGTGGGTTTATTGGGTTAATATGACTTAACTATGTATTAAAATGTTATATAACATTTTTGGTTAGCTTACTTAGTATTTAAATGACTTATAATGTCATTGAAATAATTTAAGTGACTAAAATGTAATTTTAGAAAATATTGGGGGGTTATATTAAAAAGCCGTGAACTATTTATGTCATTTCGGACATTTATGTGTAATTTCTATTATATGCTAAAGTTGTAATAAGGTCATGTACCTTAGGCCATTTTAATTAATGTCATATTAATGTTTAAATTAAGTTTAGGGTAATAATAAATATTACCGAAAACATTTAGGGTTAAACTATAATTAAAATGAAATTTGGGGTTTAAATGTAATTATGGCCGAAAACTATACTTAAAAGCTATTTAAATGAATTTATAAGTTTTATAAAATTGGGATAAAAATGTAATTATTGTAAAAGTTGGGTCTAAACTATAATTTATGTAAAATATGGTAAAAGCAGTAGTTTATAGGTAAATATTGACCATGTTAGGAGCTTTGACCAAATTTAATGACATAAATAATTATTTTGTGACTTTATAGTATAATTATAAGTAATATGTTAAATTTATCAAGTTTTAGGGGTAAAACCTAATTACCAATAAAATCTGGGTAAGAATAGTATTTATAACACTTTGGTGAAATTTGGTGATTTTTAGAATAATATAAGAGGGTTAATAAGGAAAGTGTATAATATATTGTTTATAATAACATTATAAAGTATATGTTATAAAATGGGGTCAATTTGTAAATATGGAAAATTAAAAGGCTGGAAAATAAGTTAGAACAGACCCTAGGGTCTATTTGGTAATTAAAAGTATAAATAACTATAGGTTATACTTATTACAAGGTTTAAAATGTTATAATATATGATATATATATATATATATATATATATATAACATTGTATAATAATGTGGTAAAAAAGTAAATAAAGAAAAGTGTGGGAAGTTGATAGAATTAAGTTATAACATATGTGCCTCTCGGCAATAAACGAAATTATATTAAAACTATAGGTTAAAATTATTATGATATAGAAATATCATATCATATGATATAAGTATATAATTATAACATTATAAAATGTTATGTGGTCAAAATGTAATAAATGGGAAATATAGTGCTGTTGCGCAAATACAATTGTTAGAAAATGAATTTTAGACTATGGTCTACAATGTTATAATGTTATAGTATTGATGTGATTTAAATGGAACTAATATTAGTAAGGATATTCACATGAAATAATGTGACAAATAATGAATGAACAGGAATTATAAACTAAAGTGAATATTAAATTAACTTTAGGAATTTTCATGGTATGCAATAGATGTTACATAATATTAAGATAAGAATCTTAATATAAGCTTGTATTATATAATGCAAACTAGTAAGAATAATCATCTTACATAAAATGATGAAATGTAACATTTAACAAAAGAGTTTTATAATTCATAACAAACCTATATATATATGTGTGTGTGTGTGACCTACATATATAATAATGAGTATATAGCATGGTTAGAAACCATAATATAATGGGTAAATTTTATTACAAGAGTATAGTTATAAACTATAAGTGAAATACCCCTAAGGTTCATAAAATAAATTAAAAGACAATTAATGGGTTAAGAAGGCTAGTAAGCCTTGATGAACCATTAATCATGAAAACTCCTAAGCACCATTATATAAATAAATATGTACTCCATGAAGGTTACTAAACCTTATATAAACACATGGACATAAATGGAGCCTGGTAAAGGAGGAAAATCAATCTACAATTGATTTATCATGATATACACATCTTCATGAATAAAGAACACAAACACTTAAGGAAAATTCCTTAAGAAGTCATAATGACTTGTGAGTAAAATATCACTTGTAACACAAGTGTATACACCTTTGGACACTAAATAATACACGTTATGCATGTTAACACGTTAAACAAGTCCAAGATACACAAGATGTGCAAAAATACATCAATATCAAAGGTGAATCAAAGTATACATTTACTAGTTTTAATGAATAGTAAAGTATACCAATTCCTTAAGAAAATGTTTTTATACACTTAAGGATGAATAAATCATGTTGGTAACAAACTAACACATGATATAAGTCCAAATGTACAAGTTATAAGTCATAACATTAAAAATGAAACAAAAGAGACCATTTTGCCCCTTGGTACAATGGAGGCCAACAATGCCCATGCAAGTGGCTGTCAACTTTCAAAAAATTGAACCAAGAAGTCTTATTTAGTGGCTTAAGTCAACAAACACTAAAATAAACACAAATCTTACCAATAATGCCTTAAAAGTCATCTTTCTTCTCTTTCCTCCTCATTATTCCTTGGCTGCCGATTTTGAAAGCTCCAAATCCTCTCTAAGTCTGCTACTAAAACAGCCAAGAACAAGCTTGGAAAGAATTACATTCCTAAGGCTTAAGGTAAGCTCTTAATTCATGTGATAGTTCATTCTCTTCCTCTTTTCACTAGCTATCCAATGGTCTAAGATTTATTTACTTCCACCCATGTATCTAGGCTGGATATAAGTTGAAAAGAAGGGTTAAATTCGACTGGAACAAGGTTGGAGAAGAAAACAAAGCAAAGTCATTCCTTAAGGTAAAAATGTGCTCTAAGCACCTACCTTCTTCTCTATTGTTGTTCCAACAAATTCCTACCATATAAACCTTCTATAATCTTCATATTTACATGCTAGAACCGTTGGTGCACCTTCATCCACTCGAAGTTGGCCCAAACCACCCAAAAACACCTTAAAAAGGGGGTTTAAAGAGTAAGTGTTCTAGCTTCTGTACAAGTGAGTTTCCGCCCCTTTGCCCATGGCATTTTTATTAAGGGATTGACACCTTCATTACTCTGGAAAATAGGGTTGTGGAACACTTGGGAACAGCTTCAAATCTTAAGGTAAAAATCCATTTTAAGACCTTTAATGACTCTTTTGGTTAATTTCGGTTCTAAGCTGAGCCATAACCTTTACTCTCTGTTTAATTAATTTCAAGAGGTGTATAAACCCACCTCCAAACATCCGTGATAGTACATTTGGAGGGTAGGTGCTAAAGTCATTTTTAAGGTGAGAAATCTAGTTTTTCATGGCTTAAAATTACTCTTATAGTTGGTTCTATTTTTGGAACCTAACTATATCTTGTTCTTACTGTTAGAAATCAATTATAAGCTGTCTAAACCCAGATCCCAAGCAGGTGTGACCATACAAGCCTTAAAAAGCTTATAAATCAAGGTATAACACTCTTAACTATATATTATATGCTTTAAAGCTTATGGTATACATATTTTCGAGAGTGGACTGGTTAATTTACACCTAAGTGTGACCAGAAATGACTTAGTTGATATAAGCTAGTCATTTAAATGATTTAATTAACATAATGGTCAAATTAAGACATTATGTGGAAAATTGGTAAATATGGAAAAATTGGTGGTGATGCCGTGTATTTAAAGTATTTTTGAGACATTTAAAGTGTAATTTATTTTGCAAGTTCAAGGTTGTAATAAGACCATGTCATTAGCCATTTTATTTAAGTTTAAGAGCTTATTTAATTTATTTATGCTTTTAGCATTAAGTTTGGGTTAAAGGTAATTACAAAAAATATAGGTCGTGGGATGTATTAGGTGGAAGTTTGGTGTTTAAAATGAATTTAAATAAAAATTATAACACCTTATAAAGTTTTATTACAAGATTGTAAAAATAGGAAAGTTTGGGGTACATATAGTAATTACCGAAAGTTTGGGTTTCAAATAGAATTTAGAAGTCAAAGTTGACTATATAGGAGACTTTGACCAAGTTTGGAAATTTATGGAATTAAATACTAACTTATAATAAGTTAAGTATGAAATTGTAAAAGATTTATAATTATTGGGGTGAAATGGTGATTTCTGAAAATAATGGGTACCAAATGGAGTTTAGAACAATCCTTGGGTTATTAGGAATTTGTAGGAATTTATTTGGTTAAATTTGGAGTTAGTATGAATTATATAAGTATAATATAAGATATTTTATATCATTGTTACATTTGGGTAACATATGGGGTAAAACCGTAAATACTGAAAGTATAAGGTTAGGAATGATGTTTATAACCTTTTGGTATAGTTTGGTAATTTTTGGAATTATTTATGAGGTTTTATCAAGATATATGTATAATATATAATTTTAATGATATTAGAAACTATATGTTAAAAATGGGGTAATTTGGTGAATATAGAAAGTTAAGTGGTGGAAATTAAATTAGAATAGACCATGGGGTCTGTTCGGTTATTTAAGAAATTGTAACCATAGGTTATAATTATATTAAGGTTTAAAGGTTATAATATAGGGTATATATTATAAGTGTAACAAAGAAATAATATTTGGGGTGCTTATGTAATTTCTGAAACTTAGGTGGAATTAATTAAAAACCGACAACCATATGGATTGTTTGGTATTTTGTAACATTTTATAACTATAGGTGATAAAGGTTTTAATGACTTAAATATCATAAGATATGTTATATAACTATAATGTAACATTATATAGTTAATGTGGTGATTTTGTAAATATTAAAGAACATAAGTGTTGTTCGGTAATAATGAGTATTTTTGAATGAGAATTCATAATATGGTTTATAATGTTATAAGGGTTGTAACATTATAATATAAGAAATATTCATTAAGGAATAATGAATATTGTATAAAGGATTACCATATAATAACTGGTCCCATAATACATTATATAAATAAATATATGTTATGGAGTGAGAAATACAATATGGTTCAATAACCATATATACCATAATTAAAATGATGTGAGATAAGAAAGGAATTATAAACATTAGTTAAGGAAATTCTAATGTTATGTTGTTTATGGAATAACAAGGAGTTAAATAATTCAAAGGATTTTAAATATGGGTTATACAATATTACACTTGGAAAGACTAACCTTAGGAAAATAAATACTAAGGGGGATGTATAATATATGATCAAATTATACACACAATATAGTGACAAACTATATCATATACAATGTATATTAAATTACATGCGATAACAGATGTTGAGTTAAGTACATTAATATACCACGACGTAAACGTACATCAGTACATGTAATATAATGTTAACTAATCCCGAGTTAAACTGAAACCCGACAAACGTTGTTAGCAAATGACGGGGAATGAACCGGGAGGGATTAACGACGGTACGGGGTTACCGTAGAGTAATGTTGTTCTACGGGATACTAATCTGTAGTATTATACGTATTATTAGACTGTTAGAGATGGCGCGAGGAGCATTGGACCTAGCTGATTCATACTCCACCGTTTTAAATCAGGGTGAACGGTATGTATTATGTGGCTTGACTGTCTCTGAGGATTTCCTCAGTTCAGACATTTTGTGTGAAAATCTGTGATAAGATTGAATGTCTGCTTGTGTGAATTGATCTGCATGAATTGTGTATTAATGCTGCTTTATTATTATTACTGTTGTGCGATAACAGTACTGTTCATATATATGAACATATTATAAAACGAACTAGCGGCAATGATGCTATCTTATATGTGTAATATAAGGAACGTAAGGAAAACGTTGTAGCATTAGGATAATAAGATATATATATATATATTATCCGAGACTTATATACGGAGCATTAGCCTTTTTAACGCCGCTCTCGTATCTAACACGGATCCCGAGTCGACATACTCAGGATTGGACTAATGACCTTAGTCTGCTGTGTTAGGAAAACGGTAATGTGATGCGATGGTATAAGTGAGTTAATCAAGAGGATGTGGCTCTTGTGTGAATTGTGATCAATTAACGATACTAGGATGTCGTGTGGGTATCTGTAAGTATCAAATAAATTCCAAACGGATACAGATGGTTTGTCGGTCGGAGACTCTACCGCTGGAGTGGCTACTGCCGTGGGTGGCCCGTCATGAGTTATGGGTAACTTAGAGACACGTCGTTTTAACGAGACGTCGTCCTTAGGTATGACTGAACACTTACGAACAACTATATTAGCTCGTAGAATAGGCGAACATCATTTGGGCTTGTATGCCAAAGACGGGAAACAATACTGTTATAACCCTCGTTGTTTCGCCTTGTTGTTCATTGGTTATGCTTGGGGTTATGTGATGTATGTTGTGGATTTGCTGAAATGAGTCGCTGTACTCAAATGTGTGTTGTGGATTGGTTTAATTGAGTCGTTATACTCATATGTATGTTGCGAATTGGTCGAGTTGAGTCGCTGTACTCACGTGTGGATTATTGTGGATTGATTGGTTGAGTTGAGTCGCTGTACTCGAATATGAACTATTAAGTGTTGGTGGAGTGGAGTCTTCGTACTCATATACGCGTTGTGACGTTTTTCTGTTGGTTTATCGTGGGTGATATGTGAAGCCGGGGGCTTATTTGCTATTTGAGTTTATTGCAATATTATTATTGCTTTATAGTTTTATATTAAAACGACATGCATGAAAATGAACTGCATGCTCTCGACCAATTAACTGAGGGTCTGAGGGGGCATGACGGTCATGTAGTAACATACTCAGCAGGGGCTGATTCCATACCACAAACAAACATTTTGTAGGTATGCAGCTTCCGGTGTCGGCAAAGAGCGGGACGCGCTGGGTAGTTAGTTATATTTATGTAAATATGTACAGTCATACTTCGATACGAAAATAGAGACGTGTATAGGACTGGAATACTTAGAATGCTCACTAGGGCTGTATTTATTCAAAAACGGAAAGTTAAGTCTATCTCTTGTTGTCACTGTGGGAAATTGTTTCGTATTATGAATATTTCAGTAAGTGCGTTATTACTCGTACGGGGAGAGTGAGAACGGTGACACCAGTAGTTCAACTGTTTTAGATTACCGCTGCGATTACTATGTTAAGTACGATGATTAGGAGCCGATTTGAGTAGGGGTGTTACAATAATTTATGAAGTTTTAAGTTCAAATGTAACTTGTTACAAAGATGAATGAATTATATAATACAATGTATTATAATGAATGTTGTAACTAATGCATATAAATGAATTAATCAAGTCAATATGATTAGTCAAGTCAACATGCTTGACCAAGTCAACTAGTTTGACTGAAGAAGTCAACTTGACCAACTCATATATATAATGAGAGTTTAAGGAGTAATTGCTATACATGACAAACAATAACATATGAATATACAATCATATGCTATACTATATATACACATATATATACAGTCATTATACAAGTGGCTATAAGCATGTATATATATATATATATATATATATATATATATATATATATGCAAACTATGTTATACAATAGTTTGGTATGAGTATTAATAAGATACTAGACCGAAATAAATATTACAAGTTACAATGGATTAATCTAATAGTCGAGAATGTAACAAGCTACGAGCTTACGTAGAGCGGGCCGACTAATTTAATTAAACCCGAACATATGAAGACCCAAACAAAATATTGTTGGAATATGGGATGAACAATCGGGGTTTTAACTTATTGGAAATACCGGATTCAGTTAGTCATGAGGATTGACTTGAAGTGATGTAATTATTTTAGATATTACGTCGGACAAGGCCCAAGGGCGCTGAACGAGCATAGGTTTTTGCGCATCCTAGGTCTTGGTGTACGGTATGTGTACGGTGTGGTCTGAATTGTCTCGAGGGCTTCCTCGGGTTCAAACATTATGTTGTTGTGTTTAAGAGTGATATGTGTGTGCTTATATGCATGTATGTGTAAATTGAAATGTATACCTGATTGTTTATATCACATCGTTTTTATTATGCGCGAACGTCCTTTGGACTTATTACGCCGACTATAGATCGACATATATAAACATAAATATACGAGTAAGAGAGTGAAGTGGTTGTTACCTAATAGAATATGCTTAGTAATTACTGTATTAACCTGAGTAAATACTTAGGTACGAGACACGACTATGTCGGTCTCAGAGCATGGATCTCAAAAATGAATATGACCTAGATTACTTCTAGGTATGCGTAAGACCCTTAGGGCAACTATTGTAACGATAACTGATTAGCAAGAGTTACCCTATTGAAGTTTGTTATAGTTAGTCTTTTGAAGTTTGTTACAGTTTAGCCTTGTACAGTCCAGAACTCTCTCTTTTCTCATTAAAACTTCTACATGGTATCAGAGCTTAGTGCTCCAAAACTGCGCATTTTCTCGTCTCCATCAAGAAAATGAAATGGATCTATCTGATTGCAAGTAGTTGGAATTTCAACGATTAAGTTGCAGGGAGAGAAGAACTTCCTTAGCTGGCATACGCAAATGCTAAACCTGTTCGAATCTGTTGGAGTAGCATGCATGATTGAAGCCAAAATCCATGCCTAAGAAGAAGATCACTAAGGATAGTCAGAAAGTCGACAACCCAGACTACAAGAAATGGAAGGAAGTCGATGCCTTGGTACGGTCGGATTCTTGCCTACTTGTCTGAAGACTACATAGCCGTCACAATTGGTGCATTACAGCGAACAAGATTTGAGAGGATTTGAAAGGTGAATTTCTTCTGTCAACGAAAGACAGAGAATTCCAACTCAAAAACGGTTGCAATCTCTCACACTAGGGGATGAGTAGCAGTTAAGGAATATGTGAAAGAATTCTAATCTGTATGTGATAATCTTGCTGCGATTGGAATCTCGTTCCCGATGAAGATAAAGTTGTCATGTTGGCTCAAGGTTGCGGTGCGAGGTACAAGATTCTTCGATCGATGATGCTGAGTAAAGCACCGTATCAAGCATGAAACAATTGTCACTGCCTTGGAGGACTATGACGCAAGAGAGGGAGATAGCGGTGTGATGTTCCTGAGAAACAAGGAAATCTACTCTCGAATGCTGCATTCAACGTCCACACTAAGCTAGGAAACCACAATTAGGGGCAAAATACCAGAGCTGAGTCAAATTATGGAAGAGGCAGACGCTTTGGTGGCTGTGGTCGGGGACATCAAGGAGGAAATAGAGGCCGTTTCAGTTACTACTGGAATTAAATCAATCTGGATTGAATCCATGTCAGATATGTGGAAGGACAAAGCACACCGTGATAAGTTGTTTATCGTTGGGATCACTCGTATAAGTCCTTTTACCCTAACCAATCCTCTTGGTTCATCAGCCTCGTTTTACCGTCTAATAATCCACCGCAAGCTCTAACTATTGGTGCTTATAGTACAGGTGATGACGCCTATTTTGTGGATTCAGGAGTGACTACGCACATGGTGAATTCTCCAGTAATATCGCCTCTCTAACCCCTTATATTGGAAATGAATCAGTGTTTGTGGGAAACGGAAGAAGATACCAATTCATATATAGTAACTCTATCATCAAAGGGGAACAAGATTGAGTTTAAAAGATGTGTTGGTTGTGCCTGATCTTCAACGAACCTGATCTCAGTTAGCAAACTGACAACTGATAACTACTGCTCCGTTGAATTCATTGTTTCTGGATTTCTTGTGAAGGATCGACTGACAGGACAGATTTTGGCAAAGGGCAGTAGAAGTGGTGATCTATACACCTTGAAGGGACCTGTTATCCAAGCTCTTCAGCTGTTACTGCTGGAAGACCACCGATGTTGGGCACAAGAGGTTAGGTCACCCAAATTCAAAGACTCTAAAGTTGCTTAGCTCACAAAACAAGATTGATGTTTTAGTTTGGAATAAAAGGTGACTCTGTATGTAGTAGCTATCAATAGTAAGAGTTGTAGTTACCATTCAATAAAGTATAGAGCGTACTGCTGTTATTTTAGAGAAAGTTCATTGTGATTTTAGGGACCTGCCCAAATTTCTTCAAGCCCAAACATGAGATACTATGTCATTTTTGTGATCCATTCTCGTTTTACTGGGTTCTATGCTCTAAAGTGGAAAAGTGATTTTTATGATGTGTTCATTCAATTTAAAAGGATGGTAGAACTTTATCTTGAAAAGAAAATCAAGTTTTTCAGATGTGATGGTAGAGGTGAGTTCACGAGTAATAAGTTCACCAGTCACCTGCAGCAGTGTGGTATTTTGCAACAAATTTCATGCCCAGATACGCCTGATCAGAACGGTGTAGCAGAACACAAGCATAGACATATTGTAGAGATGGGTCTTTCTCTAGTTCTCAGTGCATGATTACCTTTATTCCTTTGGACTGAGGCATTTATGACTGCAGTTTTCTTGATTAATCGCTTACCTGCTGCACCAGTGAAGTTTCAGATGCCTTTTACTCTGATTTTCCAGAAGGAACCTGATTACAACAGTCTCAAGGTCTTTGGTTGTCGCTATTTTCCTATGCTGAGGTATAACACCACTCATAAGCTACAACCTAGATCTTTACCATGTGTATTCATTGGATATACCAATTTACATAAAGGATACCGCTGTTACCATCCTGAAACTCGCAAGATTTACATCTCTAGACATGTTGTATTTGCTGAGACTATGTTTCCCTACCTGAAAACTCCATTGTCTACAACTTCCTCAAACCTATTTGTACTACCTTCAGTATGTTTACCAAAGAATAGTCTGATGATGTTATACCCGTTGCAGACACATCTGGCCCTTCCCAGGAAAATATTAATCTTCATCCTTCCTTTCCAAATCTAAACTCGCTCAATCTGTTGAAGCCTTCAGATGAGTGTTTCCTCCCACATGATTAGCTTACACAAATACCACCTTCTCCTTCTCCACCCACATCAGTACCTACCTCGCCAGACAACCAAAACTCATCTTCAGCTACCTTAGAACCTGACCCACCAGACATTTTTCCCATTGCTGTATCTGATGCGGCAACAGTGACAGTTTTGCCATCTGAAAATGAAGCTATTACCACTCCTGCTATTAATCTAGTTGTGGACCCGCCCATACCAACTATTCCAAGAGATAATCATCATTAGATGGTCACAAGGTCCAAGAATAGTATTTATAAACTCAAGGATGTTTATGCTTTTCTTGCCCAACAACAATTAGTACAGGAACCTTGCACAGTCCGTCAGGATTTAAAAGATCCTCAGTGGATTACGGCCATGACTAAAGAAATGGAGGCACTGCATCGAAATAACACATGGAGACGTGTTCCACGCCAACAAGACATGAATGTAATTGGGTGCAAATGGGTCTTCAAGATCAAACGTCTGTCTGATGGAACTATTGAGCGCTATAAGGCTCGACTTGTCGCTAAAGGCTTTCACCAAGTAGAAGGAGTCGATTGTGGTGAGACCTTCAGCCCTGTTGTCAAGAGTGCAACAATCAGAATAGTTCTATCAGTTGCAATTTCTCGTCAATGGGAAGTTAGGCAATTGGATGTTAAAAATGCCTTTTTACACGGTGAGTTACTTGAGACAGTGTTTATGGATCAGCCCCCAGGATTTTATAATTATTCTCACCCTGATTATGTCTGCCAGTTACAAAAGTCCTTATATGGACTTAAACAGTCACCACAAGCTTGGTTCCAAAAATTAAGTTCTCTACTTCTTGAGATTGGTTTTTCATGTAGCAAGGCTGACACAACTTTGTTCTGTAGACACTCATATAAAGGGACTATGCTGCTACTAGTATATATTGATGACATTTTGATTACAAGAAGTAATCAAAATTTGATACAAGACATAGTTGATAAATTGGGTCACGGATGTGCGCTTAAAGATCTTGGAAAGTTACATTATTTTTTGGGCACTGAGGCAACTTTTACTTCCAGTGGGCTCTATCTCACTCAGTCAAAGTACATTAAATCTTCTGAAGAAAACATTAATGGAAGATGCTAAACCTACACGGACTCCACTGAGTCTCAAGCAGAATTCTCTTCTGACTAATCAACCAGTTGATGCTACTACATACAGAACTATAGTAGGTTCCCTTCAATATGCCACCCTTACTAGACCTGATATTTCTCACACAGTAAATCTTGCCTGCCAGCATATGCCCAACGTCAAGTAATCCACTTCCACGCAGTAATCCTTAGGTATCTGATCAGGACTATAAACCTGGGTATTTTACTTTCATCTCAAACCTCTCTTACCCCAGTTGCCTATTCAGATGCTGATTGGGCAGGATGTGAGTTAACTCGCCGATCTACAACAGGATATTGCATCTTCTTAGGATCGAACTGTGTATCTTGGTCATCCAAGAAACAACCTACAATTGCTCGTTCAAGTGCAGAAGCAGAGTACAGAGCTCTCGCCTCTGCTGCATCAGAATTTACTTGCATTACGGTCCAGAACTCTCTTTTCTCATTCTAAAACTTCTACAACTATGTAATGAATGAATACTCCATGACCTAAGATTATACTTTAGGTAATTGATTAATATTTAATCACATAATGGAGTTTTGTCATACACTTATAAATCCAATTGCACATTGTGATCACTAGAACGTTTACCCAAATCGGGTTCTGCTCTAACTAAGTCCAAACGAGCCTATATAGATCGTTGGCCAGAATGTACTGCTGTTGGTACACGGCTATTGCCACCAATTAAATGACGTCACCAATTAAATGACGCCTCATTAGGCAAAGAGGAAGTCTCGAGATCTTATATCTTTGGCCAGAATGCGCTGCTGTTGGTGCACACAAGACGACTGTCCATCAATGAATTAATTACGGGTTTGTCCTAACTTGACACCCACCTACGATGAGATTGTAATATGATGAGGACCTTGGAGGTCGGTTGTGATAAATGTTTACGAGTTCGTTCTTGTAAACGACTATGCGCTTTATCGCTTTTCCCTCGATGATTATTGTCATACAATGTGTTGTTTGTGAATTGTAGTAACTGTGTTGTTTGAACTAATTGTTGTTCGATCATGTCATTTATAACACTTAATATAAATTGTAAATCGGTACATCATGTAATGAATCTAATGGTAAGACGGTTAAGACAACTTATGTGACAAATATGGTCCAAAATACATACCTAGCATACTCAACGTTTTTCACTGAGCCTCCACGACATTTGTCAGGTTAATGATCGAGCTATGAAGCCGGAGTGCGGGATTTTGGGCAGTCGATGACGCCTTTTCATGTACCGCACTTTTTAGAACTAGTTTGTATACGGTATGTTGTAAACATCGGAATACTTTAGATGCTCATAGTCAATGTATTCGAATTATGGAATTTGTAAGTTTTGAGTTAATAGTAAATATATCGGATCATCACAGTTGTTATCGATTCGCTTGTTAAATGTGTGTTTGCTTCTTTACTCACATTGTTAGGATATATGTATTAGTATTAAGAGATATGTATCAATATAGTATCAAGGGTATATTAGTCTTTTAGTATCTCTATAAATACCCTTATATATTCCTCCCCTGTATCTTGTATAATTCGATTGTCTATCAATTCAATACAGACTACTCTTTTCATTTCCTTGTAAATCAACATGGTATCAGAGCTCATACGGTAACTGGGTTATCGTTTCGAGATTTCTATATTCTTTCATTTTCTTTACTTCTTGTTCTTGCCACAATGTCGGAGAACGAAGATGAATCGCTGCCACTTGTGAAGGAGTCACCGAAGAAACGCGCGAGAACCACATGCAAGACCACGGCGGTGACGAAATGTCAAGTTCTCAGTATGGGCATGGATTATTCTGATCCATTCTACCTTCACTCGTCGGATGGACCAGGGATGTCCCTTACCACCACTCAGTTAACCGGACCAAATTACAGTTTGTGGAGACGAGCGATTACTCTTTCTTTGTCTGTGAAAAACAAATTCTCTTTCGTTGATGGGACTCTTCCGCGGCCCTTAGAGTCTTCGACGGAGAGGGATGCTTGGGATAGATGCAATACCATGGTTATGGTATGGATCTTGAATTCCATTAATAAGCAAATCTCGTCGACTGTCATTTACTGCCGCACCGCCAAACAAATCTGGGATCAACTGAAGGAGAGGTACGGGAAACCTAACGGGGTGCGCCTGCTTGAGATTAAGCGCGACATTGTTTGGTCGACCCAAGGGACAGATTCGATCAACAACTATTATACAAAGTTGAAGAATCTGTGGGACTAATTGGACGACGTCGATGATCTTCCCGATTGTGGTTGTCTTAGTGATAGCAACTTAAGGGCTTACACTGCTCGTGAGAGGTTGGTTCAATTCGTCATGGGTCGCAACGAGGTGTTTTGGCCCGCTTGAGGCGCCATCCTTATGATGAACCCGCTGCCGAGTGTGGATCAAGCTTACTCCATCCTGATTCAAGAAGAGAAGCAGCGGCAAGCCCGGGTTAATCATCCCCATCCTTCTTATGGGACTTTCTCTTTCAGTACGGGCGGTGTCACGAAACAAGATCCGGGAAAGAAGACCGGGCTCGTGTGTGATTTTTGCGGTAAACCTGTACATAGTGTTACTACTTGCTACAAGAAGATTGGTTACCCTCCTGGTTTCAAATTCAAAGGGA
The DNA here is from genome assembly GCA_023374045.1 of Limonium bicolor. Lineage (NCBI taxonomy): Eukaryota > Viridiplantae > Streptophyta > Magnoliopsida > Caryophyllales > Plumbaginaceae > Limonium > Limonium bicolor. The sequence goes on along the minus strand of CM041776.1, from coordinate 399,541,561 downwards.
AGAAATCAGTCGTCACTATTTCTGAAGTCGACGAAGGAGGGGTTTCTGCTTCGAATCCTCCGAATCTTGTTTCGCCCATCCCAGGTGTCTCAGCAGATCAATACCAGATCATAATGAATTTCTTCTAGGGGTGAGCATTTGGATAATTCGGTTAACCGAAATCCAAATTGTTGACAAAAATTGGATTTCGGTTAATTCTGGTTAAAACCGAATTATGGTCAAAACCGAATTAACCGAAATCCATATTATCCATAAACCGAATTTTTTTTAGATTAAAAATCCGAAAACCGAACTAAAATTCGAATTTCCATCAGTTCAGATTTCAGTTAACCGAAATTAAAAAAAACCCGAAAATTGAAATTTTATTTGGTTTTCCATTAACCGAATTAATAAAAAAACAAAATAACAGAAAAAAATCTAAACAGAGGGCAGATCTTTAATAACCAAAATGAAGACAGTCCACAAAGAGAATCCACAAAGTCAACATTATAGTTTTCTCAAGTATCAACCATTGTTGCCAAAATGGCTAGCACAAACAACTAAGTCTAACAAAAAAAAAAAAAAAAGGAAAGATCAACTAGAAAGAGTTATGGAATATCTTCTTCAAAAGTTGCAGCCTACAATTTGGCACAAACAGCTTCAATTAATTCTTCAAGCCTTCATGACAAGAGTGCACAACTACAATTATCCTCATGTGTGTTGTAGAGTAGAGAGAAATCATTCCTAGTTGAGAGGACATAACACATGTTCATTGCACCTGATTCACAAACAGCAACTAATCAACAATAGGCAATAGTTGCAGTATAGGCAATAGTTGCAGTATACTGAATACAAATTATACAATCATATGTGCAGCAGCCTCGTTGATCTGTTACCAAAAGTGGGGAGGGGGCACTAACAGATTTGATTAGTCCCACACTGAAAACAGCAGTGAAAACATAAACAAATAAAGTTCCATTAGGAGCTTGATGCATTGTTTAAACATTAGCCTATCCATAATAGCATATGTTTGGAGTATAAACAAGTATAAGAGAACAATAGCAAGGAACAACAGCATTAAAAAGTATGCAATGCTATGCATTGTCAGATTTTTTTCTCTGCTAAACAGTTCAGAAATCCTTACAAGTTACAACGACAAAGGAAAAAGTAGCAGCAAAATGAGCTTGTCAGCTTTTGAATATCATTGCACAACTTATGCTGCAAGAAAGCATAATTGCTTATTAGGATAAAAAAAAATAACACATCTGTTTTGGATTTTTTACTGTAAGAAAGCATAATTACAACGACAGTGCAGCTTATTATTTGGTCCGTAATGTAAAAACTAAAGATTCAAAAGTTGCAGCAGCAGTACGAAAACTAAATCAGCTAGGATAATCAATTTTGATCATCATTATCGTAACTCTTAAATATCAAGAAAGAGCAATGAAGACACTTACCAAGAGTTTAATACTCCATATTATCACTCAAGGTTGTGTTGATGGAGAATTTGTCCATTCCTTAAAAAAGACATATAATATCAAATTATGATTCATATCTAGTAATAAAGAAGACATCAAGGCAGCTTGTACATACAAGTAAAATAGTCTATTAAGATTTACGTTTTCAAGTTATTTAAGAAGCCAATAGCCACAAGATAAAGTTTGGCACCTAACCTTTGGGTACTCTGCGCCCTGCCCGGCAATGCTCCGCCACCAAATGTAGAAATGCTTTCCTGAAAAACGACGAGTAGTTAAAATCTGGGTCTACAGTGAAAAACACCCAACACTCACAAACAACAAGAGATTTAGGCAACATAACAAAAGGGATTCACAAGCCATCACACTAAGCTTGTCAATACTCGTGCTAATTTCAAGAGTACAATTACAATCCAAGCAATCCGAAGGCCAGCAAAGAAAATAAATCGATTGTAAAGAGATCAGAGTCTAGAGAAAATTAATACGCTTCCACAATCTGAAAAGCCATATAAGGGACTAAACTAACAAGCTAGCTGATAAAAGGAATCGAAACAGTTTTCCTGCAGTGTTCCAACAATGAATGGTCTCAGCAAGGAACAAATCCAGAAGTACAAGAAACAGGCTCTAGCATCGGAAATGGAATTCCAGCAAACCCTAACATCTTAACATATTCAGTCAGTCCATAGAGATAAACCGTAAATGACCAGAAAAGCAAAGAAACTGTCGTCCAGAAGCAAACCAGTTGCAGGTGACTAAAATGGAGAAACACGCAGGCGCAGCCGCCGAAGGAAGAGAAACACCAGCCACCACCGCCAGTTGATGTTTGCCGCCGTCATCCGTCTCGGTTCACCGTCTGGTCTGGGGGTTATGTTTTGCGTCGAGGTCGAGGTCGAAGAAGGAGTTGGAGAAGGAGAACTGGATAATGGACTAAGGAGAAGATGTCGCACTGCGAGTCGTCGACTCGTCGTGTCGTGCGTGCGAATGAGGGAGTGGGTGGGATAGATTTAGGTTTTCTTTGTTTAAGTTGAGTAATTAAAGTCTGAAACTAAAAATTTAAAAATATATATTTTTTTAAAATACGGATAATTCGGTTAACCGAAATTTTCAAAGTCAAAACCGAAAACCGAACTGAATTATAATTCGGGTAACCGAATAACCGAATCTTTAAATTCAGTTTTAAAATTCGGTTAAAAATCCAAAAAAAAATTCGGTTAATTTGGATTTCGGATAAATCTGAATTATCCAAACTGAATGCTCACCCCTAATTTCTTCAATCAGAATCGCCCCACCGGGGCTATGAATGGTAACGTTTGTTCTACAAATTCTGAGATTTCTAGGGTTTTTCATTTGAGATTGCCTGTTTGTTGTTCTACTGAAAATCTTAGTGATTCATGGATCATAGACAGTGGCGCAACACATCATGTGTGTTTAAAGACCGATTTGTTTGTTAATTTCTATTCTGCCAAGAGAAGTATAAACATAGAATTGCCTAATGGAACCTTGAAGTTAGTTAACACCTTAGGTGATGTTCGCATTGTTGGTTCCTTTGTGCTTAAGAATGTTTTATATATACCCCAGTTCAAGTATAATCTACTTTCTGGTGAGCTGGCTTTCTAGACAGTTAAATGTGGCTATGTCTTTTATGAATTGTGCTTGTATGTGCCAGGCCCCTTTTCTGAAGAAGCCAAGGGAAATTGGTAAAAGATTAACGGGATATATGTGTTGCGCAACAACTCTCTGGATGTCTTTTCTGAGGCGTGTACCAATGCTAAGGATCTGTCACGTTTTGATTCTGATTGTGGAGATGTAGACGCTAGGATTGTTTGTAGAGATAACTTTGTGATTGGTAACAATTCTGCTGTTAATACTGATTTGGGTTTGAATGGTAATCTTTCTATTGATGGTTTCTTGCTTGGTAATTCTTTGTCTAGATTGAAACTTTGGCACTTGAGGTTGGGTCATCTTTCAATCAATAAAATCAAGCAGGTCACAGGAGGGAAATGTAGTTCTGATAGTGCTTTTGTTTGTGAAGTGTGTATAAAGGCCAAGCAGACCAAGCTGCCTTTTCCTGTTTCGAATATTAAGAGTGCGGGTTGTTTTGAATTGGTTCACTGTGATGTTTGGGGCTCTTATAATATTGAAACTCATGATGGTTTCATTATTTCCTTACTCTTGTGGATGATTTTCCAGAGCAACTTGGGGTGTATATGCTTACTTCTAAGGCAGAAGCTTTAAGTTGCATTAGACAATTTGTTAAAGTTGTTGAGACTCAGTTTAATGCTCGAGTTAAAATTTTAGGTCGGATAATGCCTTTGAGTTGGGTTCTTCCATTGAAGGGAAACATTTTTTTTTTGGGAAATGGGTATTTTGCATCACGTTTCATGCCCTTATACCCCTCAGCAGAACAGTATCGTGGAAAGAAAACATAGGCATTTGCTTGAAACTGCCCGTTCTCTTCTGTTTCAGTCCAATCTGCCCAAACTTTACTGGGTGAATGTTTATTAACTGTTGTTCATCTTGTTAATAGATACCCAAGCAAGGTTTAAAATGGTAAGTCTCCCTTTTCTGTTCTTTACAACAAAGAACCTGATTTGGAGAATCTCAGAGTCTTTGGGTGTTTATGTTTCTGCTATGATAATATGAATAAGGACAAGTTTCAACAGAGGAGTTCTCCTTGTTGTTTTGTTGGTTATCCTTATGGAACCAAGGGGTATAAAGTTCTAGATCTTGAGTCTATGAGGATCAAGGTAAGTAGAAATGTGAAATTTGTAGAACATGTGTTTCCCTTTGCTTCTGCTAATAGTCTGAATGGGCTGCAACAGGTTATTGACCATTCAAGATTAAATGAGAATGATTTGGATAAACTGAGACAGGACATTGACTTTGAAATTCTGAGTGAGCGCCAGTATTCTGATGTTGTACCTGATGTGCAATCAGCTGTAGAAGCTCAGACAGATCACAACCAGGTTGTTAAGTCCAGATCTGGTAGGGAGATAAGGCTCTTTCTCATTTACATGATTATGTTTGTTCTTTTACCTCGACTGATAATGCTTGTATGCACATTACCTCTCTAGCTGTTACAGAGGCATCTGATGTATATAGCTTGTGTGTTTCTACTGATGCTAACCTTGCTGATGCATATTATGAGCCAGTAACTTTTGAGGATGCGAATCAGTATGCTCATTGGAGACAAGCCACGAGTGAAGAGTTTCATGCTTTGGAATTAAATAAAACCTGGGAAGTGGTTGATCTTCCTCCCAAGAAAAAGCCCATTAGCTATAAATGGGTCTTCAAAGTGAAAACCAAGGCTGGCAGGTCTGTTGAGAGGTACAAGGCAAGGCTTGTGGTAAGAGGTTTCACACAGAAGGAAGGTATAGACTACTTTGAAACTTTTTCCCCGGTGGTGAAACTAACTACTATTAAAACCTTATTTGTTGTTGCTGCTAAGCGTAATTGGAATATTTACCAACTTGATATCAATAACGTGTTTCTTCACGGGGATTTAGATGAAGAAATCTATATGTATTTACCTACAGGAATGGTTACTAACAAGTCTAACCAAGTATGCAGGTTGAGGAAATCTCTATACGGGTTCAAACAAGCTTCAAGGCAGTGGAGTGTCAAGCTCAACAACACCCTTCATTCTAGAGGTTATATTCAGTCGAAGAACGACTATTCTTTATTCTATAAAACCCAAGGTAATCTCTATGTGTACCTTGTAATCTATGTAGATGATATAGCTATTACAGGTAACGATGAGAATGAGATTAAATCCCTTAAATGTTTTTTGCATGATACTTTCAAAATAAAGGATCTCGGTCTTATACATTTATTCCTTGGGTTACAGTTTATTACAGTTGACAATGATACTGTCACAAACCAGAAACGGTTTATAGACAATATACTAAAGGAATTTGACTGTGGGAACATCAAAGAACATCTCTGTCCTCTTCCCCAGATCAAGAATAACAAAACAGCAAGCGAAAAGCTTACTGATCCCTCTATATACAGAAGGATAGTAGGTAAGCTTAACTTTCTATGTAATACCCGCCCTGACATAGCATTTTCTGTGCAGTTCTTGAGTCAATATCAGCACTGTCCAACACAGGAAGATCTCAAGCTCATTACACCTTGGGATACCTGAAGGCCACCACCAACTTTGGAATTCTGTTGGAGAACAACAACTTCTCCTTGCAAGCTTTATGCGACGCCGATTGGGTAGGATGCCACCAGATCATAAATTCTGTCAGTGGTTTCGTGATTCAGCTTGGAGGAAGCCTCATCTCTTGGATCCAAGAAGCAGTCCAGAGTCTCGTTATCTTCAGCCGAAGCAGAATACCGTTCAATGAGTGCAGTATGCACGGAAATTGCATGGCTTACTAGATTGTTGTCCGAAGTTGGAGTTGAGGATATAGTCCCTATTCCAATCAAATCCGACAGCCAAGCTGCCATCCACATTGTAAAGAATCCAGTATCTCATCAAAGAACCAAGCACATAGATATTGATGTTCATTATGTCTACGAGTTATTACAAAGGGGTGTTGTTTCTGTCTCCTATATTCCATCCCATGCCCAACCAGCAGACGTACTTACCAAATCCCTTAGTGGTCCCTTGCATCAAGAAGGATTGAGCAAGTTGAGTGTGTTCTCCAAACCCTCTCAACTTGAGGGGGGGGGGGGGTGTTAGGATATATGTATTAGTATTAAGAGATATGTCTCAATATGGTATACAGGGTATATTAGTCTTTTAATATCTCTGTAAATACCCTTATATATTCCTCCCTGTATCTTGTATAATTCGATTGTCTATCAATTCAATACAGACAGGTGGAAGATATTTGTGAAAAGGCTGAAGATCTTGCAAAATCCCGATTTGCACTCTGAGCACAAGAACAGACTTCTGAGCAAAGCAGACCACCAAGTAAACCAGTTCAATAGCAATCTGCTAGTTCTACCAAAACTTGTTCCCGTTTCCTCGTGTGATTGAACGAGTTTGGAATGACCCAGCCATATGATAATTGGTTTATTGGTTAAATCCTTTTGTCCTTTTGCACTCATGAATGGGACTGGAAAGAAAGCGCATTGGATATTTGTTTGGATTGGAACAGGTCAGTATAGGTTGATGCTCTCATGCTGTTGTGTGTTTTGGATTTTTGTACATAGTGAAATGATTATTTAACATTCTTGCAAATCAACACATGGGTAATGACATGGGACACCCGGTTTAAGATTTAGATTTATTTTCTACTGCCAGTTGTCTTTAATTAAGTTGTGAGTTCTATAGTAATACATGATTAAAAGTAGGAGTGTTGCAGTGAAAGATAATAGAAAAAAACTCGCAACGTGGAATCTTAGATTGAACTTCTTGTTCTTGAGAGAAAGCAAAACAGAGAAATCGAAGGCTTCAGCTTCGAAGGGAAGAAAACCCTAGACACAACCACTAGGCACGAAAACTCGGCAACTTACAACACCAGCTAACTACCCTAGATATACCACTTTGCCAAAACAAAGAAACTACTAACCAAAACGCAGCACTCCACCTAAAACAACAAGACCGTTGAACATAAACAACAACCGAGACTCTGGTCAGCAGAAACGGGACAACAATCTTAAATATAATAAGGCATAATCTAACAGCCCCCTCAAAGCTTAGGAGGAATGGCCTTCTAAGATTTGACCAGCCAATGAACACCCAGATTACTCCGTTTCTGTTATCAGACCCATCTTCTTAATCTGTAGAGGATACGCCTTCCCTGGAAGAGCCTTCGTTAATACATCAGCCAGCTGCTCCTTTGAACTTACAAACTCCACTCGAATCATTCCTTCTTGTAGCTTCTGTCTAACGAAATGAACGCTCGAGCTCTATATGCTTTGTCCTCTCATGGAGGACTGGATTCCGCGCAATATAAATGGCAGACTGGCTGTCAGACCTTACGGGAACCGGCAGAACATCATTTACTCCTAGCTCATGCAGCAACCTGGTTACCCAACTCAGTTCTGCCGTCACACTTCGCATGGCCCGATACTCCGCTTCTGCTGAGGATAAGGCCACGGTAGTCTGTTTCTTGCACTTCCAGGAAAGCGGACTCCCTCCAAGCTGGATAAAGAAACCGCTGATGGATCTTCTCGTATTTGGGCATCCTGCCCAATCAGAATCACAAAAAGCTGTCAAGGAGAAGTTATCTTTTGAATTAAACAACAGCCCATAGTTCAAAGTACCCCTAATGTAATTTAACACATGCAAGGCAGCTTTAAAATGCACATCAGTAGGGTTGCCAAGGAACTGACTCAGAACCTGTATTGTAAAACAGAGGTCTGGCCTACTGTGGGATAGGTAACTAATCTTACCCACTAGTCTGCGATACACAAAAGGATCTTTTAGAGCCTGTCCTTCATCTTTTAACAACCTAAGACTAGTGTTGAGGGGGCAAACAGAAACCTTTTCATCGGATGCACAGAATTCCTTAAGTAAATCCTCACAATATTTCTTTTGCATAAGCACAACACCATCTGTTGTGTGAATAAATTGCATTCCCAAGAAATAATTCAAAGTGCCCAAATCTTTAATCTTAAATTTCTGATGCAAAACAGTTTTAACAGACCTGATCATCACGCAATCATTTCCTGTTATCAAAATATCGTCCACGTATACAACCAGAAAGCACATCAGATTGCCCTTTACTCTACTGAACAGTGAGTAGTCATTAAGGGATTGCACAAAACCTAAAGATTTAAGCAGGACACTTAACTTGTGATGCCATTGTCTAGAGGCCTGCTTTAGGCCATACAAGGATTTATTCAGTTTACATATTCTTCCTGATTTCTCTTCCCTATGACCTAAAGGAATTTCCATATACACCTCTTCTTCCAAGTCCCCGTGTAAAAAGGCATTGTTTATATCCAATTGGCTAACTATCCAGTTCCTTTTCGTTGCCACAATAACAAGGGCCTTGATAGTAGTAAATTTCACTACAGGAGAGAAAGTCTCCAAGTAATCTATGCCATACCTCTGTGTATACCCCTTGGCAACTAACCTAGCTTTAAACCTTTCAATACTCCCATCTGCCTTATGTTTAATTTTGTAGACCCACTTACATTTGACTGGTTTAATTCCACTAGGAGCCTCAACTAAAACCCAGGTATTATTTCTTTCTAGGGCAACAAACTCCTCCTCCATAGCCTTTTTCCACCTTTTGTCGGTAACAGCCTCTTCATAACAGCTAGGTTCTATTTCAGTTTGCAGGTTAACATTCAAGCATGCATGATGGTTTTGATTTAGGGTGATGATCCCTACTGTATGCAACTGACAATTAGATCTAATTATGCAATCACTATCATCCAAATCTATCATTCCAGATTCAACATTATCAACACAAGTATTAAGACAGTTAGCAACAGAAATCCTATCATTCAATATTTCTGTAAAAGTATCTGAGATTGGTCTGAAAGTAAACTTATCTTTTTTCGTGGCAGATAATCCAACTTCATAATCTGCTAGGTATCTTGGAGGTTGTCTGGTCCTTTCTGACCTTCTGATTACAGTTTCCTCCTCTTGGGCATTTCCAGGAACAGTTTCCTGTCTAACATCCTCTTCTACAGAATCACCACTCTCTGGAGCTGTCTCCTGGGCGATGTTTTCCTCTGTAAGGATGTTCTCTGTGAGGTCTTGCACAGTCTGTTCATTCCCTCCTTCATTACAGAGGTTCTGTCTGTCCTGTCTTATGCTCAGATCACTTACATCAGGGTTAGTCACAAAGATGGAATCATCCTCAAACAAAAAACAGTCCCTTTCTGATATTCCAAAACGTGTTGATTCAGAATTTTCTTGGCCATATCTAAAAGGATAAACCTTTTCGTGAAATGTTACATCTCTATTAAATATAACTTTATTATTGTCAAGATCAAGGAGTTTATAAGCCTTTTTATTCTGTGCATAGCCCAAGAAAACACATTTGACAGATCTGGATATGAACTTATCATGCTGATTCTTATTGACATTTGCAAAACATAGGCACCCAAAACTTCTCAGCACATTATAATCGGGTGTTTCTCCATAGATTATTTCAAAAGGAGTTTTATTATTAACACTGATGAGGGGCATTCTGTTGATTAAAAAGGTGGCAGTAAGGATGCTCTCCCCCAAAATTTCTTAGGGAGAAGGGAGTGAAACATCAGAGCACGAGCTGTCTCTAAAATGTGCCTGTGTTTCCGTTCTGTCACACCATTTTGTTGTGGTGTGTAAGAACAAGTTGTTTCATGCCTAATTCCTTTCAACTTAAAATATTCAATGCCAACTCTTGAACTTCCTAGTTCGTAAGCATTATCAGTTCTTACAGCCCTTACACTTTTCTGAAATTGTTTCTCAATCATGGAGATAAAACTCATAATCAAAGGAAAACAGTCAGATTTTGCAGCAACAAGATGTGTCCAAGTAGCACGGCTTTTGTCATCTACAATGGTGAGGAAATAAGAAAAACCATCGTACGTTTCTTCATTATAGGGACCCCACAGATCGATGTGAATTAATTCAAAAATATCATTGGTCTTTATTGAACTAGACTGAAATGGCAACCTGCGGCTTTTAGCCCTACTGCAAGGTTCGCATACAAAGATTTTTTCACACTTATTCCCATCCACTAGGCCTAACTTGAAGATTTTCTCTCTTGGCAGATGTCCTAGCCTAAGGTGCCATAGACTCAAAGAATTATTGCAGTTTGAATCAATCTTTACAGAATCAGCAATGGAACTATAACATCTTTTTCCTTTCCTATCACAGAACCTATCAAGAAAGTATAATCCCCTACACATCTGACCAATCTCCAAATCTTCGCTTTGTTCATAAGCCTGATAAAAGCATTGAGTGGAATTAAAACAAATCTTGGCATTTAACTGTTCAGATAGTTTGCTAACAGAGATTAAACCGAATCTAAAACTTGGGACAAACAAAACATTTTGTAATGTTATCATGCTGTTTATTCTAATGCTCCCTATCAAGTTGACTAACTGTGGGTGCCCATCGGGCATCCCAACAGTGTGCGGTTTATCAAGCAGAGTAACATCACAAAATACACTCAAATTGCCACACATATGGTCAGAGGCTCCACTGTCAATGACCCAATCAGTTTGCAAAAAATCATGTTGATCAGAGGCATTATATATTTGATAAATACTCCCTGTAAAACTAGAATAGTTTCGAGAAGGAATCATACCAATGAACCCACAGCTCGACACTGAGTTTGGTTGCTCCTTGTTGACAATCTGGGATTTACTTATATAGCCCAACAGCTGGTTGACTTGATCCGTAGTGAGGACTCCATTGAACGGATCTTTACTGGATTCTCCCTTTTGCTCACTGGCCCCATTTGCTTGGTGCTGCTGTCTCTCCTTTCCCATGCGCCATCCGGGGGGGTACCCAATTTTCTGGTAGCACTTCTCTTCCAAATGTCCAGGCTTGTGGCAATAAGTGCACTGGATGGGATTGCGTCTACCACCATTCCCTTGTCCACGCCCAAAATTCTTTCTTGTCTGATTGACAGAAAAGGCAACCGGTGCTTCTGTCTCTGTTGGTGCAGTGGTGGTGAGGGATTTTTGCCTTTCTTGTTGAATGAGGATAGAGAATGCTTGCTCTATAGAGGGGAGTGGCGAAATCATCAAAATATTCTCACGAGCCCCAACATACCTTTCGTTCAATCCCATAAGAAACTTGATTAGCCGCTGGGTTTGGATATAGTCCTTGAACGCCTTATCAGTAGAACAGGCGCACGCAGGTAAAGATGTTGTCGCGTCTAACACGTCCCAAGTTCCTCTCAATTTTGCGAAATATTCTCCAATGCTCTCTCCGCCTTGGATCGTGTTCACCAGTCGCCTCTCTAACTCGTATAATCTCGTTGCGTCCACTTGATCGTATCTGGCGCAAAGGTCCTGCCAGATATCCGCCGCTGAGGCTCTGAAGAGGACGGTGTCTGCGACCCTTTTTTCAAGACTCATGAGGAGCCAGGCTCTAACCATGCTGTCGCATCTTTTCCAGGCTTGAAATTGCGCATCGGAGTCTGCCGGCCTCGCTACCGTCCCTTCGACGAACCCCAACTTATTTTCGACGAGAGGGCAATTTCCACCTGGTGTTTCCAACTCGGAAATCCCGGCCCCCCATCGTACTTTCCCGCAAGAGACAACCCGGGATGATCAGAACTGGAAAGGTACATAATATCACCGACCTTTGTGTTTCCCCCGCCGTCATCCTCAATCTCAGCATCGATGATTCCTTTGCTCTCGTTCCCAACCTTGGGAGTCTCTCCTTCTGTTCCGGTACTCATGGCGATGGAAGAAGAAAGGAAACGAAGCTAAAGAGGAATGATTTTTGAGAATCGCAGAGGCGACAGAAGACAAGACAGAAAACAACGAAAGAACACCGGAAGACAAAAGATTGAAGCAGGATCCCAAGATCTACTGCTCTGATACCATGAAAGATGATAGAAAAACTCGCAACGTGGAATCTTAGATTGAACTTCTTGTTCTTGAGAGAAAGCAAAACAGAGAAATCGAAGGCTTCAGCTTCGAAGGGAAGAAAACCCTAGACACAACCACTAGGCACGAAAACTCGGCAACTTACAACACCAGCTAACTACCCTAGATATACCACTTTGCCAAAACAAAGAAACTACTAACCAAAACGCAGCACTCCACCTAAAACAACAAGACCGTTGAACATAAACAACAACCGAGACTCTAGTCAGCAGAAACGGGACAACAATCTTAAATATAATAAGGCATAATCTAACATGCAGTAAGGTGAGGTAATTCACAAATATCCATTAAACATAAAACAATTTGAAAATATTTGAAACTTACTTAAAGAAATATTCATTTTAATTGTAGTTAAACATTTAAATTATAATTTTGTGGGGTACAATAAATTGTGAGTAAATTTTATTTGTATTATATATTAACATATTCAATATGTAACAAACAACACAAATAAAGTGAAAATTTTGTTTATTAAAAAAATTAATGAGTAGCACGGTGGATCAAATTTCCTAATTGAAATTATATACAACCTAATGTCATATCAAATAGTATCTTGTTTATAATAGAGATTTGGTTTTACTATTTTGTTATATTTAAAATTATTCAACTAATGTTCCAAATTTTTATGTCGAAAAAGAGATAAAGAGTAAAAAAATAAAGACTTTACAATTTGTTGAAATATTTCTATATGTTTACTATTTGTAAATTATAATTTTAAATTTAAATATGAAAAAGTGATGTTTTATAACAATGTGAAAAAAAGAGGAGAAAATAGAAATTTTCTTTATGCTTGACGTTTTTAAATAGTTTTAAGTTTTTAATTATATTTTTGCAATATTAAATTATTTCCATAAATACTTATGTTTACAATACATGAGTAAATATTTACAACAAATAAATGCTTTTCAATGGTTAACCAGTCACTAGTGACAAAAATAATTGTTTTCTAGTACACGGATGTTGGCACACTATAATCAATTTCACCTAAGTCATGTCATTATTGAGCTAATGATCTTTGATTCCCTATAATCACATGTACCCGTATGATGAGCCAACAACTGGGGTGTAAGAACCCCGCCTCAGCCACCAAGCATCAAGTACAGCAAGCCGACCGAAGTCAACCAAGAAAGGAAGCCAAAGTTCCTAGCAACAGATAGTCGGGTTTCACCTGCTGAAACCTCGGGCAGGTTCTCTCGCTGGAGAAGCACTTATGAATAAGTATCCGCCCCTACCCACATGACCGCGTGTGGCCGACCCAGTGTTTAAACGAGAACCCTACCTCCCGAGGAAGAAAAATCACCCTAAGAGGACCAACAGCGTCCTCCGACCACACCAACAACATTGGCCAACAAGATTCTCCACGGATAGATTTTGGCCCTGCAACAACAGATGGTTGACCCAACCAAGTGATTTGCACATCAACAAGCTGCTGCATACTCCGACATTGCGAAAGTGCGGGACCACGATTCCTTATCTGGTAAAATAAACCAAACACCACCACTAGTACAAAATCACCTATTTTGGCGCCGAAATAGGGCCCCGAATAATCTATGTCTAAAAAAAGCACCTATTTGGCTGGGTAGTTGAACCGTCGAAATAGGTGTTTTTCCCAGGATTTTTTTAAAATTCGGATTGCCAGGAAAATTTCAGTCTATTTCGGCGGTTGTTAATAACAAGTTAATCATTTAAAATAAATATAAGATCACAAGTGATATTACTAGGTTGTATTTATTTATTACTCACTAAAATAATTCCACTGATTCATTTTAAATATGTATTGTTAAAAATTATAATCTACACTATTATCAAACAATCTTCACCTGCATTTTACAAAATCTATCATTTTACTTAAATATCTACACTTTTTCTTAAACGAGGAATACTAAAAATCTACACTTCTACCAAACAAACCAACACCTTCATTTTCAAAATCTATCATTTTATCTAAATATCTACACTTTTACTTAATTAAGAAAATCCTAAAAATCTACACTTCTATCTAACAAATCTACACCTTCCTTTTCGAAGATCTATAATTTTACCTAAATATCTACACTTTTACTAAATGAAAATTAATAAAAGTGTACACTTCTAACAAACAAATCTACACTTTGCATTTGAAAATTGTATGATTTTAGTTAAATATCAAATTTGAAAAGAAAACATAAACCATCAATTCTAATAAAGATCCCACACTTTAACCAACCTACTTTACTAAAAAAACAAATTAAAAAATCTTTTTACATAACCTATATAACATTAATCGATCTGTGAAAGAAACTTCCACATTGTCCACGTCGTATTTTAGGGAAGTTATTGGAAGAATAATTATTAAAAAACTAATTACTTTCACCATCTTTATATGTATATTTAGAGAAGTTTGGTGAATAATTATTAAAATTGTAATTGTAAAAGTCCATTATACCGTTTTATAATTATTTGTTGTTTTTCTATTTTACAAACCAAAAATTAAATAAATAAGGTACGGTTGAGTTTAAAACATTAAAAATTAAAAAAAAAATCTGATGGTTGAAAGTAGGGATGACAATGGGTGACGGGTGCCTGTTTGACCCGACCATCCGACCGCTAAAACGGGTGAAAACCCCAAAAAAACGGGTAACGGGTGAAACGGGTGCGGGTGACGGGTCGGGTGAACATTTTTCACACGTTCACTCGACCGTTCACCCGTATGTATATATTAAAACAAAAAATATACTTATCCATATTTGTTTAGTAATTTAGAAATATTTTGGTTAATACTCTATGTTTGAGTATGCTATTAATTAGTTGATGTGGTATGTATTGTTGAACAAAAAGAGTATTTTTTTTTTGAAAAAATAAGCTATATAAGGTGTTAAAACAAAAAATGCTTGCTGAAAAAAGATAAAAACCGTGAACCCGTTTCACCCGCGGGTGATGGGTGATGAAGTTGCGGGTGACGGGTGGGTCGGGGTGGTGCGGGTGAAAACGGGTGACGGGTCGGGTGGAGCGTCACTCAACCCGAACGCGACCCGTTGCCATTCCTAGTTGAAAATGGGTTGAACGTATGTCCAAACCATATACACATGGCATGGTCCTCTCTTTGCCCGAATAAGCCAAAATTTTAACGAAATGAGCAATGTGGAATTACCGTGAGCGAGGTGGGAGGGTAGAAATCAAATGTTTGGGGTTGCAACTTTCTTAAGACTGGAACTGGGTCTGATTCTTATTTAGGCCTCGTTCTGGAGGTAGATGAAAGTAGGTGGGCCCATGAGATGAAGATGAAGAAATGAAATGCTAGTTGGACTACGTTCGATCAGATAAATGAATTAATCTCCATCACTGGATTTGTGGGGGTCCTGGAAAAGTTAATCCGGAGCTACTTTAACAATCTACCTCCAGAACGAGGCCTTAAGGTTTATTATTCCCTCAGTCCTCGTTTGAATTATCATTTATTATTTGGATATATTGTTTGACTTCAATATTAAACATATTATAAGATAACATATTTTTACAAATTTAAATTTGACAATGAAATCCTTATATGAAAAAATTATATGTGATAGAAATTTATTTTATAATTTATTTTTCTTATTTGTTTAATATTAATATAGTAAAATATGTCAAAAAAATAAGGATTAGTAATAGTATTATTATATATTTATCATTTGCTTGTCAACAAATACTAGTACTACATTTTGTTTTGTTCTGTATTTTTTCTAAAGCAAATACAAAAATGGAAACAAATAGCCAAATCGTAAGAACAAGAAAACCACCTATTTTTTTCCTTCCCGCAAACAGTCTATCAATCTAGTCTAATATATCCCTTCTTTTTGCTTACCACTTCTGCTACTACCTTCTCTCTCTCACACACCACAGAATCCAGCTCATTTTAGCGCTCTCCCTCTCTCTCTCTCTCCTACTCTTCTTTTTAAATTTAGTCGTAGGTTTTCGTTTCTCCCTGACCGCTGTATCCTCCAACAGTAAAACCCACCATTTTCCTCTTCTCCTCCCTTCTTCCCTCTTTCGTCTCTTCTTCACTCAGCCCTTTGTTCCGTGGATTTCAGATTCCTTTTTCTGGAATACTCCCCCTCCCACTTTTCCTAACAATCACTTCCGGTCGAGATTGCAAAGATACTCATGTAATTACTAGAAATACTAGTATGAATTTTCAGTAGACGGAGTGGAGAAGAAGGGAAAGAAACGAATAGGGGAAGAATAAGTTAAAGGTGGACAACGAAGAATAGACGATGAAGATGCTGAGAATCGGTTTGCTTCTCACTAGAGAAGAATAGAAGTAACTCTGCTCGTATCTCATGATCAACACGGTTCTTTGAGATTGAGCGGAAGCGAAACTAAGAATAATTTAAATTTCTTTTTGAAATAAAAAACCACAAACATTTTGTTTGAAGGGTATCATCGGCGGGGAAAATAGAAAGAAATTTGGTGAAAAAAAAGAATGTGGGATCTAAATGGCGCGCCTGATCAAGCAGCAGGGGATCGTGACAAGCAGCATAAGAAAAAATTATTGCCGACGAATCTGAGGAGTACTGTTCATCCTCCCAGAAAACCACTTCCACCGACGACCTACTAAAGGGGAAAAGTAGTAGCGTTGGGCCAAAACCCACCAAATCGAAGTCTCAAACCCGATCCCTCTCCAACGACGAGGAAAATAACAACTCCAGCTCCTCCGCCACCGCTCCCGGAGTTGGAATCGACGAGGAGGATGAAGAGGAAGCTGCAGGTTCTGATGATAATCCGGGTGGCCCGAGTCAGAGCCCGGAATTGGGTCGAGACGGTAGTAAGAAAATATTCGGGTTCTCTGTTCCTACCCACCGCAACCAGACGGAAGCATCACTACTGCCCAATTACTCACACCACCACCAGTATCATAATAGCAGTAGCAGCGGGTGGTTGGATGGGTCGGTGGGTAATACCCCGGTGACTCACCAGTTTTTCCCGATGGAGGGGGATGAAGTGGGTGGCGGGGACAGATAGGGCTTCCGAGGGCTCAGTGGGCGGGAGTGAGGTTGAGCCCGGCGGTAGGAGGTGGTAGGAAAGCTTTGGGGATTCGGGGGTCGGGTGGTGTTACGGGTCCAGTACAGCCGATTAAAAAGAGCCGGAGAGGGCCCAGGTCAAGGAGTTCGCAGTACCGTGGTGTTACTTATTACAGAAGAACCGGCCGGTGGGAGTCACATATCTGGTCAGCCATCGAATCTCTTCTCATCTCTCTATTGACATTTTATCTTCTGCCAATACTGGAATTCAGATCACCTAACCCTGCCTCTTTTTGTGTATTTTAAACTGAAAATAAAAAAGTACACATCCTCTCCTTTTGATAATAATTTGAAACTAACACCAAACCAACACACAACGAATCAAAGATAAATGAATAGCAAGAAAGTCTGATGAACTCTTTTTTTTTTTTTTTCTGATATATGTTTCCGGTATCGCTATCTGATTGGTCTGTCGGTCAATATCAGGGACTGCGGGAAGCAAGTTTATCTGGGTAAGTTTTTTATTTTATTTTAAACTTATTTCAGGTTCGTTTTCTTTTGTTTCTACTAATTTTATACAATTACGGTTGTAGTAATTGAAATGTTTGGT
Organism: Limonium bicolor; assembly: GCA_023374045.1. Lineage (NCBI taxonomy): Eukaryota > Viridiplantae > Streptophyta > Magnoliopsida > Caryophyllales > Plumbaginaceae > Limonium > Limonium bicolor. The sequence goes on along the minus strand of CM041776.1, from coordinate 399,523,997 downwards.
TTTTTCTTTTTGGAGAAAGTAAATTGTTATACGTTGCTTGCCATTTTGGGGATGCGGTTGAAACATCTAAATCCTATGATGATTTTATTTATCACCCTTCTTACCTAAATAGTTGTGATTTATTTGTGTTTGGTGTTAAATAGGTGGATTTGACACAGCACATGCAGCTGCTCGGTCAGTTGATCGTATCTCTCTTTTCGTCTGGATTTTGATAGTATCATTCACCATTTGAATTAAACCAACCCAAACCAGAAAAAGAAACAGAAAATCTTTATTATTGCATTTGTTTCAACAGTGCTTATGACAGAGCAGCAATTAAGTTCCGGGGAGTTGAGGCAGACATCAATTTCAGTCTGGAAGACTATCAAGATGACTTAAAGCAGGTAACCATCATCGTAAATTATTTACACTCAATGTAAAAATCAGGAAAGAAAGAAAGTAGGATGTCTGCAGTGCTCACATTCAGAAAATTGACTATTTTTCTGCCGGTATACCCAAATTGTTACTTGTCATCATCATCACCATCATGTTCTTCCTCACATCATAGAGCTTATACAGCTAGCTTATCTTTTACTATAGGAGAAGGAGAAGGGGAAAAAGAAGGGGGTAAACGGGACGGGAATAAACCAAAGGATGTTATGTTGGGGTGTCTTTCTTTTTCCGGTCATTGAAAGAACATATTGAAAAGAGATGAAACTTGCAGAATTGGGAAAGCTAGATAGATAGATGGGAATCCAAATTACATTGGGTGGATCGGCAATTTTTAAATAACAAAGAAAGGAAAAGGTTAAAAAAAAAAAGATTCCCGTTCCTCTTATTTTACCTGTAGATATCGAAATCTTCTTACTATTTATAAATTAAAATAATTGGTGTGGTGGGTGAGGGAACAACAGATGAACAACCTAACAAAAGAGGAATTCGTGCACGTTCTGAGGAGACAAAGCACTGGCTTCCCAAGAGGCAGCTCCAAGTACAGAGGCGTTACCTTGCACAAGTGTGGCAGATGGGAAGCTCGCATGGGTCAATTTTTAGGAAAAAAGTACTTACTCATCATTTCTTTCCTTTATTTAATTAGTACACTAATCCCATTTGTCTTCTAATAAATTATGTTTGTGTACTATTTATTTACCGTTAAAACATTTTATGTCACGGAAGAATCCACGACCAGTGAAGTTTTGATGACATTGTTTCCCCCTTTTTTGTTCTCAGGTATGTGTATCTTGGACTCTTTGATACTGAGGTTGACGCTGCCAAGTGAGTTTTTTCTTTGACCATACCTCAATGAAATTTTATCAATCAAAGAGTCATGCAGTCTATTGTATTGAGTTCAACATGACCACCATTGATCAGTTGATTGTTGATGAATTTTCTGTAGGGCATATGATAAGGCTGCGATCAAATGCAACGGCAAGGATGCTGTCACTAACTTTGATCCCAGCATCTATGAGGAGGAGCTCAACATTTCCAACAACGGTAACTTAAGCAGCTAGCAGTGAATTTGGGATGATTGTCGTTGTTATTGATTTTATGCCAGAGTCATTCAAACTATCGTCTGTTGAATCTCAAAATATTTAAAAACTGAATGTAAATCATCGCAGCTGCTGGTGGAAGCAGTAGTACAGTAGCGGCTGAATCATCAGCCGCAGCAGGTGCAATCGATGATCATCATAACCTTGACTTGAGTCTGGGATCAGGAGGAGGATCCTCCTCAGCCGGCAGCTCAAGATCAAGGAAGATGAACAGCAGCTCTAGTCTTGATATAGCTGCTGGGTCAGCAGATAATTCCAACTTTGATCATAAGAACCACCCATATCCGATGCAAATTGATCCGGCTGAAAATTGGGCACATGATCAGAACCAAGGATCTCGGCACAGCAGGGTAAGTAGAGTTACACTTGTAATTTGATCTGGGTTGTCTTGTATCTCTTCTTGGCTAAATAAATAATTGATCTTTAAATGGCGTGGAAACAAATTAATATTGCAGGAGGGATACAGCGAGGCGGAGACAATGCAACTCCTAAGCCAAGCCAATCTCCAATCACCAATAATAACCCGAGGCCAGTTTCAGAGAGGAGGTGGTGAAGATGTCTTCCACCAATCTCGGCCCCCTTCTTCTTCTTCTTCAAGCTACCAAGTAAATAATTAATTTCATCACACTATTAAAAGGATAACTGCTCTTCTTGCTTAGAAAACCTTCAAATGTGGTAGTTGGTGGTTTCTAAACTATGTTTTTGTCTAGCAGTTGCAGTTTGGAAGCAGCAGCAACATTGGAGCGAGGAGTACCACCACCACTACTACTTCTACAACAGGAGATCATCTTTCTCTATCCTCATTATCAACACATAATCACTATCAACATTACCAGGGAAACGACGGACGGCAGTGGCAAATGACAGCAGGCCAACCTCCTCCCAACAATATTAACTATCCAATGTTCTCGACTGCTGCAGCATCATCAGGATTCCCACAGCAGATATTCTCTCCTACATCTTTACAGCCCCAGCCGCCGCATTACTCTCCCTATTCCTATCCCCCGCCTCCTTCAACTCATCAGCGCCCGCCGGCCTCATCATAGTTGGTCGACGTTTCACCGAAACGGATCATTCAACTCTCTCAACATGCAGAGACCCTCCTAATTCATTCTTTCCACTTTCTGATTAGAAAAATGGCACGATCGACGAATTGCTTGTCCCGCTCCTCCCTTACCTCTACTTTGATGTAAAGTTAGGCTTGATTAGTTTTTTGGTATCTCTAATTAAAAACCTACGTCCATCGTTATCTTGATTGATTTTATCGGCCGGCTTACATTGATTTTTCCCAGCTGAGTTTTTAGTGCGTTGTAACATTGATTTTGAAGGGCTTTATTCCATTTTTATGAGTTGAAATGATCATACAATGCAATAATCTGGTTAAATTGAACCAGAATTTCGTCTACCTGCTACATATACATATTGATGCATCTTAAATGAGGAGTTGAAATTTAGAGATGTCTAATTTGGGTTACGGGTACCCGACTTGAAGCAAACGATAACCCGATATGAATTATGATCGTCTATCCAAACTAAACATGTTCTAACTCAAACGCTACATGAATAAAAAGTGAATTCAACACAAAATATATAGCAATCGGTCATTTTAATTTAATGCAGTAAACAACTGCAAATATATTCTAGTTTAGACGGGTTCATTTGAAAATGACACAGATACAACACATTAAAATCAATCTGATTTACGAATATATTCTCATTGAAGAGGGACGGGTTGGGAATTCAAACTCTAGTTCTTAGAACATGAATTCTTATTTCTTATACACCCGAACCTAACTACATGGGCTATCACGGATCATACTGTAAGTTGGAGAATAAAATATAATTTGTATGTTAGTAAATTCCATTTTCATTTTTGTCGTGAATGATGGGAAATTAGAAAAAAAAGAAGAAGAGAAAAGTAGGGATGAAGTCGGCAACTGTACAAGTACAACCCTAATTCTCAATCAGTCTTAAATTGATCATTCTATTTACTATTTGGATATCTCATTTGACTTCAATATTTAATATTTAGATAAAAAATAAAAAAATTAAATTTTGTATAATAAACTATATATAATAAAATTTAGTTTTATAAAATTATTTATCTTATATGCTTAATATTGAAATGAAAAAATATACCATAAAACAAACAGCGTCAATTTAGAACACTGCAAACTCTGAAAAATTCTCATTACGAGAGGGAGTAATAATATAGTACTTGATAACCTAGATGTAGAGAATCAATTAAAGCGGTTAAATTGTAATCACTCCTTTGGACAAAGATACTTCATACTACTCCCTCCGTCCTGAATTGACCGTCTGTTTACTATTTGACATATCGTTTGACTTCAATTTTTAATATATAAGATAAATTAATTTTGAAAATTTAAGTTTTGCATATGAATCCTTACATGTTACAAAATTTAGATTTATAAAATTATTTTATCTTATATACTTAATATTGAAGTGGAAAAACGTATCATAAAGTAAACAGGACGGTCAATTCAGGACGGTGAGAGTAATAAAAGAGTACAATTAATTGTCCTTGATACCGACGAACCTGGGACAGTTCGATCGCAGGAAAGGGGATGCAATGCATATGCATCTTCCCAATGCCAATTTAAAAGGCGTAAACTTCTAATCCTTCCTTTTAAAGATTCTGTGCTCAGCTGAACCTTTTTCTTTGCAATTTTAGTGTCAAATTTGGAGTTTGGGAAATGAAATAAAAATGTATAGTACGTACTACTATAGATTAGAGCTTGCCTGCGGAGCTGAGATGTTGTAACAGTATTACTAGGTACTACCTAGGTCTCGTTATAAGTGTTTCATTTACTTTTTGATACGTTTTTTCACTTCAATATTAAATATATAAGATAAAATAATTTTTACAATATATAGTTTTTCACGTAAGAATTCCATTATAAAATACTCCCTCCGTTAATTAATATCTGTCGTTCTAGAGAGTGTTTCTTGTTCAACAATACATGTCATTTTAGCTTTTTGATACACTTTTTTTCATTTTTAACCCTACTATTCAACACAAGATTAATTATTATCTAAATGAAAAAAGTAAAAAGTAGGGGTACATGCGTCTTTTTTTCCTTAATAAATGTGCAAATTTCTAGAATGACAGTTATTGTTGAACGGAGGGAGTATTATCTTACATATTAAATATTGAAGTTAAATGACAAGACAAGTTCATTTAGTAGAGTGGACAATAAGGGAGTATTTTACTTTTGGCGCAGAGAGCTCACTGAGCAATGAGCAAAAACATGCAGTCATCAGTTCTGAACAGTGAAAAAATTGATGACGCGCAGCTAGTAGCTACCTGCTGGATTGATAAGACTGAGTGGGTATTCAGTTCAGTTGGCCGTAAATAGCAATCTCATACTTTTCCTTCGACTCTCTTTTCAGTCGTTATCCTCCATCTTATCTCCTCCTAGGTTTGTAGTACTACAACGTTCTCGGAAATAACAGATTATTGGCGTGCCGATAGTCACTGTCTGCTTGGGTGTACTTCCAATTAGATCAAGTCTTTCCCACAAATCACGCAATAAACATTTAATTACTCTCAATTTTTTTAAAGGGTCAAGGTTAGGCTTAAGTTTTTCGATGTATGCGGCTGTACGGGATACCAGGGTTAAACTACTCTGTTTGATGACAGTTGTACCTGGATGTGTTGGGTACTCTTTTTCCTTTCTAAGCTTTTTCCCATTAGGTTTTGCTTAGTGAGGTTTTAATGAGGTCCGAACGTAACCCATTCATAATTTTTATTTTAATAATATGGCTATATGCTCAAATTATATAAAAAAAAAATCACTCTCAATTTTTGCATACCGGTTATATCCATAATTTTTCACTATTAAATATAATAAAATAATTTTATAAAATTAAATTTTGTAATCAGTAGTTTTTAGTGTAAGAATCAATTTTAAGACTTAATTTTTTTTATCTTATTATGTTAAATAGTGAATCAAACCATATATCAAAATTTCCTATCACAAATCAAATGTATGTTGTTGTATTTTTTGTTTTTTTAGGAGTGGGCTAAAAATAACAATGTTTAACCTGGGATATGATTCTACACCAAATTCCAGCTTGCCAGATAGTACATAACATGATAAAAACTGAAAACAGATTAGAAAATTAAAACAAAAGGACAGCATTTAGACAGTCTTGTTGTATTATATGACCTCGTTTTATCTTCATCTACCACCTGCAACACGCGTTGAAGGCGGTAATTGACACTTCCCTCCACCTCTTGGTGCTTTCTTTCTTCTTCTTCTTTTTTTTTTTTTGAAAAAAGACCCCACTTATTGTACAGGAATAACACTCCTATATTTTTTCCACTTAGAATTAATGGACATGCAGATATATATATATATATATTTGACTCGCATCATATAATATTCATTTCTAAAACGAGACAATCCTCTTAATAGGATTGCTTGGCTAGGTTACTTTTAACAATTGTTTATGAATCTAATTAGTCAAGAACAAGAACAGTATATGAACCAATCAACAAATGAACTCGAGTTAAGGTGTTATAAGGGCATCCACAATAGGGTACTTGACACGATTATATATGTGAAATGTTCTACAATGGTGTGGATTCCACCCATTTTTTCTCTCAAAGGTTCTTAAATTAGAACCCCACTTTTGATGACACATTAGACCCAACTATGTGTATCTCTTTCATATTTTATCTCACATCTAAATAGTGATAGTTTATTGGTTGTTCATTAAGAGAGAAGATTAAGAAACTTTGTTATTGTAGTGAATAGAGTTTCTTAAGTAATAAAATATAATTTTTAAATGACATGTCACCTAGAAATGTGTTAAAAAACTTAAAACCGGACGCCCTAATATAACCCACTTATCATTCTGTCTCTCCCACGCAATTCCTATTTAATTAATTAAGATACCTCACGAGTATTCTGGTACATCGTACGAGAAGCCAAGTGGATCTGCGGTTAAAATAAAAAACATACTAAATTTGATGTAGAATCATATCCCTACACGCTTCCAATTGCAGCCACACACACACTCGCCCATAACAACATACTAGTATATTCACATACTAATTAATATACTAAACGCTTTTTCTCGTACCTTACTAATTATATTTTAATGAACACACACACTTACACATCCCCAACCAGGTCTTCACAACCATACAAATTTAATAATCGAGTACATTAATATTATGTTATGCCCTATGGGCATGTGTAAACGTCATGGCAAACGTCATTTAGTAAGCGTAATTAGTTTTAAAATTAGATTTGAGTAATACTATAGAAGGAGTATACTCTTATGATTATATTAATGTATGATTGCATTGGATAATAATACAAGTTGGTTGATGTTGTGCGGCCAACAGCTGGCTAGCGCTCTAATCCGAAGAATCTTTATGGCTGCTTGCATTAGACAATTATACATCCGATTCAGCAACTCGATCCGCGCCAGAAGCTTGTAAATATTATATGTATGATCGACATGCTTGTTAATTTAGTATCATCAACTGTCCGAGTCTAATATTCTCGTATGTCGGCATATCGTTTATAAGACCAACTGGGAGAAGTCAACTTACCCGACATCTGTTCATTATAATATTACCAGATCTTGTATATAGTAGCTTATGACAGATATAAAAGGAGCGTGCCTGCGTGCTGCTGCATCATCGGTTTCTAAACTTCATGCGCAGCATCAAGCGGGCGGGTGAAAGGTTTCGAGGACAAAGTAATCTTTGACATATTAGATAATATTTTTGGCATAATTGTGGATCCTGTGTGGGTCACTTATGGGTTATACATTCTACTCCAATAATATACAGACACATATAAAACAGCTGTGAAACAGTCATGTGGATCCCATATAATAGGACTGCCCAAAAAATTCTGAAACCGCAGTATCCGACCGAAACCGAAATATACCGTACCTATTTTGAGGTTACCGTACCGGTTCTTAGGGTATGGTTAACCGAACCGTGTAAATCAACTGGTTACAGTTTCAGTAACGGTATTGAATTTTCCATAACGGTTAACCATTGTTAACCGATTATAAACAATGAAAAACTTCAAATATTAATGTTCACCTTATATAATTTTGTTTTTTTATAATTAAGGGCACAAGGCCCAAATGTGCCACAAGGGCAGGACAAAAACTCAAACTACATAAAAAGACTCAAATCCTCCAAACTTTTCTAATCTTACTATTCGCCAACTCATACTCTAATAATCTTTCTTTTACCTCTACGAGCTACCTTACTAACACTGGAGAACTTACTAAAATTACCTAAAGGCCTTGACCGGCCACCATCTGGACCCATCCCTTGAGGTGTTCCTTGAACACGTATTAGAATCCTCATTAGAACTTTCACTTGCAACCTTTTTCCTTTGACTGTAGGCCACTCGCTGCTCACGAATGATCCCTTCTAAGTTGCCAAGGGTGCATTCCTCATCCAGGACGGAGCACCCAAGCTCCTTTGCAAGCTTAAGCGTCTGTCTCACTTCCTCCTTCACCAACGTCTCGTCAGGATCAACTTCTGTCCTAGAGGACCCTCCAATAGGCTCGAACCCTGGGGGAAACTCTGGATCCTCGAAGAGGCCCCTAAGGCCAACATCCATCATTCCCCCCAGCAATAGTACCAATACATGTTGTATCTTTCCCTTCCTTGGAAACAGAAGACGTCAAAACCCAACCTTAAGAGACTGGTGTCTCCTCAAGAATTGTGCCGCGTTCACGACAGCAACAAGTAACCATGATTCAAAGGCGTGGTCGGCCGTTTGAACTTCCGGGGTTAACCACGGGCCCACAGCCCACCTGCGTGCACCTACCACCAACCACAATTTCCACGTCATCTTGCAGAGTCATGCCAGCACCACCTTCACCTACTTCTGAATAGCCGCCAACCTTATCACTGTCAAGCGTCTGTTTTGCAATCACAAGAACACCAGGGACAACCTTACCACCTTTCTTAATCGTCACTTGCTCAGTAGAACCAGCAGCAACCTTCGCCTCATATTTTACCTGGCGGATAAAAAGCTTGTAGCCCATGAAGATCCTACCATGACTCCTTTCCACCGCGGGCTGAACTTGCGAGGCCGAAACCATTATGACAAAAGCGAACACCAGCGGATTATTAGGTCGTCGTTTTCTCAAAATGAAAACACGCTTAATAGAACCAACCAAGCGGAGAAGCCACCGTGAAGCACTCTCGTCCACCAACCTGTTAAGGTTGTCGATAAATATCATTTTTCCCTGACCTTCCCTCTAGGGACCATCACCATCCACCGTCTTCTTCATCCATGGCATGAACGCCGGCCTCCTACCACCCCTCAGGGAGGTGCGAGAGACCCCCCGACTCCTCAACGACGGTCGCGCCACCCTCCTTTGTCTCCTAGAACACCTTGTTGACGACCGGGACTTCTATCGGTAGCTTCTGCTCTAAAACTCACCTCTCGAGCAATGACGTCTCCGACCAATCCAACTTCTACCTCGACGCATGCAACCGACCTCCCATCTGCCCCCGTAATTGCTTGCGACCCCTCTGACTCTCACAGAGATCTCGTCTTCTCTAGCTTTCTCGACTCCTTCGAGTCTCCCGTTTCTCATGGCTCCTCAGTTTCTCGCTCTGACTTTCCCACTTCTCGTGGCTGCTTCGACTTCCTTGACCTCTCCTATTCTCTCTCATTTCTGTTTAGAAAGTGTATGTTGTTTTCTGGTTCTTGTTCTTGCTCCTTGAGAAGAAAGGAAATCGAGGATATGTTTCTTCCATTGTTACCCTTTTCGACTGGGCATCACAGTTGCCCCTAGAAATAAAAAAGGAAGTTAAAAAGATTACTTCCTTGCCGCCTGGGATTAAGCTTGTCAAATTTGTAGAGGAAAGTGATGTCACCCAGACTTGGACTCAAATGCGTCCGTTCCTGGGCTTCAAGTTGGAAAAGTCGCCCGGGGAAGAGCTACTTGGATCTTGTTAATTCTCTATGTCGACAAAGACTCATAGCTTCTTGTGGATTTGAATGAGCTTTCTTCGTCAGCTGGCCTCTGAGCCTAGAACTAGACATCGCCTAGGACTGAACTAAAACATTGCCCAGGCCGAAATTGAGATGCTGGTCTCTATAGTTTGCGCTTAAGGATGAATTGAGACTCCGTCTGAAACTAATATTTTGCCATCGCCCGGGCTTGGATGTCGATAATTTCTAAAACTCCTTAGACGAAGGTCTTCGGTTGGTGTCTTCCGGATGATGACGGGTTGCGCCTGTATCTAATTAATGTTAGCTATGGAGGGAATGTATGTATTATTATATTTTTTTCACATATGTTTGATTTTTCACTCATAGTTTAGGTGAATGATCAATGTTGTTGTTGGGGTAAAAACCTAACGGTAAATTGTTTGTTGAGGGTTTAACCTAACGGCAAGTATACCGGTCGATTGTAGCAAGTTTACCTAGAAGAATCCCTCCAGGTTATCGAATCCAAGGGAGGCAGCGTTTTAGTTTAATTAATATCTAAAAACGAACTAATAAATCGGTTTACTCAAGTAACAGGGGGGTTTTGTTTATTGAATTACTAAATTACGAAACAAGAATGTAAATAAGAGCAAGAGTAATAAATGCAAGACAGTGGGAAAAATAATGATATTCTTGAATTAATAAAAAAGGGAAATTCCGGTTTACTAATCTTCCAATTTCTTCGGTTTCTTTCTCAATGTGTTTACCAAAATCCAGACTAAAATCCTAGGTCAGAAATATTCCACGTTTGGTCTCCCGCTCGGTGGAATCTAATTAACAGCTAAAGAATTTTAACTCTCGTTACAAATTTACTGAGTGCTAACAGCTTTAAGAAAAATCCAGTTTATTGATCGGTTAATATTCTAGAGTAATTACCATCTCTAAATTAACCGGTACCGTTCCTGTTGTCTATTATCTACCGTAGTTCTCACTTATAAGCAGATAAACTGATAAAATCCAGTAATTGGCCAAATCACCAGATTAATAAGAATAAATAAGGAACAAGCACTTTAATCTATTACAATGGTAAATCACAAAGATAATGGAACCTTGAATTTGGATTACATAGCAAACCGGAATTTATAAAAACTACTCAGCCATGGAAATAAAGGTACTGTCAAAATATGTAAATAACATTAAAGAGGAAGAGCAAGAAGAAACTCTGATTTAAGACTCTTATGGAGTCTATGTGTCGGGTCAGCGCTTCCTTCTGCTTGATCTCCCTAGAATATGGTGAAGTCTTCAACTACTTTGTGCACTCCAGACCTTTGTGAATGGATGTAGGTGTATAATGAGGTGGGTGATATTTTATATGGAGGACGTGTGTGAAATATGGATGATGGAGTGTGTAAAAGAATGAGAGGAATGAAAATGGAATTTTGTACGTAGAGGAGAGGATGTTATCTGATGGAGATATTGTGTCTTTTAGAAGAGGGATGATGATGGGAATTTATAGTGTGATTATGGATGCATAATGGTGGATGTAACGATGTTTATGTAGGTGGAAAGTGAATGATAGTGGAGGACAAGGGTGCAGAATAATAGTACTGGAAAGGGATGAAATGGGGCGGCCGTATATAATAAGCTTATCATTTCCTTTTCATATGCTGGTGCAGCAGACATGTCGGTCTAATCCCACTTGGTCCGGGACTTGGGTTGTGGAAGAGGTCCCGGACCATGCGTTTTGAGAAATTGTTTTAAATCATCGTCTGTGTGGTCCGGGACTTAGGCCGTGTATCAAGTCCCGGACCATACCTGAAAACTTCGAGATTTATACTACAATCGTGGTCCGGGACTTAGGCCATGTAATAAGGTCCCGGACCATGCTTGAAATCAGGTCGAGAGAGCTGTCACATGTGGTCCGGGTCTTAGGCCGTGTTAAGTCCCGGACCATGCCTGAAATTAAGTCGAGAGTTTTGCCACATTGTGGTCCGGGACTTAAGCCATGTAAGAAGTCCCGGACTATGCCTGAAATTAAGTCGAGAGTTTTGCCACATTGTGGTCCAGGACTTAAGCCATGTAATAAGTCCCGGACCATGCCTGAAATTAATTCGAGAGTTGAGTCACAATGAGGTCCGGGACTTAGCTCCAGAATCAAGTCCCGGACCATGCTTGAATTTAGGTTGAGAATTGTTGTCTTGACTCAACTCAGCTTGTTTGATTTGCCATGGGTTCCAACAATGATAGGAATGTGTTTCCTTGAGATTAGAAACCTGAAAATGCACATAAAAACCATAAAGAAGACAATTGCAACAAGAAACACAAAAATACTCATAAGACAGGAATTTAGCAGTAAAAAGCAACGAATTAGGTATCAAAAGACTCTGTAGAAATAGGTAAATTCCTGACTTATCAACTTCCCCACACTTAATCTTTGCTTGTCCTCAAGCAATTACTGCAATCAAAATGTACCAAAGTTCAAAAGCGGGGATTTATCAGGTCAGGAAAATGTACAAGGAAATCTAATGCCGAAAAACAGTCATAAGAAACAACAATTAGTACTGGAAGTTTTCTTAAACAGTGAAGCTAGGGTGTTTGACAAATGAATGAGACAATCATCATAACTATTTAGTCCAAATTTTACTCAGGGCTTTACTTTCCGTTTGCTTTCCACAATTCATTTGGACGACAAGGGGCAAGAAGTAATGTCATATTCCACATTACCTTTCATTGCCGCATACTCATAATCAAGGAAGAATTTGCAATAAACTGTTTAGCATGAAAGAACTTTCCTTCCAATTTTTCTGAGTAAGCATTATTCATTTCATCCCCCCAGAGTTTTTCTCCCCATCCTTGTAGCGGTGGTGGGCCTTCTATCCCAGATCAGATGATCTTAGGTAGATAAGTGATGAGGCACTCCATGGGCTTAATTACCGAATGGGAGAGGTCTGTTCCGGTTCAGAATAGATTAGCGGAGTTGTAACACCCCATCCAAAGCCAATCGTGGTTATCGCGAAACTGAACACTTAAACGAATATGTCGCAGCGGAGATAATAAACACCTGGACCTTGCCACGATCTGATCGTTAGAATATACCGGCTTTAACATTTACAATACTTAACCAAAATACTTAGCCAACCCATAACATCACCATCCATAATGCCACAACCAACCGAGTACAAATATCTTAGACATAATCACAACCTTACATCAGTTTAAATATAAACAGTCGGGTGCACAGGCGCAACCCGAACTCAAAATAAACATCCCACCCTAAGTCTAACCGCTCCTACTCTCGTAGTGCGTCCTCATGGGTCTCTTACCTGCAAGTGTAAAAATAGCCCTCGAGGGGGTCAGCACGAATGCTGGTACACCCTCTCATGGCCCCCAAGCTAACGGGACTACGACGACTAATTGTCGATAGCATGGAAATTGATTACATACACTAGCATAATATGAAGTGCAATAACAATAACCACAGATGAACACATATAGTTCCCAAACAATGAACGACTCAAGCGTTCCCTTATCAAGTGGGTTAGTAACCCCCTCCTTAGTCCTCATTTCCTTAATCTCAGTTCCTTACCTTAATCTCAATCTTAACTTATTCTCAGTATACAAACTGTTCCTGGAAGGGAATGGTTGTAGCTTAATTCAAACCTGGGATTTAGGTGATCCCACAACACCATCTTAATGCCACCTACTCTGGACGGGAGTCCAGCGTAGCTGAGCCGGCAACCGGCCCTAGGCTACAAGTCCGAAGACAAGTCCTTAAGCGGAGGGCGGATCTGATTCAGATACCGTCCCCCTTTTTCCTTAGCATGCATGACTGGAGATCGGTCCCGGGTTTCCTCACTCAAGTTCCAGTTAGTAGAAATCTTAATCACCATGTGCTAGCTAAGCCTTAACGGGCATTAACCAACAACCACCAAACTTAATCCTTATTCTTAACTCAATATGTACTAAACTTGGTTAGTAACAATCTCAAGTCTCGCGGGTTAGTGTAAATATAACACATACACAACGAGAACAAATATATCCGGTTGCATGCTTTATCTTGTTTTAGTCATAGCAATTAAACAGATAGCACACAAGCCGAGGGACACCTCGTTAGCAAGCAGGTCACAAGAAAGATTGTACCGTTCACCGTCGATCGTTGTTTGTTTAACCTTCTTCGAGGTCCCAATTCACAAACCTAAAACATTCATTCATTTTTAGGTCATTAGTTATTTGCACCTTACTTAACTCACTTAGTCCCTAAGGATTCCCATTCAATAACCTCTCAAGTCTTTGCCACTTAGCTTACAAACTTAACTTTAAACCTTAAAATGTATACTTAACTTAACTTAACTTAATCCCTTAAGTTCTTAGGGTCCCAATCATTACCACTCTACCAAAGGTATACCTTATTACCTATTACCATTCTTAGAATTCAAAATTTTTTTTTTTATTTTTTTTGGCTCGGCCGAACTTCCGACCGACCTTACCTAAGGTCGGTCCATTCCAGAACACTTTACTGTTTGAAAATTCTACCCCGACCGACCTTGCAAGTCCGGTCCCAAGGTCGGTCCATTCCAGAGAGTTTTCCCCGAGGGAAATTTAAGCTCGACCGAACTTGCCAAGTCCGGTCCCATGTTCGGTCGATTCCAGAGAGTTATTACCGTACAAATTCTAGGCATGACCGACCTTGCAAGTCCGGTCCCAAGGTCGGTCCATTCCAGAGACTTAATTCCCTCACAAAATACAAGCCCGGACAAACTTGTAAGTCCGGTCCTATGTTCGGTCGATTCCAGAAACTTTCTCCGGTAGTGTAATTTGAGCTCGACCGACCTTGCAGGTCCGGTCCTAAGGTCGGTCGGCTCCAGAACCTTGTTACTAAATTCTCTTTTAACTCCAAACTTCTCCTCATATATCCTAATATGTTATAACCTCATTTGGGCACCTCAAATACACCTTAAGCCCTCCTCTAAACACATTAAATCATTCACCAAGATTCACCTTAGTCATTATGCATTTTCCTTGTAATAATGCTAACACTTGTAATGTTTTCCCCTAGGTTTCTAGGTGGCGGTTCATACCTAATGTAACCACTATGCCAAATGTTTTCCTCACCACTATAACATCATCTCCCAAGCATCTTTCACCATCTAAAACTCTTTTATGCATTTACTTAAGTTCCTTCACAAGCTTAAACTTCCATCCATCAACACATTATTTCCTTCCTAGTTTTTACCAACATTTGCCTAAGTCCTAAATACTCAATTACATTCTCTTGATTCCTAAATCCTTCATAGTAATTGCCTAAGTCATTATAACTCATTAAACACCTTAAACTCACCCCTTTTTCATCCAGACAACCTCTAAAACTTCCTAGTACTTCCTTAGTCATGAAATCTCCTTAGAATATCTTAAACACTTAAGTTCTCCTTTAAATTTTGCCATGGGTTCTCTAGTACATAGCACATCCTAACACATGGTTTTTCCCCATCAAACAACCAACATCACCCAAATTCTCATCACAACACCTTAACACACAATTTACACCAAAACCACACCACATCATCATATAGTGCTTAAACTTAAAATGCTTGGCACTTAGGCCCTTAAATGACAATAATCTTAACCACTGAATTTCCACATATATTTGCCTTTAACCTGCGAATACACACAACAAGGCTCCCATTGAAATAAAATGCTTCTTATAATTCATCTCAACATTGTTTTAACTATCTCTTCTTCTCATTTGCTCTTTAGTCACAAGTTCACAAGTATAGTCATTGTTTCTCCTAGGTTTTATATAACCCTTTTCTAATGTAACTACACTAAACTCATCACATATCTAAATCCCATTCCCTTAAACAATAAAACACCTTAAGGTAAGTAATTTACCTTGCTCTTTTACAAGCTTTAAAAGCTTTCTTCCTTAGGTTTTTCTTTGCTCAATCTCGGTCACCAATATATCTCCTTGCCAGTGTTCTAACCAATATCCAATGACTCCAATGAGTACTAGATAATACATTAACCCTAAGGAACAAACCCTAGGTTAAAAATGTGCTTTAAGGTATTAAGGTGATTGTTTACCTTGGTTTCTCAAGACAAGCTTGGATATGAAGCAAGAAGGACCTCCTCAATCCTTTGAAGAGTAGAAAACAAGCTAGAACAAGGCATAAACATGGAGTCCCATGAGTGCAAATTTTCGGACAAGGAAGAAAATGATGGAAACCTAGATTTTCTTACACTTTCTTTACCTTAAGAGAATGGAGAAGCCAATGGAGTCTCCAAACTTGAATTTCCTCCTCTAATGGTGGTTTGACTTGGCACCAAAATGAAGCTCTTGAAGTTTTGAAAAGATAGAAAGAGAGAGCTTGAGCTAACTAAGGAGAATATGTAATTTGTTTTGGTTTTGGAGCTAAAATGAGTGAGTTGTGTGCAAGGCTAGATGAAGCTAGCATGGAGGTATGCTTCACGTAAATGGAGAAGGGAGAGAGAGCAAGAAAACCGTGGGAAACAAAGGAGAATGAAGAAGTGAGGAGAGAGAACCACTAAAGTGTGATATTTATGTTAAAAGGTGAATAGTACTTTTGCTTTATAAATCTTTATTTGCTTAATGAGTCATGAAGGTGGTGAATCACCTTATAAGAAACCGTCCCCCATTAGTAACAAGGGGTACTTAAGTCTTTGTTGACCAAATATCTCACTTATATTGTCTTATGTTATAAACTAGCTTAATTAATTTACTATTCACAAAACAAGGCACATTGTTGTGAAATTTTTGATTTCCCATTGATATAGACTTCCAAATGTGATACTATATAGTACACATGTTAATTAAAGAGTAATGATGAACATTTAGCCATTCAAAACTCATTTACAAGACAATTTTTCAAAAACGTGCTTTAAGACTCCTTAAAGCACATTTTGTGTTTTAACTTGTTTTCAAGTTTGGTTTTCTTTGGTAATTGATTTAAAATGACCATTAGGATATTACTAAGGTCTTAGAACAATATTTGGGTATTCTCCCAAGTCTCTCCAAGCTTAGAGCACGTTTTTGCTTAAACTGCTCTTTTGGTGTTCCTTATATTTTCTTTGATTAGAAATGTTTCTTAATGTTTCTAAGGCATTATTTAGCCTCCTTATATCTTAGTTTATCATTTAAACACCATATCTAAGTTTGGGGTATTTCAGGAGTACCTTGCCTTTGTCCTTTCCTTCCATTCATTCCAAAACTTTCCAAAGCCCCAAGTTAGTTCAAACAAAATAGTCACAAAATGGTCTCACCTTTTATTTAAGGAAAGAGATAAAAAATTTAACCAAAACTGACAATACAAGCAGCATAACCAAAGTTCTTATGACCGAAGTTTCAGATTAAAATTCAGAAATATTCGCTACTTGTACGCTATTCCCGACTGATACAAATGAAAACCAAGTATTGTCGAATTAAAAATTTTGTGGAGGGTCATCAAAGGTTAATGAAGTGAGAATTTGTAGTGTCAGGAGCCATAGAAAATAGGAAAATAAACACACATCCCCCTTACTACTAACTTCCCCACACTTAGAAAATAGCAATGCCCTCATTGCTGCATGAATATGATCATAGTGCGAAAGAAAGAATAGAACTCCCCTGAAAAATGGGTGTAGAGGACGTCCCCACACTCACGAAAAGGAACGGGCGACTTAAGGAGTGTTGAATAAATTTCGGCAGAGTCTCCTTTGTATTTTGTCGATAACTCACACAAATATGGCAATCCTATTTGAATTAAGCAGTCGCAGAGAATAGGTTACAATAAAATCAAGGAACATAATCAAGTAGTGGAAGTAGCAGAAGTACCAAAGTAACAAAAACAATCCAAAAGAAACGAAAAGTACCAGAGAAGAAGCAACCTAACAAGCTAAAATACATCAAAACAGCCAGAGTTAGAAAATCCAAAATAGCAATAACAAGATAAAGAGTCTGAAAATAAAAGAACATAAACCAGCATAAGATCTACTGAGGTGGTGGGCGATCCTGAGGCAGACGCCAGGACTTCAGCTGAGCGAAGCGGGCATCATAATCAGTGAAACGTGCCTCATAGCGAGCCGCATACTCCGCAAACCGTGCGTCCTGCCTAGCTTCATACTCCCTCTATCGGGTCTCCAGAGCTGAGATCCTTGCTCCATAATCATGCAGGCTCGTACTCATCCCGTCTAAACGAGTGTCCATCTGAGTCATATGAGCAGCAAGACCATCGACCCGTGCAGTGGTCATCCCCTGCCAATCAGAAAACTGACGAAGTAACTCGTCATATCCCGGTGTAGGAGCAGTGGTCATCGGAACGTCGGGGATGTCACCACCAGCGGAAACAGCAGGGGGCTCATCCTTAGCGGCTTCATCAGGTCTGGGAGCTCGGGCACCCGACTGTGCGCGTCGGCGCTTCACCCACTGATCATCTATCTTCTCCCACTGATAGAAGCGCATCATCGTCATGTCTATGGGAGACCGGGGGTACTGGGGCTGCTCATCCGAGAAGTCTACCCCAGCATCGATGAAGAAGGACTGCAGGAGGTGCGGGAAGGGAAGAGAGGAGCTACTGTCTACGTCAATCACCCGAAGCATTGAGTGAAAAATTATTCCATGCAAGGCAATGGGGAACGCTGTCCGTGCAAGCTCGTCATCAAGAAGATAACGCAAAACATAGCAGTCAATTGAATTCAGGTCCGCACACTCCCGGGGTCAGACATTATACATTAAAATCCCCAAGATCAGACGCTCAAGCGGTGTGGGCAGTTTATCACCGGTAACCACCTGCTTATCCCGGTGGTTGCGCCTCTGGCGGTTCTAAACAGTAGGATCATTCACGATCAAATTAATATAATTCTCCTTAGCCTGTCTCTCACGGAGTTCTTGATTCTCCCGTTCCTCTGCAGTCGGGATCCTAGCCCGAATAGGGATATGTAGAGCATGTCGAATACGGGTGTAATCGATTATAATATCCTTCCCCTTAACCCTTGACTTAATTTCCGTACCATTTTCACGCACCGTAGCATTAGCATAGAACAATTTAACTAGTCGCGGGTAAAATGTACCACCTCGGTTCAGCAGACATACCCAACCCCTGTTGCTAAATATCCTCTCTAAATCGAATTCAGATATCAAAGAGGGACAAACTGACCTCTCAGGAATTATCTTGCACTCCTTAGCTTGGAACAAATCCCAAGCAGCGTCAGTGAGAAATTCAGAACGGTCCGTCTCGCGTATCCGAAGTGGGGGAGCGTCGGAAGAGGAAGAGGCGCCGGCAGTGGTGGAGCGGCGTGATCGTTAGGGTGCCATCGGGATTTTTGGGTTAAGGATTGGTGATTAAGGGTGCGTTTGGTTTTAGAGCAGGCGACGGGACAGAGGGGTGGGTTTGGAACTTGGGCTAGTTTGTTTCGTGGGATTGAAACTGGGTGTGTGAAGTGCGGCGATTTGACGAACTCGAAAAGGTGCTGGTGTGGGCGTGCGAACCCGACAGAGGGATGGGGTACGTTTGGTTGTGGTGTTGGTGTGTGGTGGACTAGGGTCGGGTGATTATTGGAGCGGTGGTGCGTGGGTTGCAAAGACGGTAGCGGCGGTGGCCTTGTCAAAGTCGAGTGGGGCTGCGAAGAGAGTGACGAGGGCAGGTTGGTACGGGAGTGGCTAGGGTTGTCAATTTCGGGTTTTGGGTCGTGTTGGTCTCAACCCGAACCCGACCTGGTCAACTATATGGTCAACCCAAAACCGACCCGAACCCGACCCGAATCCATATCCCAAACCTGAAACCGACCTGTTTGACACGACCCAAAACTGACACGTGACCCGAACCCGGAATCAACCCGAAAGCAACCCGAATTAACCCAACATGAAATTACAAATTTTAGTATTGTCCATACATATTCAACTTTGAATCTGAATTTTGAACAAACCCAGAAGTAGAGAAACGTAAACAAAACTTAAAAGGAAAAGTTTAATCACATATCAGTCTATTGTTATTTTAGGAGAAAAAAGAGACAATACAACACACTAAACACAAGTATGGCCTTTGATGCTGATTCTTGATTTTGAGCTGTTGCAAATATAGACAGTTGTTCATCCAAGTGCCGAGTCGCTTCAACCCATCGCATAAACTTCAAGTCTTCAATTCAGCTTCTGATTCCGAATGTTGAGCTGTTACAAATACAGACAATAGTTCAGCAACAGAAACCTGATTCTCCAGCTTCTTTGTCATTATTAAACATGTTTATACAATTTTCAACAGTAGCTAATAGGCTGAGTATTAAGTATCATCTATTAAAAACTTGAATAGGCAGCTTGATCGATCTTAAGCGGCAGAAACAGAAGCAACTGAAGCAGCTTACACATCATTCTTCAGCAACAAAAACATGATAAGTATGGTTTTACATCAACACAACAATGCTTTAAACAGAAGCAACATTGGTGGCAGAAATAAGAAGTCAACAGAAGCAGCAGAAACAGAAGCAACATAAACATCATTCTTCCGCAACAAAAAACATAAAAAGTATGGTTATACATCATTCTTCAGCAACAAAGTAAGTCCTTTACAAAGTGATGATAGTAGAACAAGAGGTACCTTTATATTCTCACGGTTTCCTTAAAAGGATCAAAGTGTCTTCCTCATTATCTACAAGTTAGAAAAAGAAAAGAAATTAAATGATTAGTATATAAAATCAGAATTATAGTAACTAAAACAAATAATTATATTACCTTCATTTTGCAATAATCCTTCCAACAATAAAGGTGCAATTTTCTTGTCTACTTCAGGTTTGAAGTGTGGCAAGGAATATGTAAACAATAACAAGTAATAGGCAAACTTCTTTTAGTATAAATAACCAAGAAATTTCTGCTGTGGTGTGTTGTTTATCTTACAACAATGAATCACCAGGGGCAACCACCGAACGAATCTCCCATCAATTATAAAACTATAAGATCTTATTTCGTCAACACTAACCCCCTCTACAAAGAAGATAATCAATTCAAATCTACATTATAAATACTTATGAGAGTTTCCAACAATCTTGTTTGTGCTTTCACTTCCTTTTCCAGCTTAATATGTACCAACGATATGTACCTCTTGTTTTTGAATTTTCAAATAAATTAATCATGTTTAATCTCACCCCGTTAACCTGCTTTACCTCAATCGATTTAACAATTAACATCAATCCAAACACAACATACAGAAAATCACATAGAAGTGTGTGTAGTTTTTACCTGTCGTATTATAATTAAGCTAATCCAAGGTCAATATAGTAGTCAGCACAATCATGAACACTTAAACAGAAATGGAAATGCAAGGGATGAACTTAAAAATTCAGACTAAGAACTAAAGATCTCCTCTCACTTGTTCTAGATTTTCAGTCATGCAAACCTCGGTTCAGCCATGCGTGGAGGTCGACTGGTCGAGGAGGCGAGAGAAGTGAAGAAGAGAAGGCTGGACGTTGTCGCTGGAGAAGGGGAGCCGTGTGTGGAGGTCCACTGGTTGAGGAGGATGAGCTTGCGCGTCGCGGTAGGGCTGGTCGAGCTCGAGCAGGATGAGCTTGTGCTTTGCGGCAGGGATGGTCCAGGAGAAGAAGTGGCTGTGGAGGCTGGAGCCGTGCGTGGAGAATTGAAGATGGAGGTCGGGTCGACTCAACTGCGTATAGGAGTGGAGAATAGAAGGCACTGGCAGACACGGCGAAATCAAACTTTTAGGAGTTAGGGTTAGGTTATGTGTTATCTCCAGGTCCTGATATACACCTCTTTATTATTACTAACTCTTGAAAAATAATGTTTTTTTATTTTTTCGGGTTTCGGGTTAAAATCGGGTTTCTAGGTTGAACCCGAAACCGACCCGGAAATTTGGCGACCCAACCCGAACCCGACCTGAAATATTTTCAGGTTGAAAATTACAACCCAAACCCGCGTTTTAGCGTGTCAGTTTTGGGTCGGGTTTCGGGTTCGTGTCAGAATTGACAGCCCTAGGAGTGGCGCTGGAAAAATTGGGACTGACGTGGATGAGGTGAAGTCGGAGGTGGGTGTTGGGTTTGGTGTCGTGCGTGGGTGGGGTGGCGAAGGCGGTAGCGAGGACGGGTGGGTTACGGGAGTGGCGCTCGCGTACAAGGTGGTTGTGGTTGGGGCGCTGGGTTTAGGGTTGCAGAGGGAAAATGATGGTTGGGCGCGGAGGTTGAAGACGACGCGTTGCGTCGTCGTTATATTTTTTTTTCTGGTTGAATAGGTCCGGGACCTAGGGTATGGTTGAAGTCCCGGACCAAGGTATTAAACGGGCCGAGAGTTTTCAATGATAACGGTCCGGGACTTAGGCTGGGTATGAGGTCCCGGACCATGCTTAATTTTGGGTCGAGAATTTTCATCACATGAGGTCCGGGACTTAGGGTCTGTGTAAGGTCCCGGACCACCCCTATTTTTGTTTTGAGATTTTTCTTCGAATGCGGTCCAGGACTTAGGGTCTGTGTAAGGTCCCGGACCACCCCTATTTTTTGTTTCGAGAGTTTTCTTCGAATGCGGTCCGGGACTTAGGGTCTATGTAAGGTCCCGGACCACCCCTATTTTTGTTTCGAGAGTTGCTGCTTGCATTGGTCCGGGACTTAATATATGTAACAGGTCCCGGACCATGTGGTGAATATTTCTCCTCTGTATTTCTACAGTCTCCTCCTTCACATCTCCTTCAAATGCGTGTTCCCTTGCAATCTGTAGGTACACCTCTCAGTAGCTCCTGAATAAAATCAAAAACACCAAAGAAAACACAACTAAAAGAAAACATTAGCACCAAGAAAACTGTAAAATTGAAGAGACTAAAAGAAAGTAAACTCATGCATTTGGGTTGCCTCCCAATCAGCTGCCGGTCTTTTTACGGTCTTTGGCTAGACCGTTCAATTGTGTACTCAGCATGGCGGGTTGTGAACAGTGATCACCGAATGAACTTCGACACTGTTACTACTCAAATAATGTTTTAGCTGGGATCCGTTGACCTTGAATGTTTCGCCTTCTGTGTTGATTAAACCGATAGCTCCATATGGTGAGACACTTGTTACTGTGAATGGGCCGGACCAGCGAGATTTTAACTTTCCTGGGAATAGTTTCAGGCGGGAGTTGAATAGAAGAACCTTATCCCCCACGTGAAACTCACACTTGACCAACAACTTATCATGCCACCTCTTCGTCTTCTCCTTATAAATTTTGGCATTTTCATAAGCCTCCTCTCTAAATTCTTCCAATTTGCACAACTGCATCTTGCGCTTCTCACCAGCCTTTTGTAAATCAAAATTTAATGCTTTGATGGCCCAAAAATACTTATGCTCCAGCTCTACAGGCAAGTGACATGCCTTGCCATAAACCAACTTGTATGGAGACATATCTAAGGGTGTTTTGAAGGCAGTGCGGTATGCCCACAAGGCGTCATCTAGCTTGAGCGACCAATCGCGTCTAGAGGATGTGACAGATTTCTGAAGGATCCACTTGATTTCTCTGTTTGTAATCTCGGCTTGCCCGTTTGTTTGTGGATGATACGGTAGAGAAACCTTATGCCGTACGCCATACTTCTGCAGAAGAGCTTCAAACTGTTTGTTGCAGAAATGGGTACCTCCATCACTAATGATTGCTCGCGGAACACCAAAACGGGTGAATATATTCCACTTCAAAAATTTCAGCACTACTTTTGCATCATTAGTTGGTGCTGCTATTGCTTCAGCCCATTTTGTAACGTAGTCTACTGCTACCAAGATGTAGAGGTTACATTGAGATGATGGAAACGGTCCCATGAAATCAATGCCCTAAAGGTCAAATGGTTCAACTTCCAAGCTCGAATTCAATGGCATCTCGTGGGGTCTGGATAAATTCCCCTGCCTTTGACATTGATCACAAGTGGAAACAAATTGATAGCAATCCTTATTCAGAGTTTTCCAAAAGAAGCCGGCCTCCAAAACTTTCGCAGCTGTCCTAGCCGGACCAAAATGACCCCCTGCTTCTCTAGAATGGCAATGTGTCAGGATGTCTCTAGCTTCATTCTCAGATACACAACGACGAATCATACCATCTGCACAGACCTTAAACAGAAATGGGTCGTCCCAAAGGTAATGCTTGACCGTGGAGAAGAACTTCTTCTTCTGCTGATATGACAACTCTGGAGGAACAATGCCCTTGGCTAGGTAGTTTGCAATATCAGCATACCAAGGGTCCGTGGAATGACCGATCATGTAGACATACTCATCAGGGAAATACTTATTGATCATCCTGCCATCATCTGGAACTTCCATACGGGATAAGTGATCCGCTACTCCGTTCTGCGCTCCAGGTTTGTCTCTATTCTCAATGTCAAATTCCTGCAAAAGCAAAATCCATCTGATCAAACGAGGTTTAGCGTCAACCTTTCCAAAGAGATACCTGAGAGCGGAGTGGTCGGTGTGCACGATGACTTTGCTGCCAATGATGTACAGTCGAAACTTATCACAAGCAAAGACAATCGCCACCAGCTCCTTCTCCGTCGTGGCGTAGTTCTTCTGCGCCTCATTCATAGTCTTACTAGCATAGTAGACTATCCTCAATACCTTGTCATGCCTCTAACCCAAAGCTGCTCCCAATGCGTAATCGCTGGCATCATACATAATCTCGAAAGGCAACGACCAATCAGGAGCAACAATAATAGGTGCAGAAACCAACTTAGCTTTAAGCAAATTAAACGCATCTAAGCATTCTTTTGTAAACTCAAATTTAGCATCCTTAAGTAATAAATCGCAGAGAGGCTTAGAGATCTTAGAAAATTCCTCAACAAAACACCTATAAAAACCTGCGTGACCGAGAAAGCTTTGGACATCCTTTACCGATGATGGTGGTGGCAGCTGCTCTATTACTTGAACCTTTGGTTTGTCTACCTTGATCCCTTTCTTAGAAATCTTATGTCCGAGCATGATGCCTTCCTGCACCATAAAGTGGAACTTCTCCCAATTGAGCACCAAGTTAGTTTCCTTGCATCTAGCTAAGATTAAATCCAAGTTTCTCAAACATGAATCAAAAGTCGGTCCAAAGACCGAAAAATCATCCATAAAGATTTCGATGCACTTTTCAATAAAATCAGCAAAGATAGCAGTCATGCATCGTTGAAATGTAGCTGGTGCATTACACAAACCAAAAGGCATGCGTCGATAAGCATAAGTACCATACGGACATGTAAAAGTGGTTTTCTCTTGGTCTTCCTTAGCAATTGGAATCTGAAAATAACCGGAGTAACCATCTAAGAAACAATAATATTCTTGTCCTGCAAGCCTCTCTAGCATCTGGTCAATAAAGGGAAGGGGGATATGGTCCTTTCTAGTGGCGGCATTTAATTTCCTATAATCAATGCAAACTCTATGCCCGGTAATAGTACGCTGAGGAACTAATTCACCTTTATCATTAGGCACCATAGTTAAACCTCCTTTCTTAGGTACTTCCTGTGTAGGACTTACCCATTCGCTGTCAGAAATCGGGTAGATGATACCTGCATCCAGGAGTTTGATAACCTCCTTCTTAACCACCTCTTTCATGTGTGGGTTCAGTCTTCGTTGAGGCTGTCTCGTTGGTTTGTCATTCTCCTCAAGGTAAATGCGGTGAGTGCAGAACGTAGGGGCAATGCCTTTGATATCAGCAATGGACCACCCTAGTGCCTTTGTTCCTCTTTAGAACCTGCAACAAGGCTTCCTCCTGTTCATTGGTTAAACTATTAGAAATAATGACAGGCAAATCAGATGGAGGAACTAAGAGAGCATATTTAAGGTGACTAGGAAGAGGGTTAATTTCAAGAGAAGGTGGTGAGTCCACAGAAGGAGCTAGCGTCTTTGGAACTCGGTCCAGCGGTTCCTCTTCAATTCTGTGGTTCTTCCTATATGGCCTCCCAGCAGCAAGCTGAAATGCTGCAGTAGAAACCTCAGAATCATCATGAGCTGTTTCTATGGATTCTACCAAACACTTCTCCAATGCATCCAGCTCCGTGGGGCTGTAAGAATAGTCCTGCATCAAGGTATCAATACAATCTAAACTGAAACAAGCATGAACATCAGAAGGGTGGGCAGTAGCCTTGGTCATATCAAATACAAGCTGCTCATCATGTAACCGCAGTATAATCTTCCCTCCTTCAACATCAATGAGGGTCCTTGCTGTACGCATGAATGGTCGACCTAAGATAAGCGGTACTACCTTGTCCTCCTCCATGTCTAAAATAACAAAGTCAGCAGGGAAAGCAAAAGTACCAACCGAAACAATTAAATCCCTTACCACCCCTTTAGGTAGGATGATTGACCTATCAGCTAATTGTAGAGTAATTCGGGTAGGTTCACATTCTCCTAAACCAAGCTTCAAATACATTGATAAGGGCATTAAATTAATACTTGCACCTAAGTCACATAAAACCTTACCACACTTCACATTACTATCGCGCAAGGTATGTCCGGAGTACCTGGATCATCAAGCTTAGGTGGAAGCTTCTTCGAAAGGACGCTGAAACGCTCTCTGTAAGCTGCACTATCCTTCTCCACTAAAGACCGTCTATTGGACAGGATGTCCTTCATGAACTTGCATATATCGGCATCTGCTTCAAGCTTCAGAAAAAGGAATGTTAATGGTTAGTTTCTAAGATCTTAAGACATTACCAAACTGCTCATCCAGGCCTCTCTTCTTCAACCGGTTTGGAAAAGGAACTGGTGCTTCATCAACTGCGCGGCGTGGAGGTGTGGAAATCTTAGGAGTCTTGCTAATCGTCGCCTCCTCTTCAACTGGTTCCTCTTGAGGACCTACTGTGCAGATTCTTCATTTCGCTCACATTAGGAAGAGGGGCCTCAGCTTCAGGGATCACCGGGTCAAGCTGTGTACCACTCCTCAACGTGATTGCCTTGGCATGTTCTCTCGGATTCTGCTCTGACTGACTGGGCAAAGAACCCAAAAGACGCTAAGCCAACTGCTGCGATATCTGAGATAGCTGAGTCTCGATGTTCCTATTGAATGTCCTTTGATCATTTTTGAAGGTTCTCTGCTCCTGATTGAAAGCTTTCAGCTCATTAATTTCTTGGTGTTAACCGTGATGAAATCATTCATTCTGGCCAGAACTTCATCCATACTAGAGGAGCACCAATACCCGTATTCTGCACTTGCTGACTCGGTAGTGGCTGCTTCTGATAAGAGGAATTATACTGCTGTTGGGGTCTTTGGTTGTAATTGGCTGTTACCTACCCGCCAGCCAGCTTGGTAACGATTCTGCTGCTGAGAATGGTAACCCGGTTGCCTTGATTCCCGAAATAATTACCCGGTCTATTACCGACATAGTTTGCTGCTTCTTCTTCTTCTTGCGGTGGAACACACTGGCACATGTTAGAACCTCTACCACAATACTCACATTGAGGGAATGAATCAGTGATAGCCGATGCGTTTGATTTTGGGTTCATCAATGTGCACATCTTCTCAAATTGCTTAGAGATGCTATCCATCTTAGCAGCTAAGAGGGTATTCGAGTCTACCTCATAAATTCCTGCATTCTTCTTTGGAAAGATCTCAGTAGCAGCTCTACACCTCCCCATTGGTTAGCTGAATTGGAAAAAGTTTCCAACAACTCCTTTATCCTAGTGATTGGAAGCTCCATAAGACTTCCTCCTGCACAGGTTCAACTAATAGACGGCTCTAGGGGTCTAGATCCTTATAAATGATTGCAATACACTTCTTTCTCCTAGACCATGATGTGGTACTCTCTTACAATTCCTTTGAATCGCCTCCAAGCTCAGAAAGAGTTTCAATCACTCACCGCTATACTGTTGAATTTCGTGATCTCACCTCTCATTGACAGCATTCGGACGGTGGAAAGTACTTTGCTAGGAACGCATTTGCTAGCTCACTCCAGAGTGATAGTGTTCGTCGATAGGGAGTTCAGCCACTCTGCAGCTCTATCCCTGAGTGAAAAAGGAAACAAGGTTAGCCTGGCTACCTCCTGAGAAGCTGGTGTTGAACATGCGCCAACCAATCGCAGAAGGATGTAAGATGAACATTTGGGTCTTCAGTAACTGTTCCACTGAACTGTGGAGCATTCAGGACCATCGTGACGTAATGGGTCTTGAATTGTCATTCTACTACTACCCTTCCGGTAGTGCAGGGATTACTATTGGTGATGTGAGTCCCTCCACATTCGGACGAGTGTAGTCTTCATTCTTCCTTTTCTCTCGGCTGATGCCGTCCATAAGATACTCTTCTTCTGAAACAGAGGTATCACCTGTTGAGTCTTTGAAAAACACCTCTGGTTCAACTGAAGACTCCATTACCAATCCCAGATGACTTCTTCTAGTAAGTCGCTCTATCTCAGGTTCTAGCTCAAATTCAGGATTTCCTTCAGAACGAGTTTTAACCATCAACCAAAATTAGATAACTGACAATAATGTAGTTGTAAAAGTAAACTCAATCGGGTAAAACCAAAATAAACTAGAACAAAAAAAAATAAGAAACAAATTGCACAAAGCTAAGAAAATGAACAAAAGAAAATAAAATAAAATAAAACAAAAATAAACTAAAAAGCAAAAACAAAACAAAATTAAATGAGATAGTACCAATATAAAAATTAAACTAAGCAACCGTGCCTCCCCGGCAACGGCGCCAAAAACTTGTTGGGGTAAAAACCTAATGGTAAATTGTTTGTTGGGTGTTTAACCTAACGGCAAGTATACCGGTCGATTGTAGCAAGTTTACCTAGAAGAATCCCTTCAGGTTATCGAATCCAAGG
This sequence comes from Limonium bicolor, assembly GCA_023374045.1. NCBI lineage: Eukaryota > Viridiplantae > Streptophyta > Magnoliopsida > Caryophyllales > Plumbaginaceae > Limonium > Limonium bicolor. The sequence goes on along the minus strand of CM041776.1, from coordinate 399,495,779 downwards.
GAGGCAGCGTTTTAGTTTAATTAATATCTAAAAACGAACTAATAAATCGGTATACTCAAGTAACAGGGGGGTTTTGTTTGTTGAATTACTAAATTACGAAACAAGAATGTAAATAAGAGCAAGAGTAATAAATGCAAGACAGTGGGCAAAATAATGAAATTCTTGAATTAATAGAGAGGGGAAATTCCGGTTTACTAATCTTCCAATTTCTTCGGTTTCTTTCTCAATGTGTTTACCAAAATCCAGACTAAAATCCTAGGTCAGAAATATTCCACATTCGGTCTCCCGCTCGGTTGAATCTAATTAACAGCTAATAAATTTTAACTCTCGTTACAAATTTACTGAGTGCTAACAGCTTTAAGAAAAATCCAGTTTATTGAACGGTTAATATTCTAGAGGAATTACCATCTCTAAATTAACCGGTACCGTTCCTGTTGTCTATTATCTACCGCAGTTCTCACTTATAAGCAGATAAACTGATAAAATCCAGTAATTGGCCAAATCACCAGATTAATAAGAATAAATAAGGAACAAGCACTTTAATCTATTACAATGGTAAATCACAAAGATAATGGAATCTTGAATTTGGATTACATAGCAAACCGGAATTTATAAAACTACTCAGCCATGGAAATAAAGGTACTGTCAAAATATGTAAATAACATTAAGAGGAAGAGCAAGAAGAAACTCTGATTTAAGACTCTTATGGAGTCTATGTGTCGGGTCAGCGCTTCCTTCTGCTTGATCTCCCTAGAATATGGTGAAGTCTTCAACTGCTTTGTGCACTCCAGACCTCTGTGAATGGATGTAGGTGTATAATGAGGTGGGTGATATTTTATATGGAGAGTGTGTGAAATATGGATGATGGAGTGTGTAAAAGAATGAGAGGAATGAAAATGGAATTTGTACGTAGAGGAGAGGATGTTATCTGATGGAGATATTGTGTCTTTTGAAGAGGGATGATGATGGTTATTTATAGTGTGATTATGGATGCATAATGGTGGATGTAACGATGTTTATGTAGGTGGAAAGTGAATGATCGTGGAGGACAAGGGTGCAGAATAATAGTACTGGAAAGGGATGAAATGGGGCGGCCGTATATAATAAGCTTATCATTTCCTTTTCATATGCTGGCGCCGCAGATATGTCGGTCTAATCCCACTTGGTCCGGGACTTGGGTTGTGGAAGAGGTCCTGGACCATGCGTTTTAAGAAATTGTTTTAAATCATCGTCTGTGTGGTCCGGGACTTAGGCCGTGTATCAAGTCCCAGACCATACCTGAAAACTTCAAGATTTATACTACAATTGTGGTCCGGGACTTAGGCCATGTAATAAGGTCCCGGACCATGCTTGAAATCAGGTCGAGAGAGCTGCCACATGTGGTCCGGGTCTTAGGCCGTGTATCTAGTCCCAGACCATGCCTGAAATTAAGTCGAGAGTTTTGCCACATTGTGGTCCGGGACTTAAGCCATGTAAGAAGTCCCGGACCATGCCTGAAATTAAGTCAAGAGCTTTGCCACATTGTGGTCCGGGACTTAAGCCATGTAAGAAGTCCCAGACCATGCCTGAAATTAATTCGAGAGTTGAGTCACAATGAGGTCCGGGACTTAGCTCCAGAATCAAGTCCCGGACCATGCTTGAATTTAGGTTGAGAATTGTTGTCTGGACTCAACTCTGCTTGTTTGATTTGCCATGGGTTCCAACAATGATAGGAATGTGTTTTCTTGAGATTAGAAACCTGAAAAAGCACATAAAACCCATAAAAGAAGACAATTGCAACAAGAAACACAAAAATACTCATAAGACTGGAATTTAGCAGTAAAAAGCAACGAATTAGGTATCAAAAGACCCTATAGGTATGGGTCTCATAGTTTAGGTGAATGATCAATGTCGTGCTATAATATTAATGGCATGGGTCTCATCAATAAAAAAATATACGGCTACAAGGTTAACCGATAAAACTGAACCAAACTAAAGTTTATCGGTCTAAACGGAATGCTAATGGAATTGAATTTTAGAAAACCGAAATAAATGGTTAACCAAATCTGGTTAACAGATCTAAATGGAATGGTAATAGAATTGAATTTTAAAAAGACGAAGACTGATAAGCCTCAGACTTATCATATTTTATAAGTTAGAATTGTACGAATATTAGTTAAAATAAGGTTAAAAATAGCTAGTTTTATATTATCTTGCATATAAAGTCTATTATATAAGTTCAGACTTATGTTGGTATGTTTTTCATGCAAGGAATAAATTTCTAATCAAAGAACCAAGTGACGCCGGGCATGATGCCGGAAGTCAGATTGACGGCAGCAGTGTGGAGCAGCCAGAAGAGTTGCTGGGTGTAGTGTCGGGTACACCTTAGCCGGCACAAGTGGAGAGTCGTCCCGTTTCACCAAGAGTTAGCGGTTAATTACCATTAGCAAACAACTTGATGCCGGGTATGGTGTCGGACATCCCCTGTCTGGCACAAGCATCGTCTCGCTGATTTGGCGGTTTAATTGATCGTTAAAAAGCACGTGGTGCTGGGTATTACTGATCCGGCATGACTCCCGGCACATGTGGAGATTGAAGTCTATAAATAGGCTGAAAGTCTGCACACTTCTATCATCATTACTCATCATCCATGACTCAAACTTCATAAAATCCATGTCGCCTCTACCAAGGAAGTTCTACGCGTCCATCCACAAAGAGAAGAGAAGATTTCTGTCGGGTTAAGGCTATGTCAAATTCCCTTCTCCTCTTTGTATTTCTTCTTATATTTTCATGGATGGTGAAGTAGAATTCCTTCTTGTTCTTGGTTGGGGATGATTTTTTCCTTGTAAAACAATATGATCCTTCTTGAGTTCTTTTTGCAAATTCTACTTAAAGAAGACAAGCCAAGAGTATAATGGGCTAGAAAGTCTTAATGTTCTTTATTGTTTTCTTCTATGACTTAGGAGTTAGCATTTAAGATTAAGAATAAGCTCATTTTTCCCCACAATCTTGTTCATTTCACGTCATGACATATGCTCGATTCGATAATGGGTAGTGAGTTTCCTGTTGTCAGACCCGAAACTGGAAATAATTTTGACAATTTGATCATGTCGGGGGTACTTCCGGGTGGTTGACGTCCGGCAAATTCAACGTCTTTGAATGTTCTGTGCGTTTCGTATCCAGCATGGCATCCGACACATTCAAATGTTTGGTTAATTCGAGTATTGTAATTAAATTTTGTGATCATATTTGTCATTAGGTTGATTGTTATCCCGAACGTAGGACAATTCATTGTAAATATTCCATTTAGTTAGATTGTTAGATAGTTTCTTTAATTTGAATTAATGTTCAATTTCTCCCCTTGTTAGAAATAGGCAATTACTAAGGATTATGACTGATATTCTATTAAGTCCCTTGAGTTCGATGCTCTTGATCGTAATTTACTTACACTTTATTCTGACCAGAATTTTTGCTACCCATATTAGAGTTAGTAGGATTCTTTTATTTATTTTTGTACATAATTTTTCCTACCAAATTCCTAGTTAGCAAAATGGCGCTGTTACCAGGGACTTGGAATTAGTCCAAGTCCTAAAATTGGTGATTGCACTATTCTTTATTCATTGATTCATTTTTTTTATTTATTAGTTGAACATGTCGTGCGTGATGCTGGGTGTTGTAGTCCGGTATTTTCGGAGGAAGTCCGACGCCGGTAATGCTACTCCCGACATTAAGCCGACACATTCTAAATTTCATTTTTTTCGTATGATATTAAGATTTTTATACATTATCTGAAATACCCGTGAATTTTGGCGTAGGATTAAATTAGCATATAGTCAAGGATGTTATGGGTAAGATTAATAAAGGCCCAGAGAAGCAATACATAGGTATAATTACGTTCATTTCAGATAACTTTATTATGTTCAAGAATACAAATTTGATTTTTCCTCTTATTTCCTCTAACTCATTTATTCAGCTATTATGTATTTATTCCTTTTATCTAATTATTTAGATAATTCTCCTCATCCTTCACTAACGATCAGTTAGCCCTTCTTCTATTTTGTTTTTTTTACTTTAGCCAAATAGTATTTATTTATCTCTCTAAATTTTGAATCTAGATCCTTCCATGATTTTAACGTTATTCATTTACCTTTAAATTGAAATCTTATTTATAAACTCATTTCAAGTTATTTTACAACATTACTTATAAATTCTCCTCTCACTAATCTAAATACATTTATTAGTTAAAGACTAATCCTTTAATTATTTCCATATTGTTTCTATTTAATACCACGATCGCTATCACGATCGCTTCCATCTTCAACCTACTGCCTCCACTCTTCTCTCTTTCTTTAAGCTCCTAACCCTTCTCAAATTCACGCTCTTATTCTCCATCATCGTTAGGCCGCTTCTCTGGTGCCGGTATTGATAGAAGGGTAAGGGGTATCCGTTGGTAAGGTTAGCTGATTAATTCGCTAGTCTCTGGGTAGTATCTGATTGTGTTCTGCTTGTATTCTAGACTCCGATTTCCCTGACGAACGCTACTGCTGATTCTGCTGAGTGATTTCGTGGCTGTGAACGTATCCAGGTAAATGTTGTGCTCAACATTCTCTACCTCTGTGTTTTTGCGAATTAGCAATGGATTGGTTTGGATATGGTCTTTATTTTGTGAAAGTTTGGGAATTATTTTCCCCTGTGTATTCTGGTGAGATGTTTTGCGAAAGGGTTTGAATAAAGGTTTTGGGAGACTTTCTTTGAATTGGTTATTGGAATTGTTGGTACCTCTTGGTGCTCCGTGTAAATTGTTGGTGCCTATATGGCGCTCCGTGTAACTATTGGTACTATGTACCCCGTGGATATTCTTATTATTTTGCCTGCAGACATTACTTGCAGTTAAGCTCTACTGATCTACTCCTTTGGGTCGTAAGTTACCTTCTGGGGGGTGTGCACACTTAAGGACATAGAGTGAGGTGGGATTCTAATTGTTGCGACCCGATTTGGGGGTCGTCCGTGTAAGCCATTGATTTGATTCTTGGAAAGTTCTCCCCCGAAATGTTTTGTGATTGATATTTGGAATTGGTGTTGTGGTTTACGTTTCTGTACAAGTATGGTTTTAAATTGCAAATGGGTTTCCAAATATATTTTACAGGTTGAGGCAATGTTTACTCAGTTTCGCTGATTTGCGCGATCCCTTCGCGTTTTCTATTGTTGTTTTATGATCGCAGGTACTCATGGCTGATTTGGGGATTGGGACACGCTGTCACATAGCTTAGGATGATTGGACAATTACTACGTTTGGAACAAGTTGAGTTATGTTTTGGTATTGTGATGTTTTACCAGTTTTTGGAAACGTTTTGGGTTGGTTAGTAGTTTAAAGCCTGAGCACTCTTTGTTAGAGTGTGGCGGTAACGCCTTTTGGATTTTGCTATTCCGCTGCTAATAAGTTGAAGTGTTTTATCGGTTTTGTTCTCTAAGGAGTCTTGTTTATGATGGAGATTTGCTTCTGTATAAGAGATATTTCGATGGTATTTTCGTTATCATTTGAGGTACTAAGTTATTGGAATGATTCTTCTTTGATTGCTGAGTTTTTATGGTTATTTTGATGTTAATTTGGTTCTGTTTTCGCTGGGAAAATGCTCATCAGGACCTGTCCGAACGTCCGTCCGGACATCCATGTTCGGACAGGCCCCGAATGTTTTAGAAGCTCTCTGTTTTGGTGTGTCCGAACTTTGGTCCGAACATTGATGTTCGGACACGCCACGTTAAATTTCTCGGACTTTTTAAACTCACTTGTGTCCGAACTTCCAAGTCCGGACACAAGTTCGGACGCCTTTGGTTTTCAGACCTTTTAACTCTCGACTTGTGTCCGAACATCAATGTCCGGACACAAGTTCGGACAAAGGATTTCTTCGGTTTTTAACTTTCTCGACTTGTGTCCGAACTTCCCATGTCCGGACACAAGTTCGGACCAAGCTTGTTTTGCACCTTTAGGGCTCGTTTGGAGTCCGTTTTCGAAGCCGTTTTCACCGTTAGCTTTGTTATTTTATTTCCTATGTTTTAAGGCAAAATCCGGGGTGTTACAAGGTGGTATCAGAGCTATGTTTGGTAAATAAGATAAAATTTGGATTAAAAAGGGACTAAAATGTGGGGCAAGCCGTTTGGGGAATTGTAGTACCTGCGATACTGTGTATATGATGTTACACTGTATGGATATTGAAGTATTCTCCGTTTGTGTGTTACAATGATTGTGATGATGTTAGTATAACTGATTGATTATTGCATACTGGTATTGGAGCTATTAGATGTGCTAGCTCCTAATATGGGGTAGGGACTTAATATATGGGATATGGGTGAATGCTGCTTACCTTGCTTAGTATATGTAATCAGGAGTTCGCTTAGAGCTCTAGGGAGTGCAGGACTGGCTGACAGACTGAGCTTTCCATACCACACCAGAAGTAGGAGTCGCCGAACTCAGATGGCCGCCAACGACCCCATGAGGCAGTTGCAGGAGTTGGCTCTCAACCTGGGACAGATAGTCCAGAGACAGGCTCAGAGGGATAATGTGCCGGAGGACTACACTAAGAGAATTGCCCATCTGAAGCCCACATCCTTCAAGGGAGAGGAGGACCCGGTGCTACTTGAGGACTGGATAAGGGAATTTGACAAGATCTTTGAGGCAGTCAATTGCCCAGCTGACCGAAGGGTAAACGCAGCAGTTTACTATTTCAAGAGTGAGGCAGACATCTGGTGGTCTGCCAACAGAGATGTGCTACTAGCTGGACCTGATTTCGGCTGGGATGGCCTGAAGGAGGCCATGAGGAGGCGCTTCTACCCCGAGCATGTCAGGATGCAGAAGTATTTGGAGTTCTCAGAGCTCAAGCAGCTATCTCTGAGTGTCAAGGAGTACCATTCGAAGTTCCTGGAGCTGGCCAGGTTCGCTCCTACGATGGTTCCCGACGAGGCGTCGAAGGTGCAGAGGTTTGTGGGTGGGCTAAACTGGAGTCTGCAGGAGGCCCTCAGCGTGCTGACAATCCCGACGCTCCAAGATGCGTACGGGAAAGCTGCTAACCTGTACAGGGTGCAGCAGAAGAGGAAGGAGGTCCTGGCTGGTAATAAGAGGAAGATGGAGGGAGGAGACGAGCCCCGGGGACGAGAGGATCAGTCCCACAGGCATCATCAGCAGGAGAAGAGATGGAAGCCTCACTCGGACCGCAGAGACGGGAGGCCGAGACATGGGGGAGATCAGAGGGGTGATCAGAGGCGAGGTGACCAGCCCCAGCACCAGACTCAGAGAGGGGAGTACAGGCAGGAGAGACACTTCTACTGCAAAAGGTGCAACAAGGATCACCCAGGGAAAGATTGTGAGGGGAACTCAGTCACCTGTTTTCGTTGTGGAAGGCGGGGACACCGATTATTCGAGTGCTTTCAGAGTCCCCAGGGAGGTAGTCAGCAGGAGGCTATAGTGGCGACCGCTCATCCAGGCAGACCGACCAGCAGGGCAGAGGCCCGAATCAGAGTCAGCGCGGGGACGCTCCTCAGCGTAGTAATGGAGAGGGCGGCAATGGTGGCAATAGAGGCCAAGGGGAGTACCGAAGCAACCAGCAGCGGGCTCCAGGGAAGATCAATGTGATGAGTCGGGCCGAAGCCGAGGCCGAGGCAGACGTGTTAGCAGGTACCTTTACTGTTCTTGGTACTCCTGCGCGTATTCTTTTTGATACTGGGGCTACTTACTCTTTCATATCTGATAGCCTAGTTGGGAAATTGGGGATAGAGATTTGTGAGACTTCCCCTATAGCTGTATCTATACCATCGGGACGGGTGATCACTTGTAAGAATGTAATGAAAGACGTAGGCATAGATATCAAGGGGGAGCAATTTGTAATAGATTTGATCCAGTTCGCCTTGACCGACTTTGATATAATCCTGGGAATGGATTGGCTGAGCAAATACAAGGGAAGGATAGACTGCGCAGCAGAGCAGAAAATTATTCTCAGAGGACCGTCGGGACGGAGAGTCTCGTACAGGAATGTGGAGGAGAAGCCCGGAGTGAAGCTCGTATCAGCAATGACAATTCTCTCCCAAGTAAAGAAAGGACAGCAAGCATACCTTTGCTATGTCCAAGACCTGAGCCAGGAGTCAGACGAGAAGAAGGAGATCCGAGTAGTAAGCGAATTTCCAGACGTGTTCCCAGACGAGATTCCGGGTATGCCGCCAGACCGAGAAGTGGAATTCAGCATCGACCTTGTGCCAGGCTCAGCACCGATTTCGAAGGCTCCTTACCGGATGGCACCCTCAGAGTTGAAAGAATTGAAGACCCAGTTGGAGGATCTTTTGGATAAAGGATACATTCGCCCGAGTGTATCGCCTTGGGGAGCCCCGGTCTTGTTTGTGAAGAAGAAAGACGGGAGTATGAGGTTGTGCATCGACTACAGGGAGCTGAACCAGATCACAGTGAAGAACAGATACCCCTTGCCGAGAATAGACGATCTCTTTGATCAGCTGCAAGGGGCAGGGACCTTCTCGAAGATCGATTTGAGGTCAGGGTACCATCAGCTCAGAGTAGCAGAGAGAGACATCCCGAAGACAGCCTTCCGGACTAGGTATGGGCACTTTGAATTCTTGGTGATGCCCTTTGGACTTACCAACGCCCCAGCTGTCTTTATGGACCTCATGAACCGTATCTTCCACCCATATTTGGTCGGTTTGTGGTGGTTTTCATAGATGACATCCTTATATATTCCAAGGACGAACGGGAGCATGAGGAACATTTGAGACTAGTATTGCAGACATTGAGAGAGCAGCAGCTGTACGCGAAGCTGTCCAAGTGTGACTTCTGGTTAGACCGAGTGGCATTTTTGGGCCACGTCATCACTAGTGAAGGCATCTCAGTAGATCCGTCGAAGATTCAGGCCGTAAAAGAATGGCCAAGGCCCAGTAACCTGACTGAAGTGCGAAGCTTTCTGGGCTTGGCAGGGTATTACAGACGTTTCGTGAAGGACTTTCGAAGATAGCGAGACCTCTCACCAACCTTATGAAGAAAGTGATCAAGTTCCAGTGGGACAGCGACTGTGAGAAGGCGTTCCAGGCATTGAAGGAGAGGTTGACCACAGCTCCAGTTCTGACCTTGCCTCAGGGACAGATGGATTTGAAGTTTTCAGCGATGCTTCCAAATATGGCTTAGGGTGCGTCCTGATGCAGCACGGGAAGGTCATAGCTTACGCGTCGAGGCAGTTGAAAGAGTATGAGACCAGATATCCGACGCATGACTTGGAGTTAGCAGCCGTGGTTTTTGCACTCAAGATCTGGAGACACTACCTCTATGGTGTCTCGTGCAAGATCTTCACCGACCATAAAAGCCTCAAGTATATTTTCACCCAAAAGGATTTGAATATGAGGCAGAGACGATGGCTAGAGCTGATTAAGGACTATGATTTGGAGATTCTGTATCATGAAGGGAAGTCCAACTTGGTAGCTGATGCGTTAAGCAGAAAGAGGAGTCATTCAGTGAATTCTATGTGGGTCCTCCCTGATGAGCTAGCTCGGGAGTTTCAGAGGCTGAATTTGGAAGTGATGGAGTCTGGGGGAGTAGAGCACGAGGTGAAGCTGTACCATATGAGTGCCTCTTCCGACATCTATGGGGAGATACTCAAGGGACAGCCGGATGATGTTAAATTGGAACGAATCAGAGAGAAGTTAAAGGAAGGGAAGGCAGAAGGATTTGAAATCCACGCTGATGGCAGTCTGAGATTTAGAGGCCGTTGGTGCGTCCCTCAAGGTTGTGCAGATGTGAAAAAGAGACTGATGAAGGAGGCTCATAATACTCCCTATTCAGTCCACCCAGGCGGAGATAAATTGTACAAGGATCTGAAGAAGCTGTTCTGGTGGCCAAAGATGAAGCGGGAGGTAGCAGAGTTCGTGTCTAAATGCCTCACCTGTCAGAAGGTGAAGTTCGAGCATAAGAGGATGGGAGGATTGTTGCAGCCCTTGGAAGTACCCAAATGGAAGTGGGACTCTATTTCTATGGATTTCGTAGTCGGACTACCGCCAGCGAAGGGTGGAGTCAACCAGATATGGGTGATCGTGGATCGACTCACCAAGTCCGCTCGATTCATACCTATGAAGAGCACTTGGTCTATGAGCCAGCTAGTGGATGCATACCTTAAGAATGTGGTCAGATACCATGGCGTGCCTCAGACGATAGTATCTGATCGAGACTCGAGATTTTTGGCACATTTCTGGCAGCAGTTTCAGAAGCTATGGGTACTAAATTGAAATTGAGCACTGCTTTCCACCCGGCGACAGATGGTCAGACGGAGAGGACTATCCAGACCTTGGAGGACATGCTTCGAGCATGTGTCATGGACTTTCAGGGGACTTGGGCAGATAGACTTCACCTGGTGGAGTTCTCGTATAATAACAGTTACCACTCTAGTATTAAGATGGCTCCCTATGAAGCCTTGTATGGGAGGAAATGCAGAACCCCTTTATGTTGGAGCGACATCAGCGAGACAGTGATATTGGGACCCCAGCTGATAGAGGAGACGATGGAGCAGGTCCGAATCATCAAGAGCCGAATGAAAGCAGCCCAGGACAGGCAGAAGTCCTATGCCGACTTAAAGAGGAGACCGGTTGAATTCGAAGTTGGTGATAGAGTCTTCCTGAAGGTGTCTCCTGTGAGAGGGGTAACCAGATTTGGGAAGAAGGGAAATTAAGCCCCAAATTCGTGGGTCCTTACGAGGTCCTGGAGAGAATTGGAGAGGTAGCTTACAGATTAGCACTACCTGGTGAAATGGAGAGAGTCCATAATGTTTTTCACGTCTCTCAGCTGAAGCGTTACGTCCCCGACCCGTCCCACGTTCTACAGCCTGAGGTGCTGGAATTGGAGCAGAACCTATCATATGAGGAGTACCCCATTAAGGTATTGGACACCAAGACTAGAGAAACCCGATCGAAGTCCACCCGGATGGTCAAGGTGTTGTGGTCGAATCATGGGACTGAGGGGCGACGTGGGAGGTCGAAGAGGAAATGAAGAAGAAATACCCTCAGCTTTTCGAGCAGGTAACCGTTTAAGACTTATGTCAAGTTCAAACGGATTCAGCTTTCAGAATCAGTCTTTTGGTTGGGATATCATCTAGGCTTAGGTTCGAGGGCGAAGCTTTCTTTTAAGGGGATGAGATGAAATACCCGTGAATTTTGGCGTAGGATTAAATTAGCATATAGTCAAGGATGTTATGGGTAAGATTAATAAAGGCCCACAGAAGCAATATACATAGGTATAATTACGTTCATTTCAGATAACTTTATTATGTTCAAGAATACAAATTTGATATTTTCCTCTTCCTAACTCATTTATTCAGCTATTATGTATTTATTCCTTTTATCTAATTATTTAGTAATTCTCCTCATCCTTCACACGATCTGTTAGCCCTTCTTCTATTTTGTTTTTTTTTACTTTAGCCAAATAGTATTTATTTATCTCTCTAAATTTTGAATCTAGATCCTTCCATGATTTTAACGTTATTCATTTACCTTTAAATTGAAATCTTATTTATAAACTCATTTCAAGTTATTTTACAACATTACTTATAAATTCTCCTCTCACTAATCTAAATACATTTATTAGTTAAAGACTAATCCTTTAATTATTTCCATATTGTTTCTATTTAATACCACGATCGCTATCACGATCGCTTCCATCTTCAACCTACTGCCCCACTCTTCTCTCTTTCTTTAAGCTCCTAACCCTTCTCAAATTCACGCTCTTATTCCCATCGTCGTTAGGCCGCTTTTCTGGTGCCGGTATTAATAGAAGGGTAAGGGGTATCTGTTGGTAAGGTTAGCTGATTAATTCGCTAGTCTCTGGGTAGTATCTGATTGTGTTCTGCTTGTATTCTAGACTCTGATTTCCCTGACGAACGCTACTGCTGATTCTGCTGAGTGATTTCGTGGCTGTGAACGTATCCAGGTAAATGTTGTGCTCAACATTCTCTACCTCTATGTTTTTGCGAATTAGCAATGGATTGGTTTGGATATGGTCTTGATTTTGTGAAAGTTTGGGAATTATTTTCCCCTGTGTACTCTGGTGAGATGTTTGCGAAAGGGTTTGAATAAAGGTTTTGGGAGACTTTCTTTGAATTGGTTATTGGAATTGTTGGTACCTCTTGGTGCTCCGTGTAAATTGTTGGTGCCTATATGGCGCTCCGTGTAACTATTGGTACTATGTACCCCGTGGATATTCTTATTATTTTGCCTGCAGACATTACTTGCAGTTAAGCTCTACTGATCTACTCCTTTTGGTCGTAAGTTACCTTCTGGGGGGTGTGCACACTTAAGGACATAGAGTGAGGTGGGATTCTAATTGTTGCGACCCGATTTGGGGGTCGTCCGTGTAAGCCATTGATTTGATTCTTGGAAAGTTCTCCCCCGAAATATTTTGTGATTGATATTTGGAATTGGTGTTGTGGTTTACGTTTCTGTACAAGTATGGTTTTAAAATTGCAAATGGGTTTCCAAATATATTTACAGGATGAGACAATGTTACTCAGTTTCTCTGATTTGCGCGATCCCTTCGCGTTTTCTATTGTTGTTTTATGATCGCAGGTACTCATGGCTGATTTGGGGATTGGGACACGCTGTCACATAGCTTAGGATGATTGGACAATTACTACGTTTGGAACAAGTTGAGTTATGTTTTGGTATTGTGATGTTTTACCAGTTTTTGGAAACGTTTTGGGTTGGTTAGTAGTTTAAAGCCTGAGCACTCTTTGTTAGAGTGTGGCGGTAACGCCTTTTGGATTTTGCTATTCCGCTGCTAATAAGTTGAAGTGTTTTATCGGTTTTGTTCTCTAAGGAGTCTTGTTTATGATGGAGATTTGCTCTCTGTATAAGAGATATTTCGATGGTATTTTCGTTATCATTTGAGGTACTAAGTTATTGGAATGATTCTTCTTTGATTGCTGAGTTTTTATGGTTAATTTTGATGTTAATTTGGTTCTGTTTTCGCTGGGAAAGATGCTCATCAGGACCTGTCCGAATGTCCGTCCGGACATCCATGTTCGGACAGGCCCCGAATGTTTTAGAAGCTCTCTGTTTTGGTGTGTCTGAACTTTGGTCCGAACATTGATGTTCGGACACACCACGTTAAATTTCTCGGACTTTTTAAACTCACTTGTGTCTGAACTTCCAAGTCCGGACACAAGTTCGGACGCCTTTGGTTTTCAGGCCTTTTAACTCTCGACTTGTGTCCGAACATTAATGTCCGGACACAAGTTCGGACAAAGGGATTTCGGCGGTTTAACTTTCTCGACTTGTGTCCGAACTTCCCATGTCCGGACACAAGTTCGGACCAAGCTTGTTTTGCACCTTTAGGGCTCGTTTGGAGTCCGTTTTCGAAGCCGTTTTCACCGTTAGCTTTGTTATTTTATTTCCTATGTTTTAAGGCAAAATCCGGGGTGTTACATTATCTGATCTCTTATTATTATATCATTTCGGATTTTCCTTTATCCTTTATAAAAAATATTATAACGTCTTGTTTTGATCCTCCTAAAGTTATATAGGTATTTGCCCTCAAAGTGAACGCTCCTTCGATCATGTAGTCTTTCTGAAGAAATAGCCGACTACGATCCCGAGATCGAGAGGGCCTTTCTTCGTTCTTTAAGGCGACGAAGGAACCCACAAAACGTACCCCCTACACAAATAGAATCAAGTACGGAAGGCGAGATGACTACTCCCACTGTCCGCAACATTAATCGGCCATCCAATCAAGGCCAACAACCCGCTATCAACCTTCCTCATCTTGCACAGGCCGCGTATGATAAGTGGCAACAACTTAAGCCATATCATCAAATTCGTTGTGTAAAAAGAGTTTGGCATGTTTGATGGCTCAAGCCCGGACGAGGCCTTGCTGCACGTGACCAAGTTTCTACAACACATCAATAGCCTTACCGCAACAGATGTTGTCTTACAATATGCAAGACTCTCTCTCTCTTCCCCCACAGCCTCACAGGGATTGCAAGCAAATGGTACCACGGTTTAATCCCAAGTACCATTTCCACATGGGATGATATGGCAACCGAATTCTATGATAAATTCACGCCACCAAGTCGAACTCTAGAGATGATCGCCGAAATTTACAATTTCAAACAACCTAGTTCGGAGAGCATCTGTGAGACTTGGGACTGGTTCAAAGGATTGCTTCGGACATGTCCTCACCACGGCCTCACCAAGGTGAAGCTTTCCTAGTTGTTCTACAAGGGATTGGCAAACCAATCAAAACCATGGTGTTGTCCTCCCTAGGTGCAGATATCCTGAAGAAACCAGGAGAGCAATTTCTGAGTGGGATTGAATCCCTCTGTAAAGAAATCAAAGATTGGGCCATAGGTGGATCAAGGGGCGGTGTAGGAGAGAGTGACAACACATTTGATAAATTAATGAAAAGTCAAGAAGAGTTGTTGGAGAGCAATGCACAACAATCGACGAAGGTACGCGCCTTGCAGAAAGTTGTGGAGCAGATAGCAATGAATTCCCTTCCTCAGCAAGCGAATGTAGTTAATACAAGATCACACGCCCAGTGCCCTGATTTGCAAGAATTTATGGCACCTGAGAAAGCAAAGTATGTCAACAATAATCAAGGGTATATGCAGCCTTGGCAGCATGGGGGCCCACCCCCTTAGAATTTCCAAAACCATGCGGCTATCAGGGAGGTCAAAGGAAATTCTTGCAAACTCTGTATGGTGGAAATAATATTGACAATTTGATCATGCCGGGGATACTGCCGGGTGGTTGGCGTCCGGCACATTCAACGTCTTTGAATGTGTCGTGCGCTTCATATCCACCATGGACAATTCATTGTAAATATTCCATTTAGTTAGGTTGTTAGATAGTTTCTTTAATTTGAATTAATGTTCAATTTCCCCCCTTGTTAGAAATAGGCAATTACTAAGTATTAAGACTGATTTTCTATTAAGTCCCTTGGGTTCGATACTCATGGTAGTAATTTACTTACACTTTATTCCGACCAGGATTTTTCCTACTCGTATTAGAGTAAGTAGGATTCTTTTATTTATTTTTGTATATAATTTTCCCTACCGAATTCCTAGTTAGCAAAGACCCGGTTAACCGAATAAGATGGTTAACGTACCATGGGCAGCCCTACTAAATAGTAATTGGGCTCTCTTTCTCTCCCCTCACCTCCTTTCCCCACCGTTTCACCTTATCATCCTTATTTTCCTTCAAAGGAGGTTTCTACTTTCATTATCCTTTAGCTTTTGGGATAACTTCTCCCTAGTATAAATAGTTATCTAGTTCCTCCCATCTTGTCTAGTTTGTTTTACGATTTGTTAGGATTTTGTTGGTTTTGGGTATAATATGGGTAAGGGGGTTTAGGTCACTGTTTGTTGTTGAGTGCCACGAACTGATGCAGATCGTTATTATTTTTTTATATAATTAGAGGCACAGGGCCCAAATGTGTCACTAGGACACTACAGGAAAGAACTTCACACCTATCTAGAATCAGACTCTACATACCTTGCTAGTCCTGCTAACTCACAAAACAAAAAGGAGAGTCACACCAGGACTCTAAATCGCTTTCTTCTTACCTCTCTTGACCATCTTACTAGCATGGGAAAATTTACTAAAGCCTAGGCGCCTTGCTCCTACCACCTTTCTAGACCCGTCCTTAGAAGAGTTCCTTGAGCATCGATCGGAGTCCTCCTTCGACCCTTCTTTCGTGGCCTGACATCTTTGGCGATAACTAGCTCTATGTTCACGGATGATCCCTTCAATGTTACCCAGAGTGCGCTCCTCATCCGGGATAGAACACCCAAGCTTTATTGCAAGATTAAGCATCTGCCTTGCTTCCTTCTTCACGTAGGCCTCCTCAGGGTCTACATCCGACGTAGGGGTAACTCTATCTGGCTCGAACCCTAAGGGAAATTCTAGGTCCTCGAAGAGGCCTTTAAGCCCACCATCATCACCATCATCCTCCATCATCGGGTCCTGCGGGACAACAAGATCAGCAACTGGTCCAAGCAGGTGACAGTTTGCATCACTGCCAAAAGATCCAAGACCGGCCTCCACATCCTCAATATTAACAATCTTATCAAGGTGCAATGCATCAATATCCACTCCTCTTCTCTTATTGCTAATGATATCCTCCGCAACTGGGTCGGGAACCGACCCATTTCCAATTGGTGGCATGCGAATTGAAATTGGAGCTCGAACACTAGGCCCCTCTATCCCCTTACTAGGATCTCCACTGAAACCACCATTCAAATTTGTAGTATGAGGTTTTTGCGTAGACTGAACATGCCCAGTAGGGTAACAAGCCATATCAGAATACGATCAAGGATACCCTCCTCCCCACCCCTGCAAGTTACACCACCACCCATAGTTGTCAACACCCTGCACCGTGACCGATGGAACAATCCACCCTGGGTAATATGCAAACCCACCACCCCAGAACAAATTTTGTATCCCATTAGGTGCATACCCAGTGTAATTAAATGTAGCCTTCTCGTTTGTTGGACAGGACGCCGCCGCTACACCATCAGTTCCCGAAGAAACCTCCTCGTGCACAGGACATCTCACACGACACCAACAGTCTGCAATGATTCGAATACGTGGGCACCCCTTCCCCTTACCAACCACTCGCTCACATCCTTTCGACGTGCACGCTCCACCCACCACTATCTCAACATCACCCAGAGGGACCGTGCTACTGTTGTCATCGCCGCCTCCAGGGCATCCTCCATCTTTACCAGCAATTGGAGCCAGGGTTGCATTAACGGGGAGACCACCAAGAGCAACAGGTTCATACTGGTCACCAACTTTTGTCGAAATTCAATCAACACCCCCTGCAGATCTTGTCACCTCGTAGTTGGCCTGGCGAGCAAATAGCTTATTCCCCATAAATATCTGCCCGTGGATCCTTCTTACCACTGTTCTGACTTGCGAAGATGAGAATAATTTAACAATGGAAAAAGCCAGTTTGTTGTTAGATCGTCGCTTTTTCGAAATGAAGATTCGCCCAATGTTTCCTTCTCGGCTAAGAAGCCACCGCAAGGCTCGAGAATCGAGTTCTCTGTGCAGATTGTTAGTTATCGACTGATGCTACTGGTAGGAGAGAGACCTGTGAAGTGGTTGGTTCCTACTGTTGCCTGTTCGTCGTAGGTTAGCGCGTTGTCTAGAAATTACCACAGTTGCTTGTTTGAATGCATGAGGTATCGCAGTGGTGGATGCGACAGATAAATGGATGAATATGTTCGTTAATAGGGTTAGGAAGTTGGCCGTGATGAAGTAAGAAGAACCTCAAGTGTTTCAGAAGTTGACGCTAGCAGCGACGGTGGTTGCTCGGCGTGGTGAAGAAAGCTATCTAGTTTGCTTGCTTTTAGTGAGGACATGTATGCAGATCTATGCAAGGTGGATCATTATAGTTTTCCCATAATAGATTGCCAAATGACAAAGACTTGGGTGGGGGACTTGTTTAGTTATGAGCCAGTATCGCTATGCATGTACAACTTTTAATAGAAATATAATGCTTGTTGTATTTAAGAAAATGCTTGCTTTTAATTTGAGCGAAGAAGTTACAAGATATAATTATGTTTGAGAAATTTCACCATATATCCACATAAAATTTATTAGCATACTATGTTTTATAGGTTTATCTGCGTGGGATGTTTAAATTATACGGGAAAATGAAGAGATACAAGGAAATGAAAGATAAATAATTTAGAGAAAAATTTACAGTACGGCCCTAAAAACTTTTATAATTCATAATATACTATTTTTGAAAACACGCTCATAGGATACATCTAAAAGTTTGAAAATTCATAAAGTATCCCTAATCCGTGAAATGACCTTGAATAAGGACTATATCCACTTTTTTATTTAGGGTCATTTATGAAATTTAAAGAAAAAGTATATATAACTACTACTAAAATAAAATAATTACAAAAATTTTTAAAAGGTAATAAAATTATTTAAATATATATATAATATTTGAAATGTAGCTAATAATTATTAAAATTTAAATATGCACAATACTTTGAGCAAATTATGATTAAATTTATATAATGAGCATATATTTGTACTTTATAAACAAAACTAATCCATTACTAAGGATGAGAAGAAAAATTAACATATCTATATATAGACTTAATTAATTGATATTTTGACTAAACATTGTAAAAACATATATAAATATACACACATATATATCCAATTTACTAACATGAAAAGAATACTAAATGATAGAAATATTTTACAATTTATTAATTTATCCTTTCATAAAATAAGCATATAAAAATTATCAAAAATTTTAAATTTTATTTTATTCTATTCTGTAAGCTCAACATATTATGAGTAGTTAATTTACAGTAAAAACCCAACCGAAAAATATTACTATTTTGTATCATTTTTCATTTTTACAAATGTAAAACATAGAAAATCATGATAGTACGATTAGTTTAGAGAATGAAAAAGAACAAAAATTTCAAATTTTATGATAATACTTTTTATATTTAATCAATAATTTTTTTAGCTTTTAATAATATATTATATTTTTATAATTTGGTATGTTATTAAATTTTGTAAATTAAAAATATTCATATTTTTATATATTGTCTTTTATTTTTTTATTCGGATATCAACTTATTTACATATATATTGTTTATTTATTGTATTAACTTTGAGGTATTCTAATTTAAATATAGTGAATTATATTTACCAATGTGATATCTTGTGAATCAAACTAACATCTATTGAAACAATTGTATTTCAAATTTATAATTTATTTGAAGTTTTATAAATATTTAATATTTAAGAATTATTGACTTTATTCAATTTATTTGTTTTAGTTATTTTTTAAATACTTTTGTGGGAAATTTCATGAAGTATCACTATATTGTTGGCTAATTCATGAAATGCCCTATAATACCTCAAAAACTAACTGGTATTTTATTAAGGCCGGAGTTTAAATGAAAACCAAATTTTAAATTTTTTAAAATATAATTTTATATTATAAATTTATTTGAGTAAAAATAACAAAAAATTTGAATTATTATTCACTTAACTATTTTTAATTTTTAATTAAACTTTTAATTTTTAAATGATATATAGTATTTTTTATTTAAAAAAATTATATACATGTTTTTTTATTCTATAAAACTTTAACCAATAAAAATAATACTTATATTTTTATTTTATTTTTACTATTTTTATATGTTTTATTATTTTTTGTTGTATCTTGTGAATACCGTGAAGTATGTTTATTAACAAGTAGGATATTTTGGTCTCAAAAAGTTTTGAGTTAGTTAATTCTGATATCTGATGAATTAAAATTATATTTGTGTGGTATTCGAAAACTTTTTTAAAATTATGGTATTATGTGAATTAACAAACTTTTTAGTGGTATCCCATGAATTTCAAACTTAACCTGATAACAAATAATAGATAAATAATCAAAACATAAACTAATTAAATACTAAACCATCTAAGAATTATATGAGTCTACATGAGCTAGCTAAGCCATCTAAATATATTAAATTATCTAATCAGGTCTATGTCAATTCTCAAACCCAACTCTCACGCTTTTACATATAAGCTGCATTACCTGTGGCCAGAAAACAAAAACAACAAACACAAAGGGACTGCGCAAATCAGAAAAACTGAGTAAACCTCTGCTTCACTATGTGAAAATGAGTTTAGTTGTAAACGTTTGACATATATAAATATAACATAATAAAAACAATTCAATTGACAACATCAATCCATATTAGGAAGAAGATTATAGTTTATATCCATCACACAATCCACCAGTCTACACAATGATAAGGGAGTTTTCAACCGCCAACCAACGAAGAAGTAGATTTATAGAGCTTAAACTGCGATATAGTGGTCCCAGCGGAATATGCTTAATTGCAGTGTGCCAATATGTACAATCATATGAATATCCCAGTGAAAGTCTTCCAGATCAATATCACACATTCCAAAATATAACTCATCACAAAATCACTTCTCCTGATAAAACTCAATCCACCAAAATTTATAATAGGGAAATTTCACCAAATACCACTGAGTTTTTGCTTAATTCATGATATACCACTGTGTTTTTAATATTACACAGGACAACACTAAGTTTTTACTTGTTTCATCAAATAACACTCTATCTCATATTTTGTTAAATGTTCCGTCAATATTCTAGGAAAATGACTAAATTAACTACCCTTGTTATTAATTAACAACTTGAAAGTAATTTGTCATACTGATAAATTTCATAAGACACCACTTTTATTTAACTATTTGTATGGGTAGTTTAGTCTTTTTTCTAGGGATATTAATGGAATATGAGACAGGGTATTATCTGGTGAAATAAGTAAAAACTTAGTATTATCGTGTGTAATTTTAAAATCACAGTGGTATATTGTGAATTAAGCAAAAACTCAATGGTATTTGGTGAAAATTCCCTTTATAATAAATCCATCACCAATCCTCAATCAATCTCTACTAAGTAATCCATCAAAATTCATAATAAATGCATCATCAATCCTCAATCAATCTCAACCAAGTCCATCATCAATCCTCAATCAATCTCAACCAAGTCCATCATAAAAGCTCATGCACAATCACTAGATAACAACCATTCACATAGGGTTAATTTAAGTGAACACGGTAGCTTACCTGGAATCCTCGCTTAATTAGACATTCACAACAATCCACCGCAATCAGTTGCTAGCACGGCAGTAGACAAAATCCATCCAAACTAGTCACCCAGTGATAACCAAGGTAGCTTAACATCAAATAATTAAAATATGAATAATCATGTCACCACCAACTGCTATAATTAATTGCTATTAAGTAAAATAATAAATACTCTTATTCTATTGCTAGCCAAAATAGTTATTATGGCGGATTGTACCGCTTTAAAAATGGCTAAAGCTTATTTTTATAATTCACTTGTTTTCTAGATCTTCAAAATTATAACACCCATAATTCCTCTAACTATGAACTCTAAGTCAACCAATCAAATTTTAAGAAAACTTGAGCTTTGGTATAAATTAAGTAATCAATTTTCAAACTAATAATAATATTATTATTATTACTAGCAAGCAAACACAATTAATACTAATATGTTGCCAAACAAACATAATATTAGTATTATTACTGAACGAACCATACATACGATTTACATACATATATTTGCATCATTAATTAATCATCAACATTATTAAGTGGCCGTGATTAAGTTAGCAATTTATTTTGGCTAAAGAAATAAAAATCGGCAAGCAAGTTACCGTTGTCTGATGTTGCTCATTGACATGGGACAGCACTACACCACGATTAGAGGAGGTTGCTACTGCTGCTGGCTTTTGTGCCGGGAAGAGAAATTAATGAGCGAATTATTGTATAGAATTGAATGAGATGGGAATGAGAGATAGAAGGAGAGTGCAAATCTCAAAATTTATCTGGTGACGAGGTGAATCAAACAAGAGTAGAGAATAAATATGGGGCTGCTTCTGCGGACAGTAGAAGATAAAGTTAAAAGAGTTACTCGTGGTCAATAGCAATTGATCTAAAAGAATTTGACGTTGTGGAGAGATTTGATGTGGAACGTAGGCGCAGACGAGAAGAGAATGAAGACGGCCATGAATAGGAGTAAGAGAAAGAAGAAGAGAAACAGCGTGTCCATTGTGCGGACAATCCGCACTATATTTGGTGTGCTCTAGTTTAGTTGTCTGTCCATTCAGCACATGCAGTCTAGTTGGCAGTCCACTCACTTGCCGACTAGACTGCTTTCTATTATATGAATTTTGTTTTTGTAAATTTTGAAATTTAAGTCCAAAATGTAAAAAAATTATATCATTATTCATCTAAATTCAAACTCTTTAAAACAAGACCATGGATATGTTTTGAGAAATTTTAAAATTTATATTAATTACATGTATATATCCATATATATCAATGAGACTTATAATTCATAACATCATTTTAGTGTATCATCGTAAACACGTAACATCATTTTAGTGTATCATAATATTAGTTTTAATGAATCATACTATCAAAATTAATGAATCATATCTTCATTTTAGTGTATCATCTCAAAAATATAAGAATAATATTGTTTACATAATAATACACCACAAAATAATATTTGGTACGTATGAAAAATACACGATTCACCATATAAGGTTTAAAATACACCATACAACAATAATAATACACTACTAAACAATAATGATTTTTATTGGTTCGGAAGTTTGTTATCTAATTCATCACTTATTAGTTAAGGAATCATAATATCAATTTAATGAATCATAATATCAAAATTAATGAATCATATTGTCATTTTAGTGTATCATCGTAAACACATAAGAATAAATTTTTTGACACAATAACACACCACAAAATAATATTTGGTATGTATGAAAAATATGCGATTCACCATACAAGGTTTAAAATACACCATACAACAATAATAATACACTACAAAATAATAATGATTTTTATCGGGTCCGAAATTTATTATCTAATTCACGACTTATTAGTTAATGAATCATAATAACAATTTATTGGATCATAATATCAAAAATAATGAATCAAAACACCTTTTTAATTTATCATCATAACATATAAAAATAATTTTTTTCAAAGTTGTCAAAACATATTCATGACTGATCTTGTTTTGAAGAGCTTGAATTTAGATGACCGGTGATATAATTTTTTTTAAATTTTGGACTTATATTTTAAGAGTTACAACAATTTAAAGTTTTCTTATCACTTATATGACACATAAGCAATCCAGTCATTGCTGACTAGGATTGCCACATAATAGTGCTGCACCGTACTAGATACGGGTAAGCCACAACCTCTAATCCTCAATTACCAATATATCCCCCGTAATAAAATAAAATCTGAATTATCACTGTTCTAGACATCCACGAATAAAACATAAAACTAGAATAGCGGGTATTAACAATGTAGTTAGTTTAACAATAAGAACCCATTATAATAATTCTAATATGCCGATGTAAGTAGTAATTAAATAATCATATATTACTAAATAATGTTATGCTAAATTATAAGGGGTTTTCACTCTGTAACACCAAAGTTTCTACTAAAATATAACATATAAATTATTAGAGAAATAACACCGTAACCGGAAAGTACAAGCCTTAAAATCAGTTTCTGAGAGGCGTGCGAACTTGTGTCTGAACTTGGATGTTCGGACGCAAGTCGAGACTCAAAACAGGGACGTCCAAACTTGTGTCCGAACTTGTAAGTTCAGACAAGGTCCGAGGAAACTTTCTCACTTGGTCCGGACTTGTGTCTGAGCTTGAAAGTTCGGATAAAGTCCGAAGCTTCAAACCAGACTCGTCCTCGCATGTTGTCCGAACATGTTAGTTCGGATAGATGTCCGGACACAACAGATAGGTAAAGAAGAAAATACCTGCGGGGTCTATCTAAACTTGCTCCTTCGGATGGAAGTTCAAACAAGACCAAAAGTTGTAAAAGCTGCACAAACACTTCACAATAGCACATCTTCTTATGACGATTGAAAAACGTAATCTAAAACAGGAAACTTACAAAAGATGTTCAACGGCATGGAGCTACCATATCAATTGATCATACCGCAATGTGAATTCAAATCCAAGGTATTAAAAACAAGTCATTGACCACGAATTAATATTTTCAAATGGACATATTCTTTTCCAACATAAATATACACATTCCTGTGTTATCAAATATATACGAATCTTTAAAAGGTGTGTATAATGATAAAATAGCTACTATGACAAAAATATGTTTGATTAGGACTATATAAAAATTATCGTATTTAATAAATAAAAATAGTAATTAAAGGCAATAACTATAAGATGATAAATTTAAATATTGAGTTCACAATTAAAATAAAAGGTAATTAATAATATACGACATATATGAATGACATATATATATTTTGGGGTATTTCATGCCACCCTCCTTTAAAAAAAAGTCACAAAATGCCACTACATTTTTTAAAAAGCTGATAAAATGTCACTATAGTTGTTGACTAGCAGGAAAAAAAGATAAAAATAACTCATACTAGTTAACAAAGTACTTTTTAAAGTTCATAATATGCCTCTAAGTATTACAAAATTCACAAAAAAAAAAATCAAAATACTATGAAAATATAAAAATTTATAAAATTTTAAAACATAATTGAAAAAAGGTAAATATTTTGTAGATTTTTTTAAAAAATTATTCAGTACCATAAAAGAGAATATAGAGTTGTAAACACATAATTTATACCAATTTTCCTACCAATTAATTACCTTAATATATAACATACATTTTCAAATTATCTTTATTTTACCAATTTAAATTATTTAATAAAAAATATTTCAATATTTTGTGAATTTTTTAACATTTAACGATGTGTTGTGAACTTTAAAAGTTCTTTATTAACTAGTAGGTATTTTGTCTATTTTTCTTCTGATCAATGACTATAGTGGTATTTCATGGATGAAAAAAAGTAGTGGAATTTTGTGATTTTCTTTTTTGTTGGGATATGTCATGAATTAGCCAATAATATAGTGACATTTAATGAAATTTCCTCAATTTATTATTTCTTAAAATTATTTACAAAAAATCATAAAAAACGTTTGAATACAAAAAGGAACATGACGTGCATGTCAGAGATAAAATATTCACTACTTAAGGTCATTTCACGGATTAAGAGTATTTTGTGTATTTCAAAAATTTATAGAGATATGTTGTGAACATGTTTTAAAAAAGGGAAATATTATAATTTAAGGGGTTGCTATTCTCAGTACAATTACTAATCACCCAGTACAAAAATTTTTTTAATTCATATTGACGTTGTACACATGTAATGATGTGTCGCTGTGTTTTTTTTTTCAAAAATGATATCTGTAAGTAAATTTACCGAAGTAGTTTGTAGTTGATTAGTAGCGAATTTTACTAGTTACTTTTTTTGTTGGAATCAATACAGGAACCTTTTTTTGTAAAAAAAAGTGTTGGATTACATTTTTATGTGTTTATTACATTTTTATGTGTTTATATTATTAATTTGACTTAAAATTAATTTGTACTGCGAATAGCAAATACTTTACTATTCGCAGTACAAATTTTTTTTTCACCAAACTTAGTTGAATAAGTTTGAATGTTACGGGGAGACACTTTTTTTTCAAATAATAGATGTTTGAATAACCAAATTTAAGTCAATATGAGTAAAACAACAACTAAGTTAAAGAGAACTAAGTTACAACAACTAATTTATAGAAAAACTAAGTTACAACAACTAAGTTACAACCACTAAGTTAAAGAAAGACTAAGTTACAACAACTAAGTTAAAGAAAAACTAAGGTACAATTGATCCAACTATCTAACCTAGATTGTAATTGATGAATCCAAGGTCCGACAGTGTTTGGATCTCTATAAGCGAACCACTGCGGATAGACAGGGGGGAGTGGGGAGTCATGAACCATGCCGAACCTTATGAAATGACCCTGGGGCAAATTCCTATGTGGATCTCTCCTCTTGGCTATCACGATCGGTATAATTATCGAGCGGAAGGTATGTGGCACTTGCCGCACCCCCATAGAAGTAGAGTAGAAAACTACTATCGAAGTGTACCTTGTCGCGATCACCAACCCCATTTCCGTGTGCATCCATTTGTGGAGGTGCTGGCTCTCCTGAATTCCAATGAAGCGCTCTTAACATGCCGTTGTACGGTCCTTCGTTAAAAATGGCCTTGTATAGTCCATTCGCCGGTGCTTGATTCTTCATGTGATTGTACAATGCTACACGGACATCTTTCCACCTCTCTTCGTTTGAATATAGGTAGTCAGCAATGACCCTGAAACCACAATTCCCATCTCCACGAACATCAATATACCCAGTCATATATTGATATAGGTTGGGGTTGAAATCCTGGTAGTATGGGAAGTTGTCAAGGGGCTGGAATCGACTCGGATTTGATGATCCTCTGTTACGTGATCTTCTATTTGATGGCGCTCCTTCTGACTGGCCTGCCCTTGGTCGGTTACGCTCCCAAGACGAAGGTTCCCGTCGGTTTGGTCTTGAGGGCCCGGTAGGTCTGCCAATCCCAACCTGTTCCAATGGCTCTCCTAATTGGCACACCATATCTGGGTGAAGGAAGTTTTGGATTTGACTGTAACATTTCGCCATCAGAGTAGGATCATCTGACTGTGCTACCTCAGAAGCTATGTTCGCCATCTATTCTGTTCTTCCTCCATGTAGGATACCATATCAATTGTCGATTCATGTTTCTCCCAGCTTAGGGTATACCAGAAACGATGTATATCCCTCTTCGAGCATAGTATACCACTATCCAGCATGTAGTTTAATTTACAAGCGCAAGGTAATCCATGAGAGGTTACCTTGTCACATCCACAGATTGAGCTGTCCATTTGCACATAATTCGCCCTTCCAAGCTCCTTGACTAGCTCATCTAAGCAAAGGGTACTAACCTTCCCGATCAGGTCAGCGATTGGAACCCTCATGTGCTCTCTTCTGTGTTTTGTCCTGGCTGCCTCAAAATCCTTTTTTAACTCCCGGATGCTTGTATTCACATGATCGTTAATCTTTGGAAAGATTACATCCAAAGTGTGTCTAGCACTCCTTAATCTCGCCTTTAGAGAAGAATGTGCGCTCCCACCCTATCACATGTTTAAGTAAGTTTTATAGATCTATAACAATCACTGTATTATCTTAAACATTACAAGATTAACAATTTTACCTATTTGTCGATGTGTTGCCGAAGTGCAACACATTCTTGACCCAAGCCTCCACAAATTTTTCCTTGTATTTCTCCCAGACTGATGCAACATACGTAATGAAACGTGGGTAGCTTTGGTATGTATTCTTGAAATATGCGTACCTCTCGTTGTAGTCCTGCTCTGTGCTCGAGTAGACAACCGAAGTCCACTTTGGACTGCAGCCGCCGCCCTTCCTCTATCACCCATATAAGTCTCGGCTTTCCCCTGAACGTTCCTACTTATGTGCCACCGACATAGTAGATGATGAGATTCAGGAAATACCTCTTCTAAGGCATTCATCAGGGCCAGACCTTCTTGAAGTGCCCACACATACATGTCTGTTGATTCTGATACAAGAAGGCGAAGGCAATGCTGAAGTTTTTGCCTATACTCGTCATCCCGATGAACTGAACCAAAGGCATTTTTGCTATGTTTGTTTTATAGGTAGCATCAATGCCTATGACATACGGGAACATGGAGCAGTAATCTAGATGTAGGGTGTGCAAAGAAGATGGACCCAAGTCGTGTTTGATCCCCTAAATTGTGAAATATAATCATGTTATCTATCAAATTAATATGAAACCTAAATGATTGAAGTTATTTGAGACATACTGAGTTGACTTACTTGGATCTGTAGTGTAATCGTAGTAGTAGTTGTTTTTGTCTAGCTCACTCAGCAGAGTCTGCACCATAGATCGACCATCTCGATTTACTAGTTTTGTTTTTTGTATCCGGTTGTATATGTCTTTCCTTGTTGCTGACGTTTCTGGGTTGATTGTTGTGAGCTCGGAATAAATTGCACAGGGGGCACACCGACTCTGGTTCTCTGGTCGATCATAATCTCCTCCGCCTCAGTCAGGCGTTTTCCCACAAAATGACCCTCTGCCCACTCTGCGAGATCATGGTTATGCCATCCGTTACCCACTTGTAAGAAACACACGTAGTTTGTGTAATACCCCTTAATTTTAAAAGGACAACCACATTTCTTGGAACCAGATGATCTGCGCCGGTTGATGACACCAGGTCGTGACGTCCTTCGTGGTTTCCAATACCTCTCGCATGTTATGTGAAAATCTTGGCCCGACCGAGAACTTTGAATTATGGTGTAGATATGGTTGGGATGGCCAACACTGTCTACCCAAGCTTTCGCTTCTTCTTTACCCCTAAAGGCCTGGTTTGTTTGAAATAAGTAACCTGTGTCCACCACCGGAGCTCAATCATACATCTCTTGCATGTAGTCATCCATCTGTGCATTATGATCTGGAACGCCTTCATCAAATTCATCCCAATCTGAATCAGTGGTTGAGTCACTTTCCTGCAATAAGGGTCGAGAGAATGTTAGATGAATATTGAAATATGGAATATTAGTGCGAATATGATTAACAAAGACAATGAACTAAATACTTACAGGGCTTGATATTGGAATATACTCATGATCGGACTCTACAGATTGACTCATGTTTAGAGAGAGAGCTTGCACAGTTTTACGAAATTATTTTTGGAAGAGAGTAAGGAAATAGAGAGCTTCGAGAATATGGAGAGAGAGTGTGTGAAGATGAAATGGAGGAGGCATCCCTTATAGAGGTTGGTCATGAACTAGCCACAAGGTTACAAGTTAAAAAAACGGTAACCTGGTACGTGTACAGTGACCTGGTACGTGTACCTTTCCTGACAAAAGTAATTACCTATGGTAACTTTGAATTCACTTTGTACTGCAAACGGTAACCTGGTACGTGTACAGTGACCTGGTACGTGTACCTTTCCTGACAAAAGTAATTACTTATGGTAAATTTGAATTCACTTTGTACTGCAAACGGTAACCTGGTACGTGTACAACGACCTGGTACGTGTACCTTACCTGACAAAAGTAATTACCTATGGTAACTTTGAATTCACTTTGTACTGCAAACGGTAACCTGGTACGTGTACAGCGACCTGGTACGTGTACCTTACCTGACAAAAGTAATTACCTAAGGTAACTTTGAATTCACTTTGTACTGCAAACGGTAACCTGGTACGTGTACCTTTCCTGACAAAAGTAATTACCTATGGTAAATTTGAATTCACTTTGTACTGCAAACGGTAACCTGGTACGTGTACAGCGACCTGGTACGTGTACCTTACCTGACAAAAGTAATTACCTAAGGTAACTTTGAATTCACTTTGTACTGCAAACGGTAACCTGGTACGTGTACCTTTCCTCACAAAAGTAATTACCTATGGTAACTTTGAATTCACTTTGTACTGCACATGGTGTGTTTGGTACGCTTCCTTTCAGTAGTCGTTGAACTAGCCGTTGAACTAGCCATTGGACATGTCAGTGTTACTCAAATATTATAAAAGTGGGTATTAGTGTCCCAACATACTCATTCCTTACCCCGTGCTCTCAGAATCTGTCTAATTACATCTTGCTTGAACTCTTCACACCTTAATTCCCATTTCGCTCTCAAAATCAAATGGAGTTTCCTTTCTGTTTGCACGTTAATTATGTAGCTACTTTTGGTCGTCATGGAGCACAATTTGATAGAAGAATGGGGCACAGACGCGTAGAAGTTACTATGCCATATCCTAGTAATCTCCGGGATCTACAACGACGAGTAATACGAGCACTACAGTCCCTCCTCGGCAGAATAAACATAA
This sequence comes from Limonium bicolor, assembly GCA_023374045.1. Lineage (NCBI taxonomy): Eukaryota > Viridiplantae > Streptophyta > Magnoliopsida > Caryophyllales > Plumbaginaceae > Limonium > Limonium bicolor. The sequence continues at coordinate 399,466,386 of CM041776.1, read as the reverse complement.
CAACAATGGTGTATTTGGGGTGGAGGGCGACTACGAGTGGACTTTTATTCATGTACGAAATGATACATCAGTTCGCCGGATGATGGAGAATTACATGGAGTATAATGATTTCATCGCTCATATTCCATTACTTGTTATTTATGATCCTATTGAGCCCGATGATGATGATTTTCAACACCAAGAACCAATTTATGAGATGAGACGTAATGTAATAGCACGGGGAATAGAGAGACAAAGGTTAGGAAATAATTAGGTTATTGGTTATTGCGTAATTGATCTTGTAAGTTCAGATTGAAGCTGGTCACACATCTTTTCTTTCTTAGGAATTTCTACATTTTGATATATTTCATTTCTCGTAACATATTCAATCTTTGGTACATGTTAGATATTTCATTTCGACACTATCCTTCCTGAGAACACTCAACGACCAACAAAGAATTTAGACCACCCAGATTGGCATTGATCTTTTCAACACCAAGTAAATTCCTGAGAACACTCAACGACCAACAAAGAATATAGACCACCCAGATTGGCATTGCAGAAACGATGCATTTCTAGAAAATTTTTGGCATAGTCTCCCCTGTTTTTCTTATCTCCACCGGTTCTAAGAACCTCCACAAAATCAACCAACAGATCATCAACAAGGTCCCAGCATTGTCAGCAATAATTCCACCATCACCAAGTCCACCAGAAAAAAACTACATCCAAACAAATTGTACTAGCGTCTAACACACCAAGTAAAAATGAAAGACAACAAATAGTTCCAAGATGATACTAAAGTTTATTACATCCAAATCCAAGATGACAAGCACTAGGGTGCACCATGCTGGCGCTGGTAACTATCCCATATGTATAAAGAGCTGAACACATCCACAAGACCATCAGTTGCAGCCCTTTGTTCTTCTTCTGGCATCCCCTGACGATAGTATGACCAGTCCCATGCATTGTTCTCTTGGTAGTACGGGCGTGCAAGCTCACTTGCCTCAGACAGTAGCTGTAACACACTTGGTCAGGTAAGTACACATAAAAAATAAAAGTGATATGTAATGAAGTACTATGAAAATATGACTTACTAGACAGGGATCTGGACGATGAACCAGGGTGGTCTGATAAGTCTCAGGGTTTAGGATCTTCGGGTGTGTGTGCTTGGTGTACCAATCTAGGTAGAGTGGGTCACAAGCATGCAACCGCGCATTTGTGCGCGTATACCCTGGAACCAGCAATTTAGGAGTGTTTTCCCACAAACAATACATGGGGGGGTATACACAGGTGTAGGGTTGGGTTTTTCCTCTTTTTTCAGACCTTGGGTTGGGTCTAATAGGAGGTTCAGGGATATCCTGAATGTAACCAAACTGGCGTAGACAGCGACCAGGCATGTATGGCTCATTCAACCCCAAAACCTGTATGTTACCTCTATACCATGTACGCCCTCCATGAACATTAACATTATCTCGACCGTAGGGCAACCAATCAATCTACAATGAACATTAATAGTAAAATGTAACCAACAACGAAAGACAAAAATAATAATGGTTCAATGTGTTAGCAACTACAAACACTTACATTTAGAGCAGTCAAAGCATCTAGATGCTCACGATATCCTTGCAGTGAACGATGATCCTGCACTTGAGAGGTAGATCTCACCCATCTTAGAGCCCAAGGTCTATCATCATTAGCGCGCCAGTCCGGGCTAATCGCTGGTCTTAATGTAGGGAAGTACGCATAAATCCAGCACTGTGCATATAAAACACTAGAATGATTAAGCAGTACCAATTATTAATACTCAGTGAGTTATCATATACTAGATGCACATTAGGACACATACCTCAAGTAACGTCATAGAACCACCTATCCCACTGGAGCCGGCACGAGATGCTATCCCTAGCTGGCGATATAACCATGCAAGAGTACCAGCTCCCCATGCATATTTACGAAGCTTGGTACCTTTCTTCACAGGAGCTACTAAACTGAACAGCTGTGGACTCAGACGACCATTTGATTTTCCAGCTAATATGGTGGTACCAATCAGATGATACAACCAACCACATGCCTGCTTCATTGCCTCTTCATTTTCATCCCTACATTGCTGCAACAAGCTCGAAATTGATACAGCACCGGTATTCCACAGTGCCTCTGTCATACTCTCAACATCTGCCCCAAAATTAAGACAATCAGCCATTACCTCCTTCAACTCAGTGGTGGATGAATCCCCTATCAATGGACAACCGACGATGGGGATTTGCAGTATCATCCACACATCATGCAGGGTAATCGTCATCTCACCAAACGGCATATGGAATGAGTTTGTATCAGGCTGCCACCTCTCCACAAAAGCACTGATGAGGGACATATTGTTGTATGGCATCGTAATATCCTGTAGGTGCTCTATACCAGAATACTCAAGCATCTTCCTTGTTCTTGGTTTGGAAATTTGATCTTTTGGCCAGCAGGTAAGCATCACCCTACGGGATTTGAAACTCAAAACCCCACGATCCTACATAATGACCAATATTTAACACTTACAAAACGTAGTATGATATTAAATGATCAAATACAGGAGAAGATAGAGAACATACCTTAGTCGAGGTCCATAAGTCAAGCGCTACATGACCCCCGAAGCTAGTGATAACACTAGTGAGTAGTGGACCGCCAGGAACTGGCACCTCTGTCAACTTCCAAGAGGTAGGAATGACTGGAACCATCGCTAGCGCTGCTTCCTCGTCAGTGTCATCCTCCTTATCCATGACTTCATCATCTTCCTTATCCTGCTCCTCATCCACGTCGGGTGAGTCCTCATCATCAGCACCACGACCATCGTCATCAGCATGTGGCGAACGCTCAGTCATCACATGGTCCTCAACAGCACGGGCAGGTGATGGGCGTGGTGGACGTGATGAACTACCACCGCCTGACGGAGCAGTCTGGTGGCTTGATTCCCCTGAGATATTGTAGCTAGAGCTGTGCAGTGATCTGTCAGAAAAAGCACTACTGGATGATGACAACACTGGCATGCGTCTCCTCGGTATATTGAACACCGCCGAGTCATCCTCCGCTACCATTGGTGGTGCTGGTACTTGAAACGCCGGGTCGTTGGAAGATTGACCCGGATGGAAAGATGAATGGCGTGCTGCTTCCATGCGGGGGGCAGGATTACTCGGCCCTTCACCAGGAGCATGTGCACGACGACGGTACGAGGCCGTCATAGCCTGCTGCACCCCGGTCTTTATTCTTCCTCTTCGTGACATGTCTCACTGCTTTTTTCAGACGATCCATCACTGCATACGAATATCACACAGTTATATTCCTCATTCATAACATAAAAATTCAAACATTTATAATCATATCATTCACAACAATTCAAAAAAAAATTCAAACATTTATAAATCATTCACAATATTAGTTAAAAAATCATTCACAATACAATTCAAAAAAATTCAAATATTTATAAATCATTCACAATATTAGTTAGAATTCAAAAAATAACAAATTAAAACATTTAAAAATTCACAATATTATATATAAAAATAAACAAATTAAAACATTTAAAAAAACATTCAACATATTAAATTTTTTTTTAAAAAAATACTGGGTCGAGTAGCGCTGCTACTCGCCCGTCTCCAACCCGAGGACCACCACTCCTCTACTTCTCCGGCGGCGAGTACTCCCGGTCCTCGCCTATCTCCTCTCCGAGCAGCCCAGGTACTCGCGCCCCATGTGTCGTTGGAGAACCGAAGTCGAGCCCTAGTACTCCTCGCCCTGGTGTCGACCGAGTTCCGCGCCTCCTCGCTTTCCTTCCCTGCGAGCAGCGCCGGTCCTCGCTGCAGCCCCACCCGAGTCGCCCTGCTCCTCGCCTCGCTACAGGTCGAGCACCACCAGGGCTCGCCCCTGTATTTTTTTTTTTCAAAATTTTCAAGTTTCCTCCGAATTTTTCATGCTAGATCTAGCTCAAATGATGTTGAATTTCAAAAAACTAACACCAAATTCATACTCAGGACACCCAAATCTATAAGTTGCAAAAAAAAAATTTGAAAAACTCACCGGAAAATTTTTCCGGCGGTGGTCCGGTGGTGGTTGGCGGCGGCAGGTGCCGGTGCCGGTGGCGGCTCCGGCAGACAGAAGAGAGCTTCTTAAGGAAGAGAGATAGATGAGAGAGAGTGAGGAAGTGAGAAATGAATAATCCAATGAAGGTTAGGCTATATATAGTACGAGCGTTTTTTACCCGAAATTGACGTTTTCAACTGCGATTTCAATAAAACGTTCTGAAAGTGTAACAATGTTTGTAATTTAGTCAAACACAACATAAAATGTCATTAACTAATGTGGAGTCACAATTATAACGTTTAAATGCGATTAAAAAGGGTTTTACGTCTTTTATACGGGTTTATAATGTTTTGTAATAATCAGAGTGTTTTTTACTGTTTACGCTCAAGAAATTATTTTTAAAAAAAACAAGAGTTACAACACGACATTATTACATGTGTACAACGTCAATATGAATTAAAAAAATTTTGTACTGCGGTGATTAGTAATTTTGTACTGCGAATAGCAAATGTATATAATTTATTAGGTACATCTATAAGAAATTCAATCCAAAAGCGCAAATGTACTATGAATTAAGTGAGTTTAGTTCATATGATGTCTAGATCACATCACTTGAGGTCTTACTAAAAATTAATGGTATAGAGCCAAAATAAGACCAAAATAAAGGAACTTTTATTTTAGTGATTCTTTTTTTTCTAAGTATCATTAATAATATCCATATATATTCTGGCTATTTATATTCCAGCAAGTATCAGTAGAACATTTTCATAGTTTAATATGACTTTATTTATTCATAAAAGGATTTTATGACTTTCCGGATGTTTTATAGTTTTTTGTTTCTTTATGATACCATAAATTAATAAATAATTAATTTTTTAAACCTTTCATTGTTTATATGCGCTTTTATTACATTTTGAAGGAAAATATAGTGTTTTTAACTTTCTATACTTTTTGTTGAAGTGGCGGACCGGGGTGGGGTCCGGTGGGGTCCCGAATCTCATAGTTTTTCTGATAATAAAAAAATATTTTTTTAAAATATAGTTTTAATAAAATAAAATTAAGTAAAATACTGAAAGTTGATAAGTATTTGATGGTAGAGACATGTTTTTATATGTGAGGTTGTAAGTTCAATTATTATCGATTTATTTATAGTTCTTTAATGTTATGAAACAAAATTACTCCTTTGATCCCATGTTAAAAGTCTATCCATGTTTAACTATTTAAAAAGTATAATTTATAAATACTACTTATTTAAAATTTAAACATAACCTTAAATTTAATATATATATCCCCACGTTTATATATTATCTTCAAATTTAATACTATATGTTAATGTCGAAATAAAATTTTTGGACCCCATAAGATTTGACTTCTGGGCTCACCACTAATTAAAGGTCATGGTTTTCTAAATGCTTTGTAGTTTTTAGTCAATAATAGGACATATTGTAAAAATTATAACATTGACATTTACTCTAGCTTAAGTTTTTGTTATGTTTGCATCTTTGGTGAAAATGAGAATAATGGAAACTTGTTAACTTTTATAATGTCATATTTTAAACAAAAAGGTAAAATTTACTAAGAAGTAAAATTTAAGGGTCTATGAACTGACAAATATAACCATACTCCTAAATAAAAAGCATGGAATAAAGTATTTCACAATTTTTTGTCATAACTTATTGTCAGTTAATTTTCAATAGAACTTTAATATTTAATGTATATGATAATTTAATTTTATTATCTTGATTTTTCTAATAAATTTCTTACCATCAAGAGTGTATTTTAAAACTAAATATTCAAAATTGACTTATCGATACGTAGTATGTATCTAACTAAAAAAATGCCTACAAGCAAAAAAAAAAAAAAAATTGGAGGCGGAGAGTATGTGGATTTTACCTGGGTGGTTGTAAACAATTATTGATTCGTTCTTTCAAAAAATCAATTTTTATTCAAATATTTATGATTTTTTATTACAGACATTCACACCAGCTTGTTAATTACAAACTGAATACAAACATGCCAGATTTAGACATAAAAAAAAACTTAAAATAGGCAAGTCCACATTCTACCCTTTAGACTTTCGCAGATTCGACGCCACGGCCGTCCCGCGTCATATTTGGTGTGGTCCATCCATTTGGCAGTCCACTTGGCAGTCCACTCAACTGTTGACTGGATTGTTTTGCTGATTGGGCTGCTTTTTTCTATATTAATTTTAATTGGTTATAACTTTTGAAATATAAGTTCAAAATGAAAAAAATTATATCATTGTTCATCTAAATTCAAGCTCTTCAAAACAAAACCACTCATGGATATTTTTTAACAACTTTAAAAAAAATTATTTTTACATGTATATGATGATACACTAAAATTATAATATGATTCATTAGTTTTGATATTATTATTCATTAAAATTTGATATTATGATTCATTAATTAATAAGTGGTGAATTAGATATCAAACTTTGGAACTGATAAAAATCATTATTGTTTTATAGTGCATTATTTTTGTTTTATAATGTATTATTATTGTAATATGGTGTATTTTAACCTTATATGATGAATCGTGTATTTTTTATACATACCAAATATTATTTTGTGTTTTATTATTGTGTAAAAAAATTATTTTTATATGTTTACGATGGTACACTAAAATGGAGATATGATTCATTAATATTGATATTATGATTCATTAAAATTGATATTATGATTCATTAACTAATAAGTGGTGAATTAAATGACAAACTCTGGAACTGATAAAAGATCATTATTGTTTTTAGTGTATTATTATTGTATTGTAATGTACTTTAAACCTTATATGGTGAATCATGTATTTTTCTTACGTACCAAATATTATTTTGTGTTGTATTATTGTTTACAATTTTTTATTTATATGTTACTGATGATACACTAAAATTATGTTATGATTCATTAATTTGATATTATGATTCATTAAAATTGGTATCATGATTCATTAACTAATAAGTGGTGAATTAGATAATAAATTTCAAAACAAATACTGAATCATTATTGTTTTGTGGTGAATTATTAATGTTATTTGGTGTATTTTAAACTGTATGTGGTGAATCATAAATGTCATTGATGAATGTTGATATGTACATGTAACTAACATAAATTTTTAAACTTGTCAAAATATCCATGATTGGTCTTGTTTTAAAGAGCTTGAATTTAGATAAACAATGGTGTAATTTTTTTTATTTTGAACTTATATTTAAAAAGTTACAAACATTTAATGACAATAAAATGTTATTAGATTTGTTCCCGTTCCTCAACTTTGATATACGGTGCTGACATGCATTTGTCTTTGCCACTGTGGCATGTGGCTGCACCAAATACGGAATGTCCGTCCCGTACAATCTCCAGGCTGTTAGACTTTAGGTGGTTTGACGCCAAAGTAACAATAATGAATATTGGCTTTCACGTAATTATACCAACGGACCTAGGGAGCGTTCGGTTAGCTTTTTTGAGCATAAATCGACAGTATAAATGTACAGCATATGCTGTTTTGAACTTCTGTATTTGTTTTTATTGTTCGCCTAAAAGAGCATAAATGTCAGCATAAATGCCCGCAGCAAATGCTACTTTTTCGTTTCTGTGCTTTCAATTCCGTTTCTTTACTCACTTCATAATGCAATTACTCTGACTATTGATTTAAAAAAAGGAACATTTTACAAGTTACTTTATTTGTTACAAATTACATAATGCTCCAAATAATTTATAAAAAATAGTACTACTTCTTTAACCAAATTTAAAAAAAAAACCACATTTATAATACAAATATACAATATATTATTTGTAATACCACATAGATTAATAAAATTAAAAAAACCAATAATATACACACTTGTGATATATAAATTAAAATATTAAAATATATATAAAAAATGAATGCATATAAATTTATTAACATACAAAGTTACAAAAATATTATATATTATTAAAAGTTACAATTTCACTAAATAAATTCATATAACATTATCAGAAAATTTGAAACGCTTGTTCTCGCTTTTTTTACACTTTTATATTTGTAAGAATTATAAAATTTAGATAATGAAAATATATTGTTTAGAAGTTATAAATTTTGTTTAAATAATAAAAATAAAAATTTTATTGGTTATATAAATATTTTTATTTTCTTTGGTTTCTCAAGTTTTTACTGTAAATTAAATACTCATAGTAATATATTGTTTGTGAATTTTTTATTTATTTTTACTAACAAAATAAAGTTAAAAAGACCAAAATAATAAATTGTAATTGTAATACGAAAACGGTAAACGTACTACATATAACTAATTTAACCAAACAATGCTGCATATATGCTGCATTGCCAAACAACAGTTTTCAAAACAGCTGCATTTATGCCAGCACATTCCTGCCAGCAAATATGCTGCATTTATGCCAACGCATTCCTGCTGTCAAATATGCTGCATTTATGCTATCAAAACAGTCATGCCGAACAGAGCCTTAGACATAAAATAAGTATACAAAATACTTTATTTTCCTGTTTAGAGAATGGGCTGGACACACGGAGGTGTTCAGTCAAAATGGAAACACCAAAAGTTACCACGGCATTCCACTTATCGACCCGTTTTCCATGACTTATTTTCTTTTCGAGGGAGAAATAAAAGGGACGCGGGACAAAGTGCCTCAACCTTTTGAAAGAGAAAGCAATTTGATTGACAGTTTCTTCTCTCTTAATTTCTTGCGACATCTCTGTCGACCAAGTCATAGTCCCTCATGGATCTACTAGGTTCCATAACGATTGATACACTTCTTATGTGTTGCCTTCCTATTCATTATTCCCTATTCCCTATTCCCCATGTAAGTAACACATTTAAGCACGTGGTGTAAGTGGTGAATGAGGTTCCTCCAGTCGTCTTATTCGATCAGCAATCTTCGTCATTTATGTGAAAGCTCAGACTCAGTCTCCTCAAAGGTAGCTGGTAATAAATGATCTTCTAGAATTAACGTTTGACACGAAATCTTTTTTTTTGGAAAATTACATCGTCCACCCATAACGTTTGGTGAAATTACACAGCCCACCCACGAGGTTTCAAAAATTACTTTGCCCATCCATGTGGTTTCCACAATTTTACATCCAGCAACTTTTCTAATATTTGATCAAATTTGGATATCATTTAACCATCTTTTAAGTTGATCAAATATTAGAAAAGTTGCTGGATGTAAAATTGTGGAAGCCACATGGGTGGGCAAAGTAATTTTTGAAACCTCGTGGGTAGGCTGTGTAATTTCACCAAACGTCATGGGTGTGCGATGTAATTTTCCCTTTTTTTTCTTTTTCTGTAATGAAGTATCGAATATTGTGTTGATGTGAAAAAAAGTTTAATGAAAAACTTCAATGAAAATTCGTCATTTATGCGATTAATTACTGTACAAGGTTGATCCGTAACAATACCGGCAATAGTGTTGAAGTGTTGACACATATGGGCACGGATGGCGATTGATTGATGCACTGATTAACGTAAACGTCTTAGCAGTGGACTTTTTATTTAAAAATAATTAATAATTAGGACCAGCGGACCACATAATTGGAGCATTACAAACAAAACAAAATAATCAGCAATAAGAAAAAAAAAACCCCTCTTTTCCTAGGGTCCTTGTTTGGGTAGATTAATGCACATGTATACTCCAAGTGGCAGACTCATTTATTTGTTTCTTTTTGTTGTGAGACCTATACTCTCACTCACATGAACATTGTTTGTAAACCCAATTTTACCTGCGTTTGTATAAAGGTGCGGATTAATGTCGCAGATGAACGGGCCCTTAGTCTGGTATTCGAAATTTCCAATATCATTCGCTAGATTATAGGTATCTTGTCTTAAAATCCATCAGGATCTGTCTTTAGTAAAAACTTGATTCACATCCAAACTCCTTAACTAGATCTAGGGTTTTCTTTGCTTCAATTTATGCTCCAGGGTACATTCGCGGCTGTGCTGCAACAAACTTTGATCTTTATCCCATCCCTGATAGGATCACTAGTAAAAACCAGATTTTGTAACAAGTTTTTAGTAACAACTTAAAAATTGTTACCATATGTATCTTGTTATCAGTGACAAGTATTTTGTTACCAAAGATAGTACTAAAGACTTATAAAAAATTGAGACTGCAATAATAAAATAACTGTTTTAAAATCATATTTTTTATAACAACGTAATTTTAATAATGAATAAAATTCGGTATAATAAACAAATTGATCTTTAGTTACGCTATTTCGTGTAACGACATGTAACAACTTTTATTGTTACATTAAATTGGATTAGTAACGATTTTGATTTTGTGGTAACGACTTTTGTTGTTATCAATGACAATTATTCTAATAGTGGATTAAGATTGGCCAGGCCCTTGCGTCCACCCCATGGGAAATAGTTTTGATATTCTAGAGCACACTAACCGCTTGTTGGCTTCCCGTTCAAATAATGAAACCGGGCGCGCTATAACTACCCGTCATATTAAAAAAGTCCGACCATGCATATTGCTTTGCATGGAAAAACATTTTGACACTAAGGGCCAGAGACCGTTGAATTCTAATTCGCATACACAAGTAGGGTTAAGAGAACTTTGTACCGGTGTTATTTCTTGTGTTGCCTAGGAAAAAGAACTATGACTAGCATGATTTCTTGCATTGCCTCATAAAGATTATTTGAACCACTAGTTTAATATTTCGCATCGCCTGGGAATGAGAACTTTGGATCGCCACTATCCTAAGGCTTCCCTTCTTCTTTTCCTCTTTTACCATTATTCATCATCATAGTCTATGTCGCCTCAATGTTTTCTATCGTCTTCCTTGTAATGTTGCTCTGCCCTGGGCTAAGCGAAACACCATACTCATGGTTCACTACGATAGTAAATTTCACCAATACCCAGTGGTCTTCTCTCTTCCCAGGTATTTGCTCATCCTTTCCATCATCTCCATTAACTTCAATTGTGAAACTTGAACTTTCCACATTTATAATCAAATCCAACCTTTTAAACACATGGACAATTTGACAGATCTTGATCTTCTCCTCTAGTGCCTTTGTAACACCCCGATTTCCTACCATACCTAACACTAACACAACCACAACGGAAATAAATGAAACCTAACGGGCATGACAGCCACACCCACAAGAGTGAGTGTAAAAGCTAAACTTCCAAGCACAACTCAACATTAGCTAAACATAAATATTATAAAATGCCAAAATGGATACAACTGTAATTGTTAAATCCTTTCTCATACTACAGTCTCTAAATTTCATCCTACCAGAACAAGCTTCCGGAAATAATACTTATAACAGGCTTCCAGAACTAAATACACTCAAGATCAGTTTAGTTACTTCTGTCTACTCCTAAATCGTTTCTGCAATTCCCATCAGCCGAAAGACAAGAGCTCAACTATCAATCTGCAACCAGAAATCACAACAACAGAGAAAGGGGTTACGCAAATCAATGAAACTGAGTAAGTCATTGTGATAAGCCGCAGACTTGTCATATTTATATGCTATATTTATAGAGATTATTGACAGAAATAAGGTTAAATAGTTAGTATTAAAGTGTTTTAGTTGTTCAGACTTATGTTTTATATGCTTTTCATGCAAGGAACGAATTTCTAGTCAAAAGTTTAAGTGATGCCGGACATGATGCCGGATGACTTCTGCACGGCACAAGTTTGGAGCAGAAACATGTTATCGCCGGATCCAGTGTCGGGTACTTTCTATCCGGCATAAGTGAAAAGTCACCACGGTTGGTCAAGCGATGGCAGTTATTTACAGTTAACGATCCAACTGATGTCGGGTACGGTGCCGGACATTCCCTGTCCGGCACATGCAACGCTTCGCTTGGTAGTTTTGACCGTTAACGGTTACCCACATTTAACACGTGGTGCTGGATGACTTTGACCTGGTATTCCACCCGACACATGGAGATTTTGAGGTCTATAAATTGGCCGAGAGCCTACATCATTTGACACACTTCAACATATTCTTTCCACCCCACTCACACTCCAATTTCACCTCCATTCCATGTGTTGGTGTCCAAGGAAGTTCTTCCCAATCATCCACGCGAAGAGAAGGAATCTCCATTGGGTTAGGGCTATGACCATTTCCTTATTCCTATTGTGTTTTCTTCTAACATTTGGTATACATGGTTGAGTAGGAATTCCTTATCTTCTTTGGTTAGGGATGATTTTCCTTGTAAGACTCTTGTGATTATCAATAAAAGTTTGTGAGTTTCAACTAAGATTTGGTTCTTAGTGTAGAGAGGAAGAGTTCGCTACTTGTTCTTCTTTGTCTTCAAAATTCTAAGAGAATTGGTTGAGGGATCTTAGTGGTCTTAAAGTTTGTTGTTCTATGCATGGGCAATAAGATCTAAGATTGGAATTAACCTATTCTATTCTTCTCCTTCTTGTTCGTTTTTAGCAAGAGATTTGTTGGATTCGATAATGGTCTGAGAGTGATCTTGACATTTTAAATATGCCGAGTGACATGTCGGATGTCTGATGTCCGGCACATTCAAAGTTCTTGAATGTGTCGTGCATTTTTTGTCCGGCAACCTATAACTTGGTTTTTGTGATCATACTTGTTCTTATGTTGATTATCATCCCGAGTCAAAGATATTTCATTGTAAATACCATTAGTTAGGATTTATAAATGGTTTATTTTAGTGTAGAATTGATATTTACATTTCCCCCTTGCTTTAGAATATGCTATTACTAGGATTAGGACTGATTTTCTATTAAGTCCCTTGGGTTCGATACTCTCAGTCGTAATCTACTCACACTATACTCCGACTGGGATTTTTGCTACCCGTATAGAGTTGTAAGTTTATTTATTCTTTTTATTGTTTTATTCTTTTATTCTTTGTACATACTTTTATCCTACAAATTTCCCGTTAGCAAAATGATGCCATTGTCGGGGACTTGGAATTAGTCCAAGTCCTAAAATTGGTAATCGCCTTATTCTTTATTTTTTATTCTTTATTCTTTACTCTCTTTTCTTTAAATTTCATTCGTTCATTTGTATTTTGAACGTGCCGTGTCTAATGCCGGGTAAAGTCAACTTGACACCTTTGGAGGAAGTCCAACGCCGGACATATTATATCCGGCATGTTTTCCCGCCCGTTCAATTCTACTCTCCAATTTTTTTTCTTCGTAAAATAGTAGAGACATAATAAATGATCTCTTACTTTTTATACCATTCATTTTTATTTTTATTTTCTCCTCTTATTTGTATTTCTTTATTCATCTATTTTCTCTCGGTTGGAATATGCCGTGCAGATGCCGGGTACAGTCAACCTGGCATTAATAGAGGAAGTCCAATGCCGGATACACCACGCCTGGCACTATGTCCAGCATGTTCGATATTATTTATTTTCTTTAGTTTCGTAACATTCCTATATTATTACTTTATACTATACTTTGTTAAATTAATATTTTGTTTGCTCCTCTTTAAGTCATAAAAGGTGAATGCTTCTCCGATCAAATAGTCTCCCTAAAGATTTATCCAACTTTGATCTGGAGATTGAGAGGACCTTGCTTCATTCTTTGAGGCAACGCAAGAACCAACGAACGCACGCCCTACACAAATAACATCAAATACACTTTGCGAAATGACTACCCCAACCGTCCGCAACATTAATAGGCCGTCCAATCTAGGACAAAAACCAGCAATCGACCTTCCTCTCCTCGCACAAAACGAGTACGATGAGTGGCAAAGTTAAAACCGTATCATCAGATTCGATGTGTCAAATAGTTGGGTATGTTTGATGGGTCGAACCCGGACGACGCCTTGCTCTACATAACAAAATTCCTGCAACACACAAATAGCCTAACTTCCTCAAATAATGTCCTCCAATACGCCAGACTTTCCCTCTTCCCCCATAGTCTTACAGGGGCAGCCAACAAATGGTACCATAGTCTGACCCCAGTACTATTTCCAGATGGGACATGACAACCAAGTTCTATGACAAGTTCCTGCCACCAAGTCGCACCCTGGAGATGATCGCCGAGATTTACAACTTCAGACAACCTAGTCCGGAGAACATCTGTGAAACTTGAGATAGATTTAAAGGGTTGCTCTAGACATGTCCTCATCACGGCCTCACCAAGGAACAACTATCTTAGTTGTTCTACAAAGGATTAGTCAACCAACACAAAACCATGATCCTAGCTTCCCTTGGTGCTGATATACTGAAGAAGCCAGGAGATCAATTCCTTAGTGGGATTGAAACTCTTTGTGAAGAGATTAGAGATTGGGTCACAGGTGGATCCAGGGGTGGTACCGCAGGCTTATATCAGGTGGGCAAGGGAGACGCTAAATTTGATAAATTAATGCAAAGTCATGAGCAGCTGCTGGAGAGCAATGCTCTAACGTCAACGAAGGTTAGTGCTCTGCAAAAGGTGGAAGAGCAAATGGCAATGAGTAATCTTCCTCAGCAGGCGAAGGTGGTTATTGCACGACCACACGCCCAGAACCCTGAATTGTAAGATTTTACATCGCTTGAGGAAGCGAACTACGTGAGCAACAACCAAGGGTATAGGCAGCCGTGGCAGTAGGAGAACCAACCCCGTCAAAACTTCCAAAATCAAACCGGCTACCAGGGAGGTCAGAGCCAATACATGTAGACTCCTTACAGAGGAGTACCTTCAAACCGACCATCCCAACCTGCATCTTCATCAGAGGCCGAGATGGCTGAATTACGCGACATGATGTCGGCCCTGATGAACAAGACCCAAGATGCTCACAATGAGATCTCGACTATTCGCAAGGTGCATAAATCGATGCAGTTGCAAATGCAGCAACTTCGGGCACAACCTTGACAATCTGGTCAACTCCCATCTTAAACTCAAGTCAATCCGAGGGACCATATGAAGTCGATCACCAAGATCTCTGATCATTCCACCGGTTAGCCAAAGGCTAAGTGTAGGGCGGGCCCTCTCACACATATGGTCTTCATTCACCGCAGGGGAGTCCTTCCTTTCCTAACTCTTTCCTTTTAATTGTCTTTAAATTCTTTTTATTATTTTATTTTATTTTTGTATTTTTTAACACTGGGGACGGTGTTCCTACCTAGTGTTGGGCAGGGGTCCCCCCTTCAAAAAATTATTATTTTTCAAAAGTTATTATTAGTATTTTTATATTTGTTCATATATATTTATATATTAAAAAAATGGTATTAGATATATTAAATATGATTGGTTGAAATCTTATCAATGTTTTACTAAGCTTTTGTATGTTTTTGATTGAAATAAGATTAGGAATGAATAAATGCTTGTTCTATCAAGAGGTAAGCTTTCTAATGACTTATAGATTCTTGTTTTAACTTCTTGATTCTTTTTACTTAACATGAGTATATCTATCTCCTCCTAATTCTTTGCTTTATTTACTTCTGGGTAATTTTTTCCTCCCTTCTCTTTCAAATTGTGAAAAAGTCTTTTGGGTAAAAATCTTAAAAAAGGGTTTTTGTGAAAAAAGAGAAGAAGAAGAAAAAATGAAAAAAAAAATCTTCTTCCAAAGGGAACCAATATATTCCTTGAGGTTGTAACAATTGCCTCAGAATAAAAGCAACAAATGGGAGTTTTTCCTATTGTTTTTCTCCTAAATTCCTCGTTCTTTAATGCAAAAAAAATCATGGTTGATTCAGAAACCCTTGAAAATAGGGATGAACCTTAAAAACCAATGATGAAGGTCTTGGCCACTTTCAGAAACTCTTGAAAAATAGAGCTGAATGGTGGAAACCGGAAAAAGGAGAGAGTTTAAAATCCCTTATGCAAAACAACCCAAAAGTTTTTGAATAGTTTTGAAATTCTTTATTTTTATTTTTATACCCATTAGTATGTTTTTGATAGAATAAGGAAGATTAAGTGATACTTATGAATTAGAGTCAGATAGTTGGAAATGTTTATCTAATTGTCATTCCAGAGATTATATGTTTTGTGAAGAAGCAATTACTCCTTTCTAATTTAATTTTGCTCAAGAACTAGCAAAAGGTAAGTGTAGGGCCTTGATAAGCCGCAAACTTATTATATTTATATGCTATATTTATAGAGATTATTGACAGAAATAAGGTTAAATAGTTAGTATTTATGGTATATTATACATTAAAGTGTTTTAGTTGTTCAGACTTATATTTTATATGCTTTTCATGCAAGGAACGAATTTCTAGTCAAAAGTTTAAGTGATGCCGGACATGATGCCGGATGACTTCTGCACGGCACAAGTTTGGAGCAGAAACATGTTATCGCCGGATCCAGTGCCGGGTACTTTCCATCCGGCATAAGTGAAAAGTCGCCACGGTTGATCAAGCGATGATAGTTATTTACAGTTAACGATCCAACTGATGCCGGGTATGGTGCCGGACATTCCCTGTCCGGCACATGCAACGCTTCACTTGGAAGTTTTGACCGTTAACGGTTACCCTCATTTAACACGTGGTGCCGGATGACTTTGACCCAGCATTTCACCCGGCACATGGAGATTTTGAGGTCTATAAATAGGCCGAGGGCCTACATCATTTGACACACTTCAACATATTCTTTCCTCCCCACTCACACTCCAATTTCACCTCCATTCCATGTGTTGGTGTCCAAGGAAGTTCTGCCCAATCATCCGCGCGAAGAGAAGGAATCTCCATTGGGTTAAGGCTATCACCATTTCCTTATTCCTCTTGTGTTTTCTTCTTGCATTTGGTATAGATGGTTGAGTAGGAATTCCTTGTCTTCTTTGGTTAGGGATGATTTTCCTTATAAGACTCTTGTGATTATCAATAAAAGTTTGTGAGTTTCAACTAAGATTTGGTTCCTAGTGTAGAGAGGAAGAGTTCGCTACTTGTTCTTCTTTGTCTTCAAAATTCTAAGAGAATTGGTTGAGGGATCTTAGTGGTCTTAAAGTTTGTTGTTCTATGGATGGGCAATAAGATCTAAGATTGGAATTAACCTATTCTATTCTCCCCCTTCTTGTTCGTTTTTAGCAAGAGATTTTCTAGATTCGATAATGGTCTGATAGTGATCTTGACATTTTGAACATGTCGGGTGACATGCCGGGTGTCTGATGTCCGGCACATTCACAGTTCTTGAATGTGTCATGCATTCTTTGTCCGGCAACCTATCCGGCACATTCAAAAGTTGGTTAATTCAAAACTTGTCAACTTGGTTTTTGTGATCATACTTGTTCTTATGTTGATTATCATCCCGAGTCAAAGATATTTCATTGTAAATACCATTAGTTAGGATTTATAAATGGTTTATTTTAGTGTAGAATTGACATTTACATTTCCCCTATTGCTTTAGAATAGGCTATTACTAGGATTAGGACTGATTTTCTATTAAGTCCCTTGGGTTCGATACTCTCGGTCGTAATCTACTCACACTATACTCTGACCGGGATTTTTGCTACCCATATAGAGTTGTAGATTTATTTATTATTTTTATTGTTTTATTGTTTTATTCTTTTTACATACTTTTACCCTACAAATTGCCCGTTAGCACATTGCTACAGCGTATTAAATTCATTTTGGGAAATTTCACCAAATACCACTGAGTTTTTGCTTAATTCACGATATACCACTGTGTTTTTAAAATTACACAGGATAACACTAAGTTTTTACTTATTTCATCAGATAACACTCTATCTCATATTTTGTTAAATGTTTCGTTAATATTCCAAGAAAATGACTAAATTACCCCTGTTATTGAGTAACAACTTGAAAGTGCTTTGTCATACTGATAAATTTCATAAGATACCACTTTTGTTTACTATTTATATGGGTAGTTTAATCTTTTTTTCTAGGGATATTAATGGATCATTAACAAAAATAGACAGAGTGTTATCTGGTGAAATAAGTAAAAACTTAGTGTTATCCTATGTAATTTTAAAAACACAGTGGTATATCGTGAATTAAGCAAAACTCAGTGGTATTTGGTGAAAATTCCCATTCATTTTAGTTGGAAACACTTTTTGTGCAGAATATAACATCCAAGATAAACCACTCATACAACCCAGAATCCATATCCACATATTCAAATATGCAAGTTACTTAATTCCAACACTCTGCATTGAAGATCGATAAGGAAGAAAACCCACCACCCCAAAGGTTCACGCCAATCATAAGACATAGGACACTAAGTCCACGGTCCTTTGGGTACATTTATCCAAGACCTCAAAGGTTCACGCCGGTCATAAGAAAAAGGACATGAAGTCCACGGTCCCTTGAGTAACCATTTCACCTCACCCTATGTCCTTAAGTGTGCACACCCCCTAATGCATTTTTGACCAGTAGAAGTAGATCATAGAAACTATAATTCATTGGTAGCGGCGCATAATCAGTGTATCAAGTTTTGTATTTATATATATCCAAGAAAATTTCCCCTTATCAATGCTAATCGACAACCAGAAATACTCAAATCTACAATATTATCTCAGGAATCACCAAGTCATTCACCCTTATCCAAATCAAGTGTAAATTTCATCACGGTAAAACAATGATAGTACACAACAACTTACCCGAGCCCTGCTCTAGTCACTGTTAGAAGTCATTGTCAAGATACTCAAAACTTTAGAAGAACATATGAGAAATACTCCAAGGTACTCTGAATCGAATTCACCTTAACAACAGAAAGACGTCTCGCCATAGGTATTGGAGAAAGGGAAGAAAAGATAGTGAGGGCCTCTATTTAAGTTTGAACGACAAGGAAGTTACAATTTTCAGTACATAGGAGTAATTAGGGTAACTAGAATATCGAAGGAGTATTTATATAAGCGACAATTGTAAAAGATATGATCGACTAGTAAATCTCTGAGTAACTTAAGGATACGACATACATTTAGGAAACGATCAAGGCGTAAATATAGGAAACGGTTACCGACCCACTCACCTCTACCGGAGTATTTCTTCCGGAACCTACCTTGTACATCTTCGACAATACTCTTCCAGAAGGAACCTATCTGAAGAACCAACCCCTCCCGAATAACATTTAAGGCTAAGATGAAGGCAACCTAGAGAACTATGATTTTTCTAGGGTATTTCATCCCCCCCCCCTTAAACAAAGTTGCATCCTCGAAGCTACAACCTCACAGCTTACCCATAGAGATTCTCACCCCAATCCCATTTGATAATTCCATTCAATATGCATACTTAAAAACAATGCTCAAATAACTCGTGAAAATACCATATTCCAAAAGAAACAACCATATTCCAAAAGAAACAATCGTAATGCAATCATATCAATTGACAACAAATTTTCATTCATATTCGTCGTCAATCCAAATAAAGCAATCACAATCACCTCAAAATTACTGGGACATTTCTATCTTCCAGAATAATGATTCTTGATTTCATCCCCCCCCCCCCCTAAAAAAAAGAAGTTACATCCCGTAACTTAATTCATTACTTGATCAAACAATTGAGGATATTTATTCCTCATATCATCCTCTGCTTCCCAGGTAGCTCCTTATACCCCATGGTTAGACACAACACCTTTACCCGCTGGACTAACTTGGAACGTGTATCCCTACTCTTCTGACCCAAAATCTTAATAGGATACTCTTGATTAGACAAATTCTTCTCAAGCTCCAACACTTCCGGTTGTAAAACATGCGAAGGATCCGGAACATCCTGCGTCAACTAGGATACATGGAACACATTATGTACCCTTTCTAGCTCCATCGGCAAAGTAAGTCTATAAGCTACTTTGCCTACCCTTCCCAGAACTTCATAAGATCATAAAGTGGAACATAAAGAAATTAAATCCAAGATTACACAAGATAATGAGACAAAAGATTAACTACATTTCATGAGAAAATCAAATAAACTTGGCATTAGTAAGAGGTACTATATGGGGTCGCATTGAAGCTACCTCACTTGAGTTGATCAGGATCAGCAAGAAATGCACCAACCGTTTCCCGCATTTGAAGACCTAGGTATTCCTAGCCCCAGTCCAGCTTCCTAGTCTAAAACTGTCTTCTAGCTCCTCAATCATCTTGTACATGTCATAAAATACAACAAATAAAAAACATAAATTAGTTGAGAGATAATGAAATGACGTTGGGATGTTTGCAATGGAATCATGCAACCTCTCTCAATGGGAGAAAAGAGGACAATCTAATCATCTCCCTTACCCCAATCTTTAACGAATTGTGAGATAATCAAGCAAAGGGATTGAAACTTAAATTAATTCATCATCCTAGATTATGACTCAAACCAAATTGTAGTATCAAAGAGATGGATTGTAAGTCATTTGGGATCGTAATGTGGAAGGGATTTTATATTAGTTACCTATGAAATGATGGAATCAATAAGGGACCTCCAACCGATGCGTGATTTATCTAAACAGTTATAGCATTCGGGTAGCCATCACTCGATCTTCGTTCTTATCTAAGCGCAATTGAACAATTGAACGCTAGAACTAAAGAAATTTCCAAACCGATATCAATGCGCAAAGAGGTAATTAGTCATAATGGTATATTAAAAGCTAAAAGAAGTTATTTCCTAACCCAACGAGGAGCTATCATAAAGCCTAAAGTCTGCAAGCCCAGTCGAGTCCAAGCCTCAAATGGGATGTACATCAATCCAGGTATAAAGTAAAGTAATAAGCAAATTGAGTTGAATAATCAATGTCAATTGGTAATAAACATATGCTCGAATCAAATCAAATTCCATACCAAACATGCACATCACGAGGGTGCATTCTCAAAAGGCCCAAACTCATGAGTTTCCAAACCCTTCAACGAAAGCACAAAGGACAATATAGCAGTAAAGTTGTTTGGGATCGAGAAGGATGACCAATGGTATTTCCAAACCCATGAGGAGGTACCAAGCCCACGGTGCATTAGTACAGTCAATTTGTGTGACCCAAAGTCAAGACCACAAGTCCAGCAAGCACAACCCAAGTCAAGTAAGAGTAGCCATGTCCAATAAAAAAGATGTATCTCGGTCAGATTACAAAGTGAGCTAGTGAGCAAGCAAAACCAAATGAATGGGAATCTCCAAATTATATTGAATTGAACAAAAGGGGATGTTGTCATCTTGTTTCACCAATAAAATCAATGTGTGTGCAGGATGATAGCACAATAATGGAATACAATGATAGGACATAGGAACTGAACATGGCCCAAAGAAAATTAGTTCGACACAAAATGGAAGTCCTGCAAGATACAAGTCCAACAACGAATCATACCTCGATATTATCAACAGATCAGTCCATGAGCACACTTATTATGTTTAACACTTTGAACCCTTTTTTATTCTAGGATACCTAAATCTAGAATGGAGAACATTAAAGTTGTCTAACATCAGCATATGAACAGTAAACATTACACAACGGTGACAACGCTACACATAAACCTCAAAATCGATATAAGGCTCTCCATTTGAAAATGAGGCAGTCAATAAAGAATCCATTCTCATAAAAATCTCAGACATAAATGGTGAACCAAGCAGGAAATAGAGTTAACTTGATGGGTCATTCCCAGCTAAAACCAAACAAAACAGTGCAAAGCGACATATATACAGAGAGGGAGAGAGATAAACTAAACCTTCAACATGATTTTGTTGAATAGGAAAGAAGAGCATGAGATTGTTTGAGCAATTTCCAATGTGCTGAACCTAAGGCTGGAGAGCTTTCAAAGTGGCGACAATGGTGCTAGAGAGAGATCTAGGAATACATTCCCCAATATTACCAAATCCATGGCAATGACACAGATTGACATCGAACAAACTCACTGGGGATGATAACTTCAATGGACACCACCGATAAACCTAAAAGCCCGAAAATGGGTTATGGGTCGAATATGATAGGATCCAAATGAAAGCATCAGATACTAAAATTATCAATGGTTGCACTAATTAGAGGAGATGAGACCATAAAAGAATATATGGGAAGAGAAAAGTTGGGTGTGGGTGTTTGTTTGAGTTGAGTAGAGGGTCGATAAAGCATAGTGAAATTTGAAATAGGGAAATCAAGAGAATGAGAGCTTAATGACGAAAAAAAGCGGGAGGATGTGGATTGCGAATAAAAGGGGATAAATTTAATGAATGCCACCGGTTCTCCCTATTTCTTGTTTTCTAAATTGAGAGAATAAATCACTGCCGTGATTATAGAGTAGAAGGTAAGAAGTGAAGAGAGAGTGGGTGTGTTAGGGTTTAGTTTATTTTATGAGATCGATGGTTGGAGAAGAGTGGAGGCGGTTAAGGGAGGTGATGATTGCCCTCTGCAAAATGAAGAATTTAGGGTTGAAAATAAATTTTCTTAATTGAATAAGAAGATTTCTGGTGGAGGTGGTGGTTGATCGATGAGGAAGAAGACCAACCCAGTGCTTCGTTCTTCATTTTTGTTCTTTCTTAGGGAGTTGATAAGCCTCAAACTTATCATATTTTAGTAGTTATAATTATATGATTTTTTATGAAAATAAGGTTAAAATAACTAGTTTTTGTATCATCTTGCATATAAAGTCCGTTTTATAAGTTCAAACTTATGTTTGGTGTATTTTTCATGTTAGGAATAAATTTCTAACCAAAGGACGAGTTTTGCCGGGCATGATGCCGGATGTACAACTCACGTAGCAATATGGAGCAAAGCAGAAGAATGTCGGGTATTGTGTCGGGTACTCCCTAACCGATACAAATGAAAAGTTGTCTCGGTTCATCAGAAGATAGCAGTTAATTACCGTTTCCAAATTAGTGAATGCCGAGTGTGGTGCCGGACATCCTCTGTCCGGCACAAGCATCTTCTCGCTGATTTGGCGGTTTAACTAACTGTTAAAAGAACATGTTTTGCTCGTAGTGCAGGATAGTAATGATTGGGCATGACTCCCGGCACATGTGGGAATTGAAGTCTATAAATAGGCCGAAGTTCTACACATTTCTTTACACATCTTCATTCCACATTCACGCGACCATATTCCACAAATTCGCCACGCATTGCTGCCAAGAGTTTTGCACTTCCAACCTTCAAGGAGAACACTTCTATCGGGTTCGAGAGAATTCTCATTAAGTTTTCTCTTTTCCTCTTTATGTTTCTTCTTGTAATTGAATGGTTGGTTGTGTAGAATTCTTGGTCATCCTTGGTTAGGGATGATCTTCTTGTAAAACAATTATGATCATTTAATAAAGTTAAAAGTTGAAAACTTAGATTTTTGATCTTTGTGCAAAGTGGATTAGGTTCGCTACTTATTTTCTCAACTTCGAAATTCTTCTTTTGTTAATCAAAACAAAGGCATAATGGGTTGAGAAAATTTAAGTGATCTTTGCCTTTGTCCTCTACAAATTAGGAGATGATAATTAAGATTTGGAATTAACCACTTTATTGTCAACTTTCCTGTTCGTTTATTGGCATAAAATTTGCTGGAATCGATGATGAATTGTGAGTGTTTTGTTTCAAATTTGAAACTGGAAAACAATCTTAACATTTTGGTCTTGCCGGATTCATTGTCGGTTGTCTGGTGTCCAGCGCATTCAAAGTTCTTGAATGTGTCGTGCATCCTATGTCCGGCATGACATCCGGAGTGTTCAAAAGTTGGTTAATTCGAGACTTGCTAATTTTCTTTGTGATCATATGTTGATTATTATCCCGAATCAAGGATAGTTCATTGTAAATACTCCATTTAGATAGATTGTTACATAGTTGTTTTAATTTGAATTTATGATCTCCCCCCCCCCCTTTTATTAGTATAGGTAATTACTAGGATTAGGACTAATTTTCTATTAAGTCCCGTGGGTTTGATACTCTTGGTCGTAATTTACTTGCACTTTATTCCGACCGGGATTTTTGTTGCCCGTAGTAGAGTTGTAGGATTCTTTTATTCTTTTTATTCTTTTTGTACATTCTTTTCCCTACAAAATCCTTGTTAGCAGGAGTTTTGTTTTAGCAGAGGAAGAAATCGAGAGTGGAGGAGACCGATCGATGCAGCCACTATTCAAATTTTGAGCTTTTCTTTTATAAGAGGATGAATTTAGGGTTTTGCTTTAGTTCTCTAGGCTGTACTAGGGAACAGGACCGGAAATGAGAGCAGGCCACTCGAGGATAGGCCTTGTTTTGCTTCAAATATGCGAGTGGACTAGTGAAATACCCCAAACCTTGATATGTGGTTTAAATATCAAACTATGGTATGTAAAGGCTAAAAAGTGCCTTAGTAACATCAGTGAACAATTTAGACCATAGTAAATGCAATAAAGCATTAAGACACAGTTTGAGCAAAAACATGCTCTAAGCTATGAGTGAACTTGGTGAGGACCCAAAGAGCCTACCAAGACTTAATAATATTCAATTATGATTTAATAAGGCTAAATAAGTCCTTAGGAAACCTTGGTGGGCAGTTAAACCAAATAAAACACAAGAAAATACCTTAAAGTCAATATGAGCAAAAATGTGCTCTAAGCTTGGGATGAATTTGTATAAGACCTAATGGTCATACCTATACCTTATTTATATGTTAATGAACATATTAAATCAATTACTAAAGAAAACCAAGCTTGAAAACAAGTTAAAACACAAAATGTGCTTTAAGGAGTCTTAAAGCACGTTTTTGAAAAATTGTCTTGTAAATGAGTTTTGAGTGGCTAAATGTCCATCATTACTCTTAAATATACATGTGTACTATATAGTATCACATTTGGAAGTCTATATCAATGGGAAATCAAAAATTTCACTTCTATGTGCCTTGTTTTGTGAATAGTGATTTTTATAAGCTAGTTTGTAACATATAATGTTACAAGTAATTAAATGGACCAACAAAGACTATAATACCCTTATGTAATAAAGGGAGCCGGTTTTTAAGGTGTGGTGACTCACCACTCACTTGTTAACTTGTTAAAGAAATAAAGATGACTAATATAGCTACTATTTGCTTTTTAAGTACAAATATCTTCTAAAAAGCAAACTTATCTCATTTCTCTCATTTCTCCCTTCATTTCACACGGTTCCCTTCTTCTTCTACCTCTCTTCTCTTCTGTTCTCACGGTGAAGCTACAGCACCAGCACCATTTCACCATCTTCCATTGTCAATATCTCATGACTCACCTAACCAAATCAAAAACAAACACCACCATTCTCTTCCTCTCATCAAGCTCTTCATTCCTACCTTCTCAAAACTTCAAGAGCCCCATTTCGGTGCCATGGAGTTCCACCATTGATGGAGCTTGAGCTTGTCTTTCCACATATTATTGATCTCCTTTGCTCCTAGGTAAGGAATCTCAAAGAAAAATCAAGTTTCCTCCATGTTTTGTGTGTGACCGAAAATATTCATTGATGGAGCTCCTTGTGTTGCTTTGTTCTAGCTCCATTTGAATCTTTCAAGGACTAGGTGGAGTCCTCTCTTCATAGATATTCAAACACCCTTCAAAGATTAAGGTAAAACAACTACATTAATGTTTTGAAATAATGTAAACCTAGGGTTTACAATGAGATGGAGCTTAAAGCTTGAATGCTCATTATGTTGTTTGTATAATGTTTAGTAGTTGGCAAGGAACCAAATGCCTTACCGGTTTTGTAAGGAAACAAGAAAGAAATTTGGGAGGAAAAGAGGTAAATATGCTATCTTAATGTGGTTTAATGCCTTAGGAGAAATGAGCTCATAATGCTTGCTAAAACTACCTAAAGAGCAAATGGTGAATGACTTAGTAAGGTGTTCTCAAGGAGACTAGTAAAGGAACATATGTCTTGGTGTGTGTATTTGCAGGTCAAAGGCATTATTATGTGGGAAATTCAGTGTTTATGGTTTATGCAATTTAAGGGCCTAAGAGCCATGTTATTTAAGGGCCTAAGTGCCAAGCAATTTAAGTTATGCACTATATTGTGATGTAGTGCTAAATGTGTGAAGTTTGTGTATAAAAATGTGTTTGATGGATTTTAGGTGTTTTGAATGAAATAAGGTAAAAACCTAAGTGTTTGGATGTGAGTATATACAAGAGAAGCTATGGCCAAATTTGGGAAAATGTGTGAGAAGTTCTAAGTGTTTTAAGAAAGTTTTGGTGAACTAGGAAGTGTTAAAGGTGAATAAATGTTACTTGAGAAGAAAACATGTATTAAGGTGATTTAGAGTGATGCAAGGATTTAGGTGTTGTCTTGGAAGTTCTAGGAATTCAATGTGTGTTTGGAGGATGTATTTAAGTCTTGGAGGAGTTTGTTTAAGGTTTAGGTAATGTTGATATCCAAGGAATAAGTGATGATTAGGTAAGATGTGAAAAAGGAGATTTAGTTAGTAAGAAAAGAAGTTTGAGAGATGATGTTAAGGTGTAGAGGAAACACCTTGGTGTAGTGGTCATTATTGGTGAACTACCATAAATCATAAGGAGAAAACATCCCAAGTGCTAGGAACTTTGTAAGAAGTTTGTGAATGATAAAATGGTTTTGGTGAGTGATTTAAAGAGTTTAGCACATGGATAAAGGTGTGTTTGAAGTGCCCAAATGAGGTTAGGGTATACTAGGATATGTGGGGTGAAGTTTGGAGTTGAATGTAAAGAGGAAAACAAAGATCTGGGGCAGACCGGACTTGCGACCGGACTTGCAAGTTCGGTCGGGCCCAGTTTACCCTGTGGGAATTAGTTTCTGGAATGGACCGGACATAGGACCGGACTTACAAGGTCGGTCGGAGTAGAAAAATTTTGACGGAAATGTGTTCTGGATTCGACCGGACTTGGGTAAGTCCGGTCGGCAAGTCCGGTCGGACCAAAAACATGGTTTAAGGTTATGAAATGATATGGAATGATGGGGATTGATAGGTAATGATGTTATAAGGTTGTTAAGGACATGTTAGGTGAGTTTTAAATGGCAATTAAGGGGGTGAAAAGTTGTATCAAAATGTAAAAGTAAAACAAGTTTAAATGTAAAGTTATGTAACTAAGTTAACGGGGAAAGTTAAGCATTAGACATAAAATAATCGAGCAAACCCCGATGTTAATAAAAACACATGTGATGTTAACAGTTGTTCGAGAATCGCTCGAGGAACATAAGTGGACGTGGTAAAGTGGACTCCGGTGACAGGTATGGTTTTCTTGCAACCTGTGTCCTACCGGATTACACCGGCTTGTATGCCAATGTGTTTTTTTCCGTGTGTTTGCCACGTTATGAGATAAATCATGAAACGAGTTTACAGTCGTTATTGTTATTGTACGTTTACGTGCCGATACCGGTAACCTCGAATGCGCTTGAAGGGCTAGTTAACCACTATTAGGTAAACGTAAGAGAACGGTATCCGGTAATAACGTTTCCGACCTAAGGAACGTTCTAACCACGGCTATGCGCGAGTTAGTTGTGTGATGTTGCTGTAAGTGTGTGACCCTCCTTTGCGTGATTAACTCAGTTGTAATACTATATTGTGTGATGATGTGATAGGTTCCACAGCGGAGTCTTTAACTGTGAATATTAATATATTATGGGGGGTGAGGAATCCGGTTGTTCCGGTCGCGCATTGTTTGGGAGTTGTTGTATACAGTTTCTTCAGCTTCCTCTCTGTTGATTGTCTTCCTTCATTGGTCTTCGATCACCCCTGAGCTTAACCAAGGCTCTTGACTCACGTCTGTTGGGGATTATGTATGTTGTGTTCGGGTCACTAAACCCGATCCATCTTTATGTTAAGTTATCCGTTCGCCTAACAGAACGGTAACGAGTTATGTAAACAAGCTTAGCATGAGTTTGACAGCATCCTCTAGGCTCTCCCAGTGAACTAATTATGTTTGGGTCGGTTCCTAAGAGAACCATTCCCGTTATGTTATGTATTTGTTGTGATGCAATATCTGTTGCGGTATTATGTTGTGCACGTGGAAACGTGCAAAGTGTTGTTATGTGTTATGTGGTGTGAGTTATGCGTTGTAAAATGTGGAGTATGTGGATCATGGATATGAATCCCAGTTTGAGGAAAGAGGCGTTTAAGGATAACCCGATTTAAGGGTAAGTGTCGTCTATTAAGGAAGTAGCTCCATTAGAGGAGGAACACTCTAGGGATATTGAATACCATGAGTGACTTATTAAGTAAGGATATATTATCTGTTTGTTGAGCCCATTGAGGCGAAATGTTATGAGATGTGTGTCCACTGTTACATGCATGATTTAAATACAATCAACCGCATGCTAAGACGACAATTAGTTGTGCGTGGCCCGGTAGCATGTGGGCTGCGGGATTACCATACCAGCAAAGGTGCTGAGCCCCTTGGGGGCCACCCTTTCTCTTCTTTTCCTATTTCAGGTACGAAGTGCTGGAAGCCGTTCGAGAGTAGGATGGGTAGTCGTTGTACATGGGTAATCATTTAAGTGTATGCATACAGTAGGTGTAGTAAGACCGAAATTGTTGTCGGCATCAGGTTATAAATACTCGGTATAGTTGGAAGGTGTATGTTGTTGTTGTGTTAATGGAAAGGGATAGTAATGTATAGACGCTCGGGAATTTAGCCCATCAGACCGGTACAATGTGTATGTATTAGCCTTGTTAGCCACGTGGGTGGCTAACGGCGTGTAACACCAACGAGTTAAGTAATGTGATGAGGTTGTTTTTCCGCTGCAGTTTATTGTAAGTGTGTTAATGTTGGATGGGGTGTTACAACTAGGCCACATTTGGCTTGACAGGAGAGATACCCGCGAGGAAAATGACCCAAATTGCCACGTTCAAATTCAAATCCATGACTTGTAGTGTCACCATGCTCACACTAACCAGTTACACTAAAAGACAAAATTTGATTCAAAAATGTGGGGAATAAAAAATAAGCTATAAATTTAACTAAATAAATTTCCTAAAACGTTACAATTTTTAAGACAAATGTAGAGTAATAAGATGTTTTATTAGTGAAAATGAAGTGTATTCTCTCGAAATAATGGAAGATAAACAAGATAAATATCAATGACTAAATAAATAAACAGATTCAAACCTAGTTTATTGTTTGAAATT
This sequence comes from Limonium bicolor, assembly GCA_023374045.1. NCBI lineage: Eukaryota > Viridiplantae > Streptophyta > Magnoliopsida > Caryophyllales > Plumbaginaceae > Limonium > Limonium bicolor. The sequence continues at coordinate 399,437,465 of CM041776.1, read as the reverse complement.
CATTCTCAAAAATTTGTGTTTTTTCTTCAAATATTTGAAAATTGGTTTGAAATTTTTGTGATAAAATAATGGCTTTATTTTGGCACGCACGACGGTAGGGTTTGAAAAAGAAAGGCGACGACCCTCTTTTTACATTTATTTTTCTGAATTTTGCTTTATGAGGTTTGAATTTTCGGTATCTACAGATGACTCGCCTTGATCCAACTCTACAAAGTTGCGAAATTGGATCAAGGTTGCGAGGGCACCAAAAATTCTCACTACGGTTTTGTGGTGCATCAAGATGCGACCAATAGTGCAAGGTTATGATGGTGTATGCATGGTGGATTTGTGGTATGGTCATTGGATGCACGAGGACTCATTACGAGCCACAACTAGATCCTGATGTCTAGCTCTAGAACTTATGACAAGCCTAATGATGTACGATGACTTATGATGAATCTCAACTAGACCTTTTGACATCTAGCTCTATAGAATATTGATCATGGACTAAATAAAAAAAATCGACTACATATAGTGAAATCTGGAACCCCTCAGAGTTAATGAAAAGATCTTCACAACCTAAAAAAAAATGTCTTAAACTAAACTGAATATAAGACTAGGTTCAAAGGCATCCACATTAAAAATAAAGAATTGGGAAATAGATATATATGCTTGAATAATATCTCGACAACTTGACTCAAAGATTGTGGGATTTTAAGATTTATTTTTTAGCGAGAGATTTTGAGATATTGATGGAACTATAACACGCTATATATGATGCTCTTAGGTTTAGAAATGATGGATTTAGATCTAAACGTTCATATGCTTGAGATTTTCCACCTTGGTAAAAAAAAAGGACGAAATAAATCATCAATTGAGCTTTATATACCAACTTGTTGATTGTTTAATCAAGATATTTGTTTTTTATAAGGTTGGTTGATGGCAATTTATTAGAAGAAATAGAAACCTAGGAAACCTGGACGGGGAGGTTAAGTCAGACCTCATTCAAAAGTCACATAAACCTAGTGGGAAAATTCCTAGGAAGAAAAAGAGTAGCCAATCTTAAGTGTGTCAATATCGGGTTTCAGGTCAGCTTAAGCTCAACCTGAACACACCCGATAATAGTTTAGGTCAACCTGAACCTGACCCGTACCCGGTGTGGGTTATATTTCTTCCACCTGAACCTGGAGCGGGTTGACCCGAACCCGACCCCATTTTTTAAAAAATTATTCTATTTTAAAAATTTTGGATATTTTAATAATTAAATACTCCCTCCGTCCCAGCGGCAGAGTCCGATTTCCATTTTTAATTTGTCCCAAATCCCTGTCTAGTTTCTCAACAAAATTACCTCAATACCCTCACACTCATGTACGGATAGAAATCTCATTAGACACATTTACTTCCGTTTCTTCTCTCGCGTCTGTCTCATCCCTCCGTATCTCTTCTATTCTTTTCTCATTCTAGGGTTAGCAAAACGGCTTCAGCAAAACTATCATCTTCCACCAAATCAAAAGAGCTAGCAGATCACGGCCTTCCTCCCAATCATAGGGATCGTGATTTCGAAGTTCTGTGCATCTCTATTTTGGTGCTTGGCGGCTTGATGATGTCGGATTTCTACCTCATCGCTTCATCTCCCCAGCCGTGCCTACGATTTTTGAAGAAAATAGAGTTGTTTTAGGTCTGTGAAAAGGAAGGGGCAAATTGGGAAAAAAGAGGTATCAAATATAGTTTTCTTAATTTGCGTGCCAACATCAAAACGGACTCTGCCGCTGGGACGGAGGGAGTATTATACTTGAATATTAATTAATTATTATGTACTATATTTAATCATAAGTTACAGATTAAATGTTTATTTTGATCATAAATTAAACATTAAACACTAATTTAAGTCATTAAATGTAACATATCTTTTATTTTTAATTAAATTTTTTCCGAGTTACGGATTGGCGGGTTGGAGTAATGACCCGACTCAAATCCGACCTGAAAATTTTTTTGGGTAAAAAATCTCAACCCAAACCCGGCTTTTTACGAGTCAGTTTCGGGTCGCGTTACGTTGGGTTCAGGTCAAGATTGACATCCCTAGGGCCCAATCTCCACCTATAATATAGGAGACCAAAGAAAACAACAAAGAGCAAAAATTAGGGAGAAAGAAAGTTAAGAAAATAAAAGGAAAGAAAAACAAATAAGTCAAAGTATGGTCTCCAAAAATAAGCAATAAAATATAGAACAAGAAACATGATCCAAGAGTCACCAAGCAACCTGTCATTGTTTAGTACTGAGAAACATGATCAATGTGTGTTTGTATTTATCCAATTCAATATATGAACGATGAAAAAAAATTAATTTGTGATAAAGAAAATTCTCTCTCTTTTAATATATGTTTTACGTTAATTGCGGCTACATAGGAGAAACCCATTTTCAACTCAGTTCATAGGCTGCCTAATTACTCTATGCTTTGTGACTGATTGCTGGAAGTTACAATTTCAATATAACACATATACATCGATTCCTTCATGATATATAAATGTAAATTTTAATTAGCCCTCTTATTGAGCCAGCTCCTGCTAAGGCTGCTATAGTAGTTTCCTTGGTTTACAATAGCATAGACATGAATAGGCGGTAGTAATTTAAGCCTGCGTCTTACACCGCTGAGACGCCAGGTCTGAACTCTAAAAAACTTAGCTAGGGTATATCTTTGATTCTGTAGGTTCTGTTATGAGAAAAATGGATTTGGTTTTGGGCTTCCCCTCCCCCTAAAAACGTAAGCCTGAAATCCTAAAAGGGACACTAGTGGGCCGGTTTGCACTTTGGGGTCGTCATATAGCATTCTCTTCGTGTAATGGAATTAGTTTAGTTTCTTTAGTCTCTATCTTAGGTAGCTCGCTATAGTAAATAGAATCTATAAATGGCCATCGCCGTCTTCCCGTGGTGAGCCATGCCAGTAACTTTTTGTGACACGCACTGTATAATAAAGTTGATTTCACTAAAGAAAATGAAGTAATGTTGATGACAGATCGATGATAACACATGTATACTTTTTAGGGTAGATATGCTTCAAGTTTCAGTAAGATAACGACGTGACGGGTAGCTTCGTACGTAGGTATCTAAAGAAGTAAAGAGCTACATTCAGCATTTTTTCTTCTTCTAGGTAGGTTATATAGCAAAGCTCTAAAGAGAGACAAAACTGGAGACAGTTGTGCGCAAATAGATAGATACAAGAGAACAAGAATATACATACTGGTGTACGTTAATTTGGTGATGCGATATACACACTTACTTTTCTGTATTTGTAAATTGTTTATTGCGATTCCACTTAGTAGTTGAATTGTGTAAGTTGTGTTTTGTCATCGATCCAATTCTATATCTATTCTTCTAATATGGATGAAAAGACAAGAGACGTTTCAATGATAAGAGTAAGATCACGTAAACTCAAACAAAGATAGAACCCACGTCGCATTCATAGTCACAGTCGTCTCAAGAGTCCAGGCCATTCGTTTTTCCCATTTAATTTGCAACTGAGCGCCACTTGTCTCAAGGACAAGGAGGAGCTTGCCTAATTGCCTTCTGGTCTGATAATAATCTGTTTTTAATTAAATACGACAATAATCAATCATTGGTCCCATACAACCTCATTATCATTTGTAGTAACTAGTAACATTAGGCGTATCTACGTTAAAATCGGATGCTAATCGAAAATTAACGTCTGTCGTATGATCAGATGCTGAATTCAGACGTAGAGAACTGTTTTCCCCCGAAATTTTTGAAAATTTGTCAAATTCTCTTATAAATTTTTAAAAAAGTATAAAATGACATAATATTTTAAAGAGTGACGGTGTCAAAAAAATTTTTTGCCCCCCAAGACAAAGCTTCTGGATCCGCTACCGTACACAATAGTGGATTTATGAGTTGAAGATGATCTTACTGTTTTTATTCACTGTATCTTATGTTAAAATTTAGTTGACGTTTATTCGTGTGATCTTTGTCTTTAATTCTAGAAATCTTATATATTCTCATAAGTGATCAGCGGAGGAGTCGGATGCTAATCAGTTTTCATTACAACTATACATATTATTTTCTTTAATGATCAATCGTTTTCAACACATTTTACTGATTATTTGTCTTTATATGGTTCGATCTCCACGAAAATAAACATAAACGTTGAAAAACTGTTGTATCTAGAATAGCTGATGTGACAACTCATTCCAAACGATCTCCAATTATATTTGAGTTTATCTACCCAAACCTCCCATGACTCTGTTTATATTCCAATGTGTTTGTCAATTGAGTTCCTCTCGATTATATATTCGTAAATTAATGCATTCTTACCGCCATCAATCATGATGCATCTGCCTGGCCTGCCATACATTGTGCGAGATTCCATCCAAAAGAAGGCAATCATTGACCTACCCTCTCATCATCAAGATCTCAATAGTAATTCCGGTTGAGATCGATCGATCGATCGACACTCAGTTTAGAGTCAGTAATTGAAATTTTACATTCTCTAAAACTTTTCATGTCTTATTTTACATCCTATGATCAATGCTACACGGTGTACAGTACTATATATAGTGTATGATTCCAATTATGGTAAGCCGTCCTATTTTTGTTCCATGTCACGTTATGATCAGAGATGCCTGCCTGGTGATTTTTTGGGCTTTAGTTAGAGCTGATCAACTAGCGGACGGGTCGGGTTCGGACCGGGTTAGACATAAATTTTCAGTCCAATCGGGTCAAGTGTTGAGTCCAAACTCGCCCAATCGGGCCAATTACCTAAACCCAACCCACCCATCTAAAAAAATGCTCATGCCATAGCCCGGCCCGCCCAGCCCGCTTTTTTTCTCAAATTTCTCTATTTAGCAACATAGAATTTAAAGTATAGATTCATAGTATAGATTTTGAAGAGTGTGCATGACACAAAACAAATTTTATAAGACGAAGAGTATGCTGTCCATTTAGTTGAATAATTAATATTGTACTATTGTAAGCATTTTATTACTTTTGTTTACATATTTACAATAACATATACTAATGTAAGACGTACTATGACATTCGGGCCAGACCGGACCATGAACTGGACAAAATATTTAGTCATAACCCGGTCCGAAAAAAAATTCAGGCTATTTTTTTTATCCAAACCCACCCAGTTATTTTTTCTATCCATATCCGGGCCGGACCGGACGATTAGGCTATCCTGATTATGATCCGCTCTAGCTTTAGTTTGTACGACGGATCAAACAATGTCATACGTTAATGGTGTGCATGCCTCGTCTTTTCCTTTTTATGGTTTTCCAGATTTGTTGCTCCGTCCATCTGCTGGACTTCCCTATTTTACTTTGATGCAGATTTCAGACTTGAGAAATTTATTAGTTTGGTTGCTGCTGAGATTTTGACATCAAATGATGGCCCAGATTAAGTTCATATCAGGTATGTGATCCAGCCCATTCAATGAGGAGGGAGGGGTATAAATCACAGCCCCAGTCTATAAGACAAGTAGTGGGCTAGTGGCCATCCTCTTTATATGCTCGCTAGTTCTGGCAACGCATAGATGGTAAGGATTTTTGACATATAAAAATACCCATGCCCGTTGAAGAAAGCCCACCCGGCGCACGTTACAAAACCGGGCCCGCCTATCACTTTCCGTGGCCTTTTCACTAAATGTGCACATAAAGCAACACTTTTATTGACGAGGCCCACTGTGAAAATGGGTACGTTAACGTGATTTTGCACATTTATCGTAATGCAGGTTATACGTGCGTTCACAACTTAGAGCAGATTATCTATCTATATGCCCCAAATTCACGAATGATGTCAACGGAATATAGGTAAGTGATGGAGGGTGTATGAGTGTTTGACCAGTAAATGTGGTATTAATCGTAATCGTTCCCTCCGAACAGGTAATTTTCATCGGTAGATTAATGTGCAGGCGATTCGTAGAAACCTCTTATGCACCGACACTTTTAACACCCAACAGGCAACGGGCCTTGATCAGCCGGGCCGGTCACGCCGTACTCTTTTTTTTTTAAAGGGAAATTTCACGATATACTCCGGGGTTTTAGTGAATTTTATGAGATACCCTCGAGGTTTCATTTTCATTACGAGATACCTCTAAGCTTATATTTTCTTTACGAGATACTCCGAGGTTTCATTTTCATTACGAGATACCCCGAGGTTTCAGCTTTATTACGAGATACCCCTTCATTCAAAATTTGATATATTACTCCCTCCGTCCCACCTTGACCGTTCAGTTTACTATTTGGATGTGTCGTTTGACTTCAATATTTAACATATAAGATAATATATTTTTATAAATCTATGTTTTACAATAGCATCTTTGTGTGAAAAACGTGCCAAAAAGCAAACAGGACACTTATGACGGGACGGAGGTAGTATAATTTTCATATCCCTAGTTTACCCCACCATATGCCCTTACAATAACCTCAAGATTTATGATCAAAGTTTTATTAAATTTTAGACTTAAAAAAATACAAAAAAAAATAAAGATCATAGAAAATTTGAAAACAATTTTAAAAAATAAATATATTAAATTAAAATTAAAAAAATAAATAAATGGAAATGACTAAATAATAAAAAATGTATTATTTTGAAAAATGAACATAAATTGTAAAAGTGTTACGTAATGATGAATTAACATCATAAAAAAAATATAACAAAAATATGAAAAATATTAAAACTAACAAATTCATATATGTAGATAAAAAAAACTCATTATTTAAAATTAGAAAAATAAGTATAATAATAAACCATAAAATTTGATCATTTTTTTGTTATTGATGTCAAATAATATATTTGTTAATAAACTTTTATAATTAACAAAATTATTTAATAATTTCTTATATTTAAAAATGGAGTTTAAATTTTATATGATGTCGTGAACAAAAAAGTTAATATTTTAAAATTTAAAAAATAAAAAGAAATGAATAAACAATAAAATTTATTTATTTTAAAAATACATTTTTTTACTTAATCTAAAAAACTATTATTGCGGTGACATGAAATCATAAAAAAGTTATGATAATTACATTAAATATAAGAAATTATTAAATAATGTTGTTTATTATAAAATTTTATTAACAAATATATTATTTGACATCAATAATCATAAAAAATGATCATATTTTATAGTTTTTAATTATACCTATTTTTCTAATTTTAAATAATGAGTTTTTTAATTTACATATATAAAATTGTTAATTTTGATATTTTTCATATCATTGTTATAATTTTTTTATGATATTAAGTCATAGTTATCACTATGTTACACAATTACAATTTATGATCATTTTTCAAAATAATACAATTTTTTATTATGTAGTCATTCCATTTATTTGATTTTTGTTGGTTATTTAAATATATTCATTTTTTAAAATTGTATTCAAAATTTATATGATCTTTATTTTTTTATTTTATTTAAGTCTTAAATTTTACAAAATTTTAATCATAAATTTTTGAGGTTATTGTAGGGGTATATGATGGAAGGGTAAACTAGGGATATGAATTTGAATGGAGGGGTATCTCGTAATGAAAATAAAATCTCAGGGGTATCTTGTAAAGAAAATGAAACTTAAAGGTATATCGTAATGAAAATGAAACTTCAGGGGTATCTTATAAAATTCACTCAAACCTCAAAGGTATATAGTGAAATTTCATTTAGAAGGTGAAGAAACCAGTCGTACTAGCGTAATGGGGGCCAACCTAATTAATTTACTGCGGGACTGCAGTGGGCCCAAAGGGAGGCCGAGCCCAAGTGGGACCCTGCATGGCTGTGCCTGCTTGTTGTTGTAAAAGAGGGCCGTAGGAGATTTTAGCAGAGAAAATGGGGTTCAGATTGGCTGAGGTGGGTTGGTAAAAGCCGTAAAGCACGCCAGAAAGATAAAAACTGACCTGATGATCAGTAAGAGAGACGCAGGCAGAGAATCCAAGGTTGACACTATTCTCGTGATCAAGTTTGGTGATTAGTGCGCACCGCCTCTCGTCCGACTGTATTGGTGCTGTGGTTAAAAATTTTCTCTTTTTTTTAAGGAAAACATAAAGAAAAAATGCAATAATAAAATTCTTACTTCTTTTTCCTCGAGAGTGTAAGAGTCACTTTCGAAGAATTTGATTCTCTTGCTTTAAGTGGGCTTTGCTTAAGTGCATGCATTGTAGGAAGGTACGTCGCTTTAGATTAAGTAAATCATGCTGCCAATCTATACATTGCATATAGAGTATATAGATAATCGCAACAAATTCTCCATATTGTAAGCAAAGTAAGATTTCATCTTTTTTTCTTTCATAATTAATTAGTTGTACCAAAATTCTCCATATTGCTGCGGGTTTGGAAAGTAATTATATTCATGTTTTTTTACAGGTTGGAAAGTAACTATAAGTTCATAATTAGGGACGAGCACTACATACCCCAAAGCCGCTATGCGTGCATGTCAGCCATGTTTTGTCTTTTGAGACGAAACTTTACCGCACTTGAAGAAACGAGTACTAGCTAGTAGTGCTGACTGACTACTGGTTGACTTTAATCATGACTCTTATTTTCCTTTCAATATAAAACATATATATTTTCATATGAGTTGGTGGAATGTGAAACACCACCACCAAAATGATATGATAGCTGGTATAAGAAACAAGAATCTGTAATTACCCAAGCTAATACTAATGATGATAATTATAATGTGTAAAGTAGACTATTATAATAGTGGGTGGGGTCGACGACGAAAGCGGAAAGAGACAAGACAAATCAATGGAAAAAGAGAAGCAAATACTGCACTAAGAGTGGAGCTTAAGAAAGCATCATCAATGGATAATAAAAAAAAGATGTTTGATAATAAGCTTGCTGGCACTTAATTATCAGAGCTACCTAGAAATTCATCAACCCCAACCCAAAACTAGAGAAGTGTACACATGACTGTTTTTATACTAATTAAGACAAGGGAGATGATTATTATAACATAGTAATTAATATATTAGGTGAGTTATTTTTGTTGCTTATGATACGAAACAAACAATAGAGATATAAGATAAAGGGTGACAAAATTTGACAAATTTTGTAATGTGTAGTTGTATCAATCGTTATTAATCACTTTACATGACTACTAGAATAGACAAATCGACCTCTCCAATTAGGAAGACGCCAAGAATAAAGTGTATGCTTACATTACAAATAAAGCATCAAATATAATGATAAGATTTTACTAGTCACGGTGATTAATTAATAGCGAGCAACATTATATAAAAAAAAAAAGGACATGGAAATGACCATCTATCTACCAACTACATTCCTGTTGGATTCAGTAAGCTAATTAATTAACTAGACCGCGGTCTAATCAAAACTCAAAATTTACAACAAGTACCAATTATTTTGTGATCCATTGTACTTGGACGGTTTTGATTAACTCTTAGTATTGTGCAACAATAACAACAACAGATTAATTATGGTCCGGTTTAATTAGGTTTAGGTACGGTAGATTAGAGTAAAGTACGTACGTTATTCTGCAGATAAAACCTTATGGTCATGAGATGGGAGGGCGGTCGGTGAACTTGATTAATGTAAAACGCGGCCAGCCGGACTATATATAGTGGATTGAGTAGGACCAGACTGATGATCTATCCAAGCTCCAACCAATTCGATCATCTCCTTTGTTATTAATGCGCTTGCGCGCGCGACAATACACTATTATGTCGCTCCACACAGTGGGCACAATCAAATTTTATACAATTGTCACTCTCATCGTGCGGTAATAATGTCTGTACGTATCTGGTGGTGGCCTGCTAATAATAAAACAAAAGAATCCTTGGCAGAATCAAAAGACTCGGTACTCAGTACTCACTAACTATAGTACCGCGTTACAGCGAATATCATACGTGACGGTTGTAATTTTGTACACTATGGTAATGTTCAGTCTCGATCAGTGTTGTTCTTTTGCAGCTTAATTAAGCAAAAAGGTTTAGTACTTTAGTTGAATTGAGATGACAGGTAAGGTAATTCATCAAAAAGTCCCGACAGATGACATCTTTTTTCCTTGCATTAGTGAACTTCTGAACTAAATGTTGTTTTCTAGTAGCAATTACTCAACATAAACTACATTTTACTTCCCCCTTCATCTTACTTCGAAATTGATAGCTTAATTTGGATGCATGACTGCTTGATTTATCTTCGTTATTAAATCGATTTATAACTAGTTTAAGACAACAAAATATTTATGACCATGTCATAGTAACGAGTGATCGAGGTATATAATATTTTTTAGCAGATTAAAAATAAAAAGCAATTCTCGTTTTTCTATAAAAAAAAACATGTCTCTACATGAAGATATAAGGTGAGTTGGTAAAGCTTATAATAATCAGTGGGGAAATAAAATATAGTATCTTATTTTATAAATGAATAATTCAACCAATTTTCTCTTACAAGACCAATAATTGACTTAATAACCAACATTTCCTCTCACCGCAATCAGGAGCATAATTTTGCTAGTTAGTATGAAAGGGACCCTAAATTTAGGAATTATATCATAATCATAGAAGGTTTCTTAGATTGGGATATCTATTGCCGTCTGTATGTACGTCATAGTAAGTATTGCTCTAATTTGTCCATATAACTTAATTAGTAGATGTATGAAGCATAAATTTCATATCAAAATACTAATGAAAGTAACATTTCAATGAAATTGAGATATATATATTTTTTTTAAATCTCCATTAAGAACGACCATAAGAGTATTGTAATTACTTAAACTTAACTGGGCAAAAAAATTGGGTCACAATCTTCAACAATATTTAAGTTTCGGACATATTTGGGTTGTTGTACAAAATATATAAACATACTTTATAATCTATGGGCAGTGCATCTAGTCGGAGTAGTACAACAAGTGTCGTGTCCACAAGGAAAAGATCAAAAGTTAAATAAATGTACATAAATATATACAAAAGATCAAAAGTTTGATAAATTGGGATTTTTGGTGTTATGTGATATAAGTGGAAATAAAGTAAAGCAATAAAAATAAACTAACTAATCTATGTTAGATGTACCCCATGATGAATATTTGCCCCTCTTCACCCTTTGCCATTGATTGTCGATTCCTGAACTTATAACTAAACAACATGAACACTTAAATAATTAATAGCCAAATCATGTCTACTAATTCTAACCATTTGAGTCAGAAACCTATGGGTCATTCACTCACCTAATCAATTGAAAGCGTTAAGTACAAGTTCCCCTAAGTTGCAATGAAGTTTATTTCAATACCTTTTGATAAATATCATTGATTTAGTCCCCACGGCTTAGATTTCTACTTTCGATACCCTACGACAGAAACCCACATATATAACAAATTGAGAAAACCCCTAAGCAGACCACACTTCAATGTGGACAAGCGGAAGAGTCATAAATACTCAACAATCATCATACATTAAGAACAAGAACTAAAAATAAGGCTACAAAGTTCAAGGTTCAACAACGGAGTTTTAAGGATTTTGGGGCGAAATTCTCAACCCTATAGGTACAAGGAGGCCACTTCTTCATTAGAGCATAAATAAGAGAGAAATGAAAATAAATAGTCATGAGACATTGAAGGAGAGCTTCCAAGGAGGAGGCTACTTCTTCATTAGAGCATAAATGGAAGATAAAGGAAAAGAAATAGTCATGAGAGGTTGAAGAAGAGCTTCCAAGGAGTTGCAATGAAAACACTTTCATTTGATAGATGCACCCCGGGATGGATACTTGTCCTCTTCACCCTTTTACTACTGATGACAATACCTGAACTTAGAACTAAACAACAAAAAGACTTAAATAATTAATAGTCAAATCATGGTCTACTAATCCTAACCAATTGAGTCGGAAACCTATGGGTCGTTCAATCACCTAATCAACAGATAGCGTTAAGCAAAAGTTCTTGTAAGTTGAAATGAAATCTATCTTAATACTCTTTGATAAATATCATTGATTTAGTCCCCACGGTTTAGATTTCTACTTTCGATACCCTACGACAGAAACCCACATATATAACAAATTGAGAAAACCCCTAAGCAGACCACACTTCAATGTGGACAAGCGGAAGAGTCATAAATACTCAACAATCATCATACATTAAGAACAAGAACTAAAAATAAAGCTACAAAGTTCAAGGTTCAACAACAGAGTTTTAAGGATTTTGGGGCGAAATTCTCAACCCTATAGGTACAAGGAGGCCATTTCTTCATTAGAGCATAAATAAGAGAGAAAGGAAAATAAATAGTCATGAGACATTGAAGGAGAGCTTCCAAGGAGGAGGCTACTTCTTCATTAGAGCATAAATGGCAGATAAAGGAAAAGAAATAGTCATGAGAGGTTGAAGGAGAGCTTCCAAGGAGTTGCAATGAAAACACTTTCATTTGATAGATGCACCCCGGGATGGATACTTGTCCCCTTCACCCTTTTACTACTGATGACAATACCTGAACTTAGAACTAAACAACAGAAACACTTAAATAATTAATAGTCAAATCATGGTCTACTAATCCTAACCAATTGAGTCGGAAACCTATGGGTCTTCCAATCACCTAATCAACAGATAACGTTAAGCAAAAGTTCTTGTAAGTTGAAATGAAATCTATCTTAATACTCTTTGATAAATATCATTGATTTAGTCCCCACGGTTTAGATTTCACTTTTGATACCCGTGCGACAGAAACCCACATAGATAGCAAACAGAGCAATACTCTAAGCAAACCACACAATCAATGTAGACAAGCTGAAAAGCCATAAATACTCATCAATCATCATATTAAGAACGAGAACTAAAATAAAGCTACAAAAAAGTTCAAGGTTCAACAATGGAGTTTTAGGGGTTTTGGGGTAAAATTCACATCCCTAGGTACAAGGAGGTTACTGATGAGTGAATAAATGAACATGTTTTAGAGGTATATTCATGTGCTTTATCAATGTTTTATCAACACTTTTCATGCTCATTTCCCCATTCTAGCTAGTTTTCCTCTAGTTTTGTGTTTATTTGTGTTTTACAAAACTATTATTGAAACAGGAGGAATAACATAGCTAGAAATAAAGTAGATGAAAAGACAAACACGTGGGCGCAAACGGATCCAAAATTGGAGCTATAACGAAGAAGATAGAGAATTTGTTTTGCTTCTGGTCCGGACCTCCCCAGGCCGACCGCCCCTGTGGGGCGGTCCGAACGGAAATTTGCCTAAATTTCAGATTTTAATAGTAGAAAAAGAGAGGAGAGAGAGGGAGTTCGGGAGCAGGACTCCAAACAACGCAAAAGAAGAAAAAGGAGGAGAAGAAGAGGAAGAAGAAGAGGAAGGAGAAGAAGGGAAGCTCACCTCCCTCCAAGCTCCATTAATGGCTTCCTCTTATCCCTTTTCTCTTATTTTCTTCTCCATGTTTGTGTGAACTCTTGTATACCTTGGGATGAGGTTTCTCCCCAAAATTCCTAAATTGCTCTAGTAAACCTAACTCATCTTTTGTAGTTATTTTATCCTCATCAATGCTTAATTAATGCTTTAGATTTGATCTCCTATTGCATTTATTGTGATTCCTTGCAAAATTATGTCTTGAGCTTGGGATTAGACAAATTGGGGATAAACCCTAACTTTGACACTCTTGATTTGGGGGTAAAATCCTAGGGCTATTAATTAAGAGCTTATGCCTAATGTTACCTAGTGACTTAGACCTTCTTTGATTAAGAGGTTTGGCTAATTAGATAATAATTGGTTGTTCCATGATTTGGAGAATCTTTACATTAGCTCTAATAGACAACTTAATGAGGTAAAAATGAGAGCATATTTGGGTGATTTAGGAGATCCCCACTATCCCAAGGTACACACCTATCTTAGATTAGCTAGTTTAGTTTTTTCATTTTCTTTGTTTCCCATCTGTCAAACTAAAATCCCAAAAACCCCAATTTACATTTATGCACTTTTGTATATATCCTCTTGCACATTTACTAAGCTTATAATTAACTATATAGTTACGTAGTCCCTGTGGATACGACCTTGTTGGACTACAATGACTGGGTTCACTGCCCATAGTTAGCAAGATAGTTTCACTACTATTTTCAACAACAGTTACTCCATCATTAGAGCATAAATTAGAGAGAAAGGATAATAAATATCCATGGGAGGTTGAATGAGAGATTCCAAGGAGGTGATATTTCTCCTTCTCTTCTTCTTCCTTTTCTTCTTTCGTTTGTTGTGTGCGGTGCTCCCTCCACAACGTGTCAGAGAAGAATTACCAAGATTGAACTTTTGAAACGTGTGATTCTAGGCATTTTTCCGTCCGACCCACAACTGGGGCAGTCCCGTAGGTCAGTCACCTATTGGAGAAGAAAATGCGTGTGCGACTTAAGCCCAATCGACCCAAAGGGTCTGTCCTGTGGGTCAGTTTGAGGTGTGAATGTCCCGGCTTAAGCGTTTCTCGCTTTTGAAACTACCCCGAAACACTCTGACCAACCCAATCGACCGGTCCTATGGGAATGTTAACATTCACTACATTGTTTTCGCTCTGTCTTCTTCGTTTAACTTCAATTTTATATCCGTTTGCGCTCACGCGTTGCTTTGTTCGTCCACTTTGCTCCTAGCTAGGTATTTCTCATGTTTAAACAATCAATGTGTAAGAACATCAATAAAACATAAAACTAAAGGAAACCTAGCTAAAGTGGAGAAATGAGCATGATAATCATTGATAAAGTACATGAAATACTTCCCTAAAACATGCTCATTCATTCACTCATCAAGGTTCTTGATTGTTGACCCATTAATCTTTTGGTTTAGGTTATGGTAATAAATTAATTTTGTGGGTTGCGATATGGTAGAGATCTACCTTTGAACCAAATTGCTTCAAACATATATTTGTTAACAATAAAAAAATACATTATATTTTCTATTAGTGTACATAAATAAAACTATGACAAGTAAACAGATAAAACTACTAGTCTTTTCAATTATGGATCATAGTTAATCGGATAGTACTAAGAAATTATGTTCAGTGCCTATACTCTCCATTTTTCATATCTTAATACTTTTTCTTATGTATTGCATCTCTTTCCCCATTCCACTATACACAAGCATCATTCCGAAATAAAACTACTAGTCTTTTCAATTACATGTGTTCTAGGTATGCATCTATGATTTGTTTCCCATTATGGTACCGTTCGAGCCCGCATATATGTAGCACAAATATCAGCATATTTGGACTGGCATATGTTAGTGTGAGCTCCTATATTTGGCTCTGTTGTTTGGCTGACTAGGGCATGTTTTATCCACAACATATACTGTCATTTCCTTCGCGCCCCTTCACTTCTTCCTCTTTGTAATTACTACGAATTCACGAACTGTTTGAGCTGGGCTTTATTGAGTTTGTTTCACATTTGTTGCTATGCGACTCGTATCTTCCCAGGATTGTACTTCTCTGTTCTTTGTTTAGGGGTGGTAAAAGTGGTACCCCTACAATGAGAGGTTACTGGATGTGAGGAATCGATGTATGATGCACGCGTTCTTCACGATGCATGAGCCAACCCTGAATTGAACTTTCCCGAGCCACCACCTAGTATCACAGTTTGCACGTAATTCAATATATCTTTAGTGTACGCCCAATATTTTTTTATAGGATGATTAACAAAGACTACGAATAACAAACTAGTATTACTTAGGTGCTAAGGAATACGTAAACCATAATGGTGTGATGGCTCCATATTTCACTAAGACGTAGCACCCTACACAGTTCAGAGGAGTGCCACCGACTTCCAGAAAGGAGTACTTCAACCGAACACACTCATTACTAAGGAGCGTAATTAAGAGATGTTATGTAGCACTAAAGAAACATTGGAGATACTGGCTATGGTACCACCCTACTATCTGAATGATCAAAGTTAGATTATTCGTGCTTGCTTCACGTTGCACAACTACGTGATGTTGAATAAATCAGACTCTAGTAGCCCAGGATGTCCCGATGAAATAGAAATAAGAGGAGGAGGATCTAGTGCTATTGATGTTGAGGATGAGGAGCACTTTCGAGAAGATGACTTGGATGAGATTGTAAAACCGTTGAGCATGACTAATCTATGTGACCAGATTGTTGATGCTATTGCTACAAACATTAGACGTTGAGTTCTTATCAGAAAGGTTCACATTGTATTAACGTTTGTCGTACTAAGTTTTTACAAGCTTTGAGTGTATGTGGACATTTGATTAAAAAACTACTTATCTTATATGACATTTGTTACAGGTTACTTTATTTGTTACAAGTTACACAATGCTTCAAACAACTTATGAAAATAGTGCTACTTACATGTTATTAAATGTTAGCTGAATTCAAAAGAATCACATTATAATACTAATTCTCAATATATTATTTATAATACTTTATAGATTAATAAAAATTTTAAAAATAATAAATATGTAGATTAGTTGATTTTTTTATTGAAATATTTAAAAAGCATATAAAAATATGAATGTATATAAATTTATTAACATACAAAGTTATAAAAATATAATATATTATTAAAAGTTATAATGTCACTAAATAAAAAATAAATAAATATGCAGATTTGTTGATCTCTTTATTGTAAAATTTAAAAAGTATATAAAAATATGGAAGTATATAAATTTATTAACATACAAAGTTACAAAAATATAATATATTATTAAAAGTTACAATTTCACTACATAAATTCACACAACATTTTTCAGAAAATTTGAAACTCTTGTTCTCTTTTCATTACACTTTTTTATATTTGTAAAAATTGTAAACTTATAGAAAATATCAATATATTGCTAGAAGTTGCAATTTGTATTTAAATAATAAAAATTAAAATTTTATTGGCTATATAAATATTTTTATTTTGTTTGTTTTCTCATATAGATTTTTTACTCTAAATTAACTACTGATAGTAATATATTATTTGTGAATTTTTCTTTTTTTAAAACAAAATATAGTTTTAAACTGTAATATAATATTTATAATTGTATTACAGAAAGCGGTAAACGCACTGCACATAACTAACTTAACTAACTTAATATGTAATTATGCCGCACTACCAAACAACAGTTTCCAAAACAACTACAAATATGTCAGCATAAAACTGTCAATAAATATGCTAACGTAAAACAACTACCCAAACATACTGCTAAAACAACCATGCCAAATAGAGCCTATATGCATCATCGGTCTTGTCTCTTTTTGCATGTTGAATATTTTTTAATTATCTTTGTTGCAATGCATGACACTTAGAGGCTGTTCGTTGGCAGCGAATAACTATTAATCTACTTTTCAGAGAAAAAAGAGACACTTGTTAATCATTGAATGGACAGAAATATAACCATAGTACACATGTCATGAGCTGATTTATTAACCAGAGTAAACTCAATCTAAAAGCTTACTTTTGTTGCGTTTCATGCCAACAGCGAACGGCCCCTTATGGATGCACATGCATTATATTTCAACAATTGATTTGTTAAGTAATATTGGGTTATTGCCTACTTTAAAAAAAATAGGATGAATGTGTTGGATCATAGTTAAAAGCTTTTAAACAAAGTGAGTTAGGGTCATGATTTTTTGTCCAATCAATTTTTAGACTCAACTGTATTAATCATATAATATATGAGTTGGGTTAAGATTATCTCAACCTGACCAATTGACTCAAATGAACTAGAGTTAAAGTGAGTGAGTTAATAAGTTTGGTAGGAAAGACATGTGTTGTTGTACCGTACGCATGAGTGATCGTACGAACTTGTTCATATACTTAATGTCACCCAGCCCGGCTAAAGACTTTTTTGTTCTACATACGGAGTGAGTCTGGTTATTATGGTTTATCTACATTCGTGAAATTACCCATATCGCGTGTATCTCTAACTGGAGGAGCGTGCTAGAAAAAGAAGTTGCAGCATATCTATGGTTTCCGCAGCTTCCACATTTCGTTCTCCTGTGCTTTTTTTTTTTTTTTCTCTTTTCACTTGTTCGATTTCTCTTCACCTAATAGTGTGGACCCCACACACAATTTCCCGCTCGGGCCCACATACTCCTCCCACTTTACTTTTACTCCCTCCTTCAACTTCTTTTGTCGGCAGTGGTGTTTCACTTGGACAGTTGGACTTCGGCTCGGCCCATTTTTCTCGTCATTCTCCTCCAACCTCCGTCTTCTCAGAACTTCTCGTTCTACTTCCTCTCTTCCCCACCCTCTCGTCTCTGAATGTTTACCCAAAGAACTCACCATTTGTTTTCCTTTTCCATCCTTTGCACTGCAGTTGCCAGTTGGTAGGTACTATAGGGCAGTGGGCAGTACTGTACTGTACCCTCTCAGAAACGGTCTCCTTCCTCTTTTATTTGTGTATCAGTGTTGGATTTTTTTTTGCAATCCGCGGTGCTGGCTGGGTTTTGTTGAAGAAGAAGACGATACAAGACTTGATACAGTTGTACCAGGTAATTAAACAAAATCGCCGCCCCCGTTTCTCTCTAATTGTAGAGCAATGTAACTGCATTTTGCATTTTCTGTCTAACAAACGCCTTGCATGTCGAGTGCCCACTTTTGATTTCCCTCTCTTTCGCTTTTTCTGCAACCTCTTTCTTTCCCTGTTTTGCTGTTACGCAATTGGTCCTCTGTTGAGCTGACCCGGCGAATCCCGCCACCGGGTTTTCTTTTCTTTCGACAAATGGGTAACTGAGTCTTGCATACATTTTTTTGTGATCATCACGACCATTTTAACCATATAACTTCTTGCATCTTTACAGTTCGGGGTTTGGTAGAAGCAAATTAGTAAGAAGACGAGAAAAGGTCCATCCCCAGCTGGGTTCTCTGGAAATTCTTTGGAAATTAGCCTTCCTAGAAACTCAGTACAGAGTACATACGGTGCCTAGCTAAATGTCTGAACACAAGTCTTGGTTATGGAGGAAAAAGTCTTCAGATAAAGCCACTGCTGCTGCTGAAAGAGACGATCCTTCATCTAAAGCTCATGAACAGGAGGTATATTAATATTACAACTTTCTTTTACTCCTTCTCTCTTTCTTAGCCTTTTCTCTTTCCTTTATGCATGACTATGCACGCCTTTGTTCTTTATTGCTATTAGGTACTACTATTATACGCTAACCTAATAACATTATTAGATCACGATTTACAATCCCCTGACCCCTTGATCAATAAAAGACAAAATCGTTGCTGGTAAACATCACACCAGCAAAACAATCAGACAGTCCAAACCGGAACGAATATGAAAGTGAGACAAATCAGAAGCTAATAGTATAAACTACTGATGACAACGGAGGGTGGTCAAGAAAGAAAAGAAAAGAAAAAAACATTTGATGAAAACTGCATAAAGTATCTTTGGTTTTGCTCACCATGCGATCATTAACATCTGTCGTTTAGTTCTTTGCATCATAAGTTCAATAGTGTTATTTATTAAGTCTTTTGGACAATAATTATTACAATTCATAATCTACTTTTTATCTCTTTAATTGAAGTCCATACACTAAAATATTGGGAGTTCGCTTTATTGATTTCTTTTGTAAAGAAGAAGGGATACCGGATACATTAAAATATCGATACTCGACCACTAAATAAATCTACCCATCATATTCGGCCCGGCACTTTTGGGCCCAACTTGGCCGGGGTATGGTGAGGAGTTCCCTTCTTCACGGGGATCGACTGTGTACTACTCCCTCCGTTCTGAATTGACCGTCCTGTTTACTATTTGGACATGCCGTTTGACTTCAATTTTTAACATATAAGATAAATTAATTTTGAAAATTTAAGTTTTGCATATGAATCCTTACATGATAAACTATATGTCACAAAATTTAGTTTTATAAAATTATTTTATCTTATATGCTTAATATTGAAGTGGAAAAACGTGCCATAAAGCAAACAGGACGGTCAATTCAGGACGGAGGGAGTAGTAGTCACTACTCAGACCTGAGAAAAGAAATATTCTTGGAAAGATTTCATTTGACTGACAGCATGATGAGCTATACCTATTATATTTCTGTGCGTTATTATGCCAACAAATTTAACAATGGATTAATTGACCCATATTACGATATGAATGAGCGGAACTGGCGATTTCCCTGACTTTATTGTAATGCTCATAAATCGGAATGTTATACTTGACATAAGAAGGGACGTTTTGATTAATGCCGAGTCTGGTCTGGTCTGCTGGGGGAATTTTACTACAAAATGCTGTCTCTGGGAGCAGTTTTTAACTTAGTCCGTCCTCCTGCGCTGCATATGTTTAGATACACGTGCTTCTGACCGAGAAGGCTGAGCTGGAGAGAGACCTCCGAGAGTTGAATGAGAAGCTAGCATTCACTGCCTCCGAGTGCAATGAAAATGAAGAACTCGCCAAGAAAAATGCAAAAACAGCACAGGAGGCTCTCGCAGGTTCATTTTATCTCCTTGCAATTAACCTCTTTCCTGGCTAACTTTGCATTTAATGTTCTAATCTGAAACAGTTTTGTCGGTTATTGAGGACACGGTATATACGTGAACTGATCAATCTATCATTCTTGTTCTGGTTTTACACAGGGTGGGAAAAAGCAGAAGCCAAAGTACTGTCTCTGAAGGAAGAGCTGAGTGAAGCCTTGGAAGAAAGAATAGCCGGTGAAGACAGAACAAGGCAGCTGGAGGCAGCGTTGAAAGAGTGTATGCAACAGCTGCGTTTTGTCAGAGAGGAGCAAGAGCAGAGGATCCACAGCGTGCTAGAAAGGTCAGCAAAGGAGTATGAACAGAAAAGATCTGTCCTGGAGTCTGAGCTGCTCGAATCCCATAACAAGATCGTAGAGTTAGACGCCGAGCTCTATCAGCTTAGCGGAGCCCTCTTACAGAAGGACAGGTTCATCGAGGACCTGACCCAACTCAATGCCAGGGCTGAGGATGAAATCAAGGAGCTGGTCAAAAGAGCCGAATCAGCTGAGAAGACTAACGCCTCACTCAAGTACGAGGTGAGAATCCTCGAGAAGGAACTTGAGATCCGGAATGAGGAGAGAGAGTTCAACCGCAGAACTGCGGATGCTACTCACAAGCAGCACTTGGAGAACTCGAAGAAGATTGCAAAGTTGGAGTCAGAGTGTCAGAGGCTCAGGGTGTTAGTGAGGAAGCGGTTACCAGGCCCTGCTGCCTTGGCCAAGATGAAAAATGAAGTTGATGTGCTGGAACGGGGCTCTAGAAGGAGTAGGCTTGTCTCGAGCAATGGAGCTAGTGGTGGGAGCAACTTGAGTCTAGACAGCTCTATTGATCTTGGCGGCTCTTCTTCTCCTGACAGCCCTAGGAGGAAGATCAACGTTTTAGTTGAGAAGCTGTGTGCTCTGGAGGAAGAGAACCATGGTTTGAAAGAAACCCTCTTGAAGATGACCGGTGAACTCCAGGTTACCAAAAGCATGTACTCCCATGCTGCAATGAAGCTAACACAAGTGGAGTCTCAGCTGGATGAATCCAGCAAGGCACAGATGATGATGGAACTGAGTGCTGCCACGCCACACCATGACTTCTCAATGAGATCAGATGTTGGGAGTGAAGACAAAGAGAGCTCCGTGGGATGGGTTTCTACTGTGATGTCGGAGCTCGATCAGTTCAAAGAAGGCAAAGAGAAGGGTGCTGGTGGTTCTCGAATGTCATGCAGATCAAACGGGACATCAGAAATTAATTTGTTGGATGATTTCGTAGAGATGGAAAAGTTAGCTCTGGTTGCTGTAGACAAACCAACTGATAATGCATCTAACTCTGAAACTGAAAACAATTTGGCTTTGGCTGGCCCATTGAAAGATACCGCACAGGATGGATCTGCTGTGGAAGTGACAGGAAGGGAGATGGTTCCAGTATTGGAATCTGTTGATGTAAAGTCAAAGCCAAAACTCGAGGTGTCTATATCCAAGATGATCCAGATCATTGAAGGCATCAAATTGCAAAATTCAGACTGTGATAGAAACTCTTCATCAGGCTACACAGTCCGTCTTCTCCAGTGGAAAACCTCCGAGCTAGCCTCTATGCTGCAGGAATTCCTTCACTGTTGCTACGATGCATTTAATGGACGAGCCAGTTTTGAAATTTTTGCGCAGATGTCAGCTTCCACTTTGGAATGGATGATCAACCACTGCTTCTCACTTCAGGACGTTTCCAGCATGAAAGATGCGATCAAGAAACAGCTCGATTGGGATGAGGCTAGAAGTGAATGTGAGTTGGAAGTTGGTATTGATAAGCTGTTGCTTGGTAACAGAGAGCCACCACCTCCACCTCTGTCCTCCTCTGCCTCAGCATCACCTAACAGCAAGCGAGGAGATCACTCGCCTGAAGAACTGCAAAAGGACAATAGAGCTGAGATTCTGAGAGTAAAAGATGAGATGCGGCAGCTGCAATCTTCTAGGAGAGAACTGAAAGAGAAACTTGGGTCTGTGACTGATAACGGAAAGCTTCTGTCAAATCCCCCTCAGACTGAAAATAATCTGATTAGCAATCTCAAGCCTGAGGATCAGGATCATCAAGATAAGAAGACCTTGCCAGCGGAAGCCGAGTCAGATGAAGCTCACGAGAAGCTTTCTTCTCTTGAAACAGAAACTGATAGAGAATCTAAGCGCTGTGAGAAATTGGCACCTGGAGGCCCAATATTACAGCTCCAGTTTGAAAGGTAACTTCGAATTTCTTCATTTCCTAAATGATGAAATAATAGTTTGATAAAGTCGATGTTCTGTCTACCTCGAAATTGTAGACTACAGAACTCACTTGATCTTACTTGCTTTATTGATTTGCTGCTTCAGTCCAAAGCGAGATGAGGCAGGTGAAGAGCATGCTGATCACGAAGAAGAGAAGCAAGTTCACACTGTAAGTCAACTGCTGCCTTCTAATGAACATGTGCCACACTTTTGCAGGAAAATACGTATAAATACTTACTTTTTCATGATGTGACATTGTTTAATAAAAGGCCTGATAAGAGAAATGAGAGCTCATGTTCCTCTATTTTAGTTTGATGAAAAAGAATTTCATTTCACTCTCTTACCCCTTCTTTGATTTATTTCCTTCGGTAACCTTTTAAATTGTGCATGTCTTGCAACTTGATTGTGTAGGACTCTGAGATAATTACAGCTTCAAAAACACTAGCACAATGCCAGGAAACCATACTAAACCTGGGAAAGCAACTCAAAGCTCTAGCTGCTCCTCAAGACGCATCGCTTTTTGAGAAGGTCACTTCTTCTCCAACAAGCACAGCAGAGGCAGTAGAAGCAGAGAAGGCACTTCAACCAACATCTGAGACTAACATATCGATACCAAATGACAAGAGGAGTCTTAGCCAAAGGCCCTCTCTGCTTGATCGGATGCTGGCAGATGATGATGATGATGGTGATCAGGCTGACCCTTCTCTTGGGTCCCCCAAAACAAAGGAGATAGTAGTTTATACTTCAGACCCAAGAAAGGAGCCACAGATAGATTTCCAAAATGGAGGTTCTGCAGGATCTGGCATGATTAATCAGAGCTGGGTTGAGGCAGCTGCTATTGGGAGTTTGGCGATTGTCCCCAGTAGCAGGAGGCACGGCAAGGGAGGGTTGTGGAAGAAACTGCTGTGGAGGAAGAAAGCTAGGGGAAGTAACAAGAAAGTGGGCTTTCCATTTGCCACTTGACTAGAAAATGGAGGTTGAATGTTGTATTTGGATTGTTCAGTTTTTGGTTGGAGGATAATAGAAGATAGAAACCATGTGGATTTTTGTCTGGAACGATAAGAAGGTAAAGACGTGATAGGTCTGTGGTGGGAGGATGGACTTGACAGTGTGTATCATAGTGTAGATAGTCCAATAAAGCTTTGATGTAGAAGGGCAGTAGCTTGCTCTTGTGTGTGAGTGTGGCAGGGACGGGTCTTCAAGAGTTTGGTTCTTTTTGGATACTGTGTTGGGCTTGTTTTGGGGGCAAGAACACTGACTTGATAGTCCTCGTGTGATTGCAATAAAAATGAGTATCTACTGTAAGAATGCAAAAGTATGAGCATGCTATTTGCATAAAATGCGGGACTGGTATGGATACTTATAACACTTTCGCTGTTCTTCATTACAATTTTTCTTTTCATCGTCAGAATCCTTTGAAGATCCATCCTCTTGGGCTATTACCCTATCCAACTATCCAAGTACAGTTCATACTAGTTAAGATTAGTTAATTACATCATTCGACAACAAAAAAAAATGCGAGCAATTCGGGAAAAAGGATATGTGTAATAGTTAGTGGTGGAAGGAAACATTCTGAAACCTCATAGGACCATTGTAGATCATTGCCAAATAAAATGTCACAGTCCAATTGCTACTGTAAGTCTGGGCAACGAGGGATGCGATGTCATGCGGTCCATAAAAATTCAAAGTAGCTTCGCGTTAACGGCTCACAGCCGACTGCGATTGCGATGACGAAATACATAGTTAGGGTTTATAATCCACGCTAATGGGAGTCGCGTGCGTAGAGCTGATGAATATTGACCTGGCCAGGTAGCCCAACCAGGTCTGCAGCGCAACTCAGCCCGGAAAAAAAACCCATGAACCCATCACAAATAAATTTCAGGTAGGTTTAGATTTCAAATCATGTCCGAATAGAAAATTTGGTCTGGAATTTTAGACCCGCTACTAAGATCAATCCAGTCCTGTTTATTATTATTATATATATAATATCTTTTACCATTTATTTATGTTATGTATAATCTATATATTTTTAAAAAATAAAATAAAAATGATAAAAATCGGGTGGAACTATGACAAATATTAAAATAATTTTGGACCTAACCCAGTAGAGCGAAAAATTAAAAAAAGATTGGACAAAAATAATTCAGGCCTAAAATTCAATATCGGTCCAGTCCGTTGCCCATTTAAGCAGCTACGCGTGTGCGTTCGTTGTCTTTCTTTCTTGTGTCAGCGGATTCCTGGTTCAAATGGTCCTGAGCAAATTGCATCTAAAGTGATGGACTAGGTTATCGGCCAGTTCTATGATACTCAGTAGTAGACAAGGCAACATCCGATGTTGTCAAACATCACTTTTCCTCCTCTGTGTTCAGTAAGTGAACTGGACTTAGTTCTATCTTCACTCATATGTCTCGACCATCCATTGTCCATGAGCCACCCATTCTCCCTGTGTAGCTCAGTCAGTACCTGAAATAAAATCAAAGGTTGGCTTTGGGTACCCAGACTTGCTTGGGCCCAGTTTTTTCTTAATAAAAAGAACATCTAACAAACTTATGACTAACATGCCTTAAGTTGTTTGATTGTGACCTCCTCAATCTTGACTTTTCCCTTTTCATCTTGTTGCACTATTCGATTTTATGACCATAACAATGGCAATACCTACATTGAACCTTCTTGTGGCCTTTACTCTTCTTGCTCATAAGGTTTTGAGACCATTTCCTTGCTGAAACCCTTAACCTTTCTTGTCAGTACTATTTTTACAGAGCATATTACTAAGGTTTATCTTACCCGAGTACCAGGTAGGATTTTCTTGAGATTGTAATTCTAACTCACGATTCTTTCTAACAATTTCATCAGTAAGCATTTCAGTATCTTTTTTTAGCTGATCATTACGAATAATGAGAGAGTTAAATTCATCTTGAGCCCAACTAAAAAGTGTGAGTATCATGGTCTTTAGAGGACTAACAAATTTGATAGCAAAACTATCAGCACTCGTGCTTAAATCCTATTCAGCCAAAGACTCTAACGACCTAACTACTTTCTCTTCTAATTCTCTTATCATCTTTTCATAGGCTTGCTTTAGAGACTCCGACTTATAAACTAGTGCAATTAGCATATTAAGCATTTTTTCGTTGTTAAGGAATTAAAAGCTTATTCTACTTGACTTAAACTTACCTCATCACCTTTGAGTGTATCTTTCCAGTTGTCCCTTGCCATCGGACAGAATTCTAGGTCTTGATCCAGTGCCTCGTCGTGCACCACAACAGTCATGCACATTTGAGCTTCATCTTCTGGTTCTGAGTCAGTTACACAACATCTTCTCCCCAGGCAGCTGTGGCAGTTGTGGAAACCTTCTTTACCTTTTCCTGAAAACTGTTTCTCTGGGGTAAAGGACAGTTTTTAACTTCATGTCCAGACTTATTACACCTGAAACAGATTATATGGTCTTTCTTAGATCTATAATGATTGTACTTCTGACCATTGTCTTTCCTTCCACCAAAAATATTTCTAATACATAGGCTATCATGGTGATTTCTTCTTCCTCATTGATATCCTCCTCTTCTACTTCAGAGGAAATCTTGCATGCTTTCAAGGCTAGGTCTTTGAGTTTTTGATAGATGATGAAGAAATTTCGCATTTCAGATCCTAACTCCTCAAGAGGCAACTTACACAAATCCTTAGTGGTTTCAAGTAACATCGTATAGTGTAACCATTCCTTTTCTAGACAATCAAGACACCTTTCATACACGGTTTGATTGTCAAGTGTAACTCCAGCTATCTTCATATCATTAAGTATCTTATCGAATTTCTCCATAGTCTGAGTAACAGACTCACTATAACACCCCTAACTCGTATTCATACAATAATAATAACTTCATACAATATGCTCAATCTTAAGTATAATAGAGTGGAAGAATAACCACAATAATACCAACTCGGGTGCTACCGCCATTACTCATCCATGTGCGTAACTAGGCTACCAAATACAGTTCACAACAACCACTATGATGATAAAGAGATAGTTACCATTCTACTACTAATCCAAGTCCATTAACTAGTGAGCATTCTAAATATTCAAAGTCTTATACAAGATTCTTACAACTGAATTGTAATACACAACATAATCTAAAATTAAATGCGATTATCTACCCAATGCATCACGCACTCTGTCGTCATTAGCAGCTACACGCCTATGGATTTTTGTTTGTATGTATGGAATCAGCCGCTCTTTGAGTATGCTACTGTGCAACCGTCATGTGCCTTCAAACCCTCAGATTAATTGGTCGAGTTGACATGCGGTTCAATTACATGCAATACCATTTACATAATTCAAATCTGTAAAGCAATAATTCATTGCAATAATTCAAACAATCATTCATAGCCACCCAACTCCACTTATCACATCATTAATCATTAAATACATACCAATGTATTATACAAGTATTACAACTCAACTCGTTCCTGTTATTCAACTCACACACATACCATAAACTCCACCACATAGTATATCACAATGCATTCAATATAAAAAACATTCAAGGCGATTAATACAAGAGTTACCAAAATACAC
This sequence comes from Limonium bicolor, assembly GCA_023374045.1. Classification (NCBI taxonomy): domain Eukaryota; kingdom Viridiplantae; phylum Streptophyta; class Magnoliopsida; order Caryophyllales; family Plumbaginaceae; genus Limonium; species Limonium bicolor. The sequence continues at coordinate 399,410,283 of CM041776.1, read as the reverse complement.
AATTCATTCTCGTTTCTTGGCCTTTAAGGCACCTATTAATGTTCACCTACTATACGAGCTCATTAGCTGTTCATATTATGTTTAGCTAAGAACCACCTCAAGCCTAATGACAACGTCTCATTAAAGAACGACGTGTCTCTACACCATACCCCTATATTCGGCGGGTCACCAACGGCAGTAGCCACCTCCAACAACGGATTATCAGACCAACAAAACATCTGGGATCGTTGGAATTTTATATTGAAAGAGTACGTGGACATCCTCTCAATAGTTTATGACCACAACGCGCACCAAGAGCCACTTCCCCTTGGATTTCTCCATACACTTCCTCCATATTCAAGTCACTAATGATTAAGGTCTCTTAATCTATATCCTAAGTCTCAACTTAGGTCTTAGTGTATAACATTTGAATGTGTGCCATCAAGGGCTTATACCTAGAATCTCTAGGTGATTTATTCCATTCGAATGTAAATATAATAAGAGCAGTTTTTATAGAACCGTTGCTCTAAATCTAAGTATGATCTTAGAAGTCTCGGATAATATAATTCATCATTATCCTATACCATGATGTTTTATTACTACGTCTTGTATCTTAATAAGATAGTATTGCTTTGCATTAATTCGGTTTATAAATACGAACAAATAGTATTGCATAACATAAGCAATTAGTACAAGGCAAGAATACATAATCAATCACATATGATAATGAATATCAATCACATATATCCTCTTAACAATCAAGCACACAGATATCCGAACCCGAGGAAATCCTCAAGAACAATCGGATCACACAATAACATACCTTTCACCAGGTAGTAGAGCAGACGTTCTAAGCCCGAGTTTGTTCTCTAACTTACGTCCTCTAATGCACGTCCTCTAATGCATTCAGCTCTGGAATACGAGACTACATGTAACACCCCAACTACTAACATGGTGATTATCGCTTAAACCTCCATGTCATTATAGTAATATTGCAGCGCAAATTCATACTAAGTTTGGTGTTACCGTCGTTAGTCACCCACGTGACTAACTAGGCTTATTCAATCACAAGTCACGGTCTGATGGACCGAATATACCGAGTATAACATATAAAAAACTTAAACCAAAATATACCGAGTTTAATACAACCCAAACATCTGAATACGTACTTATAAGCATGAGTGTACAAACACTACTCATGTAAATAACAAAATAAACCCAAAATACTTCTACACACTTCTACACTCAACAACTTTCCTGGCATGGTAAACGTGCAACCCACAAGGTACCGGGGCTACACACGACTAATTGGTCGTATACATGCGATTGATTATTATACATGCAATAATACAAAGTACAATAACATGCAACACATTATGCGTGTAATCTCATAACTCAAACAGAACGAACATCATAATAGTAGTTCATCGAATAAAGGATATAGTTTTCCTTCTCTTAATAAGCATGAGAATCTATTTAGTTCTCATATGCGGTCTTAACTCATGTAATGTTAATGGTTCTTTATTTTAGAACCGCGCATACCTTATTCCCATTGATTACCTTGTTGGGTTGTTACTGACCCTAGCCAGTGAGTGTGAACTACAAGGCTTAAATAAACAACATTTCTTGAGTTAGCAGGGATATAGGCTAGATCCCCTCCACGCCATGATTACTAACTGGCCTCCCACCTCAAACAGTAATCTGAGGAGGTCGAGTCGGTTTGTTGACTCTAGGCGACGAGTCCGAAGACAAGTCTCATATGGAAGTCGGATCTGATACAGATACCAACATCCTACCACAATACACACGTGCCCGGTACCGTTCCGGATTCCTCACCCTCAAGTTACCAATCAGTAAAAGTCTCGTATAAACAATCTTTGTTAGTTAAATCTTTGTCAAATATTAACTAACCAATGTCAGGGAGTCAATCCATGTTCTTACACCATAGTCCATTGTTAGACATTTTTGTATGTGGGAAACGTTTGTGAATTTCTAACCATTATTTTTTATGTTCCTTACATGCGTTGATTACTAATCAAAGTTAGTACGCAAGCTCAAAGGAAAGGGTTAGAACAATAAGAAACACAAAGGAAAATGCAATAAACCATTTTCATGCGTTAATCTTGTTTAGTCATTGCACATAAACAAGTAGCACACAAATCGAGGTAAACCTCGGTAGCAAGAAGACCATACCGTACACCTTGAGAGTGGCTAGCTTGAAACGACGCTCGCATGATCCTCGGATTACGTTCCAATGATCCGATTCTATAATTTCATTGTGTCAAGTGGGTTAATCTCTTTTATTAACCCTGTTTACTCACTATCGTATAAGACGTCTTTAAGTCTTTATATTTTCCTCAATTTTAGCTTACTAACTATATACGTGTGTGTAAATATAGTCTTATAAATTTCAATATCACGCTATTGTCACATTACTCCTCTTAATCAAATTTCCAACCAATATACACATGTGTATATATTTATATATAAGTTCTCACAAGTCTATATATATTAACAACATCATATCAACTCTACAAATACTTTCCAACATTAATAGTTGTTTAATTAATTGTATCATTCCAACCTCTAATTAATTGTTCTAGAGTTCCAATCCTACAATTATATATATAAACGTATTTGCACACACACACACACACACACACATATATATATATATATATATATGTATGTATGTATATATAATCTCATAAACTCCAATGCTAAATTATTATGTACACACCCACGTGTATATATATATATCAAGTATGTTCCCACCGATTTAATGTTACACTAATATGTACATTCACATCCTTCTAATTTTCTAAATTCCATATGATTAATAAAATTCCTTTCGTCTTACCCATTTAGCTATATATACGTATGCGTATTTATACGCCTATATATATAGTCTCACCATCTCTATTGTTCACCCATTATGTATGCATATAAATATATATACATCTAACTTCACATAAATAATATCAACTTAATACTTATAACTTAACACCGATTTTATAAAACAATTCCCATAATTATTTTAACCCATCAGTTGATCCCTTAATAAAATCCTTTATCTGCCTTTACAACTTACCAATTTAATGTCTAATTATTTATGGTTAGCCCAAATCAATATCCTAATTTTTTTGTATCTACTCCTAACTTGAACTTAAGTCCACTATATAAAAAAATGGTCAATGGGCTAGAAGCCCAACTTGACAACCCTCCGAGCCAATTCAATTCTATTCCCTTTTTTCTTTTAAAAACCCATTTTGGTTTGTCCTTATATTTTTTTCTTTTATTCTAATGGGCTACTTTTAAGCCTAATTTCATTTTGTCCTTTGATTCCATTAAGCCCAACTAATTTGACTTGGCCCATGTTGACTAAAGGCCAATCCAGTTTGACTTTGTTGACCAATCCAAAATTACCAATTTCAATTTTTAACTAACCCCAAATCAATTTTGACTTGGTCAAAATTCTCAATTCAATTTTACCGTATCACTTCCAATTTTGGTTTTGACTTGGTCAAAATCCCCAATTTGATTTAGACCAAGCAACTCAATTTTGACCATCCAAAATTTTTAACTTAACCCTAATTTGAACTTCCAGATTTTCACCTTAGCCCTTGAATTTCCCAGTATTTACCAAATTGCCCTCAACTTTTCGAATTCATCATTCTGCCCCAAATTCTCTCAGATTTACACTTTACCCCAAAATTTTCTTAAATTATAAAGTTGCCCACAATTTTCAAATATTCACAATCTTGCCCAATATCAATTTTATACAGAAAACCTTAGTTTCTACCGTAAACCTTAATTTTCTGATTTTCCCCCTAAATTGATTTTTCAAACCCTAATTTCAATTTGTAACCCTAAATTCGTATGTTTCCCAAATTTCACTCGAAACCCTAAATTAATTTCAACAAGCCCCAATACGATTTCCAAAAACTTTTGATTTGAAACCCTAGTTTACAAATCCGAAGAGCCCAAATTGATTTTTGAACACCCCCAATTCGAATTCAAAAACCCTAAATCAAATTCTCAACCCTAATTCATTTAGTTTCCCCCAATTCAATTTTAAACCCTAATTTTATGGCGGAAACCCTAAATTGATTTTAGGGTTCCGATTTTTCACAACACAACCAACAACTTTCAGATTCGAAGTTCATTTACATGATGTCCAGAGTATGTAGAAATTTTGCAAAGAAAATCGGCTATTGAGTACTGAAAAACAGAGGAAAGAATTTCTACCCTAATTTCGGTTTTACAAAAAATACTTAATCAACCCTATTTTTTTAACTTAGCAAAGTAATTACATTAACTTGAGTACTAATGTACACCTTGATGATTTCCAAAAGTGGTGGCTCTAACTTCGGCCGCCTTTGTTTGGTTTCCCTCATCCGCCTTCCACCAGCCTGGCACCGGAGTGGTCTCCTCGTTTGCGTGCCCGAATAGCTGGAGAAAGAAGAGAGGCACGACGGAGATGCAGAAGAAATGAAGAGAGGCGTAGAGTCCGTTACCAGTTAGGGTTGCGATTTCCGTGAGAGGGAAGAAGAGATGAAGAGAGTGACGCGCATGTATGCTCTACCGGTTAGGGCTGCGAATTACAGTGAGTGAACGAGATTTTAAGGCTGGGTTAGTTTAGGGCTGAATAGTACCGTATGAAGAGGATCGACTGGGCCGGCCCAGTCGTTCTAGGTGGGTCGGCCCACTTACTTATTTTTTTGTTTATAAAACGTTACACATATAATGTTGTTTTTGGCTCGTTTTATACCTTTTTTTGTGCCATTCGCGACACATTGTCCCATTTAACGAAACAGATCTTTTTATGTCTCTAAATTTATAATTTTAATAAATAATTATTATTGATATTTATAAATTTGGTTAATTAGTATTTTATTTCTAATTGGTTTGCGTTTCGCCATTTTAGGCGAAAACACGATGTCTTTTATTGCCAGTGTTTAACCAATTTTTCAATGCCTCTAAAATTACCCCAATAATATTATAAGGTGTCTAAGATCTCGTTTTCACTTCTAAAATATTTGTGACACATATTTCAATGTAAAAACAATTAATTTTATTCTCGTTTATATTTCTTTTCTAAAACCTCCACAATGTCGTTTTAAGTTTCGTTAATGTTTCTTAACGACTTCTTGGGTTTATTTAAATATTATATTATTCCCCTTTTACTTATTTAAAGATATTTAATTCCTTAATCTCTCATCAATTACTTTTATTTAATTAATTCATGATTAATTAAAGTAATTAATATTTGGGATATGTCACCACATATTAGCTCTCTATAATTGACTAAATTGGTATCCTCACTAGTCGCTAATCACCCCCGGTAATTATCCCGTGATTAACAACATTGTTGTATCACTTACAACTTAGGATTTAATCCTAATAACCTATCTCATTTAATCATAGGTTTAATTATATATATACAAGTATGCATATATGTATATATATATATACAAGTATATATATACAAGTATGTATTGATATGTCTGAACATATAGTTTTGTTAATATATGTTCGTGGTACATTTGACCTTAATTGTTTATTCATTTATAAGTGTAACATCCCTACCGCTTATCACATCTATAACTCCCAATTGTCTAGTTCGTCCATACATTCGCAGCGAAAAATCTCAATACAATGGTGGGTGATACAGTGCCATTAGCCACCCACGTGACTAACAAGGCCTAGTCCAAATACATTCACGGTCTGATGGACCGGAATTTCCGAGTACTTATACAATACAATTTCATTCCATTCCTATTGGAGTTGGGCTACTAGCCCAGCCCGTCACCTTAATATTATTGTTATTGTTGTGTTATTTCATTATTAAGTTTATTCTGATTTGGTAGTTTAGATTCTCTTTATCTTAGGGATTTTATTTCTTTATCAGATTTTATCTTCTAGGTAGTTTTTATTTCTGTTTTGGTTATATAAACAGATTGTCAAGCTTGTACTTTATTAATTTCAATACGTTCAATACAATCAAAGGTTTTACTTTTGTTCAATCCTCCAAACACTACTCTCTCGCATTACATATGTGTTCCTATATACAAGAATTCTAAGATGGTATCAGAGCTTTAGGAAATTCTATATCACTTGCGGCTATGGCAGAGAAAACAGGGAAAGGGAAGAATGAGATGGATCCCCCTGCAGGAGTAGGGAGTTCCTCCATTGACATCAACGACCCTATCTTTGTTCATGCGGCAAAGAACCCGGCATTGAATCTCGTCCAGAAGTTTGAAGGCACAAATTTTCTGGGATGGAGATTCGACATGGTCACAGCCCTGAAAACCAAGAACAAATACAGTTTTGTTACAGGCAAGGTAAAGAAGCAAGACGAAACTGATAGTATTAGATATGCTTCTTGGGAAAGGGCTAATTCGCTGGTTGTAAGATGGATTAAAAACTCACTTGGAGGCACTGTCTTGCAGAGTGTGCGATATCTAGATGATCCCAAGGAGATATGGGATACTCTTTCACGCAGGTATGAACATTCTAACCTTGCTGTTATACATGCTTTAAAGAGGGAATTAGCAGAAGTCAAGTATAATGAGTTATCTGTAGCAGAATACTTTAACAAGTTAAAAACAGTATGGGGGCAGCTAGAGCAGGCTTAGCCAGTACAACGATGTTCTTGTGGCAATTGCACTTGCAATGTAAACAAGTCAATAAAAGAGGCAATTGAAAGTGATAGGCTTGTTCAGTTTCTGATGGGTCTCAACCAAAAATACTTATCCATAAGAGGACAGAACTTAGCCATGGAAAACCCACCAGATGTAGAGAAAGCCTTCTCTTTGGTAATGCAAGAGGAAGAACAGAGAGGAGGGCAAACCTCAAATGAAGATGCAACGTCTTTTTACAGTCACAAATACACATACAATCCAAACTGTACCGAGTACTACCAGTGTATATACCAAATACATCACATTCTACGGGTCTATACAAAAATTAGCTATGTGTATCACACTATGCCCATGTCTATCAAGTTCTATATCATCCAAAATACAATTAAGTGTACAACGTGGTACACCAGCTAATCAAAAGGGCTACGAGCCCGTGTACAACTCAGTACGCCATTCAAAATAATTCTAACTACCAAAAGTATAAGAGCCCTGTCTCTCTCGACCAATCAACCATCTCGGGTACCTGAAATAAAAATCATTGTCCCCAAAGGGGCTTAGTACAACTTGCTGGCATGAAATTCGCATACTCCGCGTGCCAACGGGGGTACGCCGACTACTTTGTCGCATACATGGAGTTCATTTTAATTCAAGCAAGCATGCTAATATGAACAACATCATAATCATGCAATAGCAACGCTCATACATAGAGTACAACACACACAAATGGAAAACAATTCACAAGTCATCCATTCATTAGTCATCGAGGCCTTAAGTTTCACTTCTCAAGCTCTAACCTCATCTCTTTGTTAGTTAAACACTCATCCGGTTTAATCGGATGTCTTTAACTCTTTACTACAAGATCATATGACTTGCACTAGTCATGATCTCACTTTACCAATTATCATTCTCTTGAATAATCTTAAGTCAAGTTGGTTGACCTCCGGGCAGAGACAAGACTATCTCACCACCGGGCTTTAGGTTGGCTTACTTCCCCGGGTTACGCCCATACGGGTCTGGACCATGGTGGGAAGGTTAGGCCAAAACTCAGAAAACAATCTCTCTTGTCTCCTCATTCGCACGTGTGGCCGAAACTATATCGGGCTTCTCACACCCCCAGTTACCATTTGTCTCAAGGTTAGGAATGTCACATAGTTAGGGAGTTAGTGAGAATCTTTCAATCAATAAGTCATGTTCTACGACCATCATTTATGTATGTCATGAGTTATACAGACTTCAAGTGTTAGTCACAAATTAATCAAAAGAATGGACAATCACAAGACATAAGGAAATGCAATAAATCATGTTCGTGCATTTATCTTGATTAGGTGATGGCAATTAAACACACAATCACACAAATCGAGGAAACATCATTCACATACAGGGCATGAGAAAATCATACCTTACACTAAGGAATTACTCTAGTGTTTGTCTCATGCTCCTCAAACAATCCTCGCATCACTGATAACATTCCAAGCGTTTCTATTAATGTCAAGTTAATACAGAATTTAAACGACTAACACGCCCGTATTTAACCCCGGCCCGTTGTCCCGTTAATCTTAACTTTACTCATGTGATCTTAAGTTGTCAACTTTCACATCCAATCCCATACTTGTTTGTACTCCTAAGGACCTTTACATGTCACCAAACAAGTCCTAAACATCTCCTAATACCATTACCATTCAATCCCCATTCATTTAGAGGCATTAAAACACTCACAATGGCATTTTTGGGGTGGTCCGGGACTTGGTCCGGCCCTTAAGTCCCGGACCAATGCACTGAATCTATTCTCGGGTAAAAATTAGAGGTGGTCTGGGACTTTGTCCCTAACCTAGGTCCCGGACCATTACATTAATGTAATTTCGGTATCATTTTGATGTTGGTCCGGGACTTTATGCAAGACTTAAGTCCCGGGCCAATGTTACAGGTGATTTTCGGCGGATTTTTCATGGTGGTCCAGGAATTCTTGCTAGACCTAAGTCCCGGACCCTGCTATGCTCTACAACTTTTTAACATTTTCATTTTTGTTCTAACTTCAATTCTATGCTCAATTCTTTCCTAATCTTTCCCCATGCTTCCAAACATGTCCTAATACCATAATCACATATTAAACCTCCTCAAATCCTTGATCGAACCCATCATCTAATCCTTGATAAATTTCACAAATTTCTATTCCCATTTTCTACACACTATGCACACTAGTGCATTACCAAACATCCTTTTGGCAGTTACACCTTATTCTCTACCCTTTTGACCATACCAATCCTTCTTAACACACTCATATCTATTACCCAATCCACTCACCATTCACAAGGTTATACACACTTGTTCATACCTAAGCTATCTCAATGCAATCTAAAACATTCCTACATCACATTTGCTACAGATTTTTGTACAACTCAATATACTCCTTCAATCAACATCTTAGGGTGATTAACCAACCCAATTCAATCCCTATTAACTCCTAGTTAATCTTAGGTTCTTCAACTCTTAAAGTCACCTAAACTCCTTAGGTTTCTACAGAAATTTCGCCATAGTTCCCCTACAATTTTAGCATGCCCAAATGCATTATTTTTCTATACCTAAACACAATCAGCTAGCCATATCCTCAATGAATTCTACCAGCACACAATCTCATCCAAACTTCATCAATCAACAATATATTGCACCAATCTTAAATGCTTGGCACTTAGGCCGTTAAATCAAACAACAATACACCATTGCCTTATGCATCAACCCTTATTCTTTCTCACTTCATTTTCAGTCCCAATTATACCCACATATACAATTCTAAACCAATGTAACCTTAACTTCACAAGGCATTCGAAATCAGCTCCAAAGATAAGTCAATTTACCTTAGAACTCTTGGTTTCCTTTTCGCTTTCTTTTCCTCCTTTCTTCTAGTTCTTTTCTTCCCTTATTGATTCTTGTCTAAAAATCGGCCAAGCTACAACCATTACCCATGGAATCACAATTACTAAGTAATTGCTTAAACTCTAGGAATAAGCCCTAGAATGAGGGTGAGTGTTTAAAGCTCTAAAAGAGGATTACCTTTTAACTTCTAAGTGAAGTACTTTGGCAACAACCAAAGCAAAGCTCCAGTACATTTCTTGAAGGCAAAACCGGCTAGAACAAGGAGCAAAATGGGAGCTCAGAAGCTGGAATTTTCGGTTGCAAAGAAAAGGCTAGAAACGAGAGATTTTAAGCTTCTTTCTTACCTTAAACAAACAAGGAGATGATCTAGCTCACAATGACCTTCTTCTTCCTTCAAGATGAGCTCCACCCATGGAGTTCAACTTCAAGGTTTGGGAGTTTTGAAGGGTGGAAAAGAATCTTCAAGATGAGGGGAGTAAAAAGGTGTAATTTTTGTAGTGTTTTAGCTTTGTTTAAGCCATGAGAATGGAGGAGGAAAGCTTGAGCTGGTTGGAGGCTTCCCAAATCGCCATGGACAGGAAACGGAGAATAGAGAGCTGTTGGAGGGGGAGGAATCGTGAGAGACAAGAGAAATGGGAGGAGAGAGTGAAAAGGGGGGTAATTGTACTTTCTACTTTTTCATTTTATTGTTTTGTCTTTTTCTAACTAATAGAGAACTAATAAGGCTGGAAGGAGGGAATTTAAAACGTGGGCACATGCTGGAGGAGTTCCATAATTTTACAAAATGGAGGGGGGTATTTTGGTTTTTTAACAATTAACACCCCATAAGCCCCTGTTTGGCACTATTCATTAACTGGGTCATTGTCCGGATTTTTTCGTTTCTTTAATTTTAATGATTCTTAGACCTTCATTAAGGTTTAATTATAGTTATATGATCAAATATAATTTTTACAAGTCCATTAAACCACTTAAAGTCACATTTTCGGGTTTTTCTCGAAAAACGTGCTTTAGGTCTTCATTTGTGTTTTTTAATCCACTATATGGATTATTTTTCTTCGGAAATTATTTAGGCATCATTAGGCCTCTAAACATCATATTAGAATAATTTAATCACCATATCTAAGTCCGGGGTATTTCAATAAGTCTCATCTTACTTATGAGTTTGTCAAGCTTGACCATCCTTGGTCAATGAAGTTGACTAGGTCAATGTAGTTGACTTAACTAAAGTATTTAAGTCAATATTGCTATATAATTCACAATTTAATTCCTTTGAATTATATAATTCTTTTAATGTTCAATTTTCCATATCTTTAGTTTAGACCTTTATGTCTAATGTTTTATAATATGATTCTAACATATATTAAGCTCCTGTCTTAATATGTTTAATCATATCTATATTATATAATACCATACACCCTCATTATTTCATGTGAACTTCCAAGTTCCTTAAACTTATACTAACTCCACTTAGTTAGTATTTAACCTTATATTTGATGTCACGTTATGACATTCCCAATCATATAATAAATTTTATTTATAAGCTGTATATATTTCCCGCATTTGAAACTAATCTTCCACAAATTACGTTCTTGCCACATTTTCCTTTATGACATTACAACCTTACTCTAAACACCTTATATTATAACATTTCCTTCTTCACTTAATTATCACCCAAAGTTTCCACCAAAATAATCTATTTTCGAATAGACCACTCCACTGTCTAGATTATATTCCACTGGCCCAAATCTATTGGAATTTACAATTTGACCACACTTATTTTTACAATCTTACAATTTTATCCTTACTTTATATACAAACTTTATTATTCCTATTCCAAAATCAACCCAATATTTTCTAATAATTCCGAACAGACCCCTAGGTTGTTCTAAATCACATTTCTGCCCCATACTTTCATATTTTACACTTTAACCCCATAAGTTTTTCAAAACTTACATTTAATTCTAAATTCATTTAAATTGCTATTTTCATTATTCCTTCACCTAACTTGATCAACAGTCTTTCCTTAACCAAGGTTGACCACCAACGTACTGCCTTGACCAGAACTGTCTCATAATTACAGTTTTACCCACAAATCTTTCATAAGGTTTTCATTTAAGTCCTTAACTTTTCTAAAACATATATTTTACATCCTAAATCCAATCAAAGCCTAACTTTTGACTATTATACAGATTTACACTCAAAATATTGTGTATTTACACCTACACACTCACATAGCACTCATTTGTTCACTATAACACTCCTTAAGTCATAAACACTTTAAATGTCATTTTTGACATTAGTCTCCAACTTAATATTACCTAAACCTTAGGTTATTTTATCTACACTCTATTAGGTGTTTTTAAAACTCTAAATAACCTCTTAACAGTAGGTTTTCTCATCAAACCAAATGCTAACCAAATGCTTAAATCATAAAGCATTAAAAGCACTTAAACACTTATAAACTTGGCCTAAGCACATGGCCTTATTACAACCCTCATTCATAACTTAAAATAACATAAAATGAATTTAATAACATGTTAAACTCTCGGCTGTTCTCTTTTTTACCCAAAAGTTTATGTTATTTCCATTTTAGCCACATAAACCTTATAATATGACTTTTAAGTCATTAAATTACTTAAGTGATTCAACCAAAGTTATTCATATTATTTCCTAGCCATTTTAAGGTCAATTTTGACCATTCCTTCATATAAGTCTCAGCTTTATATAACTACACAATCCAAAATGTCTTAAAGCATGAAAATGTGTCTTAAGAGTTTACCTTCAAATTTGAAGCTCAAAAATCAGATTTCTCCACACCACTCTCGGACCTATATATCAAAATAGTGATAGGTTATATTTTTACAAAATTTTAATGCTTAAGTGGTGATTTACAAGGTCTAGGGTTTAGATTTGCTCTTACCCTTCAAAAAATGACTTTTGAAATTGATTTCCTTTCTTATGCTCTCGGTCACTTTGATGAAGTTTTCTCAACTTTCAGCCAAGGTTTAAACAAAGATAATAGAGTATAGTTAGGGTCTAGGAAAGAACTAAACATAAGGAGAAATCTTAAGTCATGAAAATGAACTTAAGGAGATGATTTTACTTTTGAATTTCAAGGAGATTTCCTAGATCCTTTTTGGCCTAATTTAGGGCAATAAGAGTTAAATATCAGTTAAAGCTATACACAAGGAGTAGATTAAGGCATATAGAAACCTCAAATTTGACTCGCCCTTGAAGCCTCTTTATGAGATGAATTCCTTGTGTTTTTGGCCAACTCCAAGGGAGTTAAGAAGAGATCAAGCTCTAGCATGGAAAGGGAAGAAAAATGAGTATAATTACTCATGAGTTTTGGCAAGATTATGAAGCAAAAGAAAGGTGTAAGTTTAAGGAACATTTTTACCTTTCGAATAGCTTAGTTCCTCTCTTGCTCCAAACCTTGAATTTCCACCGAAAATGTGCCCTTTTGATGCTTTTTTAGCCTGATTTGAAGGCGGAAATGAGTTGGTGGTGTTCTTTTTGTTTGATTAATAAAGAGGGAAAAAAGAATCAATGTAGAAGGAGGTATGAGCTTACCTTGTGTTCTTGAAGTGTCTTGGTGTTCTTCCTTGCTCAAGAACAAAAAGATGAAGAAGAGAGTGAAGAGAGCTCTCAGTTTGGAATGGAAGGGAAGGAAAGAGAGTGGACAAATTTGATCTTAAGTGATAAATGAGTAAAGTAGTCAAAGTTGACTAGTATTGAGATGACTAGGCTCTTTTATGTAGATATTTATCCCAACTTTGCAAGGTGTCATCCACCTTATAAGATTGTCGCCCACATTTTGCTCCAAAGGGGTAAAATGGTCTTTTTACATTATTTGTAACATTATGACTTATATGTTGTACACTTGAAGTTATATCATGTGTTAGTTTGTGACCAACATGGTTTATTTGTCCTAGAGTGTGTTAATTTGTGTTCTTGAGTGATTGGTATACTTTACTATTCATTGTGACTAGTAAAAATACATTCTTTGATTCACTCTTGATATTGATGTTCCTTCTTGTACATGTACATTTTGGAATTGTTTGATGTTTTATATGTGTGACACATGTATTTAGTTGTCCTAAGGTGTATACACATGTGTTTCAAGTGATTATTTCACCTACAAGTCATTAAGACTTCTTAATGTATATTTTACCTTAGATTTTTGTGTTCTTTGTTCATGTAATTAATGGATAACATGATAAATCAACTTGTAAGTTGATTTTCTCGTTAATAATGCTCCACTTATGTCGATGTGTTTATATAAGGTTTAATAACCTTCATGGACTACGTATATTTATTTATATAAGTGTGCTAGGAGTTTTCCATGCTTCATAAATTCATTAAGGTTCATTAGTCTTTATAATTCCATGATTTATCTTTTAATTAGGTTTATAAACCTTAGGGGTATTTCACTCACCATCCAGCATCTTGAAGTTGTCAAATTGCTTTATGTACGGGTTTCCTTTGGCCTTTCTGATTGAGTCAGTACCTTCATAGGCTATTTTCAGTAAGATCCAAACTTCCTTAGATGTATGAATACCTAACACTTTCTGTTGATCTCCCTCAGAAAATGATGACACAATTACGCGCAGTGCGTGTTTATTCTTGCTCAGCAGTTTCTTGTCATTGTCATTCCATTTTTTTTCTCCTTTGGTTTCGTCACACCACCTTCTGTAACTTGTGGAATAAAATCACCTTTGGTAGCTACAGTTTATAGATCGTAGTCAATTGACATCTGTTGGTCTCCCATTTGTTCACACCAGCAAGTATAGTTGAACTTTGTGAGTTTCGGTGCTTTAACATTATAAGAACTCATCTTGATCACCCCGGAAGATTTCTCTTCGAATGTGAAAAGGGGAACATCGCTCTGATACCAATTGAAAGTTCTTAGAATGTTGTTCTTTGTGAGCAGTTACTCACAACGAACTGTTAACTATCTCATGACAAACTGGAATTGCAATGATAAGAGCCAAAGATGAATTTGACGATTTCACGTGAACTCTCACTTTTATTAACTCGTATTGAACTCAATACACCCTCACACTCATAGAGTACAACCTCTCTAATGAGAAAACACCTAATTCAACTAGAACCCTAATTCAATTACAATAATCAAGTTTATTCTCTTCTTTGTACAAGATAACACTCTCTGATTTTTTCTCTATGATAATCTTGAGCTTGAAAACGTAAACCCTAATATGCTTAACTTTTGAATATATATAAGCAACATTAACTAATTCTATATCTAAGTTTATAAAGATAAATATTCTAAAGATAAACATCTCAACAGCGTAAAATAACTACTGCATCATAAATTGTTTATATCTTTAGCGAAGATAAAACTTTTGATGATTTTTTACTCCGGTGAAGAATCCTTGATCAGCGGTCTTCGTCCTTCACTCCGCTTAGTACTCAGACTTCCGTGTCAGTGACTCAGCTTGGTAAGTAACACAGTTTGATAAATCAAAAACATTTACACTGACACAATTCTTGTCTCCATGCCTCTGTAGAGATTACTCGAAGGGGTTCCTTCTCCAATCTAGAATGAAGGCAGTGATGAAGACATCCAAGAATGAAGATGGTACTGAGAATGAAGACGATGGTGAAGAATCAGTTTTGACGGATTGGCAGCGTTAAAGAAAGAAAAAAACAACTATCAACAAAAATATGGAGCAAAACAGTTACAAACTGCCTCTTCAATCAAGTACTAAGTAGTTTAAATCTAAAGAAATATAACTTGATATAATCTAGACTCTCCTTCCATACAACCCCTAATCTAATGGTCATAAACCTGTTTGAAATGGTTAAGGGGACTCTCGCACTATCCAGAAATGAATCAAGTTCGGATATGAAACGTGGTTGATTTTACTTCAAGGTGTTAGCTTTTTAATAATTGTGAATGATCGGTATTTCTTAGAGGGTTATTTCAGATAAATGTTGACACCATATTTTTTTTTTTTGAATGAAAGAGTAAGCTTTATTAATATGGAAAACTGAATACAACCTAACTAAACACTAACAAACCTGCCACAAACCGGCAGGGATCACTTACCAAGAAGTTCAATCAAACTGAAACAACTAAAAATTCTGTAATTCTTTCTATTAACAGGGAAGTGAAACCCACTCCACCTAGTCTTGAGCTCAGTAATGATCTCCGCAATACACGCACCACAATTAGGATTAACTTTGGCAAAAATAACACCATTCCTAAGTTTCCATAAATGATAGATAATCATACCCACAGCCGAAGCCCTCATCTTGTATATCAGGCTAGACTTACTCTTAGACTGCCAGAGACAAGCCATACAATCCAAAAAACAATAGGAATTTTACAGCGCAACCAGCCATAGATGACAGTTTTGAATATCTTCTGGCTGAAAGAACACTAAAAAAAGAGATGGTTGCGGGACTCCACATTACCGCAGAACACACTTATCATCCACACTTTGTCCCCATCGCCCGACTCTATCTTTGGTAGCCAGCCTACCATGGCAAGCCAACCACCATATGAAAGAAGCATGGGGAGTACAAAACTTGTTCCAGATAATTTTATCTCACACCCCATTCACAAGAGAAGGATGTAAAACTTCATAAATCTCACCAACAAAGAACTTATCATGGGCAACAAACTGCAGTAGCATAGGAGACAAATTATTCTCCAAAACTTCATGTCTCAACTTGAGACAACTCCTCCACCAGAAAGCGTGAGATCCTCTGTGTTGGACACTCCAAATATCGCTGCCATGAAGGACATAAGCATTGCACCATCTAGTAAGAGCTGAGGACTTGCCACAGTTACCATTAAGTCGCAAAAGAGTATTAATCATAGAGGCTTTATTCCATGCAAGCACCTCCTTAATACCTAACCCACCATCACCCTTCGGTCTGCATACATTACCCCATGCAACAGGAGCTTTCCTACCAGAGATTCCACCAGACCAGAGGAAAGTTCTACATCTCTTAATTATCATCTGTATCACACCTTTAGGGAAAACAAAGATATTGGACCAGAATCTTTGCAATCCAATCAAAGTGCATTGCACCAACTGAAGTCTCCCTGCATAACTAAGCTTTCTCGTTTCCCAATGGGAAATCTTTGCTGTAATTTTGTTAATAAGAGGGGCATAATCATCACAGGTAAGCCTCTAAGCAGAAAGAGGAATACCGAGATACCTAACAGGTAAAGACCCTCCTCAAAATCCAAAACTTTCAGAATCTTATCTTTCTCCTCAGCAGAAACCCCACCAAAAAAGACATGACACTTCTAGTTGCTCACCAGCAGACCAGACATGCCAAAAAACCTATCAAGCGTGTGTTTGATAACCTGCACAGACCCAACATCCCCTCTACAGAAAATCAGTAAATCGTCGGCAAAGCAAAGATGATTCAAGCCAATCCTACTACACTTCGGATGAAACTTAAAATTCTTATTATCCTTTGCAGCTGAAAGTAGTCTACTCAAATACTCCATGCAAAGGACAAACAGCAGAGGAGAAAGAGGGTCCCCCTGTCTGAGACCCCTTTCCCCTTTAAAAAACCCTCGAGATTGTCCATTAATCAAAATGGAATAGAAGGGAGTAGAAACACATACCATAATCCATCTGATCACTCTTTCGTTGAACCCAAAACCAATCAAAACTTCTTCCAAGAATTCCCAACTTACACTATCGTAAGCCTTATGGATATCAACTTTGAAAGCACACCTTGGAGAAATATTTTTCCTTCGGTAACCATGAAAGATTTCCTGGCTCAAGAGGACATTATGAGCTAAGCTCCTACCAGAAACAAACGCTCATTGACAATCGTTAATGATCTTAGGAAGCACTTCTTTCAGCCTGGCCGACAAGATCTTCAAAATGATCTTATATAACACATTGCAGCAAGCAATTGGTCGCAGATCCTTAACCACCGTAGGATTAGGGACCTTAGGAACCAAAGAAATAATAGTGGTATTTATCTGCTTAAGCATCTTACCTTTCAAGAAGAAATCCTTAATAGCTTTCCTGATATCAGCCCCCAAAATGTGCCAAACAGCCTTGAAAAAAAATAAGAATTATAGCCATCCGGGCCAGGGGCCTTCGTGTTCTTAATAGAACTGAGGGCTTCCCAAATATCTTTATCACCAATATCAAGAGTAAGCATCCTGTTACACTCATCCGAAACCAAATCCCCCTTCATAAAAACACCCAGGTCACACTCTACACTTCTCACAACCTTCTTACCCAGCAGATCAGTAAAGAACTCAATAATATGATTTGCAATGTCATCCTCCTTACAAAGCCGCAAGCCCTGATCATTAGTCATAACATGAATTTTCGACGATTGCCTTCTAGCATTCATCATCCTGAAAAAATACGATCTGGAATCATCACCAAGCTGAATCCAATCGATCTTAGCTTGTTGGGCCATCTGGGCATACATCATGGTCACAGCGGCATTATACTCTTTAATGATAGCATTCTCATCCTCCATGATCCTACTATTAAACGGGTCAGAAGCCAGGAGATTCTGAATATTATGCAACCTCTTCCTGCACAAATCCACTATCTTCCTGATATTACAGAATTTTGAAATATTAAGAGCTTTCAATTTAGCTTTTAATAATTTCAAACGCTGGGTAACTCGGAACATGGGGCAGCCACCAATAGGAACATCCCAGCATTCTTTCACCATATCAAAGAAATTAGCATCAGACACCCAAATATTTCTAAACTTGAACATATTAACTGATTTGCTAACTTCTTTATCAAGCACTACCAGAGCAGGGGAATGATCAGACAAATCAGGCGCACAAAACTCAACATGGGAATCTGGAAATGAAGCAATCCACCTATCATTCACAAGAACTCTGTCCAGCTTACAATAAATCCTAGTTCTTGGGTCAGATGTATGTTTATTTGACCATGTATAAAACATCCTAGAAAATTTCAAATCATGTACATCAACATCTTCAACACAACTATAAAACTGATCATCAACATCCACTGAGACAGAATTAACCCCTGCCTTATCACCACTCCGAAGCAAGCAATTAAAATCACCAAGGATTATCCATGGCTCATTAACTCTCTTTATAGCTCTCATATTATCCCAAAGACTCTCCCTCTCCGCCTTATTATTAGCCGCATAAACAGCAGACAAACAGAAACTCAGCCCCTTATCTTTTGAAACCATTCTACAATGAATAACCTGATTCAACATTCCCAAGCAATCCACATCCCAAACATCACCATCCCAAATAAGAAGAATACAACAATTCTTATCCAAACTAATATTTGATAACCAACACCACTTTTTATTCAGCCAGCTCAAGACATTATCAAACTTATTATCCCTAACATGAGTCTCCAAAATGGCAAGAAAACTCACCTTATTCTCAGCCGCAAACTTATCAATACTTGCCTTTTTATTAGAGGTATTCAAACCCCTTATATTCCAAGAAGCAATTTGATGTTTACCCATTTGGCGGCAAACGAGAACAACCAACTCCGTCAACCACAACACCAGACCCATTCACCTCTTTCTGAACACCAGGAGAAACTCGACCACCTCTCCTCGCTGTAACTGTAATCCACTCCCCTTGTTCCTTGTTGAACCCCGTAGCAGATTTAGTTACACTCTGATTCCTAGAAGTCACCCGATTTTTATCCATACCAACCTTATCGACCTCTCTAACATTCTGAACTTCCACTGCAATAACAGATTCATCACCAATCCCCAAGTTCTCAGGACATTCAATCACTTCCTTTCCATTCGAAACCTTCTAACAGTGCCCTCTAGAATGGCCAAACCTCTTACACTCGTCACAATACCAGGGCTTCCACTCATAGAGAATTCTTTGGGAGAATCTATTCCCATCCCCATCTTCAAGGATTATCTCCTCTTTTGGTCTAGACCTGGCGTCGATCTCCACAAGAATGCGGGCAAATCCAATCTTCTCCTTACTCGCTGTAAGCTTATCTGCTAAGATAGGCTTCCCAAGCTTGCTGGCTATTCTCCCAAGCATACGCGGTGACCAAAACTGCAAATCAAGGTTAGGCAGTTTGATCCAACAGGCGTAGAAACCAGATTCGCCAGATCCAGTTTACACCCCGGTTTCCACTCCCTTAAAATTAGCGGGTGATTACCCCTAATGAACCACAGACCAGATTCGAGGATTTGCAGCATCGTCTCCTGATTACCAAATCTAAAGATGAACACACCTGCATCATTCAAGTATATTCTCGGCAAACCAACCTTACTCCACCTCTGTTGAACAAAACGCTCCATAACCGAGAAAGAGCACCTAAAACCCAGGAACGTTCCAATCAAAGAGAACTGCCAAAACTCAAGTTCTTCTTTAACTTCATTCTTAGAGAACTTCAAGATCGGGGAATCGTCTTCACGGAAATCATCCAGCCGAAGACAGAACTCTCTATCCGTGTTGTTCGCCACAACATCGCTCCAGGACTTACGAGCTTGCGGAATATGCCCAACATCAACCTTACTCCCCACCGCATCAGATTTAGACAAATCCTCCAGACCATTTTTCGCATGCTCAGACGGAACCAAATCTTCGTCAATCGCGATTAAAACATCCTTATCTTTACTACCGAAATTCAACGCTTTCTTTGGAGCGCCCGAAGAGACAATCGGGATGGGCTGATTCACCGGGGTAACAAAAGGAGCAATGGGTAATGGCACAGGATTCTTGGGTTTGCGTCCTCTACCCATAGTAGATGCAGAATGACCAGAAGAGAGAAGGGTGAGCTTCTCACTCTACATTACCCAACAAAACTATTGTTGACACCATATTTTAGTTGTGAGTTGAAGTATGTTATCAAACTAGGTCTTACTGGTTGGACTTATAAAGTTATAATGCTAACAATTTAACCACTTCAATTTGAATGACACCATGTTATAATAATAATAATAAAAGAACATAAAAAAGTAAATCTACAAAATACACTAAATAACTCTAACTAATTGGGTTCTTCCACTAATTCTCCCCTCGTATAATATATATTTCTCTCCATGATTTCAAAAGAAAAATTACCTAATTAAGAATTTCAGAAACCAATAAAGATATCACACCTTTTTTTGTTGGGAAAATTACATCGCCCACCCATGATGTTTGGCGAAATTACACAGCCCACCCACGAGGTTTCAAAAATTACACAGCCCACCCATGTGGTTTCCACAATTTTACATCCAGCAACTTTTTTAATATTTGATCAACTTAAAAGATGGTTAAATGTTGTTCAAAATTGATGAAACTTTACATGGACGATGTTAAGGTGTTATATTTTTGTTCAATGCCAAATCCAAAGTTTTTTAAGGTCATATATGACCCGTGGGACCCAATGAAACATGAGACACATTCATCGGGTCCCACGGATCATATATGAGTTTAAAAAACTTTGGATTTCACGTTTTATCAAAATATAACACTTTAATATCGTCCATGTAAAGTTTCATCAAATTTGGATATCATTTAACCATCTTTTAAGTTGATCAAATATTAGAAAAGTTGCTGGATGTAAAATTGTGGAAACCACATGGGTGGACAAAGTAATTTTTGAAACCTCGTGGGTGGGTTGTGTAATTTCGCCATACGTCATGGGTGGGCGATGTAATTTTCCCTTTTTTATATACACTTTGGGCGTCACTACATGCCTTTCGCCTTTTGGTGGAGGCATTATGGCGACTTTATCGAGAAATTTTCAACTACCATGGGCATTCCAACTCCCAGGGGCGGACCGAGGCGGGGTCCAATAGGGTCCCGGACCCCATAGCTTTTCTGATAATAACAAAAATATTTTTTTTAAAGTATAGTTTTAATAAAATAAAATTGAGTAAAATACTGAAAGTTGATAATAATTAAGTAATAAAGACATGTTCCTATATATATATATGAGATTGTAAGTTCAATTATTGTCGATGATCTTTTTTTAAAGTAAAGTTTTAATATACGTTAACATCGAAAAAAAATTTGGACCCCATAAGGTTTGACTTCTGGGTTCGCCACGGCCAACTCCCATGCGAGTTCAACACATCTAAGCTTTTATTTGATATTTTTTTCTTTCTTTTTTACCCATAAAACTACTAATCCTTGTTTTTTGTCAAATAAAACCAATTAGTCTACTACACAACCCGGAGCCCATTTTTTTTAGTGACTATATTTATTTTCAAGTTTTATTTTTTATAATTATGTAAAAGCGTTGTTCTTTTTATGGTAATTATCGTCATTCTTGTTCATGTTATCGTTATTTTTCTTTTCTTTATTTCTCCTTATTCTCAGCCAGATCAATTTAAACCCAAATCCAAAGTTTACAATTTGTTAACTTTGATTATTGCCCAATTCACTTTAGTAACTAATTGATGAAGACGAAAGAATTTTGCGATTGATATCGATGCATAAATCCACAAAATTGAAGGAGGAAGAAACTAGAGAACCTCCTCAATATCGTAACCACATGTAAGTTATATAACCATTTATCTGTGTGATACTTGTTGTGCCACTTTTTAACTTTTTTGTTCAAAATATATTTCAAATTGTTTCTAAATTTTGTTAAGGTTCAACTCTGAAAGACTAGTTATTCAAAGAAAATTATATAAAAAATGAATTTGTTTTTAAAACTTTTAAGTTTAGGTTTAGATACGTGTTATTAGTGGGTCAACTTTTAAAACACCTTGTTCAAATTTATTGCATATTGTTCATTTTTTCAAAACTCACATTCATGTTTAAAAATATAGAATTAGTTGTTCAACTTTTTGGACAATTTGTTCAACTATATATTATTAAGTATTCAAAAATTGAATATAGTTGTTCATAATTTTTTTTATAATAAAACAATGTAAATATATTATACCATTTGTTCACTTATTTTGATAATATGTTCAACTATCATTTATAAACTAATCATATTTTTATACTAGTTATTCATTAGAAATTATATAATAAAACAATATCAATACAATATACCATATTTATTGGTTTACTAATTTTTAAACATTGCGTTCATATAATTTATACTTGTTGTTTAACTTTTTAATCCCTTTGTTCAAAATTTATTTCATATTGTTCATAATTTTTTTTAAAGTTTAAATTTGATACTAGTTGTTCTTAAAATTATAAAATAAAATAATATAAAGAATTCATTTTCAAAAAATTTTAAGTTCAACTCAGATACTTAGTAGTAATAGATTTATTTCATTTTTTTGGGTTTACCATTTTTAAAATATTATGTTTGTGTTCATATTATCTATTTTTGTTGATAAACTTTTTGACTTTTTTTTCAAAATTTATTTCATATTGTTTCAAAATTTTGTTAAGGCTCAAATTTGAGACTAGTTATTAGTTGAAAATTATATAAAAAAAATGAATCCGTTTTAAGAATTTCAAGTTTAGATTTTGATATGTAGTATTAGTTGTTCAACTTTTAAAACACCTTGCTCAAAATTTACTGCATATTCTTATTTTTTCAAAACCCATGTTCATGTTTACAAATATAAAATTAGTTTGTTCAATTTTTTTTGTTGAACTACTTATTAAGTGTTCAAAAATTAGATCTAGTTGTTTATAAGAAATTTTATGATAAACCAATCAATATAATATACCATATTTATTTGTTTATCAATTTTCAAACATCAAGTTTGTGTTCATATAATCTATACTTGTTGTTCAACTTTTTAACCCCTTCGGTCAAAACGCAGCCAACAATCTTGTTGAGACATCATTAGGTCAGGACCATCTCGTTGGGCACATAAGAGCTACGTAAAGCATTATCTTTTCACATTGTTCTTTAATTTTGTTAGAGTTCAAATTGCATACTAGTTATTCTTAGAGAAAAAAAAAAGAATTCATTTTTAAAGTTTTCGAGTTAGGTTCATATACGCTATAGTAATAATAGATTACGAGTTTATAGAGTGGATTTTCTCTAAAAAATTTCTTAACAGTTATAGTAATAATATATTTTATTTAAATTAAAAGTTTGATTTTAAATAATAAATTATTTTCTTCATGTATATTTTTCCTAGATTTTTAAAGTGGTTATAGTAATAATAGATTTTAATTTAAAACACGTTTTCTAAAATTTTAAAATAAATATAAAAAATTTCAAAAAACGCATCATCAGTGCTACATAAGATTTTTTTTGTACAATAGAAATTGCCAAATACGAATAAAACTATTAATCTTTCGTTTGCCGGATAAATGATACTTTTAAGATTATCCTCCCGTGAATGTAAATGGAGCCAATTCTATTGAGGGTTGCCCCTCATGGAGACAAAGCATGAGGAATTATACTTAGAAATCTGATCTAAGCAACCATATTATATCACGTTACATGTTGCTTAAGCTCTTTTTTCATAAGTAAAATTAGAAATTATTGCGGCAATCAAGCACCCGTGTATATCCCGGCATTTCATACCCACCGCAGGCAGGCAGCGCCACGTCAAAAGCTCCACCGCGATCATTGCTCGGCTGCTCGCAGAACGTAAGTTGGGCGGTAAAACAAAGGAGGGCAAAAGCTAAAAAGACAACACACAGTAAAGGGATAAGGTGCCGTAAGTGTTCTATAGACGCGATGGGAAAAACTCTGCAAATTTGTACAAAAAGACTTTTATACCCCAAGTATACAGTAGAGATAGAGGGCCACACGTCTGCAACTTTTTTGTTGTCTTCCCCATTCTTCTCCAACTTCCACCTGCACTTCCCCACTATTCTTCATCTTCCACCTGCTCTTCCTCATTATTCTCCGACTTCCACTTGCGCTCTCCTTTTCTTCACGCTATGCCGTCCCGCAAAAACTGACGAGATGGAAATTTGCCTCATTTATCAATGGTGAGTTGAATACAACGCATCAAATTGTATGCAGAACTGTATGGGTGTGATGACAGAAGAATAGGGCTTATCGTGTACGAACTGGTCAACATATTCTGTTGACAATGAAAATAGGGGCAAATGAGTAAATCTGTACAATTGTTTTTAATCTTTTCGAGCGGTACGCAGGTAAACGCAGGGTTTCCTGCGTTATTATAAAGCTCCACAAAGACATTAATCTGCACAAATCGTGGTGGACTTTACCCCAAAAAGTTGTAGCTTAATCTCAGCAAATTGTGGAAAGTCTGCATTTCGTCGCCATCGAACGGCACCTAAAGCGAGAGACAAAGAAATGATTGTAGGAGACATTATCAGCAACATATAGAAAGTAAAAAGTTAGGGAAAGAAAAAGAAATCAGTTCAGTCCAATTATCTTTACTTCTACTGGTAAGTATACGAGTATAGTGAGTAGAGGAGAAACAAAGTTGCATTGCTATTATGTTCTCTGTTTTTAGAGCTAAGTTGATCTGCAATTTCAAAGAATATTTAAAGCTCATCGTCTCTGTCACCCTTCAGAACGAAGTCGGTACCTAACCCAACCTGAGTGGCGCCATTCTCCAGTAATGGTTTGTGAGTAATTACAGGGTATCCTGGTTAACCACGTATTGCCACTGTGATATAACCAATTGAATAGGCTTTCTGTTTTTAAAAAAGGGAATTACTTCGACCATACTCACATAGTGCGCTCTGCGCGCGAATTGCACCCGACACATACCAGCATCTTCTGTTAACTTCGTTTCCTTTCCCCATTTTGTTCAAATATTCCACTCCAACCCTCTACCACCGGGCCTCCCAGGCTCCCACCGTCCACTCTCTCTTGGAATTCGCTTATTTCGATGTTTCTGTATCCGGTTTCCCTCCTATTCACTTCATTCGTATGGGTTCACTTCACCGTATCCTTAGCTTGCTCCGACGGGAATTGCCAGGTTTATCTCGAATTGGCTTCATCAGTGAAGATTCAAGCAGTTGCGCAGTTTGAGCTAATTGTTTGTGCGGATAATTCTTTTGTTTTTGGCTGAATTTTCTTGTTTTGCAAATGAATTGTGCACAGATTCTGGAGAGATGTTCATCAGCCACAGACTGTGGAGCGGGTCTCTACTGCGGGAATTGCCCAGCAGCTTCAAGACCTCAACCTCTTTGCATCAGAGGCCAAGCCACCTTGCCCACTTCCATTGTAAACCCCTTTCCCCCTTAATTCTTACGTTTTTAATCTTCAATCATCTTTCGACTTTCCAATTGCAAATTTTTGTGGCGTTCTTGGTTGTGATTGCAACATTGTCATGACGATGCTGTCTCATATATATGCTACGGTTTGATCAGTAGCAAAATTGGAGAACACTTGCAGCGGAAAGGGTGATTTTGTCATCACTCATCAGCAAGAAGTATTGTAAATAACCGGACTGTAATTGGTGTCGGTACAGTATTGCAACTTGCAAGGAAACGTCATAATAAATGAACTTGGTTAACTTGCGATGTCCGTGATGGTTACTAGCTCGTTTAATTACTAGGTGATTATCTAGTGGGTTTGGTTCTTATATAACTAATGCAATGATCTGTTGTCCGGTTTCTTCATTGGGAACAGATTGGTGGTCTGCCTTTCAACAAGTACTCATGGCTAGTGACACATAATGCATTTTCAAATGCAAACGCCCCACCTCTGCCTGGTATTCAGCGAATTACCTTCTACAATCAAGAAGACACTGTTACCAATCAGCTAAAGGTAGCGCACGCTTCATCAGTATCCATGTCCTATATGATTTAATGCACTTTAGACTGGTATATATGCTAATGATTCTCTGCTATGTACTACTATCTTTTACCTTTTCTTGGTAATTAGAATGGAGTGCGAGGATTGATGCTTGACATGTATGACTTTGAGAACGATATCTGGCTCTGCCACTCTGTGGGGGGAAAATGCTTCAACATCACCGCTTTTGTAAATCGCTCATATTCCTCTTCTTCATTATTTTATAAAAAAAATAGATATGCAAACTTTTATAAGCTTTGTTTTTGAAAGACACGTTTTGAAAGGGCTACAATGTTTCTAGCAATTTACTGTTTGGTTGGCCTACAAAATCATGGTGACTTCAGGGACCAGCTATTGACACTTTGAGGGAAGTGGAAGCATTCTTAACTCAGTATCCATCTGAGATTGTGACGATTATAATCGAGGATTATGTTCATGCTCCGAACGCCCTGACTGCATTATTCGCCAATGCTGGCCTAGACAAGTACTGGTTTCCAGTTTCCAAGATGCCCAGGCAGGGTGAAGACTGGCCCATCGTGAATGATATGATCCAGCAGAATCACAGGCTTTTAGTTTTCACTTCGGATGCGTCCAAGGAAGAGCAAGAAGGGATAGCTTATCAGTGGAGATACATGGTGGAAAATGAGTGTGAGTAATGCGAATTTGGTGACCTCTTCAATAGAATTGCATCAGGAGAGTAAATGATTCGTTGTTTTGTTATTTTTTATATTTTTTGTACAGCGGGGGACCCTGGGGTTAAACAAGGGTCGTGTCCTAAAAGAAAGGAGTCCGAAGAGCTGAATTCGAGGAGTGCTTCGCTATTCCTAATGAACTATTTTCCAACATATCCTGACAGACCCGATGCTTGTAAGGAGAATTCAGGTCCTTGTGCTGATATGGTGAATACGTGCTACAAAGCGGCTGGAAATATGGTGCCCAACTTCATCGCCGTTAATTTCTACATGGTATGGAATGTGTTGCTAGTATATGAGATGTATGAGTGGAATTTTTGAAGGTCAACTAAGCACTAACTATTAGTCAATCTTATCAGAGAAGTGATGGCGGAGGTGTGTTTGAGATTTTGGACAGGATGAACGGCCAGAGACTTGTGGATGCTCCACTATTACTGCCTGTCAGGTTTGTTCTTCTTAGTATTCCACAGCTTTGGTGTATCCGCTGTTTTCTCGCTTGGTATTTCTTGCCTGAACTCATGTGCCTCCTAGCATAGATATGAAGCTCTTAGGAAGCTGGAACTTTGTACTCCATTTATGATATCTACGTACTGGTCAGAGTTGCATCATATTTCTCATGTCATGCGTGCTGAACCAGGGTTTAGAACATGATAACAGCAGGTGTCAAACTTGACCACCCAAATTGTAATCTCTTCACTTGTTTTTTCATTGACTGGAAATTAGTAGTGTCATACGGGACAAAGCCTACTCAAATTTCAGAAATCTTTGATGTGGGTAAAACATTCTTGATAGTTACTTCAATGGCTGGCTTCAATTTTACAGGCTGCGGCACCGTTCGGTTCTTGCAAAAGCACAGCAGCACCGCTTCTGACCACTAGTACTACTACTCCTACGACTAGTACAAGTATGACAGGAACCTTCTCTGGCTCCGTTCAGTTATCATCAGGAGGAGCCTCTACGAAAGTTCCCTATTCCCGTCTCTTATGTTTCTTCTGCTTCATAGTGCTGCCATTAGTGTTATTAAACCAACAGTTGTAGCAGTGTATGAAACTTGACTCCACCGGGAGTCTTATGATTTTGGAACTAGGAAAGATTATCTAGAGTGGTATTTAACGCAATTAGGATCAGAGCTATATATATGTATAGGTATAGTAACCCATATTTCGCTACTCTAGGCAGTCAAAGATTGCTGGATTTATAATGTTATTCTGACTGACTACCGCTAAGGATGAAGCTGAAGGGAAAACGGTTCAATTAGGGGAGAATCGCTTCGTCGCATCAAGTGTTTAGGTAGTGTGTCAGCACAAAACGGTTCAACGATGGCTGTGTCATGCAGGTCTCCTCTGTGTGTTGCCTATATGTTGTTGCTCTTGAAGCTTAGAAACTTCGGCTAAAGAGATTTTTCTTGTTCCAGGTAACTCCTTATGGTCTGTGAATCTAAGGAGGCGTCATGGCGCATATTGGTTTGTGTTGCTATGGTTGCTGTAAATCCTGGGCTCCACTTTTCTCTTTTTTTTTTTTTTTTTTTGAACTGCGAATGTAAAGTTGCATCTGAGTTTCTAAAGTGAATCATTGAGTGAGGCCTCTAGATATGAATGCTATCGTTTTCGTTCCCCACTTATTTCTAGTCCCTTGATTCCGAACAAGTGAGGTAATCCGCCGCTTGAGCCTGCACATCTCAATTGCAGGAGAGGAGAGAAGAAGAAAGTGAGCATTTTATTGCAGAATTAACTGTCTGTTCTTTACAGAATCTGAAACTTATAAGTCCCTGAATTGTTACTGTTCTTGTGGGTACTAATGTCTCTTCAAAGAACCCAGGACAAGGCTTATGCTGTACATCGGTATAATTACACTCTATAACATCCTTAATAAAATTCAACGATCACAAAGAGCTAACTGTGCAAACTATAACCAGAGTATAAACGTTCAGTGCTGGTATAATGAGTCTCTTGACACATCCTTACGAACGAACAACAAATTCATGATTTTTAGCATTCCGGTTGATATAATAATGCTGAAGCGAAGCACAGAAATTGTGTAATCAATTTAGTTCAATTCAAAGTCACTCTGCATTTTTTACTGAATAGGCCACATGGAAACATCCTGAACTTCTGGAACAACACCTCTGGGTTTGATCTGGAGAGCCGGTCTGATTGTGAGCAATCCAACAAAGCAGCCGACAGGAACCCTGGTTCCCCAGACGTTGATCGATTTTAGAACCCAACATTTATTTACAAGGTACAGCAGCCCACTCTCTGTTATGTGTCGGCAGCTCCACAACCCAATCGTCTGGGAAATCAAAAGTTTGAAAATTCATAATGCAGCAAGTCAAATCACAGCTCCAGGAGTGCATAAGAACAAGATACTGGATAATTTCTCCTTCACCTTAAGACGCGGGCAGCTGTTTGCGATGGCGAATAAGGAGTCATCGGTGATGAAAGTCCCCCCTATGTTGAGATGTCGCAAGGAAGTAGCTCTTTCTACCTGTACAGATGTATAGCCGTTGGATGGAGTTATGCTGATTATTAGGTCGTTAATGTTCCAGTATTACCAGTTCGGATCATAGATCGAGCCAATTAAGAAATAGCAGCCAGGGAAACTCTTCCATGTAGGAAATAATATTGACATACCAGCTGTACAACTCCTTTGTCAGTGATCCCTGTCATTCCCCAAAGAGATACAGATGTCAGATTACCCACACACTTGGCCATGGATATCTTCCTTAGCCCTTCATCTGTTATTTGGGATCCCCACCTGCTTCTGGAACTGATACGAGCAAAATGAAATTCAGATGCGGAAAAGAGGAGTAGTGTTATTATTCATGATCACAAATTGAGAGAGGGCTTGCTGCCAAGAAGTAGAAATTCCATCAAGTATGATGATCATCGAGTGATCAGCCACACAGGAAGCAACAAGAAGGGGGAAACTAACAAAAAAGATTCCATTTCTTTGTGCTACTCACATGTCCAGGTCTCTGAGGCTGTAAGCGATGGAGACGAGACGACCGGCGGAGTCATCATCCATCTTCCACCCTGAAAAGTTCAATCTTTCTCTCCTCCCCAGTGACTGCTTCACCGCCTTTCTCCATTTCTTGCTCACGGAGCTCGCCCTTTTGTTTGTTCCCCCAACAGAATCATGATTCATGAATACAGATATACACGCAATCAATAATTTGACCCCAAATCCGTCAGCAAATCTAGACAAAAGCTTGACACACCGTAAAATTACATAAAGAAAAGACACAAACTGAAAATTCATCACTGGTTCAATCCAACAACCCCACCCAAATCAGCAAAATATGCACCCAACCCAACAAATACCACAAAACAAAACAAAACAAAACATCTCGGAATCAACAAATTTGAATCAGAACAGAGCTGTCTTACTGGGCCAAGTCGGTGAAAGAAGGAAGGAGGCAGAACACGTAAGAAAGGAGGTCAGTCGGGAGCCTCTCTATGTCTGCCTCTAATTCGTACAATCCCATTCTTCCGTTTCCTTCTGGCTCCTTCTTTCTCTTCTTCCCTATTGAAGAGATAGAAGAATGTATTAAGTACGCAAAATTTAGACCATGAATGAAGTCATCGTGTCTGACTTCTTGATTGAACTCGCTGGAAGTGGCAGGTTGCAAGTTATTTCATTCATGACCGAGAGTGACGGCAGTAGACGTTTTCCAACCAAGACCCCGCCAGAAATATGTCGTCATCATGGTGCCAAGGATGAATCTCGTTGAATCTTTATTTTTTTATATTTTCTGCACTATTTCTTTATTCATTTATTTTTCGGTTTACGCCCTTTGAGCTTAGCAGTTAGCACCACTAAGACTTCTGTCGGGGGAGATGGGATATTCTTGGTTGTTTTGGGTGGTCCCACGTGGGTCCCATGTGGATTCTACGTTCTACTTCAATAATATAATTGGCTGCGTTTGGTATGGTTGTTTTGTGGTTGTTTTGGTCTGGCTGTTTTGTGGTTGTTTTATATGTGGCAGTATATTATTGGAGTAGAAGGTAGGACCCACGCGGGTCCCACGTGGGGACCACCCCCAAAAATACCACATATATGCGCTTGCCGAACGGAGCCAATATCACATATAAAACAGTCATAAAACAGTCAGACCAAAACAACCACAAAACAACCATACCGAATGTTGTCTAATTTTGGACCCAAAAACGATGACAAACCGACAGAAAATTGTAGGTTTGGGTTTAGATTTTTTGACATATTTAATTGTTGAATCTCGGTTGAATTGTCCATTATTTTTTTAAATTCGTTATGTGTTTAAAAAAACAATATAGAAAAAATATAATAAATAGTATAATATATTTAAACTCT
Source organism: Limonium bicolor (assembly GCA_023374045.1). Lineage (NCBI taxonomy): Eukaryota > Viridiplantae > Streptophyta > Magnoliopsida > Caryophyllales > Plumbaginaceae > Limonium > Limonium bicolor. The sequence goes on along the minus strand of CM041776.1, from coordinate 399,379,137 downwards.
TTTAAAATTATATAACTGTAAGTTAATAAATATAATAAAACACTATCAATATCTTTTTTTACTCAATTTATTTTTTCGGGCTATGGTACATGAAATTACTTATGGCTGTGTTCGGACAACGCATAAAGTTGGCATTTTTGACCGTGGTCCCCACGTGGGTCCCACGCGGGTCCTACATTCTACTCTAATAATATACTGCCACATATAAAACTACCACAAAACAGCCAGACCAAAACAACCACAAAACAACCATACCGAACGCAGCCTATAACTCTCAACATATCTTGATAGTTTATTTAGACCAGAAAACGAAAACCATACAAAAAAAATTAGAAAATTTTGAGTTTAATGGAATGGATTTGCGTTAGAATGATTTTGTATGAACGGAGTTGGTGTTGACAGCCTATTTGATCAAACAAATTCTTAAATGAGTTGTACCTATTAACCCATATCGCCATTCGCCACCCTTACTTAACACGCAATTCTTCATTATTTCATGGTCAACATTTTGTACCGCTACGAGCAGTACTGGTGGAAGTCTGGAAGACATCCGCGGCGTGCGACTAGACCTGGTAATTTGGGTCGATGGGTCAGGTTGATATTAACCCTAACCCAACCCATTTAAAATATCATCAACCCAATCCAACCCAAAAATGGATGGGTCAGAAAATCATAACCCTAACCCAACCCGTTTAAAATTCTTCAACCCTAACCCAACCTACCCAACCCATTTTAAGCATACAATAATTTAGGTGGATTAGGAGTAAAAATTAATAAAAAAATCCAAAAACATCCCGTGCTAGCTGGCACACTAATTAGGATGAAACAAAAAGAAAAGATGTAATCTTGCTTGATCGACCCAACTTTAAATGAATTCTATGTTATGCGAAGAATCTAAAGTACTGCACCAATTTCCCATGAATAGAATAACTCGTAATTTTTCATAAGTTTATTTTTATCAATCTGACCTAAAGCTCTACCACTGTTGAGGACGTCCTATCTAGATATGCACATGATCCTAATGCCCTTAATAAAAAGGGGAACGAAACTGAAAATCTTCATCATGCATTAGAGAAATATACAAAAGACAAATCTTCAAAAGTTAGAAATAAATTATAAATTGAGAGCTCACAAGCTCAAACTATGACTAACAGTTTTAAAATAATTACACCTGTTTAAACTGAGGGCTCATGCGTGAGAAAAGTATAATCACAATCATCTAATTGTTACTAAAAGTTGAAGAACTTTTATGCACCACGCTATCCGCATTGCTATCCTCAGAATTCAATAAGAGGTCTATAATCAAGATCCTACATACAAAAAATATATATCACATATTTTTATTCACCCTTATAGATAATCTAAACATACCTATGTTCTCAAGAACGTAATGGAAGTGAGAATAAGAAAAACAAAACTTGGGTAGAGATGAAGAGCGACATAAACATGAACAATGGAGCAGAGAAGAAAGATGGATGTGAGTCTGCAAGACGAGAGCATTAGGGTTTTCAACATTATGTTAAGGTCTGATTGAGCCCTTTCTTTGATATGCAGTTGGTTGGGCCATCTGTTTAGTTAAAATTGTGTAATATTATTAAATGTTGGATAAACTAACCACACTTGGACTTAAGGCTAAGGTATAGTTTGATCTTAAAATAATATATATATATATATATATATGTGAATTTATATATTTATATTTTTTATTATTAACAAATATATTTTCGGGTTTCGGGTTGGGTCATGGGTTTACATCTCTACCCTAACCCAACCCACAAAATTAGCTTATTACCCTAACCCAACCCAAAAATTAGATGGGTCAATAATCAAGACCCTAACCCGTAAAATAATGGGTTGGGTTCGGGTTGGGTTTCGGGTTGGGTGAAAATTGTCAGGTCTAGTGCCACTGCAACTTTCGCATTTGGGCTCCTATGGGCTTGCATCACTTTCGATAATGTCATAGCCCAATTTGAACGTCTAGCTCTAGTGACACTTGTAGTTTCATCTTTCACGGTTTCATTCTTTCTTTAACAAAAGGACTGGGACAATGGCAATAAAGGGGTTCAAGCGAATGGCTATATGTTATGTAGGGTGTCAAAATCGGGTCAAACTTAACCCGTTAATATTTAATGTTATTTTAAAATTTAAATTGAATTTTTTACAGTCGTATTTCTTTAATCCGAATGATAGGATTTGAATTGAAATTGACACTTTCTTTAAGTTCTTTAATTTTATTTTTTAGCTTTAAGTTATCTAATAAAAATTCTAACATTTAAAATTATTAAGTATTATATTTAGTTATAAATTATGGAATAAAGTTTAATTTAGGCAAATTAATTATTAAAATCATAAATATAATGAATTTTATGTTTTATATTTTTTTAATTTTTAGGCTACGAATTAGTGAATTCAATCTAAAGACCTAATCAAAATGCGGTCCAAAAATCAAATCTGAATTTTGAGAACCTGAAGTTGACTTTCTATGAATTAAAATTCACATCCCTACTTATCCTAACCACAAGTGAAAATTTTTATATATAAATGGTTCCGTCATCTTGATATAAACATGACATATTTGATGACATAAATGCAGTATGAAGAGATCATCCCTATATAATTTCTGCACTCTTTTCCAATAACATACTATCACATATAAAATAGTCACACCAATAAGAGTTTTTGTTTAGTCGGATAAGTAATGCGTTTACATAGAGCCATCTCACTCGTTGCGTCTTATTTTATTCGGTCATGAAAACAGGCACCCAGCTAATTTTTATGCACTCCTAAACGGGAAATGTGACATGATATTTATTGAAGAGCAACTGAAACATGGACTCCAATTGTAAAATAAGCAAAAGTTATTACAACACAATGTATGTGTCCAATTTCAAAGAGTGCGTATCCTTTTACCTCGTCAAAACTAAATATCATAATAGTTAATTCTTTTTTAAATCCATCAAAGAATATTCTATGTTGGCGGTAATTCTCTGTAACCGTCTAAATTTTGAAGCATCAATTGATTATTAGACATTTTGAGTTCCACCAGTATGATAATGAAACATCAATGAGTTGGGATGGTCCTATCACATCATATTGATAATAAAAACTTTCACTTTGGATGAAGCGGGCATATTAAGATGTGGACTACTTACCTGATAATAATGGTTTCATAACCAGTTCGCATTCAAATATCATATAAAATACCTAGTCTATCTGCTAGAATGATTTTGAAACAATGAAAAAGAGGAAAAAAACTATCCACCTGTAAGAGTTTCTTCTTGACAATTCATGCCATCATGTGCTCTGAAGACCATGTTACTGTTATAACGTAGACAATTAAAAGATGTCTTCCTTTCGGACAGCAAAACCCGATCATTTGAGCTCCATGGACCCATAAAATAAGGTGATACATCTTTACAAATAAAATACATGTAAAGATCAATATACAGTCAATAGGAACCAAACGTGCAGCCATGATTAATGAACATAACTATCAAGCAATTCACCCTTACAGTCACTCTAATTGTTTCCCTAAACCTCCGAGCGCAACCATGGCCAGAAGTTGGGGAGCTCCTCGGGTGTAGGGGCTAGCTGGTGGCAGTGGAGAGTTGTGTGAAGAAGCGATCCGCACCTGGTATATATATATTCGACAGATTGTCATATGTGATGGGGAAGGTGAGGTTCTGTCTGTCCAGATTGGAGAGGATGGATTGGCGAACTGGGGCTTGAATATCAAGGAGAACTTGAAACCTAAGGTATTCAAACCCTGAGATGCGAGGATCCTCCATCACTCGATCCAGTGAAGCGACCAATTTTGGTTCCCAGCAGCTCGACAAATTTGATGTTAAAACGTGGATCGGGATTCAGGCTGGGTTGAGCTCAACCCAAACCCAACTCGAAAATAGTTTAGATCAATCCGAACTCAACCCAAACCCGGAGCCCGGAGCGGGTTATATATCTTCAACCCAAACCTAGAGTGGTATTTTGTTTTTAAAATTTTGAATTATTTAATAACTAAATATAATACTTCTATATTAGTTTATTATTATGTACTACATTTAATCATAAATTGCTTATATAATGTTTAGTGTAGTCATAAATTAATTACTAAACACCAAGTTAAGTTATTAAATATAACATAATTTATATATTTAAGGGAAAATTCATGAGATACCCCTGTTTTCTTTCGTAATTCACAATATACCCCTGTGGTTTTAGTAATTCAACTTTAAACATGCTTAAATGTTATCCAAAATTGATGAAACTTTACATGGACGATGCAAAAGTGTTATATTTTGGTCCAATATCAAATTTGAAGTTTTTTAAGCTCACATGTTGTAACACCCCAACTAACAACAACACACTCAACAACAAACTGCAGCGGAAAACTTAATTCATCACATTACTTAACTCTTTGGTGTTACACGCCGTTAACCACCCACGTGGCTAACAAGGCTAATACATACACATTGTATCGGTCTGATGGACTAGATTCCCGAGCAACTGTACATTACTATACCTTTTTATTAACAACAACCAACATACATAAGCATTCCAACTGTACCGAGTAATTACAAACTGATGCCGATAACAATTTCGGTCTTACTACACCTACAATACATACACAATCTAAATGGCTACCCATGTACAAACGACTACCCCGTCCTACTCTCGAACGGCTTCCAGCTCCTTGTACCTGAAATAGGAAAGAGAAGAAAGGGTGGCCCCCAGGGGGCTCAGCACCTTTGCTGGTATGGTAATCCCGCAGCCCGCATGCTACCGGGCCACACACAACTAATTGTCGTATAAGCATGCGGTTGATTTTATTTGAATCATGCATGTTAACTGTAAACACAAAGCACATTACATACCCACAACAATGGGGCTCAACGAAACAGTCAACACAACAAAACTCGTTAGCTCACTCATTTTGTTCCTTAACCCTTGAGGGTTTCTCCTCTAATGGAGCTATTTCCTTAATAGGCGACACTTACTCACTAGTCGGGTTATACACAAATTCGTCTTATAATAACCTGGATTCATATCCATGATCCGCATCCTCCACATCACAACACATTTCACGTTTCATCGTTCAGATAACATAACATCGCAATAAGAATTGCAGTACAACAATAACACATAACATAACGGGAACGGTTCTCTTTAGGAACCGACCCAAACATAGTTAGTTCACTTGTAAGCCTATAGAATGATATCACCCTCATGTTAAGCTCGTTATACAACACTCGTTACCGTCCTAATAGTCGGACGAGTAACTTAACTTAAAGATGGATCGGATATAGTGACCCGAACACACCACACAAACACATGTTCCCCCTAGACCAATCATAAGTCAGAATAGGTAAGCTTTGGAGTAAGCTAGTGGGAGATCGTAATCCAAGGAGGAAAGCAACCATAACAGAGAGGAAGGTACAACAAGGATGGATACCCACTCCCAAACAACGCGCGACCGGAATGACCGGATTCCTCACCCCCCCCCCATTAGTACATATATACTTATAAATAAACAGTTAGAGCTCCATTATGGAACCTATCACATCCACACGCCATAGGGTATTACAATCGGTTAAACACACGAGGGAGGTAAACATACCTACACGCACAAACAACACACAACCAACTCACGCATAGCCGTGGTTAGAACGTTCCCTTGGTTTGGGTCGTTAAATCCGGATACCGATCTCTTATGTGATCCTATATTTGGTTAGCTAAGGTTTAACACTTTCGAGGTTAAACGGTATCGGAATTGAACACGCCACATAAATGAATTACTATAAACTCATTACATGTTTTATCTTACAACGTGGTAAACATACAGAAAAACACATTGACATACAAGCCGGTGTAATCCGGTAGGACACAGGTTGCAAGAAAACCATACCTGTCACCTAGGTCCACTCTAACGTGTCCTCTTATGTTCCTCGAACAATTCTCGAACAACTGGTAATATTACAATTACTTTCATTAACATCAGGGTAACATGATTGTTTAAAGTCTAAAGCTCATAGTTAACCCTGTTAACTAGTTAAATAACTTCACATTTTTAACTTGTTTTACTTTCACATTTTTCTACAACTTTCCACCCACTTAATTGTCCTTATAACTCACCTAACATGTCTTAAACAACCTTATAACATCATTACTAATCAATCCCCATCATTACATATCATTTTATAACCTTAACATTTAAATCATCTTACTTAACTTAATCTCTTAAGTCCATATATATTTATCTTTCTAACCATCAATACTCTCTTAATGGCATACCACTAATACCACTTAACATTCTTAAAATTAATTTTTTTTAAGGTCCGACCGACCCACCCCCTGGGTAGGTCGGCTGCAGAGAGCATCCAAGTTCACAGTTTCAGCCCGACCGACCCAGACTGGGGTTGGTCCCCTGGGTAGGTCGGCTGCAGAAACTTCCCATACATTGTCAAACTTTCTCCAAACTTTTCCTCATTGTTTACCAAAGTTGCATAAGTCTTAATAAAATCCCAAAATAACTTTGGTGTATTCCTTAAACACTCATTTGATTTCTAAATCCACCAAGACAATGCCCAAGGCACCTTAACACTTAAGAACACCTTAGTTCACCTTCTTTCACCATCTTTACACTTAACCATTCCTAGCACCTTCTAGGTCATAAAATCTCATTACAACACATAAGCTCCTTTGTTTATCAACTAAATTTGCCATAGCTTCTCTTGTAACACCTTACACCCAAACACTTAGGTTTTCACCTTTTGTCAACCAAGAACACTTAACCACTTAATACACATTCCTTACACACAAACATATTGTTTTTCATCCTTTAACCGTCCAAGACATTCTTCTTCACAAGAAATGCTCTTTACACACAACTAAACCTTTCAAATACACTACATCACAATATAGTGCATAAACTTAAATTGCTTGGCACTTAGGCCCTTAAATTGCATTAAACTTAAACACTGAATTTCCACATTTAAATGCCTTCAACCTGTGAATACACACAACAATGCTCCCATGTCCTTTTAGTCCACCTTGTGATAGTTTTCTAGCTCATTTTCCCATTGGCTCTTTAGGTTATTTATTAAGCAAATATAGCTCAATTTCCTAGTACAATAAACCACATTAAGAGAGATCATTTACCTCTTTGTTTCTCAAGCTTTCTCACTTGTTTTCTCTTGTTCTTTCTTGATTGAAAATCGACAATGAGCTTTATCACTTGTCAATCTTCTAACCAATACACATATAAGGGTAATGAGCATTAAGTTTAATACTTAAACTCATAATTAAACCCTAGGTTTACATATGTGTCTTAAAACACCTAAATTGATGTTTACCTTTGGAATTTGAAAGAGAACTTGAATAAGTAGCAAGAGAGGACTCCTCCTATTCCATTGAAGATCAATTCAAGCTAAATGAAGAGCAAGAAAATGCACCATTAAGAGGTGAATTTTCGGCCATATATGAAAATGAAGGGAAACTTGGATTTTCTTTGATTTTCCTTACCTTGAAGCAAAGGAGAATGACAAGGCATGAAAATATGAGCTCAAGCTCCTTCAATGGTGATTCTCCATGGCACCGAATTGGATTTCTTGGATATTTGAAAAGATAGAAATGTAGAGCTTACTCTAACTAAGACAACGGTAGTCTCGGAATTAAATTCGGAGCATGGAGCCATGAGTTACAAGTAAAAGAAGATGAAGAATGGAGGTGGGCTGTAGCAAAACGAGATGGAGAAGGGAGGAGGAAGATAGGTGACGATGGGAGCAAGGAGAAATGAAGGAAAAGTGAGGAGAGAGGTAAGATTTGGAGATATTTATGTTATAAAGCAAAAATAACCTTTTTACTTACTTTTTCTTTCTTTCTTTAACTAACTAGCAAGGGTGATGACTCACCACTTATAAAATCGGCCCCCTTTTGTATATAGGATGATTTTTGGTCTTTGTTGACCAATTAATTGACTTGTGTTGACTTATAAGTTAAACTAGCACTATTTGAGCACTATTCATAAATTAAGGCACATAATTGTGAAATTTTTGATTTCCCATTGATTTAGACTTCCTAATGTGATACTAAGTAGTACACATGTTAATTAAAGAGTAATGATGGTCATTTAGCCACTCAAAACTCATTTACAAGACAATTTCTCAAAAATGTGCTTTAAGGCTCCTTAAAGCACATTTTGTGTTTTAGCTTGTTTTCAAGCTTGATTTTCTTTAGTAATTGATTTAATATGTTCATTAGCATGTTAATAAGGTCTTGGTAATCTTATTAGGTCTTAACCAAACTTATCCCAAGCTTAGAGCACATTTTCGCCCATATTGGCTTTAAGGTATTTATTAGTGTTTTGTTTGGTTTAATTGTCTACCAAAGTTTCCTAAGGACTTAATTAGCCTTATTAAATCATAATTTAATGCTATAAATTCTTGGTAGGCTCTTTGGGGTCCTAACCAAGTTCAGTCCAAGCTTAGAGCAGGTTTTTGCTCAAACTGTGTCTTAGTGCTTTATTGTGTTTTTACTATGGTTTAAATTGTTCAATACTGTTTCTCAGGCACTTTTTAGCCTTACTATACCATAGTTTAATTTTTAAACAATATATCAAGGTTTGGAGTATTTCACATGTGACCCGTGGGACCCAATGAACAGTCACATATTCATTGGGTCCCACAGGTCACATGTGAGCTTAAAAAACTTTAAATGTGATATTGGACCAAAATATAACACTTTAGCATCGTCCATGTAAAGTTTCATCAATTTTGGGCAACGTTTAAACATGTTTAAAGTTGAATTACGAAAATCACAGGGGTATATTGTGAATTACGAAAGAAAACAGGGGTATATCGTGAATTTTCCCTATATTTAATTTCTTTCATTTTCAGGTTACGGGTTGGCGGGTTCAACCTGAACCCGAAAACGGATTTCAATGACCCAACTCGAATCTGACTCAAAAATCATTTCGGATTAAAAATTTCAATCCAAATCCGGTTTTTTACGAGTTGATTTCGAATCGGGTTTTAGACTCAGGTCAAGATTGACATCCCTAACTTTGGTACGTCGAAAAGGTGAACCCAGCACGGTACCCACTTGAATTCATAGTCCTCCACTGCAAGCCCTTTCTCCAGGCGTTGAAGAGCTAGCAAGTCATTAGCCATCGCTCTCGAACAAATACTGCAGGTGCTCGAACTCAAAGATGAAATAATTCAGTCCTACCTTACAAAAACAGAACACACCTAAGGGCTCCAGTGTTGACACAGAAGAACCGTAAGGTCGTGAGAAGAGAGATATTCATCAGAAAAGATTTTTGCCAGAACACACGATTGTAACATAAAAGATTACCATTGATTTCGGCGATTTCCATTAGGATCTGATTAACTTAGGGCATCCACAATGGTGTGGATTCCATCCATAATGTTAAAAGAGAAAAAAGAAAATGATGAGGTGGAGGAGAGAGGATGTGAGAGGGGTTCTTAACTAAGACACCCTCTTTTTAGAGAACCTAGGTAAGTAAGAGAGAGATTGTGAGAGGAGATAATAAAATAATATTTGTTGGAGGATGGAATCCACTTTTACCATTGTGGATGCCCTTAGATCCACTTATAAAACAACACCAAGACTAAGAAAGAGCTGGGACCCTTTCTCCTTGGTCACAACAGTTGTGCCTTTGTCGAGTACTACTCTTACTACTAGCATTTATTTGCTGAACTCGTACGCTCAGTCGTGTTTTCACTTCGCACAGTCGGAATTTTAAAAAACTTTACGATCTTGCCCCTGCTTTAATATCTTTCAGAATTTACTATATTTACCCACAATTTGTGACATATTACAAGGTGACCCCAACTTTCATTACGCACAGTCGGAATTCCAATATGCTCAGTCGGAAAATGACCAATTTAGGGGCTAATGTAGGCAAAATTTATTAAAAATGGTTCGAAAAAAGCTAAGAAGGATTCCGAAGTACTTATATAAGTAAAAACATATATCATAAAAATTATCAGCAAAGTATACCATGACAAAGTAGACGAAAAGACGAACGCGTCGGCACAAACGGATCAAAAAATGGAGCTATAACGAAGAAGATATGGCGATTTTAAGACCGGAACCCGGCACAGGCGCCGGTAAAGAAGAGACGGCGCCGGCGCCAGTAACGAATGACGCGCTTAAAATCGCCATATCTTCTTCGTTATAGCTCCGTTTTTCGATCCGTTTGCGCCGACGCGTTTGTCTTTTCGTCTACTTTGTCATGGTATACTTTGATGATAATTTTTATGATATATGTATTATTTATTCTTAAGCACAACATTAACTATCATCGACGTCTTGTTCGAAATTGCCCATCAACCACTAATTTCATGTCCGTTGAAGAAGAATCTATTTGAAATTCATTGAAATTGTCTATCATTTCCACTAATTTCTTGTCCATTGACGAAGAATCTATTTGAAATTATCAAAATTTCCTATCAATATCAATATTAACTATCATTGACTTCTTATTCCATAGTAAAACAATCAAGCATGTTCTATTCTAATTAACAGATGAATTGGACACCAATCTAAATAGTTAGATGTATCGACATTAACTATCATCGACGTCTTGTTCGAACTTACCTATCAATTCCACTAAATTCATGTCCATTAAAAGAATTTATTTGACAATCATCAAAATTATCTACCTTTTCCCCCAATTTCATGTCCATTGAGAAGAATCTGTGTGAAATTATCAAAATTCCTATTGACATTAACTATCATTGGCTTCTTATTCGATAGTAAAACAATCAACCCTATTCTATTTTAATTACCAGACAAATTGGACACCGATCTAAATAGTTAGATGTATCGACATTAACTATCATCGACGTCTAATTCGAAATTTCCTATCAATTTCACTAATTTCATGTCCATTGAAGAATAATCTATTTGAAATTCATCGAATTGTCTATCATTTCCCTCAATTTCACGTCCATTGAAGATGAGTCTCTTTGAAATTATCAATATTGCCTATCAATATCGACATTAACTATCACTGACTTCTTATTCGATAGTAAAACAATCAAACCTGTTCTATTCTAATTAGCAGATGAATTGGACACTGATCTAAATAGTTAGATGTATCGACATTAACTATCATCGAAGTCTTATTTGAAATTGCCTATCAATTCCACTAATTTCATGTCCGTTGAAGAATAATCTATTTGAAATTCATTAAAATTGTCTATCAGTTCCCTCTATTTCACGTCTATTGAAGAAGAATCTATTTTAAAATCATCAAATTTGTCTATCATTTCCACTAATTTCACGTCTGTTCAAGAAGAATCTATTTGAATGTCATTGAAATTGTCTATTTCCACTAATTTCATGAACGTAGAAGAAGAATCTAATTGAAAGTCATCGAAATTGTATATCATTTCCAATAATTTCTTCTTCAATGGGCATGAAATTAATGGAAATGATAGACAATTTAGATGTTTATCATAAATTCTTCTTCAACGGACGTGAAATTAGTGGAAATGATAGACAATTTAGAAATTTTTTAGATAGATTTCTTTTTCAATGGACATGATATTTGTGGAATTGATCGAAAATTTCAAACAAGACGTCGATGATAGTTAATGTCGATACATCTAACTATTTAGATTGGTGTTTTATTCTTCGTCTGCTAATTAGAATAGAACAGGCTTGTTTGTTTTACTAACGAATAAGAAGTCAATGATAGTTGATGTCGATATTGATAGGTAATAATGATAATTTCAAATAGACTCATCTTCAATGGACGTGAAATTGAGGGAAATGATAGACAATTCGATGAATTTCAAATAGATTATTCTTCAACGGACATGAAATTAGTGGAATTGATAGGAAATTTCAAATAAGACGTCGATGATAGTTAATGTCGATACATCTAACTATTTAGATTGGTGTCCAATTCGTCTGCTAATTAGAATAGAACAGGCTTGATTGTTTTACTATTGAATAAGAAGTCAATGATAGTTAATGTCGATATTGATAGGCAATACTGATAATTTTAATAGATTCTTCTTCAATGGAAGTGAAATTGAGGGAAATGATAGACAATTTCGATGAATTTCAAATAGATTATTCTTTAATTGACATGATATTAGTGGAATTAATAGGCAAGTTCAAACAAGACGTCGATGATAGTTAATGTCGATACATCTAACTATTTAGATCGGTGTCCAATTCGTTGTAATTGAATATAACAGGTTGATTGTTTTACTATCGAATAAAAGTCAGTGATAGTTAATGTCGATATTGATAGGCAATATTGATAATTTCAAATAGACTCATCTTCAATGGACATGAAATTGAGAAATGATAGACAATTTCGATGAATTTCAAATAGATTATTTTTCAACGGACATCAAATTAGTGGAATTGATAGGCAATTTCAAATAAGACGTCGATGATAGTTAATGTCGATACATCTAACTATTTAGATTGGTGTCCAATTTGTCTGGTAATTAAATTAGAACAGGCTTGATTATTTTACTATCGAGTAAGAAGTCAATGATAGTTAATGTCAATATTGATAGGCAATTTTGATAATTTCACACAGATTCTTCTTCAATGGACGTGAAATTGAGGGAAATGATAGACAATTTCAATGAATTTGAAATAAATTCTTCTTTAATGGACATGAATTTAGTGGAATTGATCGGTAAGTTCGAACAAGACGTTGATGATAGTTAATGTTGATACATCTAACTATTTAGATCAGTGTCCAATTCGTCTGTTAATTAGAATAGAACATCCTTGATTGTTTTACTATCGAATAAGAAGTCAATGATAGTTAATATTGATATTGATAGGAAATTTTGATAATTTCAAATAGATTCTTCATCAATGGACGTGAAATTGGTGGAAATGATAGACAATTTCAATGAATTTCAAATAGATTCTTCTTCAACGGACATGAAGTTAGTTGTTGATTGGCAATTTCGAACAAGACGTCTATGATAGTTAATGTTGTGCTTAATAAAATAATACATATATCATAAAAATTATCAGCAAAGTATACCATGACAAAGTAGACGAAAAGACGAACGCGTCGGCGCAAACGGATCGAAAAACGGAGCTATAACGAAGAAGATATGACAATTTTAAGATCGGAACCCGGCGCAGGCGCCGGTAACGAATGACGCGCGCCCGCGCGCGGTCCTCGTTACCGGCGCCGGCGCCGTCCCTTCTTTACCGGCGCCTGCGCCGGGTTCCGGTCTTAAAATCGCATATCTTCTTCGTTATAGCTCCGTTTTTCGATCCGTTTGCGCCGACGCGTTCGTCTTTTCGTCTACTTTGTCATGGTATACTTTACTGATAATTTTTATGATATATTTTTTTACTTATATAAGTACTTCGGAATCCTTCTTTGCTTTTTCGAACCATTTTTAATAAATTTTGCCTACATTAGCCCCTAAATTGGTCATTTTCTGACTGAGCGTATTGGAATTCTGATTGTGCGTAATGAAATTTGGGGTCACCTCGTAATATGTCACAAATTGTGGGTAAATATAGTAATTTCTGGAAGATATTAAAACAGGGGCAAAATGATCATTTTCTGACCGAAGTGAAAACCCTCTTTATTTGCTCAGAGACACGACGACGTGATGACGTTTAGTGATGGCGACGCTTATACTTCTCGTCTGGCTGGTGGTCCCTTTCCCAAGGAAAAATCGTCAAGCCTACTAGGATCCGAAGATCCTGACAGCCAATGACAACTCGCCAGGCAGGATTGATGTAACCATGAAATGAAACGAAAATTATTCATGTTACAGAAAAGTAACACATAACGTCACGGTAAACACTGGAGTACTGAAAAAACATATCACAACAGGAAAAAAAAAGGAAGGAAAATGAGTAATAATGATAATGTCATTTTCAATAGTGGCAGAAGCTAAACGCAGGAGCGTAGGACAAGTAGCGAGGAGGGAGGAGACGTTAAGGTGAGGTTGAATCAGACGGGACAAGGGATGCCCATTCTTCTTCTGGGGGTAACCTTAGCTTCTTGCTTGACCGCCAATGTCTCATTACCCTCAACCAGAAAGGAAAGGGTCTCAAACTCAAACTAGATTAGTTGTATTATTAAATGCCTAATTATACTATTATAAAAAATAGTAGGTGTAGTGGAGATATACGGCATGATGGTATAAGAGATTTACATAAATTTATCTGACAAACAATCAGAAGCAGAAAATCCAATCTTTTCGAGGACACGATAAGGCTGAAAAATAAAACTACTTCCTCGTTCAACAATAACTGTCGTTTAGGGTGTTCTTGTTCAAAAATATCTGTCATTCTAGCTTTTTGACACACCTTTCCACTTTTACCCCTACTACTTAATATAAAAATAATTATTATCTAAATGGAAAAGTAAAAAGTAGGGGCACATGCGTCATTATCCTACTTTCTTAATAAGTGTGCAAATTTCTAAAATGACAGTTATTGTTGAACGGAGGGGTAGTACTAGTATTATTTATTTAAAAATAGAGAGTGCGAGTGTCACTTGATTCGGCTATGGCCCCATTCTTTTGCACCCAGTTTATTTGATCAGCTAGTTTATTGTCTCTGTATGTCACATACATCAATTGTCATATCAACTATTTTCTCTCTACTTTTTCTAACTTTCAGCTGACAACTGACATCAGCTGGATTATCAGCTATGGAAAAGAATGGGGCCTATATGTCCATGAAATAGGACACATATATTATATATATATATATCTATATATTATATATGATATATATATATATATGAAAGAGAACCGAGCATATGTAATATATTCTACTTTCAAGTGTAGCATGTAGTAAAAATTCAACAGGGAACTAACTACTCAACTATTTTAGACCGGGTTCGAACTCAGTTCAACCCAATTTTGACACCCCTACTTCCACCAAAGCAATAAGAGATTGGACGATAGTGTAGTGATGATGAAATTAAGGAAGAGTTGCAAATTCATGCAAGACTGTTTAATTTTTTGTTACAAGATATAATGATGTGAGTTCATGAATAAGTTTAGAAAGCAGAATGGTCAGTTGACCTCTTTATAACAAAGCGACGTCACGGGTAACTTTTGGTTTGCACCAACTAAATCTATGCAAGTCTGGGAATCCCAGCAACAGCGCTTAGAATACTCACTCTTTTTTGGTACGTGGTATATATATTCATCACAGTTATGCTAGCTTCATATATAGCTCAAACTTTACACTCTAAAATCATCATCACACACACAGATAAACTACAAAATGAAAGAATATATAAAGGGAAATTATATGCCTTAAGCTGATACCATGCCAATTCAGCATATTACATATAGGTGGTACTGTTACATTCCGCTTTGAGTGGTATTACACACTCATATGGATAGATCTACCTATAAGAGTTAAGAAAAAAAAGTGATACAACAAACCCATACGCATATATTTCACGCTAGAGTCAATAGGTTTGTCCACTCATATATGTATTAATCAGCTGATACTACACAGGTCCCTCCATATTTGACCTTCTAATTTAGATAAAATTCACGAGATACCCCTGTTTTCTTTCGTAATTCACAATATATCCTTGTGATTTTAGTAATTCAACTTTAAACATGCTTAAATGTTGTCCAAAATTGATAAAACTTTACATGGATGATGCTAAAGTGTTATATTTTGATCCAATATCAAATTTGAAGTTTTTTAAACTCACATGTGACCTGTGGGACCCAATGAACAATCACATATTCATTGGGTCCCACAGGTCACATGTGAGCTTAAAAACTTCAAATTTGATATTGGACCAAAATATAACACTTTAGCATCGTCCATGTAAAGTTTCATCAATTTTGGACAATATTTAAACATGTTTAAAGTTGAATTACGAAAATTACAGGGGTATATTGTGAATTACGAAAGAAAATAGGGATATATCGTGAATTTTCCCTCTAATTTATAATTTAAATATTTAATTTAATTTCAATATTTAATATGTCATAATTTTATAAATATAAATTTTACAATAAAATACTTATCTACAAAAGTATATGTTATAGAAATTTATTTTATGTAATATATTACTCTAACTGAAATGGAAAACCGGTTACATGGGTGCATGGGAGAGTCGTACGCAATGATCATCTACGGCAGTGTTCGAGTACTTCTCCTATAGCTAGCGCTCAGAATTCGAGTTTTCTTGCGTTCCATTGTTTCATATGAATGAATATAGGTGTTTATTCGTACATTGTTTTGTTAATAGTTTGATATCTTTTGCAAAAACAATAAACCATCTCGTAGTTAGATATGGGCTGATGACTGATTTCAAAATTAGATGATTGTGTAAAAGTCTATATAAGTTGTTCTTTTTGTATTAGAGTTTTGAACTGATAAATCTACTGATAATGTGACTGACAATATATAAACCAACTGATAATGTGACTGGTAATGCGTAAACCAGCTGATTAACTAACTGATTATGCTGTTTTGAATAAGTTTCATAAGTAAATAGTATCTGATTTATAATACAACAAAAGAATGAACTGAGCCTGATAAACCAGCTGATAAATTATAAACCAGATGATTCTCGTGAAAAAGAATGGGGCCAAAGTTTTTCAATTTCCTAGACAGAGCTGCTGCTATATGCACGGAGCTCGAAAGAATGGAAAAGATGGAGGTTCCAGTGCAGAGAGAGATCTAGAGAACAGCACAGACATGGTTCAACAATTCTGAGGCCTTTGATAAGACATTTTGGGCAAGAAAGGAAAGATCAGTCGTAGCTCAGTCGTAGCTGGTGCTCAGTCTACTCCTCCTTCCAACTCTCCACCGTACTCACACAACAGCGTTTATTATTTGGATATGACGTTTGACTTCAATTTTTAACATATAAGATAAATTAATTTTAAAAATTTAAGTTTTGCATATGATTCCTTACATAATAAACTATATGTTACAAAATTTAGTTTTATAAAATTATTTTATCTTATATGCTTAATATTGAAGTGGAAAAGCGTGTCATAAAACAAATAGGGTCAATTCACGACGGAGGAAGTAATTTATTACTACTACTAATAAGCTGCTCTTTTCGCTCGTCTAATCTCTCAGTCGAGATAGGGGGTGAGCTGATTGATTCTGATAAAGGCGTGCAGTTGCGTTAGGTTGTAATGACCGGTCACTTTATTATATCCTGACACCCCAATCATTTGACTTAAAATTGAAAGCTCATAAATTCATCACTCTTTCGAGGAGAGAGAGGAGAGGTGAAAAAGAAAAACAAACAACATACTCCTACGCCATTTTCTGCAGTCAACCAAAGCCATCACGTTCCTATTCTTTTGCACTTTTGTGTAAACTAGTTGGTAGTTGAAACTGACTGATTTAGATTGATGACTGATTTCAAAACTAGGTGATTGTGTAAAAACCTAATATAAGTTGTTCTTTTTGTATTAGAGTTTTGAACTGATAAATCAATCGATAATGTGACTGATAATGTGTAAACCAACTGATAATGCAACTGATAATACATAAACCAACTGATTAACTAACTGATAATGCTGTTTTGAATAAGCTTCATGTGTAAATGGTACATGACCCATAATATAACAAAAAAATGAGCTGAGCTGATCGTCCCAACTGATAATGCATAAACCAGCTGAAACTTGTGCAAAAGAATGGGCCTTACTCTCTCGCCAGACAACCCTCACAAACCAAACCCATTTTATTTGAGGTTAGATTCATTAGAATAACTACCGGTTGTAGTTGCACTATAAAAAAAACAGAGCCATTGGTGATGGTAGCCTAATTGCGCCAATGAGAGCTATTTTGATTTCTAGATTTTTTTTAAACAATAGTAGTAATAATTTCGAGAATCAATTATCTAAAATATAGTCACTCTTTTAATTTAAAAAAAGGAAATAAGTGTCGCTCTTAACAAACTGACTTTCAAAATATCATTTTCATATAGTATAGCACCTATTATGTTAAAGGCAACCAATATCTATTAAAATAAAGTATTAAGGCTTTAAATATATACTCTCTCCGTCCTGAATTGACCGTCCTGTTTATTGTTTGGACATGTCGTTTGACTTCAAATTTTAACATATAAGATAAATTAATTTTAAAAATTTAAGTTTTGCATATGATTCCTTACATGATAAACTATATGTTACAAAATTTAGTTTTATAAAATTATTTTATCTTATATACTTAATATTAAAGTGAAAAAACGTGTCATAAAGCAAACAGGACAGTCAATTCAGGACGGAGGGAGTACTTCCTCCATTAATTTTTAAATATCTTTCTAGTTCTTTTGGTTTATTAAAATTTAGTTATTTTTTAGATTTTCAAGATAAATTTTATTGTTTTTTGGGAAAATTCACGAGATACCCCTGTTTTCTTTCGTAATTCACAATATACCCCTGTGGTTTTAGTAATTCAACTTTAAACATGTTTAAATGTTGTCCAAAATTGATGAAACTTTACATGGACGATGCTAAAGTGTTATATTTCGGTCCAATATCAAATTTGAAGTTTTTTAAGCTCACATGTGACCTGTAGGACCCAATGAACAATCACATATTCATTGGGTCTCACAGGTCACATGCGAGCTTAAAAAACTTCAAATTCGATATTGGACCGAAATATAACACTTTAGCATCGTCCATGTAAAGTTTCATCAATTTTGGACAACATTTAAACATGTTTAAAGTTGAATTACGAAAATCATAGGGGTATATTGTGAATTACGAAAGAAAACAGGGTCATATCATACCTTGTTTTTTTTATCATTATCCCTATTACACACTCATTTATTAAGAAGAAAAAATAAGGTTGATGAATCCTTTCATCTCATTTCTTAATTCTTGTGCATAAAGCTAGAACGAGATTTAAAAATTAACGGAGGAGTATATTATATACTATTAGTAGTATGACTAATGTTCACCCAAGTTTCCAGTTATTACCCACTATACTCGTTTTATAAATTCTACCTCTAAATTCTGACATACATTGAAATTCCCCGTCAATAATTTCACTTTGATTCTGTTCGATTGGTTGTTTATATGTGACCTAATTACTTCGGTCACTCTCCTCTCTCTTACATTCACCTGTTTTAATTAAATACCAACCGAAGCTGAAACAAACCCCATAAATGCTCCCACCCTGCGCCTGCGCTGCGTTTTTTCATGACTCTCATGCCCTCACTCGCTGCAGGGATAAAACGAGGAAGGAAAGCAGTACGACAGCTGCACTGCTGCACCCATCGCGCCCATAAAACAAACTACAACCGCCTGTGCAATTGAAACCAAAAAAAAAAAAAAACTCAAACTCAAATTCCAACTCGTCGTCAGGTAGAAAATGGCATTCTCAGAGAGCAATGCTTCCGACGACATCTCCCTCTTCCTCCGTCAACTTCTTCAGCGATCCTCGTCTCCCCGCCCTTCACCGGTTCCACATCTTCCTTCTTTCCCCTTGTTAGGACCTTCCTCATCTCTCCCTTCCGCACCACCTCACTTGGCGGTGGTTAAGAATCCAGCACAATCCTCCGGTTTCATCTCCTCCTCCACGGTCCCGTTGCCGGTCACCGGTGGCGAAGTCGTCCATAGTGGCGTATTGGACGGTTACTATCATCAGCAAGTTCCGTCTCAATCGATGTCATTTTCAGGGTCCGATCGTGTCTCTCATTCGTTGGAACACTCTCCATTTGCTACCGCCGGTTCGAGTTTCTCGGATAGGTATTTCCAGTCTGTACGTGTTGGAGGTTCTGATTACTCGTCGGTCCCCGTCACAGCGTTGGAGTCTGAAACTGTAACTGCTGACGGTTCTGTTCTCATGAAAAGTATGGAAAATGAGGCTGAAGATCATGATTACGAGAGCGAGGTGTGCCGATTTGACTCTGATCCACCTTGATCTTTTTGTTCATTCTCCATATTTTTTTATTATACTACACGTTTTTTAAACCGATTTGAGTTTTGCATTTGTTTCTCCGAAAATGCTTTTCGTGTCCGTTTCTTTTCAGTGAAATAAAACTCTGTTTTAATTTTCTTTCCACCTTGTTGCAATGTTGATCTGGAAATTCTCTGTTTTCTTCTCAAAATTTGTTAACGTGGAATTTCTAACTCGTTTTTTTTCCATTACTTCTTTGAAACGGGGACTGAACTGAAGGAAGGAGCAGAGGCGATGATGGAGGGAGGAGTGCAGGGGCAGCAGAATCCAACTCGTAGCTCGTCCAAAAGAAGCAGAGCAGCAGAGGTGCATAATCTGTCGGAGAAGGTAGCTGCTTTTTTTTTTTACTTTCGACTATGGAATGACTCGTTGTATTTATATTTCTACTGATTCTTTTGATTTCCTTTTTTTTATTCTATATCTTGAGAGCAGAGAAGGAGAAGTAAGATAAACGAGAAGATGAAAGCCTTACAGAATTTAATTCCAAATTCAAACAAGGTAATAATATGACACTCGCTTCTTTAGAGTCTTTCCCTGCAATCAAATATAGTATTAATTTTGTTAGCTATTACAGAACAAAAAAAAAATGAAGCAAACAAAATGATTTTGCAGACCGATAAGGCTTCGATGCTGGATGAAGCAATTGAATATCTCAAGCAACTCCAACTGCAAGTCCAGGTGGTTGTAAATTCTTGATAATTCTTCTTTTTATATTTAATGCATCAGTCACCAACAGCAAAGTACATCTGTTCGCTCATAGATGCTGAACAACAAAACTGAAGCATTTCATGAGCACACATATCCCTCATCGACATCTTTTCTTTAATGTGTGTTGCCCTAAGTGTGAAAATGAACTATTGTGCCATGGAAAGTGAAAAACCCTACAAGTATAGAATTGTACCTTAATGTCGCAAACAGATCAAGCAGAAGTCAAGCCTGCCTGTTCAGAATTCATGAGGCATTATTCCAGGATAATAAGTCAGACACTCAGCTGAAATTCTCTCATTTTTTCTCCCTTCTCTTGATAGTGTAGAAAGAATAATTGAATTAGCAATTCTTATTCTTGGAAACAATCTGCAAAAGTATGGCCACGCATTGGCAGTGTTCAAGTGTTTTTTTGCTTTTACCATTTTAGACTTGGCTCCACAACCAACTTAACCCCACACCCACATAGGCTATTGATGTGAACAACTGATGAATTTGGCTGTCCTTCACACACACACACACACACCGTGTACTGTCTTTCTCTGGAATCTCATCAATGAAAATCTGTTCATTAGGTTTGACTGTGAGTAGTCTTCTATTCTGTCCCGTAGCAAATGAATAATAGCCTTCTGCTTGTGTGCGGCTAATTGGAATGGCGTGCATTACTGGGTTACTGATAGGCTGGAGCGCATCATTTTATTTGCTATTGCTAGTACTTTGCTCCTTGGAAAAGTACAATGTTCATTCCCATGAAAAGTTTATGTTAAACTGTAGAAGACAACTTTTTGTCATTATGGGCATAGCAGCTTATTGTATCAAAATTTATCTTGATTATGATGATGATAGATGCTGTCGATCAGAAACGGGTTGAGCTTGCATCCCATGTGTCTGCCTGGGGTTTCTGGGTTACTGCACCCTTCCCAGCTCTCTCAACTTGGGATCACCTTTGACAGTAGTAGTAGTAGAGACGTTGGACCATCTTTCCTTCCCAATGGTGAAACCACTGCTGGTCCTCCTCTTGATCAAACCCAACATCAGTATGATCCATCATCCACGGCGATGGCAGCAACAACAGTCCCGTCATCATCATCTCTTCGCGGTATGATCAACACCGACTCGTCTTTTGCTGCCATAGACTCGTCATCTTCCTCACCAAATCAATTAGCTTCTTTCACCCTGCCTACTCATCATCAGGTGAGGTTAATCGTCTGCAACAGATAGTTAAAGATAAAATATTTATTTAGGTAAATATACTACTGCATTTTATATGTATGCCTGAATGTTTGGTATATCTACATATTGCAGGACGCTATCAGGGAAGATATATCTTATCAAAAATCAATCATTAATCATCGCCAACCAGATCGATCAGGTAGGACCCTTCTGGCCTCTTCATCGTTCCATTCTATCTTCATTTATATTTGCTCGATCCTGCAAGTAATCAGTATCTGTATTTCAGCCAACAGGATAGAGATTGCTTGATTTATATGATGACCGACCTTGTCGTTTTCTTTTTCTGTAATTAATTGGAGTAGAATTCAAGACAGGGATGATGATGCCAATCCTCCCGCCTACTACTAGTAATAATTTTGGACCTCATCATCAATCATCCGATTCAAGAGGTCAGCAGGGCAGTGCTGCTGCAGATCAACATGTCCATCATCTTCTTGCAAGTAATGATAAACTATACAATCAGAATTGCCGGTATTTATTGAGGGTTTATTTATTGTCTTCTGATGCAAGTATACATATTTTTCTGCTGCCTTTGAATTTCCCAACAACCAGGTTGCTCAAGGTGATGGTTTGGTTTGGAGGTCAACTGAAACAACCTGTTGAAATGTTCGCGGGTTGCTGCTGTAACTTTGTTTTCCAAAGCCTAGGCTTCGTCTGCGTTCTTTTGAGATAAATTGTTACTAGTAGTTCCTCCCTGCCTAGCTAGGATTAACCCATATGTGCAATTAGATTATACGAGGGGTATCTTTTTGGAAAGTATATTAGTTCTTGTCACTGGTTCAAATCTGTGGAAGGAAGCAACGCGTGCAGTTTCTTGGCTGAGCCGCAGAGGCAGGCAGGCCTTTTTTCACTTTCTGTTTTTTGACTCCCCTTTTTTAAATGGGTTGTGTGCGGTTGTTCTGGCTTCTTCTTGCAGCAGCCACTGAAATCTGAATATGTATAATAAACTACTCACTAGCTAACAAAGCTGATGTATAATGTATATGTATTGCAGAATAGTGGGGAGTGCGGTGGGAGACAGATTGTCTAACTTTGTTTGTTTCTTTCTCTTTGAAATCTGTTTGTTTGGTGGGTGCCGAGTGGGGTACTACTTGGGGTTTGGCGAGATGGCGAGCGAGCAGGAACTAGTGGCTGTCTCGTGCTCAGAGTAGTGAAGATATATGGTTTTTCGAGGTATTAATTCTACTGACCGCCAACGACGACAAAGTACAATTGGCAGTGTACTTTATGAGGAATATTATGCATTGCATATAAGCTTCTCGACTTATTTTTATTTTCTAACAAAAAAACGACGGCTATGCCTATGCCTACTTAAGTTGTGTACGCATTGTTTTGAACTACTTCAACTAGCTTCAAAAAAAAAAAAACGAGAGCTACTGGAATTTACAGTATGGGGAAAGATCTCTTCGAGCAGATATGGACGGCTATGGTTGGTCGTCTTTATACCTGTCTTCTGTTTTTTTAAAAAAAGAACTCTTCTCTTTAATAAACCCAGAATCTTCGTTTCAAAGCCCAAATAACCCCAGGATGACAACAACTCAAAGTCCCCAACTAAGATTACAAGGGTCTAGTTACACATACATGATGTTGTAACAAACAGCAAAACTGAGACAAAGAAAACTAAAGAACAATACAATAATCAAAGTGGTTGACTAAGGATAAGTTAGCTAATTTACGGACATAAAGGGAGGTGGTTCTTTATTTTTCAACGAGACAGGACAAATTTCAGATTGCGGATTTACAAAATCCAAACTCCATATTATAGAGGTGGAGACGATAATATGGTTCATATCGAACCTTTCTGCTTAAGCTAAATGTAAAGGGCCTGATTGGGTCTAAACCTGGAAAAGAGATGACCCAAATAACAGATGCAAGGCAAGGAATATTTAACAACTCTTCACCTTGACTTGAATTCTCTTAAAGATAACCGATGCACCAAATGCAGTAAGCATTGCTAAATGTACCCACACTCTCCCATTGCCTAGGAATGCCCCTAAAAACCATGATGTAATGGGATAGGGTTTTATTCTATGATTGGTGCCTGTGTTGAATGAGAACAAGTCATGTTTACATTAAGGATTATTTACAAGAGAATTCTGGGCTATACACAATATTAATCAAACAAATAAAAGAACGTGAGCTTTAACTAAGACTTGGGCCCAATACTAACTAGAATTGGGTGATCGGTAAACACTACGGGCTTTATTCTCATTATCCTCCCTCGAGTCAAAGCTACATGTCTGAAATACCCCTAAATTAATTTAAATTAATTTAGGGGATTTCTTTTATTAAACCTTTAATAATATTATTAAGTATTAAATTATTATATGGAATGAGGAATATTAAATTATTATATGGAATTATGAATATTAAATTATTATATGGGGTTGTGAAATTTATTTAGGGGTTTTCTCCTAATTATTATATATATTATATAGTATTATGAATTTAATAATAAGATTTATAAGTCAATAAATCTTGGGAAAATTATTAAACACTCCAAATATATTATAAAGATTTTAGGAAGTGTTGGAACATTGTTTTGAAATATAAAAGTCAATATAAAATTCTAGAAACCTTAAAGCTTATTAAGCCTTGCTAGAGTTGACTTTTTGAGAATGGTCAAACCAGGCCATGAAACCTATACCAATAAATAGGTTATGAAAAACCATGAAGATCGATAAAAAGAACGTCAAAAACGGATCATCCTAGCCAAAGTTATGCTAGTTTGAAGTTTAGAGCCAAAATTTTATAACTGCCACGTGTCAGCCTCTCGTGCGCCCCAACACTTAGTCGATTCTATCTCCTTGTTTTTCTCCAACAACCACCCGATTTTGACCTAACTTGTGACGGCTATATCTCACTCGTTACTTCGAATTTTCCAGTGCCGTCTTCTCTATTCTTTTCTCCTTAATTCCCTCTTTACAATCATAACTCATACAAGCCCTAACTCATTCTACATCGACGGGAAAGTTGATCCAAAGTTGCCAGCTTTCGAGTTCGTAACCCAGATTCCAGTTTTCATTCGATTTCAGGTAAAGTTCGTCTTGCCATAACTTCCTCGTCTTTCAACCAAATTTCGATTTCTTTAGCCCGTTGTGTAGATCTCTAATCCATCTACAACTTTCATGTTTATACCCAAGCCTGATTCGTAACCGTCTGGAAGATACAGTCGCCCAAAGTCTCTGATTTTTCAGCACATAAAATCGTAGAAAAACGACAGGTAAACTCGAAACTTTCGGGTCAATTTTCTTTCTGTATAATGCAAATTAGATTGAGTTATTGTTATCATTGTGTAGATCTATGTCCCATGTTTCGATTGAGCCAAAGAACACAGTCTAACTCAATCTGTAACTCGAGTTATAGAGTCGCAAAGTAGGCTACCCAAACGGTCGAGCTCGAACAGTTTTCCAGAAACCCGATCTTGAATCGCTTCGATTCGAGCAATTCCGGTGAGTTTTCTTCAAATTCCTCCGATTATGCTAACCGGTTTTACAATTCCGATCTAACCCATGTTGTAATTTAACCTATTACGCTCTAGATTAGGAGAATTTGACAGAATTGAATTCGGTAACCTTAAGAACCCTAACTCTCGAATCAAATTCGAATCTTGGTGAACTCTGCATTAAAATTGGGGAAATTAGCATCATTGGAACCGAAATTTTATTACGAATCCATAGAAACCAGAATCATCGAATTTCATTCTGTGAGTCGAGAGAAATTCACGAATTAGTACTCGTGTGTTGCGCTGTTCCTGCTGATGAACTCGAGAGTTGTAGGCCGTCCGATCTCAGTTAATAAAGATGGACGGCCACGATTAAAACGTACGATTTTAAAAGTATAAGTTTTTATATTATTTCCAGAATTAAACCCTAACTTGTTGAATTTAGTTAATGGCCTTCCCGAAGGTATTTTGACTTGAAATTTTAACCATAGGTTCCTTATTTAATCTAGTTTATTTTGATGTAAATTATTATGGTTTTGGAGTTTTGAAACATAAGTTATGATTTTTACAATTTACGGGTTTTCTGGAATTATTTGGTTAAATTAAAAAGATATTTTTATGAAATAAAAATTTTATAATATGTCTAAAATGTTATAGTTACTGTATATTAAATTTGAAAATTTTTGGGCAATGGTAAAGGGTTTTAAAAATTGTGTTTGTGAGTTTTTCATAAGAATAACTTATAATATATAGTTTTTAATGTAATCAAAAATTAAAGTATAGTTGATTAATGAACCTTATAGGTTGGGGAAAATATAATAAGACTAATTAACATTTAATACAGTATGTTTATAAATATTTTGGGTATTAACTTTAAGTGAAGTAAAAATTGTTACATATATTTATATATATTTATATGAGAGAAATAAATAGAAACTTATATTAAATCAAGGAATTTAACTAAACTACATTATTTTATTATATATAATATGGAAGCTAATATGTTTAACTAAAACTAAGGGAAATAATTTTATAAACCATAAATCAGTTTTGGATATGTCTAAAAGATATTAGATATATTAAATACAATAGAATTTCTTAAAGAATGTTCTGGATAAATCTTAATATATGTAGGTATAGTAGATATATATTACAATAAAAATAGATAAATGAAATAACACTCCTTGTGAGAATATATATATATATATATATATATATATATATATATATACGATAAATAATTAAATAAAAGAAATAAAATACCTTATAGAAAATGTAATATGAAGGAATTAATGGGTCAAACTAAACCTCTACATAATACTAATAATAGAATACTATATGAGGTGGTATTATTTTATGGTTATGAACTGAGTTTTTAGTTACCTATGAATTTCTAGGATTTATATTAACGGTATTAAAATACATGTATATATTTAGTCGGTGACCACAGTGTAAATCTATAATTGGGTTAAGGAATTAATAAGTTGAAGTTTAGGAATATTTGTAATTAGTTTACATAGTGTGTTACACAAATAGATCTTATTATTTAATTGATAATAAAATGAATGAATACTTTTACATTTAAATGTTCTTATATATAAACAAATAAAGTAAATGAGTTACTTTTACATCTAAATGTGAAGAGGATAAATAAGTCTAGATTTAATTATTTCTTAATATTTATAGTATTGAGTAATAACTTAATATTTTAAGATAAAATCATTAAAAGGGATTATGGTATAAAACTACATTAAACTATGATTAGGAATTTAATCTAAATAATAATCCTTAAGTTTCTTACAACTAGTTAAGCCATATAAACACATTTAACACCAATATTCAGGATGTGAGTTTATAGTTAAGTAATGTATTTAGTAGTTAGAATTTATAAGGAGGTTTGTTAATAGAAATTAGATACTTAAAATCTTTAAACCTTTAATTAGATGAAATTAGGTTACATAAGAGATTATATTGATTTACCTTTTGACACTGGAAATTAATGTGTCATTTGAATATAAGGTATGGAGATTGTCAGAATATATTATCTTATTATGTAATTGACAATTTCACTTACGAACCAGAATTTAATTCTTTGATAAATTCTACCTCATGCTAAGATATAATGTCCTCCTAAATACAATAAAGGGAATTGATTTTATTAATTCTTTTGAAACTTTAGGTTTTGTAAACAATATAAAATGTATTTAAGACTTGAGTTTAACGAAGTTTAAATAAAAGGATTATACATGGTCTATAGAGAGAATGTGTGTAAAAGTAAAAACAGTTAGGGAATTAAATGTAAGTAAGGATACATAAAAGGTTATCTTAAGACACCTTATTATAAGTTATGGTTAAGTAAATAATATACCTTGTGGATACTAAATGTGAGAGTTCGATAAGTTTGAGTTAAACTATAATATGGTTATTTCAAGATGAAAAGTAATTTAACAACTTATGACAAGATTAATAGATGGTTGTAGTTAAAGGCCATTCTGAACTAAAGATAAGATAATTGAGTTTAGTAGCTCAATAAGTTATACTAAAATGCATCTACAACACTACGATTTCAGTATACAGGATGTAGATCTTAATTAAGTTAAGGGGGAAGGCTTAGTTATAATGGATTATCTAGTAGATATTGATAAAGATACACAGTCAATAAATTGTGAAATAATAGTATAGTATTCTAAGATAAACCCATCATTGGTCATAACACGATGTATGTCCTAAAGTAAGAGTAAAAGTATTGTGCTTAAGAATTGTTATTGAAATTCTAAGACTCGATTGAATAACTATATATGCCCTTATGTTATTAGGGTCTTTAATGTTGGAATTAAGGTTAAGTATGGGTAAAGTGGATAAGGGTGGAACAATTAACTAGTGATAGAATACATTCCTTGGTCTTACAACCTGAGTAATACATCGTTCTCAGACAAGTCAAAGATTTACATAACATTTAAGTGAGGGCTTAAAGGATAATTGAGACTTTGAAATAAGAGTAAGGAGTTTATTTAAGCGTAACTAGGCTACGAGTGGTTGATGATGGATTACCTTTAATATTCTTCAGAGTACTGTTGATTGTTTGCGCAAGTTGATTAGAACTGCTACAACGTTACCCAGGTACGATTTCTCGTACTCAGCTTGTTGGGTTTTGGACTCTATGGAATGTTTTGTACGATTTCTCGTACTCAGCTTGTTGGGTTTTGGACTCTATGGAATGTTTTGTACGATTTCTCGTACTCAGCTTGTTGTGTTTTGGACCTTCTGAAATGTTTTGTACAATTTCTCGTACTACGTTATTTTTGCTGAGTGACTTGTGGAATGTTTTGGGAAACGCTAACTGGCTTTAAGAGGAACTTCTAAAAATAAGAAATGGTTGTGTGACTGACTCAGCTTGTGTGACTAACTGAGCCTTGGATGTGAAACTTACAAGGGTATTGGTTCCTTCTATCTGGTGCCCCGTTAGACATTGGCTGCTTAGGGTTTACGCTTCTGCACTCTGTAGGACTGAGTGTTTTGGTATTGCTCTGGGTAGTTTGTGATCTAGTGGGAATATGGGGAAAGTTATTCTTGGTATTGAGTATGGATTATTTCTAATAAGTGGTGCACACACTTTTCACCGATGACTGAGAACGGGTCGGTGGCAGCGGAGGTCTGCTATACCTCGCCCTTTGTGGCAACTGACAGCGGAGGTCTGTTTACCTCGCCCTTTGTGGCAACTGACAGCGGAGGTCTGTTTACCTCGCCCTTGTGGCAACTGACTGGCGGTGGGGGCCATCTCTCCCAATTGGTTTATTCCCCTCTTGAGTATATTTTGTCTATGGGAATCATCTTCTGAAATGGTGGAGACATAAACTATCTACCACGGGTTATGGATATTAATGTCACTCCTGGTCCTTTGTGACTACTTAAGTCTTTCACTTCTTAACCAGAATTGGTTCTAACATCAACAATGGATGCTTACTAACTATGTGGTGTGACTACTTAAGTGGATGACTTGTTTTGGAAGTTCTTTATCTTTGTCTTGTTTTCCTTTCTCTTTAAACTTGATTGTTTTGAAGTGCTTTATCTCTATTTTACTTTTAAGAGTTTGTTTTCATGTTACTGTTTATTTTAAAGAGTGATGTTTTATAAGTTTGTTTTTGGAGTATTGTACCAGTTCCATTCTAGGGAACTGACTCACCCCTCTCGGGGTGGGCTGCTTGGTTTCATCTTGCAGGTATGAATTGATTTACAGGTGGCCACGAAGAGAATGAGTGTTTGGGATGGGACTAGGTTTATGGAGAGCGAAGGTGTTTTATTATTGTTATGTTTATGTTAAGTTTTCTCGAAGTTCAGACCGTAACTTAGTTAATTGTAAAGGTTGTAATTGGTGAGGTTGGTGCCGGGTGTTTGGAACCCGATGGTCTGTAATCGCCTTAGAGTTTTATTTCCGCTATATTTATGGTTAATAGGGGCGTTACAAAGGAAGTTTTGACCGTAAAGTAAACAACACTAAAGGAGATAAGAGTTTTCTGATAGAGTCCGGGAGTTACTCGTGAGAGGGGAGATGCGCCACCTTCAAAGATCCATTCTTTAACATCTCTTGAACAAAGTGGAAATCAAAGGAGAGATTCTTAGCGCGGCTTTGTAAAATTGGGTTAGAGGCGAGGAATGTTGCAAAAATATTATCACAGCAGAGAGTTGGTGGCGGAGAGAGTCGAAACCCTGAATCCAGGGGCGGAGCTAGAAAATTTCTTAAGGGGGGCGAGAATTATTTTAATAATATTAATTAATATTTTAAAATTAATTTAATTTTTAATTAATATAATATTTCAATATATATAATTATATTTTAAAAATTGATATTAAATATATAGTTTAACATAAAAATTACATTAAAATTGAAATATATAAATTACTAAATAAAAAAGTTTGTTTTATATTTTGTATAAGATTTTTTACAATATAATTCTAGAACAAATATTACATATTAATAGAAATTAAATTGATAACAAATATAATTTAGTGATATCATAGTGATATTTTACAAAATGTTATAGGGGCGAGCAAATATCTAATAACATAAATAAACTATATAACAAAAAAACAAAAACTGATTTCAGCATATACCCGAGGGAGTTGGGGGGGGCTAACTACGATATATATATATTTTTTTGATAAGTGGCTGAAAGTTCAGCTTAAGAGCGATACTAAGGTTCTAAATGAACCTTTCTCGCAATACGGTAGTGGTGAGTTTTGAACCCAGGACCTTTGGTCAAGGATACCACTCCGCTACCGACCAAGCCACGGGGGCTTGTAGGATCTATGAAAGGAGGTGAGTCAATAGTATAACGATATCAGTTGTGGATGTATGACGGTACAATTGTAATCATTTGGGATTTGGGTAGACGCTCACTTGTCGATGTTTATGATTATGGACATAGTATGATGTATTGGAGTTATCTCGTTGTCACAACAGTTTAGTAGCGTGGTTATTTTTAGTTTTTGGATTTAATTTCTGCTTCGTTACTCGCATGGGCGGGTAATGGCAGGTGACACCCGAGTGAGTTTTAATGTTGTGGTTTATTCTTCCGCTGTAAGACGTTTTATTTATCTGTTATCGTGAGTGATTATTACGTGTTTATTGAGAGGGGTGTTACACCCTCAGTTAATTGGTCGAGAGCATGCAGTTCATTTTCATGCATGTAGTTTAATATAAAAACTGTAAAGCAATAAATATATTGCAGTAAACTCAAGTAGTAAACAAGCCCCCGGCTTCACATATCACACCCCAATAAACCAACTAAAAACGTCACAACGCATATATGAGTACAAAGACTCCACTCCACCAAACACTTAATAATTCATATTCGAGTACAGCGACTCAACTTGACCAAGTACACAATAATCCACACACGAGTACAGCGACTCGACTCAACCAATTCACAACATACATATGAGTACAGCGACTGAATTCAACCAATCCACAAACATACATACGAGTACAATGACTCAATTCAACCAATCAATCCACAATAATTCACATACATCATATAACCACATAGCATAACCGATGAACAACAAGGCGAAACGACGAGAATTATAAACAAGTATAGGTTCCCGTCTTTGGCATATAAGCCCAAATAGTGTTTGCCTACTATACGAGCTAATATAGTTGTTCGTAATTATTCAGTCATACCTAATGACAACGTCTCGTTAAAACGATGTTTCTCTAAGTTACCCATCTCTTATGGGGGGTCACCCATGGCAGTAGCAACTCCAGCGGTAGAGTCTCTGACCGACGAACCATCTGTAGTCTGTTGGAGTTTATCTTGATACTTGCAGATACCCACACGACATCCTAGTATCGTTAATTGATCACAATTCTCATTAAGAGCTGTATCCTCCTGATTAACTCATCTATACCACCGCATCACATTACCATTTTCCTAAGACAGCAGACTAAGGTCGTTAGTCCAATCCTGAGTATGTCGACTCGGAATCCAGTGTTAGATACGAGAGCGGCGTTAAGAAGGCCAATGCTCTGTATATAAGTCTCAGATAATATATATATCTTATTATCCTAATGCTACAACGTTTTTCTTACGTTCCTTATATTACACATATAAGATAGCATCATAGCCGCTAGTTCGTTTTATAAATATGTTCATTTATACGAACAGTACTGTTATCGCACAATAGTAATAATTATAAGCAACGTTAATACACAGATCATGCATATTAATTCACACAAGCAGACATTCAATCTTATCACAGTTTTTCACACAATGTCTGAACTGAGGAAGTTTCGAGAGTCATCCAATTATAGCCACGGCTCTTTGAGTGACGCCCTAATTCTCAATTTCTATTCATATATGTGTCCACTTGTAGGAAGTTTCGAGAGTCATCCAACACCGACGTGGTCAGCGTTAGTGTTGAACTATCTCTCACCCCAATTTGTGTTCGGTTTCCCTTGATCGGACCAGGATCAAGTTCAACTTCCCACGTCAATTTCAATCAATTAATTATTTACCCTTTTCTAATCTTATTTCCTCCTGATATTTGCCACCTTGTGTTCAATAGATACACAAGTCAAGTTGAGTAATAAATCTAGTCATCGGCATATAGGATCATATATCCTAACCATGAACCAAGTTCTCTCGACTTACAATTATTCATACAACCCCTAGAGGATTTACTTCCACTAGGTTACACATCGGTCTCATGCCGGTTCACTCTTCGCATTTTTAATAATCGATTTCATACCGAGTAACAAATCACATAGTATGGAGCTTTCTACTCCTTCTATATGAAATCTCACATCGGAGCTACAAGATAGTCCTACTTGAATTCTCGCTTCAGAGCTAACAAGCTAGGCGTTATGTGACTAATGTTCGCAATGTTTACATAAATAATCGGAACTAGGGTATGAACACTGTTATCTGTTCTCCCTTTCCTATTCGCCATAACTAAAGCGAACTAAATATGTATATATATACGTTCATACATGTAATACATCACAATATTACATCAAGTAATATAATACAATCATAATACTTGTACTTTACGTACAATAATAGTTTGCAGCATGTGTACCATGCGCTACGTACTCTACGTACGGTATATTTTAAGCGCGTGAAATCGCTCTACCCCCCTTAAAAGAGATTACGCCCATGTAATCTACGAATATATCATCTTGAAGTAATAATTTCAAGATGTTCCACTCATGTGCAATATTCGTGCACTAGTGTGCTACATATTACATTACCCCTTTTCTCTAAGGTCGGGCTCTAGCCACTCTAGCTATACTACCTATCTCGGTTAGGTGTATGTATATTTATATACGGTTTGATCGGGAGATGTAAACACATCATTTGTTTTCCCAAACCTGTTAGGTATGTCAAACTTAAGCAATATGGGACCACTCGCTCCGCAAGCAGTACTCCCAACTACTTTAGGGTTAGTTTACCCTTTTAAGTAGCAGTTTCATGCCAGTTTCAACTCCACGTGACGGTTGTTTTCTACACGGTCTTCCATAATTATGGGAATGGAGGAAAACTATCTCGCTGCGTGGTATCATTGTCACACACGCTAATTATTCTGACTAGCTTTTTGTTCAGCCTCTCTGAATTCTATACATGCTCCTGGTATATTCCCAATAGTTCATGCTACCCTACCGAACTAACCTTCGGTGTAAGGGTTATCGAGCTATGCTCTAGCACCTAGTGCTCGCAGTAGTTGTCTCCAAAATCTCAAGACGAGTCTGATATACGCAACTAACTGGCGCCTCATGACTCCAAGTTATTTCTCTCCGGGATGAGTTCGTTCATTAGGTACCTTGCAGGTCCTCTTTTATTGGTGTGAACTCGTATCCCTCGTGTGCTGGTATTTATTATACCCATATGGTTCATCCCTACTCTCAATTAAGGGAATCCATTTATAACATATTACGGGTCTGGTTTTATTTACCATTTGTAAGGTTCGTAGGAACTATCTTACACCCTCAGTATTAGCATGGACTTGCCCTTTCTTGGAAGTTGAGGCTTTTGCCCCATTGTCCATTATATCCCTTCTAGTGTGTCATTCGCACACTTATGTGTGGTATCCATTTAAATTATTCCATCGGTTTAACTGACCTTCCTCGTTCTGCTTCTCGCCAACATAATTTGGCTAATATTAGTTTATAATGGTCCCTCATTGCGCACCATGTACCGGTCGATTAGACGGTTATCCGCTATTGCGGTTTGCATGGAGTACTTAATCTCTAGCTTAAAGTATTTCCTAAAATGCTAGCCTTACCCCTTGTCTATTGTAAACATACAATGCGATTATGGGTTTTAACTTGGCATCCGTTTTCCGTTCAACCCTAATTGGTGATAACGTACTAACGCTTTATGGCTTGAGTATGTGGTTATTATTACTTAATGCGACATTATCGCCGCGCTCTAAGCACATTGTATAACTCTTTGGTGCCCCCTTCCCGGGTAGCATCTATAAAATTACAAAGGTTTCTCTCAAAGTGCTTAACATCGTGCTATCATGAGCAACTCTCACAACCTCATAAGGTACCATAAATCATCTTCTCATTATGGGTTCTCCTTGCCTTTATCATTAAATCGGCCTTTGGCATCCTCGTTTACGAAAATCTCTTAAACTTGTGTTCTAACTTCTCCTCTATGGACTTACGACCTTCTGTCGTTTTACTATCAAGCTATTCTTGATTTCCTCAACCTTGTTGGTTTGACTGAGATCTCTCTCGTCAATTCATGGTTTACTAGTCAGGATTCCACTCTCTCACTTAGACACAGAGTTGATTACCTCCTGGGTTTTTACACTACTCGTTTACATACATGGGGTACCGTACTGATACATTACTACTTACCTAACTAACTTAAAGTAAGTTTTGTCAGGCCCACAAACTCCTAGGAGTGTGGTCGTCCCGTGTCTCATTTAGTACACTCGTAGTGTTTGTACCCGGTGGTTATCACACTCTTAGCCCCGGTAATTTCTATTGGAGTAACTAGGCTGCCAATTCTCAATCGCTAGTATTAGAATGGCCCTAGAGGGTTCTCTGGGTTCGTTGCTTAATATGTGTATTTATTACCTCCTCTAAGATAGGTGGTTGCGACATAGCGCCCTAATGTTGGGTTTCACATGCTCGTAATCTGGTATTTATGAGTGGGGATTAGTATTTGTTTACTATCTCTTTCCCATTCACTCCTAGGCTAATAATGCCATTTTTTTATAGGAGTTTTCAGTTCTCAGACTCCACCCAATCATTGGGTTACACCTTCTGGTGTAATTTGAACTCCACGATAAGGGTTGACACATTATGTTTTTCCCGTCTTATGGTAGTCCCTCTTTAGTCTGATATTAATCGTTTGTGATTTATCACCTTCGCTTTCCTAGATTTTGGGTCATTATGGTGGTATTAATGGTATCCTTCCGTACGCCTATTCCATACGGTATTTAAGCTTAGTGCTTATACTGATTGTTAATTAATTGTTGGTCTCTGTATTTAATTGTTGGTTTTTATAAAAACCGACACTCTAGATATTTTTTTTAAAAGGAAAACTAATTTCTTGTAGCTCGCGCGTCAGTTTACATAAAAAACCACACTAGAGACCTAATTTAATTTTAATCTTTTCACATTCCCAGCCAAAATCAGTCGCGCGCGATTACCCCCGAGCAGTTCTACCATTCGCCTTCAGAGTTCTGACCCGATGTTCCCGGCATGAAGGTACCGCATTTGGGGTTTCTTCATCATCTTTCTACCATCGCCTTCGGTCCTTCCTTCTTGATCTCAAATACAATAGCGAGCGCTATCTATTTTCAAAGCTCTCTTCTTTCTTCTTGTTCTCAAAGATGACAGCGAGTGCTCTGTGTAGGTACCAACTTTTGGGGTTCCTTCGTCATTTGAAGGTAGGCTTCATACTTCTTGATTTTTTTTCTTTTGTCTTACTATCGCCTTGCTCTTCCTTGTATGGGTAATCTCTTAGGGTTGAAACATCTCGAAATGGGATATGGACATACTTTGTCTGAGTGCTTAATACGATTTTTTTGTATTGGTTGCTTCTATTGACGAACGACCCAACATCACAGTATTGAACACAAAAACTGAATAAAAAAGAAAAAATTTCGTGTTTGAATCTCTTTTTTCCTCATCTGAATTAACTGAAATGGGAGCACTGGATATTGTACTTCCATGTCTGCTTCTGTGCCGTTCTTCATTCGCTTCTTGAGTCCGCGCCTTTGCAGAAATGGCGAGCAGAACATATGTACTCGGCGCTATCTTCATTCTCTTCTTGAGTTTTCGTCGTTGCAAGGATAGTGGTGAGCAGGATAATCATGCTTTGCGCTCTCTTAATTCTCTTCTTGCTGCATCTCTTACTCCAGATTGAAGACGGGCAAAAAACGGCTCACTCCAGAACCGGTAATTCCCTCGAAGTTACCTTCAATCTAGCATTAGGACACACATACACGCTTTGCGCTCACTTCATTCTCTTCTTATGACTGCGCCTCTGCAGTGCTAATTCACTTGACAGCTGCATCTCATACACCAGATTGAAGACGGGATGAAACAGTTTGCTCTTCGGATGAGCTTTTTCGTACAACCTTGATAACAAGAAGCATTCACGAATTGCCTTAGGTCGAAACATCCTGACGTGCATTTGAGTGTCAGTGCGTAAACCTGCCAAATACGCGCTTACAAGATATTCTTCAGGTAAAGAAACTCTTGTGCGAATGAGCTCAAAGGCATTATGATACTTAGCGATTCCCTCAGTTTCTTGAAGTGCTTTCAATTCCGCAATCGGATCATCCAGAATCTCCGCAAAGCGCTCTTTTAGCAATGCTTTGTAAGCTTGCCAATCATGAAGCACTAACTAGCCTGCATCCGATTGAACGATGGACTGATGCCAAGTTGCCGCATGAGAATCGAAGTGGATTGACGCCAATCCAACCTTAAGTTCCTCTAGAGTATGGCCGATGGTGAAAAATTGCTCGATCTTGAACAGCCACTCCTTAATCTTCTCACCGTTGAAGCGCAGGAAATCCAACTTAGCAAGTTGAGTTACTCCTAAGTATGATTTACGACTGGTTGTCTCACTATATGTCTTGTCGGTGGAATTTTCACTTGAAGCAACGGTATTAAGACGCAATGCTTCAAAGAGGTCAGCGATATTTTTATCAATCTTTGCATTTTGTGTTTCGATCTTCGCATTCTGCTCATGGAACATGGCCTGAATCTGAGGCTGAAGAGAGGCCTCCAATTCCCGCACCGTATCGCGAATCAACTGACTGTTACGTGTTTCTGCCATAGTTGAAGCAGGATCGAATGGTAATCTGATACCTTTGTTACAACTTACTTGTAACGGATCTGGCCTACAGGAAGAGTGCTAATGTTCTCACTAAAACAACAGCCCTCAGCTCTCCTCGCAAGTCACCATAGGGAAGAAGACAACCACGCAATAGAGAGGAAGAAATGATAGAAGAATATTCAAGAATGAAGGAAATACTTTCTTGTCTGTTTTATTTAATCTGTTTCACAGTACTTATAGGTGTGTAACAGCACAACTAATGTAACAGTTGCAACTGATTTACAGAAATGAAATTGTATATTCGTTTAGAACTAACACGTGACAGAATATATCACTACATATTACTGTTTTATTGAATATCTATAACAATCTAGAAGGTCATTCAACTTCCGACTTCTCTTACTCCATCAATTTCATATAGTGCTGCAACATACATTCAATTGAAGCTCTAGCTCTCCAACATTATTCATGTGTGAAAGTGTTATAATTGAAGTTTCTTCTGGTGACTGCATTGATCACAAATGCTTAGAATTCTCGAGTTCAATTTGTAGTTAAGTTGGTAAATCATAATCGACCTAATACTAAAGGTTTTGGATTCGGTTTGAAACGCGAAGTAAATTAAAAATAACTCTATAAAGAATAACATAACAGCTTATATATAGTAAAACACCACGACGAATAACACATGATTATGTAATGCAATTATATATTCATTTTTTTTGAATTTCAGGTTAGGAACCTCTTGCTCACTGGTGTCTTTTTGTCATGCTTCGGTGATGCATTGTTGATCAAATTTGATGATGACTGATATGCTAATCCACCTACGTAATCTTGGTTGTAAACGACAATATACAGATGTTTAAGAAATTTGGTATACTATAATGAGACTTTGAGCCATCTGTACATCGAAACAGTAGTATGAAGCCGGTGGAAAGAAAACAATGAGTGTGCACCTCCAACACTTCCTGCAGGTCCCACTTTCCCCTCCCGATCTAAACCCTCGTCCTAACCCACAACCATGTCTCCACCGCCACATCTGCCATAACCACTAATGCAACCGCCACAGACTCTCAGCCCCCTCTGCATACACTCATCTCAACCATTCTCCTCTTTCCCTTCTCTCCCTCCCGATCTAAACCCTCGTCAACCTCTACTCTCATAATGAATTTCAGCACGCACTCGGCAGTCCGGAAATCTATTCCAGGTGCTACCGTGTTCATTGATAACATCAGCCCAACATCCAGGTGGGGAACAATCTGGAGAACCTTCGACAGATTCGGTGAGCTTATAAGCATTCGCCTGCCTAAATCGCCAAGGGTACGCACACTAACGAGATATGGTTTCGTTGAGTACAAAACAAAGGAAGCGGCGGACGCAGCCATTAAGGAGACCGACGAAATACTGGTGGACGGGAACCACTTAAAAACACAGACCGCGTTCAACCGGCACCTTCAGCCGAGACCTGAACCGAGGCCAGAATCGACACAGCCACACCCCAGACAGGAAACGCCATCGTCACCAATCAATCCCGTAACAGGCCGTACCCAAGGCTTCATTAGCCTAGAACCTTCGATGGTGATGCTGGAAAAATTAAGGAGAGGTATAATCGTCTCCCTTCCCTCCCGATCAAGCTTGAGATATCTAGAGCATAAGCTTCTAGAGTGGGGACAATACGCAGAGAAAATCATCTGCTTATCCCCAGCTAAATATGCGGTGATTTTTAAGACCCATGAAGAAGCCGAAGTTTTCCTTCACTCAAGCTTGGGGGAGGACCTAGGATGGATCAAACGAACATGGCATTTTGATGACCAGCTCACTAGCCGTACAACAAGCATAGCCATCAGAGGATTGCCTCTACAAGCCTGGTCTGAGAATGCCCTTCGTACAGTCACCAGTCACCTTGGAGAAATATCGGCAATCTCTAGCGATATGCTTCAGCTACCTAGTTTCGTCGAGGCTCATGCCGAGATAGAAACAAAGAAGATGTCTATCATCAATGAAGAGGTCATGGTGGAGGTAGAAGGCCAAACATACATTGTGGGAATCATAGAATATTGGTCGGAGGAATTATCGCAGCACAATTCTGAAAATGGCCGGAACCCATCCAGTTCGCCGGAGCCTCTGTCGGAATCTACCCCCCAACAGCCGCATGATAACAAATTATCACCGCATAGTCAAACGACACCGCCTGGGGACTCCTCAAAAGAGTCGCGACTCCAACTCTCCGAATTCCCTGACAAAACGGCGCGTCCCAAGGAGAGCCACCCAGATGTCTTGCAATTTCCAATTAGCATTATTTATGATGGCAACGGTACATGTTTCAATGGGGCAATTATCACGGTAAAAGGCAAGCCTTATTATATCCCAGAAATAATTCCGTTTCAGATTATTCCTTTTCAAAAAAAAGAATTTCTGCTTGGCCTTCAAAATCCCCCTGCCGTAGCATGCCTAAAACAAATCCCAAAAAGTGGCTTAAAATATGCAACACTTATTCCCGAGAAATCCCAAGTCTCTCCCCCTCTCTCGTCAGTGGGATCACCTTCTCTCTCCTCTGATTATTATAATTTGCCCACTTTTTCTTCTATTCATCTCGGTGAGAAACACCATCGTTACCCACATGACTCCCCCTCTCCTCCTCCGGCAATCACTCTGGCAAACTCTCAATCAAGTCCCCCCTATTTTCCTCAATCGTCACAAAATTCTTCTGCCTTCTCCACTCAACCCCCATCCATATCTCCCCCCTCTTGTCAGTCCGTTGTTCCCCAAACCCAAGAAAGTCAGTCTAGCCCACTTTTACCCACAACCCCCTCTAACAGCCATAATAGTTCACCCAACCTCCTTCCCTTTCGATTGCCGGGCGACCCCCCCACTCCCCTCACTTGTCCCGCTTCCCAAATCCCACGTATTAATTTGGAAGTTGTCTTCTCTCCTGATAGCTCATCAACAAGTCGTGGTCCATCTCTTCATGATACCTTTCCCTCTTCTCCTCCTAGCCCTTCTCTTGGTGAAGCCCAAGCTTGTCTTGATTTTGGTCGTAAGCTTGGCTGTCATTATCCACATCCAGAAATTTCCTTACAAAACTTTAGGCATATCCTTAAGCGTAATAGTCAAGCCCGAGATAAACCAGCTCCTAAGCAGCTCTCGCGACCTTCTCCTCTGGCTAAAGGCGGCATTTGCAAACTCTCTCGTCCGGTGGCCAAAGCTAGAGCGAAAAATCCACACCCCCGTCATCAACATATCCGGAACTCTCGACATTAGAGTGCTTTGACGACAGGGAGGAGCACGATTGTTCAATTAAATTGTTTTCTAATTTCTCTATAAATCTTTTGAGAATCAAATTGGCCGAGAGGAACAGACGACAACTCAGCTGAATCCGTCCAAACCTACTACAAAATGTTGCTGCTTTGGCATTTCTCGAAAGCGCCCAAACCGCGAATCTCAACAGTGATCTCAGTTCAATATCAAGTCCATGACAGAGCCGACAACCTTTTCTTTCCGTGTTATTTTCGCTTTCAAATTTTGTGTCTCATTCTCTATATATGTTTTGTAATTGTAACCGTTTTTTCATATGTCTGGCGAGAAAGGCTATATGCCATAGTATTGCCATTGTAACTGGTTCTCCAGTAAATTATCAAAAAAAGAAATTTGGTATGGCTAATGTCGCTAGTGGTAGAGATTTTAGATAATCATCCTCCTACAAATAATATAATTTAGTATGCATTTGAGAAATAGTGAGTGTATAAAAAAATCAGCATTTTTATATCAACAATTGTACGGAGAGGAATACTGTTCTACTCCCAAATGTGTATATATATATATATAAAAAAAAATCATATTCCAATTAGAGCATGTCATGCTGTTGCTCTTACAACAAAGGATGTAATTGTTGATAGAATAACAAGTTCAAACCAAATATGTCATATCTTCTAAGAAGACAGATAATCAAAGTACAGATGGCTCAAAGTCTCATTATAGTGTACATTAATCTCCACAATATAGTGAAAAATCCAAATGCAAGTATTTGGACATTACGATTAAAAATTTTAACGAATGAATTCCTAAATAAATGTTGATGCTATTTTGATCGGTAAACTCAGTTCAATACTGAAGCCCGTTTTAAGACCAGCCTGAAACGGAGTCCGTCAGTCTTGAACTGACGAACAGAGAAGAAGATAAAATATTTAACAAGATTTTATCTACTTGAACTGACGAACAGAGAAGAAGATAAAATATTTAACAAGATTTTATCTAGCTGTTAAAGATAAAATCTTGAATGATAAATTCTCACACGATCTCTGCATCTATATAAGGGGAAGAAAGTCTAGGTCAACAAAAAAGGGGAGATGGACGCAAAAGAGAAAATTAGAAATACAATGTAATTTGCGAGAGCAACAGTAAGGAGGAAATATAGAGAAAATCAGAGAGAAAGAGTGAGATTGTAAAGTCAATTCAGAGAGAGTTTTGTTGTTGATTTCGTTGTAAGTAATTAGAGTTTAGAACTCAAATTACGTGTGTATTATGTCAAGATAGTGTTCTTGACGTGAGGGTTGGTATTAGTATTGAATACGTGATTGTGTAACCATTGTTATATGTGATTATAATAAAGGTTATACCTTTATGCTATTCTGGTCTTCCCTTCTTTCTCCCCGTTCGTCCTCAGTCCTGAACTCAGACCATTGACACCTTCTGAGTTGCAGACTCAGCACCGACATCTAGGAATTTACAATAAAGAATAAAAAAAACTCAGACACTCACGCAACGGAAAACACTTAGCAACATTAAAGCAACAAACAATCATACATACACGTAGAGATATTGAACACATGTATACAAACAAACAGACATTCACACATTTACGGCGTCAAACACATAACTTGACAAGCCTTTGGGAAATTTAACCAAGGGGTTTGTCAATGTGGCACACAGCCAGCAGGCTAGACGCACCACTCACAACCACAAGGATGAGAGTGGATTTTGTACCACCTTAATAGATAAGTTCTCCGGTCATCCCAATTCCCTTAACATCAAGTGTCAAGGTCAAAGGGGATCATGCGCACCACTTGCAACTACTGCCCAAGTGCGCAACCCAGGTACAAGTAACGCCGGTGTCCAGGTAACAACGAGGTTAACCCACACAGTCAATGCAAGCACCGATAACCAGAGGGTGAGGGCGTCGGGCGAACGCCAACACACTTATCTCCACCATGACAATGTCCTCTACCCGGATCAGCCCACAAGTGGACCTTAGGTCTAAAAGATGAGCCAATGTCCCGCCTCTGACTCACGGAGTAAGTAAGTAAAATAATGTTAAAAGTAGTGGTATTTCACTTTCGCCGAAGGGCTCCCACTTATCCTACACCTCTGAAGTTATTTCAAAAAGTCGAACTACAGTCAAGCTCAACAGGGTCTTCTTTCCCCGCTGTTTCTACGTACCAAGTTTGTTCCCTTGGCTGTGGTTTCACTGGATAGTAGATAGGGACAGTGGGAATCTTGTTAATCCATTCATGCGCGTCTTCTAATCTTTTTTTTTGTGTTTAGATGATACGAAGTAAGAGATTTTTAAATTTCAACCAACTACTAAATTAATATTATGTGACATTAAAGCTTATTGGTTGTTGTGCCCATTTGTTCTGCTCAATGCCGCACTTGGCCATAAGCTACAAGGTATATCACCTTGAACTGTTTATCTTGTGGTCATAAATACTATGGATCCATTTGGTTCTGACGTTGATATGCTAATCAAGATTATATCCATCGGCTATCAATGCTCGGGGGAGAAGGGAGTGCTCTCTCCTCTCTCCTCCGTTTTCTCTTCATCTTCCTTCTACTTTTGCTCTTCCTTGTAAAACACATCGTTTTTGTCATACATTTTTCTTTCATTTTCTCTTAGCCACAACTCAATGCTTTTCCATCGAGTTCACTATGCTCTTTCTCTCTCCAGTGAGAGCTCTTTCTTTTTTTAGAGTGAATCCTAGTTTTCTTTTATTCTTCCTTGTGGTCCCCTATTTTGCTTTCATCCAGTACTTTGTAAAATTTCTCAACATGTCAACTTTTAGTTTGACATCTCTAATATCTGGTCAAAAATTCCTTGTTGTGGACAATGTTTTGTTAGTTTCCAACGAACCTTGGCTCTACTGTTTTTGGGATTTGGGGAAGAATTAGTTGACTTTGGCGGGCAGCAAATTCGGGCACGAGAGGAAGGTGATGGGTGCAGATTGGTGGTATTCAGCTCAAATTTTAGGAGGAGATTGAACAACGCTCTGCAACAGTCATGAAAGGAAGACAGTGGGTGGTCGTTGATCAGAGTTCGTCAGCTTCGGCCCTCTGTGAGGTTGAAGATGCCAGCTCCACTGAATTCTCCAAGGACCAGTTGAGTCCTATCAAATTTAGCAGTGCATATCATTTTGGGTTTTATGGGAGGCTTTTTGGTCGGTCTAGATGGGTTTCGATTGCATGGCGCGCGGTGCAGGATGGTTGATGTCGCTAGTGTCCTGTTTGTTAAGCGGCTATATGATCCTTACTATGGTTCTTCTTTCCAATTGAGATGGTTATGGTTGCTAGTTCGTTCTAGTACATCTTTTGTATTTTGGACCCATCTTCTTGGCGGTATGTTGTACTTTTCTTTTGGTTTACTTATCGAATTAAGTGGTTAGTTAATGTAGGTCATAGTTTTCTAGCAGCGTGTAATGTTTTGATGAAACAGGTTATGTTTCTAGGGTCACGGGATGACCGACACTTTGTTAAGCTACTCATGCAACAACTCATGGAGCTCAGGTTGTTTATAGTAGTTTGTCTTTGTTCATGTCTTTTGGTTGTACGAATTTGGTTTGTAATGGATAAATGTAACTCTGAATATGTATGAAGTGTCAATGAGTTGATGGGGTTAAAAAAAGACATTGATATATGCTAGTCAAAACTTATCATTTGTGACCTTTTGTACACTATTATATTTTAAAAAAATTCTAAAACAACTGTCATTTTGAACTATCACTAAATTACCAAATAGCAATGTCGTTAAATTTGGTACATTGTTTTTTCAGTCACCTACTTCGTATGCTTCATTTTTGTTAAACACACATAAGCTAAAGTGCACGCCTTGCCATAATGAATGAGCTCTTTGTATTATTAAAGTTGTCTTCCGTTAAACATAACCCAAAAAAAAACCCTAGGAATTCGCAACGGAAAGAGAAAAGGGGCAACCAATCCATGCGACATTTGACTAAAAACCCCACTTTAAACATATACTCCCTCCATCTCTTGTTTACTTTTTGGCACGTTTTTTCATTTCAATATTAAATATATAAGATAAAATAATTTTATAAAATAAATTTCCACACCATATAGTTTTTTATATAAGGATTTAGATTTATAAAATTATGTTATCTTAATTGTTAAATATTTGACCATGTGTCAATCGGGGACGTAGGGAGTACGCATATGCTGATTGCTGAGCTGGGGCCGTTCGCCTGTCACTCCAAAAAGCTACTCTGAGTAGCTTTTTTATTAATCTACCCCTAGTTAACCTATTGTAACTTGACACATCTGCATTGGGTTAAAATTTAACAAATAATCAACTGACATGTGGCAAGTAAAAAGTAAAAAAGTGAGATTAATGTTG
The DNA here is from genome assembly GCA_023374045.1 of Limonium bicolor. Lineage (NCBI taxonomy): Eukaryota > Viridiplantae > Streptophyta > Magnoliopsida > Caryophyllales > Plumbaginaceae > Limonium > Limonium bicolor. The sequence continues at coordinate 399,334,397 of CM041776.1, read as the reverse complement.
TAAAGGCCACGAGAGAACGGGGCAAAAGTTTAAGGCCCCGTTCGAAAACGAGATCTTTTTTTAAGTGAGGCGAATCGCTATATTTCAGGCTCCAATAACGAGGTCTTAAAATGAAGCTTTTACCCAAGCTCAGACATATCTGTTCGAAAACGAGCTGATGAATTATCGATCCATTTTTGTCCCAGTTACCATTATGCCCCTTCACTTTGGCGCTTCTCTCCGCTGTGGACCTCTTGTTTCTTCCCCTACAAATTCACCTGTAACATTTCAGACGACCGCATGCCTGAAGAAAAAATCACAATAGATACACGGGTTACTCCAATGTACACGATCTCTTTTGACTAATTCTAACATTTGATAATTTTAACATTTGCTCATCACCTACCATCCACAGCAATCATCACTCGTATTCATGGTATTCACCAATAACAAAGAGAATTGGCTTCCCAACAGTAAGAAAACAAAAATTCAGATCGACTTATAAAGAAGAAGAGAAATCAACTAATCACCGATCGATCTACTGTACAAACACCAAATGCAAAGCAAAAGCTATATGATATATCTCGCCTGAGTATTAAAATACTTGGAAGAAGAAGAATGATCGTCAACATCATCTTCGCTTCAGAGTATTGAATTTTTTAGCCGCGGCGAGCATTGAAACCTCAAAAGGGATGGAGAGCCGCCATTGACGATGTGAGGTGATGGACAACCATGTCTATCGTGTAGACTAGAAAAAATGATGGTAGAGTTTGTAATTCTGTGCGACAGTGTGAGGGTACAATGTCATTAACCACACCCGAAGTAGCTCTAAATTGAGCTGGAAAATCCAAACGCAGGTAAACCCACCTTTAACTTAAAGCTGGGTGGAGTAGATCTAAAATAGGCTTTTGTAGTGGTCAAACCTGAAAAAGGTCGGTCAAAGCTTTAAAATAAAGCCAACTTAAGCTACGATTTTGGAAGAAGCTCATTTTCGAACACCCCCTAAGCAAAATGAAAAAGCTAAGCTTAAAAGCCCTCGAACCAGCTCAAAACTCGTCAAATCAGCTCAAATGTCGACTTTCCTAATGAGATGCCTTTTGGCCATCGTCTTTTCCACTTTCCCTCCGGTACATCCTCTTCTTCAGAAAACCCGGGAAGGTCCACACGCATTGAATGCTTCCATAGTTGGAGAGATATTTTCATTAGAATCAAACCAGACCTCTTCACTCTCCATCAAGGCCTCCGATTTACCGTTCTTGAGTGAGTGCGCTTTATTATTCTCTCTCCCATATATACTTCCTTCTCGAACTTGACGGCGGGTGAGTTCTTCCATGGCCGACAAGCTATCCACACAAACGTGGGTTTTCGGCCTAAGCGTGTGGGTAGTAGCAGGAATCGTAATCGGAGCCGCAATTGTGCTCGTTCTGTTCGCGGTCTCTACTTGGCTCATCTGCAGCCGTCAAAAGGACCAGTCCACCCTCCCCACTAAAAATGATAAGTCCTCCAGCGTCAACAAACCTACCATAGCTCAAGTTAGCTCCAGCAAGCTGACTTTGACTGATGATCCGGTCAGGGTCCATTTCCCGCACAACCAGTTCGTTGATCCCGGCAAAGGCAAGACCATGGGGGCTCTATTCGAGCAACAATCGTTGCCCGTGCTGCCAACAAGAGCAGGAGGAAGCGGAAGTCCGGGTGCCGCGCGAGTGAGTGGGGTTGGAGTGGGACCACCGGAAGTTTCGCATTTGGGTTGGGGACACTGGTATACTCTGCGAGAGCTCCAAAACGCAACCAATGAATTCGCAGATGTGAATGTGATTGGAGAAGGCGGTTATGGAATTGTCTATCATGGGGTGTTGCAGGACAACACTCAGATTGCAGTCAAGAACTTGCTCAATAACAGGTCAATTTTTTTTCTTTTTCCTTACACTTTGGATAGTATCCATTGATCATTGCGCAGAACTCATAACGTATTGGTTTCTCGGTTTCCTACTATGAATTTAGCATTGTTATTGACGAAACCCCTTTCTTTTTTTTTGGGTGGGTGATCTGTTTTACAGGGGACAAGCAGAGAAAGAATTCAAAGTTGAAGTGGAAGCAATTGGCCGGGTTCGTCATAAATGTCTAGTTAGACTGATAGGCTATTGCGCAGAAGGAGCTCACAGGTAATCTTTCTCCACGAATTTACCTGAGGATACTGTATTCATCTACGGCATTCACAAAAGAGGGTTATACTGTTGGCGATATGAACCGTAAATGAATGTTACTATATTCTCGCTTTTTGATTCACAGAATGCTAGTGTATGAGTATGTAAACAATGGAAATTTGGAGCAATGGCTTCACGGAGAAGTCGGGCTGTGCAGTCCTCTGACATGGGAGATTAGGATGAATATCATCCTTGGATCAGCAAAAGGGTATGAACAACTTACATAAGCAAACTAAACTCTTAATTTAATCTTGTAAAAATTATTTTATTTGTTGGATGGATTTATAACTAGATTCTGAGATATCTTTTTTACTGCTGTTAACTAATTTGGTAGGCTAACTTATCTCCACGAGGGTCTTGACCCTAAAGTTGTTCACCGTGACATCAAATCAAGCAACATTTTGTTGGACAAGAAGTGGAATGCTAAAGTATCCGATTTTGGGCTTGCCAAGCTACTTGGCGCTGATGATAGCTACATAACTACACGAGTTATGGGGACATACGGGTATATATACTTCTAGAACATTTATCTTTCTGGCATTTCATGTCCAAGGCATCAAAAGGTGTTGTCTATGCTACCATTTCTTATACTTCAATGGTTGGTTCCCTGATTTTTTTTCTTTTTAAATCTACAATTACAGCTACGTAGCTCCTGAGTATGCCAGTACTGGGATGCTGACTGAGAGAAGTGATGTGTATAGTTTCGGGATCCTTGTCATGGAAATTATCTCAGGGCGAGACCCTGTTGATTGCAACAGGCCCCCAGGGGAGGTGAGCTCTCTGCTCAGTGAACTAGTTTACCATCTAACCAGTTTCATATCAAATGGTATGCTATCTAGGCTTTATTTGTTTCCTTCTGATACAAACCCTTGGGATGACAATTCAGGTGAATTTGGTGGATTGGTTTAAAGCGACAGTGGCAGGCGGGAACCCCGAGGGAGTGCTTGATCCTAAGTTGCAAGAGAAACCCGTTTCAAGGACGCTCAAGATGATCCTTCTCATTGCCTTGCGCTGTGTGGATTCAAACGCTTTGAAGAGGCCGAAAATGGGACAAGTTGTTCATATGCTTGAAGCAGAGGATCCTTCTTTTAGAGATGTATGTATTGCTTGCTTATAGTCCTACTTCTTCTTGTGCTTACTGTTCTTAAGTCGCATTCTTGCTCAATTTCCCTTGCGACAAAATGATGAGGCCGATAGACTCTTGAATAATCCTATGATTTGATCATGCTGGATTCTAAATGTCACTGTTTTACATGTCTCAGGACCGTAGGGTAAGGAGTCAGAGTAGGAATCTTCAAGTGCAAGAATGAAGAACCCACCAAACTGGGTTTTTATTTATCTCGATGGATAAAGCAGAGTTTCGGCAGAAGAGAAGTTTTGCCACATCCAAAGAAATGAAGCATTTGATCAGAAGAGTGTTTCTTATACTCAAAGAAGCCGAGGACACAATCAAGGGGTCACCAACACGATGTACTATATAGTATTTGATTGGTCAATAGGACATTCAAATTTTTGGGACCATGTGAATGCTATTGTAACACTGTTGTAAAGTCATCTGTAAGCACATGGATTCAATTGGAATTATTTTTTCATGAATGAATGATTATTTCGTTGATTCAGGATACTGGCCATAGGTACACTAATAATTGCAGGTAGGACAATAATATACGTGAATAATGAAGAAGATGCCAGCAAGAAGACAGAATATCTAAGTGTAAATGACTAGGTGAACAGAAGTCAGGAACTCATTGGTTATATTACATAAACCGAAGTAGTGAATTTCAACAGGGTGGTAATGACAATACTCTATGTTTAACACCATAGACAAATCTAGTAATTCAACTGGGACTACTTATACAAGCAATAGAGTAGCAATGGTTATGAGCACAAGCAAACACTGAAGAGAAAGTCTTGAACTAGTCTTTTGATGACCGTCACTGCTGCCACTGCCAGACTTGCTTGAAGAGCTAGTGGAAACTCTTGCCTCTGCCATTGTTGCCGGAGGAGGGGGTGCTTGCACCGCTGGAGCGTTGCATGTGGTGGAATTTCCCTCAACCTGTTGAAGTATAAACCATCAATACTAAAACAAACAACATACCACTTCAAATGAAACAATTTGGTAATGGTTAGATGATTGATGGCTAACATCTCAAATCTGAAAAGTAGTACTCAAGGCAACTACAGCAGTGGTTCCTAGAGGTTTCTTACTGACACAGAAAAAAAAGGAAATGCTAAAGTGGAGGAAAGAGAGTCACTCTGGGTTCCTTAACTAAAGAACTCTTCTTATGACACAAAAGCCTTTAGGGACAGAGAATGTGAGGAGAGCAAATAAAATAATATATCTAAGAAACTTTGTAAGTTTTTACTGCTGCAGATGCTCTTGGTATATAGGATGATGATGCATTATTCAATGAGGAAAGATTAACATGACTAAGGAAAGAGAGTCACTCTGGGTTCCTTAACTAAGGAACTCTTCTTATGACACAAAAGCCTTTAGGGACAGAGAATGTGAGGAGAGCAAATATAATAATATATCTAAGAAACTTTGTAAGTTTTTACTGCTACAGATGCTCTTGGTATATAGTATGATGATGCATTTTTCAATGAGGAATGATTAACATGACTGGTTTCAATGTGAGCACATTCAAGGCTACTTCTTTACTGAATTAGTTATGATCAAAATAAACTAGGCAGTCAAACCTTGCAATAAGCGATACTGCTACACTCGCAACTGAGTTGGCCATTTGCTTTATCAACAGCCTCAATAGCGCCACCACCATCACTTTTCTGCAGCCAAATGAACAATATTGATGAGTTTACAAGAGCTTCTAACGAGCCTTAGTAACATTCCAGAATCTCAATACCTCATAGAAGTCAACAGCAATGAAGTTTGGCCACCGTTTTCCATCTGCTTGATAGCATGTTTTCATCATACCAATAAGGGGAGATGAATTCTCAGCGCAAGCTGCCGTTGAATTGGGGATTGTTGGGAAATAGTTCATGAAAACCAGGCGGATTGATTTTGTGTCCATGGGTGATGATTCACCTCGCTTTGGACATCTACCATCAACCATTCCTTCGTCACCATCTGCACTTTGCAACCCAAAACCGGTGAATCAGGATTTTGAACTTAAATATAATTGTAATTGTAGTCACCTTTAAGCAGATGAAAGAGAATCTTATCAACCATATAAAAGGAAACAGCAGGTTTAAAATATCCATTAACGTATGCAGCAGCAAAACAAATCAAGAGTAACATTCAACCACAATGAAAGCTTCTGACACCCACTGAAACAAGACAGAAAAGGAAATCCTCTCTTGACTCATGTTCTATAGGAAACAAATAATGCAGTTTAAATAGTCATTAGTAGTTGTTTAATCAAGAATAATACATCAAAAGAAATGATAGAAACTTGAAAAGTCTACATTTTCAAGATGCCAAACACTAGTTCATAAAGAAGAAAAAAAGACACGTCTGATAACTCACATTGATTTTCGACCACATACTTCCACTGATGAGCAATTCCCTCAGATGCTTCCTTGGATGACTTGGAAGTAAACACCACCAGTCTCTGGTTATTCTTCACCATGTCATCCACAGTTGGCCAGTCCTCACCATTCTTGGGCATCCGAGACAGAGGAAACAAGAAATTACTCAGACCAGAGGCACCAAAAACCTTTGTGAGGCCCTTTGGAGAGGTCACATAATCCTCAATAAAAATGGTGACTACTTCTGTCGGGTTCGCTTCTAGGAAAACTCGAATCTCATTCAGCACATTAATGGCTGGTTGCTGGTAATGAGATGAACAAAATAGTTAATATGGAACAGAGTAAGCACCAACTCTGTCAAAATAGTTAATGGCTGGTTGCTGGTATCACAGTTTTCACCCTATAATGCCCAATACTTACAAACGCTGTGAAGTTGAAACACTTGCCCTGAAATGAATGGCATAACCAAACATCATTCTCAAAATCATACAAATCCAGCATAATTCCTCGAGCACCATTCTACACAAGAAAGAAAGGGGAAGTAGTCAGTTAGAACTCCTGTGCTAAATGGAACAAGTTGCACTTGATTCCACAAGAGCCAATTCTTATACATGAACTCGGAGAGCCAATTGCTCAATAGTGCTAGCTTGCTGTTGAGTATTTCAGATGAATTAGATTTTCAATAGAATCGTTCCAACAATTCTCTTTGCCATTGGTCTTTTTTTTTCTATAGTAAATGAACGCCTAGAAGTTAGCAGGACAAGAAGCCATGAAAGTATCACCATATAGTGGGTGTATTAGGTAGCCAGAAAGTAGAAGTAATTAGCAAGGGAAAGCCTGGATTTTGCTCATCTAGCAAAATCCCCAAGGCGATCGGTACAGCAAGATCAATTTCAAATGCTTTTACAAGTTTTTTGCTCATGTGAGGACCTCCTATTAGTTAACGACATGGTCAATTTCAAATGCTTTTACAAGTTATTTTAATCTGACATATTGTATACTATGTTTTGTATTTCTCTTTCCTTCATAAACTTGACCACCACGCACAGCAGAGAAACAACTTTTAACGATTCTAAATTAGTTTTATCTCTAAGGTGTAAGACATCAATATCAAATAAATAAACCTCTATCAGATACTCAAGCTGAATTAAAAGAACGAGTGCAAGCAGAGAAGATTATATGGGGCTATCGGCTGCTACGAATCTCATAACCTCTAGCAGGATGTTTAAGTACCCGACGCCTCTGGCATCCATTTTGCAGTAACTCAAGACTGAGAAACATGTTGAAGTGAATATAACCATATAATTCTCTCAGACGAGTTATAGTGTTCGACAAGTGCACGCTTATCGAATCTTAACTACTAACCGGCGTCTTGTTCTCTTAATTTCAAGGACCTCATATGTAAATGTAGACGATCCAGATAGTAACTCGAGAGTAGAAAACAGTGATTTACATTGAGTTGGGAAGTGACCCTGCTATCCTGGTTGGTGGGAGCGAGAATCATAGAACCTGTGGATGATCTCATCCCAGAGCGAGCAAAGGAGTTGTGTGTCGTAAGCCATGAATACTTGTTGAAAGGCAAACCCTTCACCTACCAAAAAACACCAAAACAGAAATTGATGATGTATCCGAGAATTAGCTTCACCAACGAAAACCCATATCACATGCACTCGGGTATTATTAATGTGTACCTTAGTGGTGGGTATTGTGGGTCGAATCCGGGTACATCTTGGACGAGTATTGCCATTAATGGGGCATGTCTGGCATTGGAGCCCGTTGCCACAGTCGCTGTCTTTAGAGCATGTTTCTCCGATCTGTATCGAAAGATAGCAGATAAAAGAAAATGATGAGGGCGGATAAATTGAGGAGGTTGAGGATAAGAAACGATACAGGAGTGAGAAAAGGGAAGGGGCAACAGAGAGATCAGAAAACCTGGAGAGAAGACGCGGGGAAAATGAAAGAAACTAATGCAATTAGTAACAAACATAGCAGAAAATTAGAAAACGCCTTCATTTGCGCTAGTTCCGGGGGGAGCAAGAGGGAGAACAAGTAGCAAATACTCCCTCCGTCCTGAATTGACCGTCATATTTACTATTTGGATATGTCGTTTGACTTCAATTTTTAACATATAAGATAAATTAATTTTGAAAATTTAAATTTCGCATATGATTCCTTACATGATAAACTATATGTTACAAAATTTAGTTTTATAAAATTATTTTATCTTATATGCTTAATATTGAAGTGGAAAAACGTGCCATAAAGCAAACAGGACGGTCAATTCAGGACGGAGGGAGTAGCAAGTGGAAGAAGATATTTGAATTTGGTTTTACACTTCAGTACCTCGATCCGGGATTTTCCAAAATATCAGAGAATTCAAAAAAAAACTGTTCTGTTTTCTAAAGATAAAAGAAGCAAAGGACAAAAGGGGAGAGTGAAGAAAAGAAAGAGTTGGGGTTCTTGGAAAGAGAACAAGCACGGGAAATTGGTAAAGCTACTGTAAAGAAGAAGAAACCAAGTTAGTTCAGATTCGGCAAGAATGAAATACAGTTGGGAAACAAGCCGCAGGGGTGGAGGCGATGGCTCTGCTGCAAGTAGCAATTTGGGCAAAAGAAGCTAGTTTTTTGAATGTATGTTTTCAATTAGATTGTAAGGCCGCGTTGGCACGCGGCATATAGTTGGTAGTTTTGGGTGATCCCGCGTGGGTTCCATGTTCGGTATGATTGTTTTGGCCTGGCTATTTTATGGTTGTTTTATATGTGGCAGTATATTATTTGGGTAGAACGTGGGACCCACGAACGCAGTAAGTGTTTTAGTAAGGTAATGTGGTCTTTTGTGCCAAGGGAGGATAATTGGGTGGCACATCTTTTCGCTAGTCTGGGAAGAAGTGGGGATCTAGAAGGGTTTTGGTTTGGAAATATTCCTGATTATGTAATGACTTTTGTATAATATCAAATGCTTGACCACTTTCAAAAAAAAAAGAAATACAGTTGGGAAACCCAGATTCGTCAGCTTAACCACCATAATACAATAGCAAAGTTTTTAACTTCTCAGATAGAATGAGTGGAATCCAATCTAACATAGAGTTTTTTTTCTTTTGTTCCTTACTGACATTAAATATGGATTCCACTCTGTTAAAATTGTCCTAATGTGCCTAAAAAATATAGTAAGCAATTAATTAGGTGGTCTTTCATATTTCAGAACATCAACTCGGTATTTGTTTGTCTTAAGATTAGAGAAAATTATTCCCTCACCAACAAATTTTGGTATAAATGTCTAGTGGTTTTACTAAAAATGAAATAAACTAGCGTCTAGTCACTAATTTTTAATGTTTTGATGGGGGATTTGCCATTCGTTAGCCGAAGGACCGAGTACAGTCAAACCATCACAATATAGGCTAGGAAGGCACATAATTTAAGGTCATTTGTATTTGATATAATTGAATGTCTTACTATTATAGTATGTTAACATGTGCTTATATACATGTACACCTGAGTTATATTGCTTATACAAGTGGGATAACTTTTGTGAGTGGGCTAGATTAATTCTATAATGGGTTCAGCTTCAGCATGAGCTCTTCAATCCTTCCGCGCTCCACCATGTTGTAAAAAGAGGAGAGAGTGAAGTCCGAAAAACTGATTTGGAGCCAACAGTTTGGTGAGAAGATCTGCAATTTGATCTTCACCATTGATGAATGCAACTTGAAGGGATCGATTTTCTACCCGTTCACACACAAAGTGGAAGTCGATGGCAATGTACTTTGCTCGAGTATGAAAGACTAGGTTTGCAGCAAGATAAGTCACACCCAGATTGTCACACCAGATAGGCGGGGTTGTGAATGACATACTCGAAGATCATGCATCACATTTTGTAACCATAGGACCTCACAGGTAGACCTGACAATTCGGGTCACTCGGTTCGGGTCAGTTCGGTTCGGGTCAATTTGTAGATATTCACTATTCGGTTCGGATCGGGTCGGGTTATCTGGTTAAAATTAGATTCGGATGACTCCGGGTTGGTTGATTTTAGGTTCGGGTGCTTTCGGTTTGGGTTAGCCTCTACATTTTTCGGTTTTTTTCGGGTTATGGGTTAAATTTGGGTGACTTACCGCGTTATGCTTAATTGAGAAAATTTTTAAAGTACAAATTTAAGCAACCATTGTAAATTGTATTTTTTTCCATCTTTGGATCCAAATTCTCTTAATATAGTGTTACTCTTGATGAAGATTGCTATTGTGTATTGGTTGGTTATACATAACAAATTGGATGATGATATTTTTAATATTAATTTTTAACTATAGATTTATTAATTGTATCGACCAAGTATAATAAACAGAAGGATAATGGAAGTTTGTCTAGTTTTATGTGTGGTTTGGGTGAATTCGGTTCGGGTCGATTCGGTTCAGGTGAATTCGGTTTGGGTCAATTCAGTTCGGGTGGATTCGGGTATATCAAATTTCGATTTGATTCAGTTTTGGTTTGGTTCGGCTCGGATTTTCGGCTCACATCATTCGATTTAAATTTGAGTTCGGACACTACAAGAAAAAACAGATTTAGCTACCAATGATTTGCTACCACACATATATTGGTAGCTACTTTCAAAAATTGCTACTGATTTTTAATGGTACTAACATAATGGTGTCTATTTTGCTACAATAGCGACAATGGTAGCTAGATTTTTTAAACAGTAGCCAAATCGCTATTGCCTGACAAGACTGCTACCATTAGTAGTAGATATTTTTGATTTCATCTTGGTTCTTTTTGTAAGAACAATTTAGCTACCAATGTTGGTAGCTAAATTACGGAATAGCTACTACAAGATGTGGCTAATTCAATCATGGTAGCTATTGTGCCACTATTAAAGCAGTAGTAGCGAAAAATATTATAACTAGTAGCTAAATTGCTACTAAAAGTTGCTACTACCAAATAGATAAGATAAGTTAATAAAATTGCTACTAACACTCATCACGGTTGTCATTCTGCTACTGTTTGGGCGTCGGTAACGAATATTTTTAGCAAGCATAAAAATTGTTACTATCTTTAATTATGAAATTGCTACCGACTAATGATGTTAATGAGATTATGGCTAATATTGTGCTACATTATAAAAAATGATAGCTAATATTTTTAAGTGATAGCAAAATTATAATTCTCTTATATTTTAAATGTGTGATACGTATATAATTCAATTTTGAAATTGCTACTGACTAATAATGCTAATAAACTTTAGTTGATATTATGCTAGAATACAACAAATGAAAGCGGTATCAAAATTATTATTCTTATAACTTAAACTTGTGATTACTACATAGTTTGAAATACTAACCTATACTACTACTGCCATAGTGGACATATTATCTTTTTATATAAATTTTTAAATTTTTATTTTTTCAATATAGTATATTGGTTAGCTTTTAGCTATCAAAAATTTGGAAAAGAACAATAATTAAATAAAAATTGTCTAATTCGTGAAAAATAATTAAACTATATACTACTACTATAATTTATATTATCATATAAGATATACCTAACATAATATTTTTTTGATATTATAATATTTTTAAGTCTCAAAGTATCACACATATTAATACATTATAAACTAGAGTAAAAGTATTATTATTTAAATTAGTACATATGTTGATTAAAATTTACAAAATTAATATAAAAATAGTAGTAATAATAATTTAAATTAGTTAAGTGTATATATATATGTGTGTGTTTATATATATTTAATTTAATACAAATTTTATTACTATATGACACTTTTATTTACAAAAGCCACATAAACTAATAAAACATAAAAAACTAAAACTAATAACAATTTAAATTAGTTGACGTGTAGGTTAAAATTTGCAAAGTAAGTTGAATATATATATGTATGTGTGTATAAATTTATAAAATGTTAAAAGTATACAAAATTATAATAAAATGTACATAAATATACGATATATTAATGTTTTTAATTTACAAAACAACACACAAATTAATAGGATTTTGAAAAATAGTAAAGCTAAACAATTTAAATTAGTCAAGATTATACAATATTATATATCTATTAAAATATATAAAAATATTATATTATACAAATTTACAAAAACAAAATATATTATTTAAATGTTTTAATTTTCATGTAATGATTTATATTATATTAGTATTTGTAACACTATATAATTAGACTTAATTATATAAGTAACTTTACATAATATATTATCTTTTTTGTATAATTTCTGACATTTCAAAGATTTTTAAAAGATATATATGTATATTTTATAATTTTTTATAATTTTAAGCCAATAATATACTTAAATTTTTATTAGCTTTACTATTTTGGTCGCGTTAAATTAATTTGTTATATTATATAATCGGCCATATATCTATTTTATTAATTTTAATATATCCCTGGTTTGATCATGTCTCGGTAAAAACTTCCATTTATATTTACAGTATCAAACATTCAATATATACACGTAGTTTCTATATATGATGTGAATAACTATCATGGTACAATGGTTAAGACATTCTATAGTCATCCCAAACATCGGGGGATCAATTCCTGTTATGCACATTTTAACACACTAGTTTGAATTAAATATGTCATTGGTATGGAGGTCTATTTATACTCATACGCTGTAAGGTTCGATCCTAGATGTGTACACATAATATAGTCTTCAATTTAAAGAATAGTCAAGTTGCGCGGGCACATGACTCCCACTTCTTATGGGATTGAATGGTGGTGCCCATTTTAGTAGCGATTTTGTTACTGCTACACTAGTATCGATTTTGTTACTAATGTACTAGTAATGATTTGGTAACTGTTATACTTGAAGCCATTTTTCTACTGTTACACTAGTAGCCATTTGGCTACTACATTCTAAAATGGTAGCAATATCTAGCTATAGGAAAAGTAGTAGCGAGACCAAAGCGAAATAGCTACCGCATTCCAAAACGGTAGCTATTTTTAATTTAGTCACTAGGACCTTTGCTACCACTGTATATCAGTAGCTAAGTCATAAAATGCGGTAGCCCGTTGTGTTTAGCTACCAAAACTGATGATTTAGCTACTGATATACAGTGGTAGCTAAATCTGATTTTTCTTGTAGTGGGATTGGGTTAGATCGGGTCGGTTTTTCTGGTTTGGATCACCTTTGCCAGGTCTATCAGCTTCAGTAGTTGATCTTGCAACTGTGTCTTTTTACTGTCAAGACAACAAAGTCTAACTTGCATAGACACAATACGCAGTAGTGCTTCCCCTGTTTATTACATTGCTATCCTAGTCTGCATTTGTGAAAGATGAAAGATGAAGACTTTTTATTTTTTGTGATGAAGTATGAGAGATTTTGGTGGAGATGAGGTATCTTAGGACACACTTTACTTGTTGCCAATGGCAGTTTAGGAGTGAATGCATCGATTGACATAGTTTGTTGATAACTAAGGTAAGATTAGGTTTTAAGAGATTGAGATACTAAAGTTCCCCTAAGATGCTTCAAAAAAAAAGGTAGGATTAAGATAAGGTTGAGTGTCCTACTTTGAGTAAGGGACGGTGAACATGGGTGTGAGGGTAGGTTTAGCATGAGACATTTATGACATGGAGAGTATCGTGGGGATGTATTTTTACTGGTTGATGAAGAGACCTCCATGCCCAAAAAAATGCAGGGCCCCTAGATTTTTTAACATGAAAAGAATGGTATAGTTTGGTAATGAAGTGACGAATGAGTTTAGATGAAGAGCCGGTGACCAGAATGTCATCAACATAGACTAGACAATAGAGAATATCGGAATAGGAGGTATAAAGAAAAAAGGGATGTATCTGATTTGGAGGCTTCAAATCCTAGATTAACCAATGCATCACTGAGTTTGGAGAACCATGTCCTAGGGACTTGTTTTAGCCATACATGGATTTTTTTTAGGAGACAAACAGAATTAGAGAATGGCGGATGAGAGAAACCTGGTGGCTGAGCCATGTAAACAGTTTCTTGTGAATCGCTATGAAGAAAAGCATTTTTACAATGTCTATTTGGTTGATGTCCCAATCTTGGCTACATCAATGGTGAAGACTAATTGAATTGTTGTGGGTTTAATGACATGAATGAATGTCTCTTTATAGTCTATGTCCTCTGTTTGAATGAAGCCTCTAGCAACTAGTCTTGCTTTCTTTCTCTGAAGTGTGTCATCAGCATTTCTTTTTGTTCTAAGTACCCACTTTGTTGTCAAGATATTTGCCTTTTCTAGTTTTAGAACAACTCTCAAGAGGGAGTTTGTTGAAGAGCTAAGAATTCTTGTTGCATGGCTACTCTCCAAGTTAGATGCTTTTTTTTTTTGCTTAAATGTAAGAAGGCTCTTCCGGTATTGTGTCTGTCAAGTGAGCTTGTGGCCAATTTATAGTACAATCGGTCCTCGCTAGTGGTTTGTGGATGTTTTGTTTAGCTCTAGGGACCATGAGATGTTGATTTTGAAGAGCATATATGGTTGAAGGTGGTGGTGTAAAAGTAGGTGATGGTACGTTTGTATCTGAGAGAGATTATGTTGATGTGAGTGGTGTGGCTACGGTTATAGGAGATGGAAGAGGAGTGGTAGGCAAGGAGGAAGAAATAGATTGATTTTGAGTGAGAGAGTTGTATTGGTTGTAATTGTTTCAGGCTGGTAATGATAAAAGGTGAGAGGGTGGGTGATAGTTGATGCAGAGATGGGGTTGGAATGTTTTGTGCGACAAACATAGAAAGCAAAGACATCTTCATGAACAAGGACATCCCTAGATGTATAGATTTTATTTGTGATTATATCATAGTAGAGATAGCCCTTGTAGTTTGGAGCATACCCAATGAAGATGCACTGGGTCATTCTGTATGCGGTTTTGTTTCTGTTCTGGGATCAAAGATTTGGCCAACACTCACATCTAAACACTTTTTGGAAGCTATAATCTGGTGGGTTGTTAAAAAGGACGTGAAAGGGACTTTTGTGAGATAGAGTAGGTGTGGGTGTACGACTGAGAAGCTAGGTGCGAGTATAAAAACTTTTCTCCTAAAACTAAAAGGATAGCTGGGCAAGAGCAAGAAGGGTGAGGCCTTTGCAACAATGGTTCTATGTTTGGTCTCCACACTCCCATTCCGTTGATGTGAATTGGGACAGGTGATTCGATGGGAAATTCCTCTAGCCTTTAGGATAGGAGTAAGAGACTTAACCCCCCCCCCCCCCTCCGTTTGAATTCTCTTCACACTAGACTCAAAATATTTTGTCACTAGGTTGAGAAAAGTGTTAAAAACAGGAAACACATCAGATTTGGTAGCTAAAGAAATATACCAAACATACTTCTTGTAATCATCAAATAGACATATAGTATTTAGCACCATTCAAGGAAAAGGTTGGTATTGGTCCCCAAACATCTAAGAATAATAAATCAAAAGGTTAGTGGAAACAATTGAGGAAGGAGAATGAGGTAGAGCATGAACTTTTCCCACTTTACATCTTTCACAATGGTCAAAGCTAGAACTCTTAGAAGTAACTAGTAAGTTGTGTTTATTGATAGTAAAAGTGGTAACTCTAAAGAAGGGGTGATCCAGTCGTTGGTGCTAGACATTGGGACTTGTTTTTAATTTTTATTGTTAAAAGAGCCTGACAGTCCACAGGTCTCTTGCTCTGGTGCGAAGGTGGTGTAAAGCAGTATATACCTTGGCTAAGTGGCCTCCCTTTTCCAGAACTCTCCCCGTATGTGAATCATGCATCATAAAATAAGTGGGGTGAAATTCAAAAAAGATATTATGATTAGAGACAAGCTATCTTGGTGAGAGTAAATTCTTTGTAAGATGAGAAACATAGAGAAGGTTAGGGAGACGATAGTTGCCTATAGGAGTGGGTAAGGTACCAGTACCCTGACCTTTGACAAGAAGAGATGAGCCATTTCCAAAATTAATAGCCTCTGAGGATGAGGACATGTCATTATCAATACTGAGATTTGCTAGGTCATGGGTGAATTGATTCGTTACTCCACTATCAGGATACCAAGTGTGATTTGTAGGTAGAGTGGAGGTGAAGTTGGATGTGTAGTTTTGTGGAGGTGAGGCTTGATAGGCATGGTCAAAGCGGTGATAGCAACGATCAGTTGTATGGCTAATCTTCTTACAAAGTTGACAAATTGGTTTATTGTCTGATTTTCCAGAGAGATGAGTTTGAGTGTTATAATAGTTACCTCTTCCACCATCTCTGCCTGGATTTCTTCCTCCCCTCTGGTTGTAACCCTTGTTGCTATATATAAAATCGTTCTCCTCTGGATAAACAAGTGGTACCTTTGTATGAGGTTCCAAAGTAAGAGGGATTTTTGTAGTGGGTTATGTAGTGAGTGGCATTGATGGAAAGTTGCACATTGGAGAAAGTTTCAGTGGATTTATCTGCTAGGATAGTTTCATAGGTGCGAAGATATCCATAAGTTGTTTAAAGTGTAACAGACTGTGGCATCATGGTGAGATTTGTAGCAACCGTTTCATATTTAGAGGGGTAGACCACAGACAATATAGTTGATAAAATCTTCACCATAAATTGGAAAACCAGCTGAAGCTAGGGAGTTGGAAATTTTTTTATGGCCCTTTTAAAGTAATCAACTATAGTGTCTGCACCGTTTTTTTATGCTCATAAGTTGAGATTTGAGTTGCATAACTCTAGCATTGATTTGGGCTGATAGAATTGCCTTAATTGTATCCCAGACTGATTTTGAAGTTTCATATGGGATGACTTGATTTACAAGACCATATGGGTCATTGAGGTAATGAGTACATCATAAGCTTATTTGTTTGTTTCCACTTGATATATTATGGGTTTGGTTCGTTATCAATTCGTGAAGCAAGGCAAGGCGTGGATCTATCCATCCAGCCAAACAACTCATAACCAAACAGGTAAGGTTCGATCTGCTTGAGTCGCACTTGATAATTATCTGGGTTAAGTTTGGTGAAATGTTGAGAGGTGAAGATGAGAGAGATAATTTGTGGAGTTGAAGGAGGTGGACAGAGAAGAATGAAAATAAGAGCATGTACCAGATTGAGGAGTGTGAGGTGTAACTGCCACTGAAAAATGAAAAGGCTTCAAAGAAGAAGAGGACACGATGAACAGGAAAAAAAAAAGACAAATGTCGGCTGACTCTGATACCATACGAAGGGATAAAATTTATGTCATTTGTATTTGATAGAATTGAATGTCTTACTATTACAATAGATTAACATGTGTTTATATACATATACATGTGAGCTACATTGCATATACAAGTAGGCTAACTTTTGTGAATGGACTTGATTAATTCTATATTGGGCTCAGCTTCAGTATGGACTCTTCTATGGGGTAGGTGGAACTTTGAGCCTATATGAGATTGATCCATTCTCATCTGCATTGGTTGGATAAGCCCGTTAAAACTCTCACCTTCATTATTTCTTTAGGCCTCGGGTTGGGTTCAAATAGCGTGAAATACATTCCTGCACGAATATTTTTATTAACGATAAGCTATGTTTATGAGAGCTGATTAGAGCATTTGGATAAATAATTTTCTTAAAATGATATAGATTTAAAAAATGATTTTATTAATCTAGGAGCTTCCGTAGCTAGTTAATTCCAGTATATGTAGCAGCAACTCAAACAAATATCTAATATACAGTGCTGTTAAAAATTGCTGATTTATTTAACTAGTGGGTTGTGTACCTGCTTTCCTGTAATGCAATTAATGCACAACGACACATAACCTATACCTGCCTAGTTATTCATTTTATCATTGCATAAATTTCTATATATCACATTATAGTAATCATATATAAAATATAACATATATCATTTATACACGACTTTGGAATTTACACTGATATAATAAAATCCAATTCCCGTGCTGACCTCACGCAATGTAATTAAAAATTGATGAAACTTTCTTTTTCCAAAAAAAAATGATGAAAATTTCAGATGGTGATTGATTAACTAAACACATTAGACATGCTGGGAAGAGTCGTGTATACAAATTACACTTGTTCTTTGTTGGTCAATGTTTATATACGTATATTACAGCTTATAAGCTAAGCTAAATAGTTCAAGCTCATGCCTCCTCTTCTCCCTACCAACCTCCCCTAGTACAGTACAGCCACTAATATTTAAAAAAAAAAAAAAAAGATTGGGTGCAGACTATATGGTATACTAGCTCAGTCTTACAAGCAAGCCACCACCATATACACACAATGACACAAAGCTAGCAGATTGGAATTAGTCGTGTTTTCGTTTGGACGTCGTGCGGCCGTCCATCCCCATCAACACGCTTAGAAAATTAAAAACTGATCGTGATATCATAAGCAGGCAGCCGGAGGGTGAGGCAGTTGAGGGAAGGACTAAATGATCCAGTCAACTAGAACAAGGTCATATAAAAACCACAGATCCAGCTCATTTTCATACTTGATGATCTTCCTTCCGATTCATATTGTTTCTCCCTTTTTCATAAAATCATCCAACACTCCTGATCACCATTGGTCGTTAATCAGCCCAGCCTATGATCAGATGAGGAATCCACGAGAAGACCACCAAAGGAACATGCACGTCAAGACATATTCAGACGTGACAAGCACCACTGGTATCATCATCTCCCCGTCCCAAACCCCACCAGGCGGCAGCGGTGGTGGTGGAGGGCAGGTATACTACGTCCAGAGCCCATCCCTGTATGGAGAGACAACACCGGCAGGTTTAAGTCCCATGCGGTCAATCTCACCGCCGACTTATAATCACTCTCGGTCAAGCTCGTTGCCTGAGAAGACTTGGTTCTCAGGTCCACCAGCAGGGAAGGTTACTAGTCATCATGTGGTTAACGGGAGAAATGATTACCGTCAGCAAGGAGTTGAGAAGGGTGGAGAAAGAGATCATCGGTTTGAGGCGATAACGGAGGAGAAGAATCAGCTGTTGTGGGAAGAGGATGATGATGATGATGAGAAGGAGGATCCTGTTTTAAGACGGTGCGCTGCGTCATCGCTTTTGTGGTTGGGTTTGTTTTGCTCTTCACCTTATTCTCGTTGATTCTCTGGGGTGCTAGTAAGAACCAGAAGCCTATCGTCACCATGAAGGTATAACCTAATTAATTAATCTCATGCCTACGATTAATTTTCAAGGATTAATTATAGTTTTCAGTTCAAAAAAATTAGTTTAATTAGGTTCTAGTTAGATAAGCTAGCTAGACAGACATCTAATCTTTTGGAAGATTTAATCTAAGATTTTTTTAAAAAAAAAATAAAAAGAGGATTTGTATAAATGCATTAATTGAATTGGTAACTCTCTCTATATCCCTAATAATGTACAGAGGTCCTAAGTATTTTTAATTTTTTGTAATGAATTTTACAGCTCGTCTACATTGTTTCTATCAAGCTAGCTTAGCTAGGTTGCCTTCATCTATCTACCTTTCTTAACCAGCAGAGTCAGCTCTGCATTATGTATCATTATTATTTTCTAACATTATATATATGTTCACCGCGAGTAGAGTACTATGTATGACGGCAAGAATATATATAGATATATAGATAGTTGTTAAACAAGAATTTGAATACAATTAAATATTTGACTCGATCTAGTTAATTACCCCATAAAATGATGTTATTATATCTAATCATAACATTATTAATATTCTCCATTCAACTTTTAGTATTTATGTTTATTGACACTTTCAATCCAATGTATATATATGACTAATATATCATTATCAATTTGTGTAGAGCATAAAGTTTGAAAATTTCGACGTCCAAGCTGGGGCGGACTACGTTGGAGTACCAACATCGATGGCAACCATGAACGCCACCGTCAGGCTAGTCTACCGCAACAAAGGAACCTTTTTTGGTATCCATGTCTCCCCTACAATTGTCAACCTTTACTACCAACGCCTCGTAATTGCTTCCGGCACCGTAAGTGTTCAAAATTTCTTGTTACCGTACCGACGTTTCCTAATTACATAAATACCTTACACATTTTACTGATTAGGTCTGATCATAAAAACGAGTTTATTTGGATCTTTTCTTGACATGCATTAATGATCATATCAGCTACAGAATCTTTGAAACATATTCCACGAGATAACTAACTAATGTTATCGACTCCCATAAAATAATCATAAATTAGATAACAGATCTATCAACTAAACATACGTTCTTGCATACACTATTTATTTTACAGGTGGATAGATTCTACCAGGGGAGGAAGAGCCAGAGATCCATCGTGGTACAGATAGGCGGAGACAGTATACCCATGTACGGTGCCGGGTCGAATCTATCCAGCAATAATAGTGCTCCGACATTACCCATCCCTGTGACTCTGAATTTCCAGGTCCGGTCAAGAGCTTACGTGCTAGGCAAACTGGTCAAACCCAAGTTCATAAGAAGCATAAACTGCAACGTAACCATGAATCCATTGAAGATGAAAAAGCCACTTCCTCTTAAAGATCTCTGCATCTATCACTAGTAATTTTAACTATTTTTAACCCCCATTTTACACACCCCTCCCTCTCTTATAAATATTTACACTTATACATATCTGATATTTTATGTTCATTAATCATACGGTAAAGATCCTAAAATTGGAGAGATTTTGATCAGAGTGATGATGACAGCACACCTACATCTCATCTTTTCTAGTTATGCTTATAAATATTTTAAACTTGGTTGTTGTATTATATATATGTTGGGAATCCCGTCGACAAGTCCTTAATTAATCAACTAAAGTCACTCAGTAAGCACCAAATTTTTAAAAAAGTTCCACAAAAACGGATTTTAATTCGCCACATTGATGTTCACGGGTGTTGTTTGTTCATGACATTGATTTTTATGGTATAGTTAAGAAATTCAATTTATGTTGGATTTAATACTAAGATAAGATAAACTTCTACCATCAAGGATGTTTGTGTACCCTGCCAGGCCAAAGCATGCTCATGAACTTGATATACCATATTATATAATACCAGTTCTGATCGTTCCTATATACACATTGACTGGGATCAGAGAAGATTTGGTCCGGGAAAGCCCATTGGGCCTACTGGCTCGTTTCCTTCCATATGAATCAAATAGTAGAATATTTTAAGTGGAAGCGCGCAATCAACTCAAGTGGATTTAAGTCCGTACCATTGATATCAATCTTAGATAATGGTTAATTTGGTAGTAACTGTTTTGTAATTTCAAAGTTACACGCTCTCTATATTCATGAGTTTAAATACATTTTGTTTATTAAATAAACATACATATCCTAAATTAACCATTACTTTAAATCCTCCCAAAAGTGAAAAACAAATCGCCGAGCTGTCCTTGGATTACGACGCGTTTCGTCTCACGTATTTTTTTCTGTTACCCCACGCCACGCGAACGCGGTGCTATTCATGTTTTACTACTATTTCTTAACAAATCACGGGTATTTTCTCTTTTAAAGAAAACAAATACTACTTAGTGTATGTTTACTATCGACGGAAACACGAGATAATATTATATTGGAAATGAAACATGTCGATGAAGAAAATTCTTATCATCTTCAAAAGCAGGTGGATTTGCCTTATCTGAAGAAAAGCAATGTAGTTGTACATGTGTATTAGCTTAATTGGGTTTCATTTTTTCTAACAAGCGCCAATTCGCTTATGTTTTTGTGTGTATGATACCAACTTTGAATTATGTTGAAATTTAGGTGGTTCGTGCACCATCATCTTCTACTTTTGTTCAGTTCAACGACCCGTGTATCAAAATTAAGTTGTAGTGTCTTCATACCTAATCGTCGACCATGCACGTACTTAGGCTTTTTTTCATAACAAACTAATGTACCTGCAGATAGACTCATTCCTTTAATTATTAGAAGAAAACATTTCTTACGTACGTATATGTCCAGATACACACATGGTCCTCACATGTAAATAAACCTGATTCATTGCCAACTAGTTACGACTCTGTCCACGAGCTATTCTTCAATTTGTTCGAATCTCTGTAATGTAACATCAAATGTTAATATACCACCCCTCGAATAAGATGTATTCCCAGTTTACTTCCCTGACTAATTTGACAGTGTAGCAATTGGTCTCTCTCTGTCTCGCTGGGTCTGTTACTCTGTTGCTCCGTTTCTTTCACAAATGTTTTATAGTATATGTTTTCCCCTTATAGAGTGATTAAGCAGCTTTGTTTGTATGTGAATGTGATTGAAACCCTATACCATCAATCTATTAGCGCGTTGTACAAAGGCACGTTATAAAACTATCTTTGCTTCGATTTCAAACAGAACATCAGAAACATGCTGCTCACTTGTACCATGTGCAATGATACATCCGAAATTTTCGAGAAATATAACCCATACATCTCTTAATATTGTTGTTTATTAACTTTGTCGAATTTCCGAAAGCTGATAATTAGAAAAGAATAATAATTCATAGAAAAATAAAATTAAGAAGAATACACTTGATTTGGACAGATCCAACATTGGCGTCTAGAATCCCAGAATCAATATTAGTATGCTTTTCCAAAAAAGAATCGAAGGGATAAGGGAGCCGTCAAGGAGTTGAAATTTCCTTTCGCTACGACGACGACCATGGTCCACGGCTGCGAATGGGAAATGATGAGGTTCGAAGAAGGTTCATTCGAAACCCCTTGACAATTAAAAGTCAATCGATGAAACCTGTTGCTACTAGAAGCAGTAAGTAGGTAGACTGGATCGCGGTCAACTTCAACTAGCTCGATATCGAAGTCTCAAATAAAGAGCGTTCCCATTCCAAAGATCAAGGGCGAGCCATTACTATAAGGAATTAACAATAACATTAGAGACAAAGTTTGACCAAGTTCAGCTACCATAAAATTGCATCGATGAGATGAAACAATCTTTCAATCATTGAAGAACAGCGTGGAGAATTTCTTCATAGCAAATATCAATTCGTATATTTCATATATACACACAACTCGTATGTACAAGTGCAAATCTTCGTCACTCTAAGTATTGATGCCCCTCCGCCCGAAAATCCCTAATCTAAAAGAATAAACGAATACCAACTCTGAACCACCAAAATAGAAATTGAAAAACCTATCTGCAACATCGCAACCCTTATCGCCGCCGTCCGATCAAGCCAGCAGAGCGGATCATCATAATAAAAAGATCCCACTCTCCTTACCAAAATATCCCCCAAAATTTATTCCCATGTGGGAATGATATTAATCACTTTAAAAAATTTAATTAAATCTCCTAAAATTTCTTTCTCCTCTTAAATCCTCGCCGCTAAGATCACCTGACTGTGACCCACTCACTCGAATCTGACCAATCAGGCACCGAAAAACCCGTCAACCCGGCAATTCGCTCCATACCCGACTCCAGATCCACAATTTCCTCCTCCACTTCGTCCCAGGAAAACCCAGCGTCCGCCGACAACTTTACTGCCGGTGAGCTAACCCACTGATTCAAAATCTCACCGTCGTCAATTTCGCACCCAAGAGGCGATGATGACAAATCTGATTCCGGGAAATCAAATGGACCCCTGGGAGATTCCTTCATCATCTTCTGATTTTGACTCAAACACGACACGAAAGGGTGATCAAGCAACATCTGAGCCGTCCACCTCTGGTTTGGATCTCTCACGAAGCACTTCTCGACGAAATCCTTCCCCTGTTCACCCAATTCCTCCACCGGAATCGCGGGACTCTCCTCCCCAGAACCAATCAAGCGAATTAGCGCACCAAGTTCCCGCCTTTCGCTGCCCCAAGCCGGTTTCCCAGTAGCCATCTCAACCACCGCGCATCCAAGTGCCCAAATGTCTGCTGGAGCCGCCGAACCGGATGTTGAGCCGGCCGCAGCCTCAGGCGCCATGTAAAGTGGGGTACCCACAAAACCCACTCCCTTCTTCTCGCACCTCGACAACCCGAAATCTGAGATTTTAACTTCGCCGTTTGCAAAGGAGAGGATGTTCTGTAGCTTGATGTCGCAGTGAGCAAGCCCTCTCTCATGAATAGAGCATAGTCCTTTTAGTATCATGTCGGTGAACAATCTGATCTCGGAGACTGAGAACCTGCCGTTGGCGAGACGATCCGCGAGTGAACCGTTTTCGGCGTACTCGAGGAAGAGATTATGGCAGACGGTGCCGTTCTCGATTGTCTGGTCGGCGCCAAAACAGGTGATGATTTGTGGACATCCTTTAAGTTGTGTGAGAATTTCTTTCTCGTTCTGTAGGGATGAAACGGCGGTGGGGATGTCTGAGGTCGCCGTCTTGACTACGATCGCGGATGAAAGATGTTTCTCTTTGTTATTATTGATTCTGGACTTGGGTAGTGCGAGGTTTACCTTCGCAAAGCTTCCCCTTCCAACGGTTTCGCCGCGAATCCACTGCATCGCTGCTGCTGCTGCTAATTTTCTTCGTTTATGGTTGCTGTTGTGAGTCTGGTGTGGTAACTGCTGCTGTTTTCTTCTCCGTTCTTAGGTTTGGGTTACTCTTCTGCTACAAGATTTTGGATTCTGTATGATTTTCGCTCTGAAGTTTTTGGTTTTAAGCGGGTAAGGAATTTGAGGTCGGCGCGGTTTTTTGGGAATGTAGAGCTTTTTGGCCTTTGGGGTTTGGTATTTATAGTGGGTATGGGAATACTAGAATCGAAGGGGCGGGGGCGAATCTGATTTTGTTGATTTAATTTTTGGAGCAAGTAACTTCCTGCGGCGTGTGGTACACGGGAAGGCAGAGACCGAGTAGTGAGACTTCTCCATCTCTATGGAGAGGCAGCGTGATAAAGTTGAAGCACGTGATAGTTAAGCGATACATTTGAGAGCTTGTCAAAGTTGAACCACGTGATTATTAGGCGATATTTCGTTGCCCTTTCGAGTGTTTAGTTGGGTGGCCCAGGTTATCTTTAATTTTTTGCTCTCCGTCCATATCGATATACACAGTTTGCGGACAATCAAAATATTAATCATAGTACTTGGCACCTAATCTCTACGAAGTAAAGAATAAAATGCGTTTGAAACGTGTTTGATACAAAGTTTATTAATAAACGCCAGGATCATTATGTGATTATGCGATTCTGGAGTTAGAGGGACGCGATAAGCTTGGGTACAGTTCAGATGGCTTTTACTCTGCCACGTGGGTGAAATGGATCCGGAAATTAAACTACCACCAGCCATGTGATCGGGGTTGGGGGGTTTTCCTCACAACTAAAACGTTTTTATTTCTCCTAATAGAGTCAAATTTTGTGAGATATTTTATTTTCACGAAAGTAAAAGTAATCAATTGCCATGAATAATTAGGTATGAGTTCCCTCTATTCTCTTGTTAGATTTGCACGACTCATGTGTGCGCAAACTTGAATCACATGTATTGCTGATAAGTTGGATTTTGCTATCAATTACAGTTTATCTTATTTTTGGGAAAAATCACGAGATACCCTGTTTTCTTTCGTAATTCACAATATACCCCTGTGATTTTAGTAATTTAACTTTAAACATGCTTAAATATTATCCAAAATTGATGAAACTTTACATGAACGATGTTAAAGTGTTATATTTTGGTCCAATATCAATTTTGAAGCTTTTTAAGCTCACATGTGACCTGTGAGACCCAATGAATATGTGACTGCTCATTGGGTCCCACAGGTCACATGTGAGCTTAAAAAATTTCAAATTTGATATTGGACCAAAATATAACACTTTAGCATCGTCCATGTAAAGTTTCATCAATTTTGGACAACATTTAAACATGTTTAAAGTTAAATTACGAAAATCACAGTGGTATATTGTGAATTACGAAAGAAAACAGGGGTATCTCGTGAATTTTCCCTTATTTTTATTAGCATCGTAACTTAATTTTTCACTTTTTCATATAATTTTTCATTTATTAGTTTCCGAGTTATCTTACTTGCAATCTATTTCAAAAACATTAAGTATTTACTAATTATTTCATATGCATTTAATTTATGATTTGATAGATGAATTATTTACTTTATATCATATGCATAATCAATATAGTAACATATTTTTGCTTCTTATCTATTTTGAATTAAAAAAAAAACTCATCAACTTCTTTGATATAGCAATAGCTTTTAAAATTGAAGTTTGTTTATTTATCACATTAACTATTGTTTTTAGGGGATCCTAACAGCTCAAACTAGTTTGGGTTCACTACTACACCAAACATTTATCATTTTCTTTTCTTTTTCTTTTTTTTTTTTTGAAAACCAAACATTTATCATTTTCAAGATACATTATCTTTACTTGGTTTGCGCGAACCCGTATAGACTCACTCACCCTTTTACAACCTATATGTACCACACACAAGTGTTCACCTACCTCAATTTGTCAAATGTTTCCATCATCGCAAATAGTGAAGTCACCTTTTTCGTGTTCCAATTAGTTCTTAATTGAGTTTTAATGTAGCCGTGTCCAGTTGCCACTAAAGATGTGGTCCTTATTAACGATGAATATCTCTTGTATTAGAATATGATGTTCAGTTGTACGTTTATTACAGACACAAATAGCATATATTTTTTTGATAATTATGGCTTAGAGCCGTTTTATTAAACAACCTGGAGAACCAGGGGATGAGACTAGATTGGGCCTCATTAAAACATTTTAAGGCAAAACCCAATGGGAAAAAGCAAAGGAAGGAAAAAGAGTACCCGCCACATCCAGATACAACCTAGGGTCCAACTACTAGAACAAAACGTAAAGAACAGTAGCTCCAACAGAACTGAGCACAATAAAGATCGAGGCTACATAAATAAAACAACCGAAAACCACCAATCCTACAGGTAATCCTTCAGGGAAATAGAGCCAATAAAGAATCTACATGTAAGTGGAATTACTTTCCACCATGTCTTAGTCCAACGCCACACTCCAAGCTTGATTTGCATCACCAGTTTTGTAATATTAAGAGATTCCGCTCTAAATATTATATTATTGCGATGCATCCAAATATAGTATATACCATAGCATAACGTTGACTTCCAGCTTTTCTTTGCTTTCTTTCCAAGCCCAAGTGCGAACCAATCCTAATATATCTCCATTGCTAAAGATTTAAAGAGGAAGTTGATATTCCACCAATGCAAAAGCTGCTCCCAGATTCCTCCAATTTTAGTGCAAGAGAACATAACATGCTCTAATTTTTCCATCTCCCGTTTACAACAAGGACACAAGCTCTTGCCAATGGGTAAGGCAGCACGCTCGAATAACACTTCACCAGTAGATAAGCCTCTCACGAGCGCCATCCATAACACCATTTCGACCCTGGGCTCGCATAACCCTTTCCACAAATCTTTCAGCGGAGCCGCAACCTCATTACTATCCACCTGATGTGCTAGTCTTAATGAATTCATGATGTCTTTAGTTATTGACCAATCACCCGCACCTCCCCACACAACCTCATCTGTGATTGGACACTATTATATGGACTACATTGGTGTAACGTCCTAGATTTTGACTAATATGAAACTACACAATGATACGAATCTAATGCAGCAAACGGATTCAAAAACGGACTTCAAACGAGTCTCAAAACTGAGAAACAAGGTCCGAACTTAGTTTGGACACAAGTCGAGAGTTAAAACAAATCAGGGAGTATGAGATGTCCGAACATTGGTCCGAACATGTATCCGAACATTTGTCCGAACTTACATGTTTGGACAGCATGCGAGGACGGGTCTGAACTGTAAGTCTCGGCATTGGTCCGAACATGGATGTCCGGACGGACGTGAGGTCCAAAGTTGCGCAAATCAGAATGAAAACAGAGGTAGTAAACGTATAAAAAATGACCACAAAATTAAGACCAGTAGATTATGAATATCTTCTACGCGAATGTAGTAAATGTTATCATAAAATACAGCGGAAAATACTACAAACCCATAGTGCTACCGCCACACTCAATCCTTGAGTGCTCAGGCTATTCCTCTACTAATTCAACAAAAAATAAGTTCCCAAAAATATTATAACTCAAATGTTGTATCCCAAATATTATAGTTCAAATATTGCAACCCAAATATGGTAACTTAATCATTTAACAACTCCTAATGCTATGTGACAACGCATCTCCGAGCCCCAACTTCAGTAATCCATACCTGCGATTAGAAAACAATATACAAAACACGAGAAGGGACCACGTAAATCAATGAAACTGAGTAAACTCAACCTCATTGCGCAAAATACATTTTGAAATACCTTTTGAATTATTAAGCAATCAATAATCCACCATCGTCAACAGTCTCAAAAACATTTCCAGTAATCCAAACCATAAATAAATCAGGGGAGTTTTCACCAGGAAACAACCATAAGTCAACGACAGACGGCCACAAACGAACCGTCCAATAATACCCCTCACCCTAAGTCCTTAAGTGTGCACACCACCTATGAATCATCAGACCATAGAGTAGATCATAGAGCTTAACTATAGTTCATTGTTTGCAGCGTAAAAGAAATATAAAATCAGGTTACAGAGTACCAAATAATCAATTCATGATAAATTAGTATGAATAAATTTTTAAAAATTAAACATTTATTTGTTTTAATATTTTATGATATTTTCATTTTTTTTTCATTTTTTATAAAATATTTTATATTTTTATTGTATTTATAATTTTTGTTAATTTTTTAGCACTTAGGGGCATATTGTGAACTTTAAAAGTACATTGTTAAAAGTTTATTTTTAATTTTTTAAAACTTGAAATAAATTTAAATTTTTTATAATTTTTTCTAATTTTTATAATTTTTTAATATCTATAATTTTTTTAAAATTTTATTGTATTTTGATATTTTGTAAATTTTTTAATACTTTGGGGTGTAATGTGAAATTTAAAAGTACTTTGTTAACTAGTAGGGGTATTTTTGTCTTTTTCCATCTAGTCAATAGCTATAATGGCATTTCATGGAGCTTTACAAAAATATAGTGGCATTTTGTGACTTTCTTTTTTTAGTGGCATTTCATGAATTAACCAAAAATATAGTGGCATTTCATAAAATTAGATAAGATCAACGTTATTATCTTTGGAAGAATATAAGAATAATTATAAAGGTAAAATCGAGTAAGAAATTCATAGGGATAAAGATGAACGTAATTATCCTTTTAGAAAGGAATCATTATTTTAGAAAGAGGTCATTTAAACCACAATTGTAATGCACAATCTTAATCCAGAATTTTTTGCGCGGAAGCGAGACCCCAAGGGGCTCTTACGGATTTGGTCATGAGACCAATTAGGCATCATCGGTGTTGGGTCAAAGACCCAACCAGCCTATTACTCACTTTGGATAGACCAACCATCCACTTAGCCACAAGCAAGAGTCAAGAGTGGACTTAAACCTCCCAATGACAAGTTCCTTCACTAATTCACATTCCCAAAGCCCAAATGCCTAGGTCAAATGCCAGGCTGCAGCTCAGACTGAGTCAACTCCGTCGCCCTCATTGTAGCCCGAGTACTTGTGCGTCTCTTAGCGGGCACACTCGTCCTCGGAACCATTAGGCCTCCAATAGTATGAGCCCATTGTGCTCAGTGCTGACCCTTAGGTTAGTTTGTGGATATTATGGAGGGCATCCGTATGGGCCCGATGGGGACCGGGCATACCTTTGGGCATGCATGCTACTAGGGTGGCTTGGTAGCAACTCCAAGCAGACGTTAAGCATGTTGTGCTCAATGCCGACCCTTAGGTTGCGAGTGCTACTGTGACCACTGGCACGAAGCAACTAGGGGTTATCCCGATAGGTTGACTCTTGCCATGAAAGGTGCAAGGGGCATTGCACATCAGAGCCGTCTTACAGTTTGGCAAGTGTTGAGTCCTGGATAAGGGTGGAGACAAGGTGCAACGTGGCCCGCCTCAGCACACCTTACTGACTCGTACTAGTTGGAATCTTTGGCTATTGGGCTGTTGGAGGCCCGATGGTTTTGAGGACGAGTGTGCCAGCTTAGGAACGCACAAGTACTCAGGCTGCAGTGAGAGGGACGGAGTTGACTCAGTCTGAGCTGCGGCCTGGCATTTGACCGAGGCATTTGGGCCTTGGGAATGTGAATCTGTGCAGGAACTTGTCGTTGGGAGGTTTAAATCCACTCTTGACTCTTGCTTGTAACTAAGTGGATGGTTGGTCTATCCACACTGAGTAATAGGTTGGTTGGGTCTTTGACCCAATGCCGATGATGCTTAATTGGTCTCATGACCTTATCTGTAAGAGCCCCTTGGGGTCTCGCTACCGCGCAAAAATTTCCAAATTAAGGTTGGGCATTACAATTGATCGAGTAATTAGTTTACAAAGAAAGGGATGTTGTACGTCCGTAGAAGATATGAATAACAACGTTAATTAATTTAGGAGATGAAAAAGAAGGATATTAAAATATTGTCAATTTAAGATATAGAGATGAGAGTGTAAACATAATTATTTTAACTTCCATGTGCCTACTAATCACTAACTTAAGATTAATCTAATAATTCACTAACGTCCTATTATATACTTAACCCAATCATAACGATTTAATAATATGAATTTCCTAACTCAAAAATACACGGGTTTTCCAATTGGGTTGGACAATTATATTGGGCCTCTTATGCATTATTTCTCTAATATCCTCCCGCGGTCCAAACAAAAGACCAGCGGAAGTTTGGAACAAAATGCTAGAAACGGTGAGGACGAGAGGCGTTTGGTGAAGCCATCAGCTATTCGCTTTGGAGCAGGAATATGCGCAACCCAGAGACTGCCATTGACGAGTATTTATCGCACAAAGAAATAATCAACAACCACATGTTTCATTCGGCTATGAAAGACATGATTTTTACTTAGGTAAGTAGCCCTAATATTATCATAGTACAAGACTGGTTCTTTGCGCATAAAAAACCCTAACTCCTGAAGAATCTATAGTACCCAAATTCCCTCGGCTGTTGCAGTAGCCAATGCTTTATATTCCGTCTCTGTAGAGGATTTAGCAACTGATTTATGTTTCTTTTCACTCCAGGAAATCAGATGCTCACCAAGGAACAAGCAGAACCTAGTGGTCAAGCGACGGTCCCGGTGTGCTCTAGCCGAGTCTGCATCAGAGTAAATTTCAAGCAAGCCCAAAGGAGAAGCTGAGAAAATGAGCCCCATGTGTCTGGTATGGTTCAAATATCTCAATAACCTCTTTACAACATGCCAATGATTCTCATGAGAAGCATGCATGTGTTGAAAATTTTGATTGACTACATAATGTATATCGGGGTGGGTAATGGCAAGGTATTGTAGAGATCCCACAATATTGCGATAGAGTGTGGGATCTAAAAAGAGAGTAGAGTTAGGATCATCAAGAGGTAGGCTAGGATTCATGGGAGTAGAGATGGCTTTACAATTAGCAAGGTTAGCACGCTCCAAAATCTTAGAAATATACTTATTCTATTTTATAAGCAACCCAGTTGAATTTCGAACAACAGTAATGCGCAGAAAATAGGATAGGTTGCCAAGATTTTTGACACTAGTATCATAAGATTGTAACTGGAAACTAGTATATGGACTACATCAGGGGCGGAGCCATGATGTAAATTATATGGGGTCACTAATTATTTGAAGAAGAAAATTATATAACATTATTTGATCATAGTTGGATTTGAACTCGGGATAACTCACTCAATATTTCTATCCCTTACCACTACACTACCAACAACTCTCTAATATATGAGGTCACTATACTACATACATATAAAATCTAATTATTATATACATAGGAATCTCTACATTCTTGAAAAAATGTGGGGTCACGTGACCCCACGTGATCCCCCTTACATCCGCCCTTGGACTACATTGGTGTGGACAATTATATTGGGCCTTTTATGTCTTATTCTCTAATAGTCCTACCCCGACTCTAGTACAAACTATTACAAATCATTAGGGTGTGACCAATATCACAACTAGTTCCGGATACATTTATGCACCTTACCTTAGTAAAACTAGTTTTTATTTGAATATTTGTCTTCACTTTGTCTTCTTGCTTGGATGATCGCTAGGCATTCTAGTTAACTCTAAAGTTGTGATCCTACTTGGATTCTGATGCCAACTACAATAGGCCTTGAGGGGTGCGGTAGATTCTAATGCCAACTAGTTGATAGTTAATATTCGGTGATATTGAGTGATGACTGATTTTAAAGAATGAGCTAAGGGCATAGTTCATAATATATAAACTAGCTGAAAGTTGGACAAAAAAATGAGGAGCAGAAACCGAAACCAAAGCCCTATCATTCTACCTATATGAACCACACTAAAGTGTTCATTCACCTCTAAGTGGGACGTTGCATACCTAATGAAACTAGCAATAGCTTATGACATCCACTATCGTTGCCACACATCAACCAAAAAAATCAGCAAACTAAGAAAAGACAGCAAGCTAAAGATTGTTGTCACTCCATGACATCTTTGAGTGGTCTATCTCCGTTAGCTCCACTTGGGTGTCTTAAGATAAGATTGACCTCGCCAAGTGTGCTAGTGCTAGGACCCTATTTGGGTGGGTTGTTCTCATTTATTTAGCATCCTTCGACTCTTCATTTCATGATTCATCGATAGTTGCCGGGTAATGCCTCTAGTCTTATTAATTGCAGAATTTTAATATTCAAAATAAATATGTATAGAGCGTCTTGATAGTCCACCTAATCAAATGGTGTAGTTCTGGATCATGTTTCTTTTAAGGAACTTGATTTATATAAGTACGATAATTATTGACCCCAGTTAACTCTATTAAAGTAAAAAAAAAAAAAAAAGAAGCAGAAATTCCATAACATTGTGCACTATTTGAGCTAGTCTTAATTGTTTATACGGTCCTAATATATAGCCTATTTCGTAAGATTTGGGATAAGCTCCCTGAGTACACATGTATCAATTATTTCTTTTAATTGCATTGGATACATATAAAAAAAATTAAGTTGTACTTAGCTTTGACCGCGCATAACCTAATATAATTACCACTCAAATAAGAACGGTTGGGGTGGGTCAACGCCTAAATGGGAACGCTTTATTCCATAGTTGGTATCGGGAGTCATTTGATTCACACGTTTGGTGCTTGTTTGAATTTTTATATACCGTAAGTAGAGCTGTCAAAATTTGACCCAACCCGAAAACCCGTCCGTTTTTATCCGAACCCGAAACCCGACTGAACCTGAAAATATTTAAATATAATAAACCCGAAACCCGATTGGGTAAAACCCGAAATGACCCGAACCCGAAATGACCCGAAAAATTTATAACCCGAAACTGACCCGAACCCGAAATGACCTGAAATAATAGTAATTAAAAATTAGCCAAACTCGAATAATATGAAATAATAGTGACTATAAATTGTCCCATACCTGAATGACCCAAATAAATATGACAAAAAAATTGATTTAAACTTAGTATATCCGAATGAAATTCAGAATAGACATTGTATTGAAAGTTCTGCAATCTATATGTTGTATATTCTTAGAGAAATTAGGTATATATTTATATTATAATTTTTTCAAAAAATATTAACCATGACCCGAAATAACCGAAACCCGATTCTATATGACACTATTACAACCCGAACCCGAAATGACCCGAACCCGAAAGACCCAAACCCGAAATGATCCGAAAGTTTAATGACCCGAACGGATATTGACCCGAAAAGATATGACCCAAAACCCGAACGGATAACCCATTTGACAGGCCTAACCGTAAGCAGGTGCCGAGGGCCCGAGGCAACCAACGAGTAAACTGTAAGACGTTTGTGTTACGTCATGCCTTGCGTTATTTATTCTAGATCAATACGAATGGCCGCGGCTGCTCCGTCGAAGTAGAAGTCAAACATCCACTCCAAGTTTTACTTTTTGCGGTATACTAGTATAGTTTGGGTCTTTCTACCTTTTTTGACCGAGTAACTTATACAGTTACCAACCCCTGAACTAAATATCTAAGCAACATATTCCAAACACCGAAGTGTATGTATCTCTAGAAACGCAAAATTGGTTCTCTAAAGTCAACTGTATATAAAAAGTCAACTGTTTTTATATAGCGAGAATCTGTATACAATAACACTACTAGTCTCGTACGTAGTCATTTTCCAACAAATTTGAGTAGCTTTTATTCTTTCAGATTTTGGGTACAGGCTGTCTTGCCTACAGGTAAATGTAGCCAGATGGTTACATCCCTGCATACGGAGCGCTCGTGACTCAATTTTTTTTCCTTTTTCAGCGCCGAAGGTGCCATTATCTTTGGTTTTGTTTTATTTTTTTAATTTTTTTTCTTTTTTAATCATAAAATTTTTAAATGGTTGTAACTTTTAATATATAAGTCCAAAATAAAAAAACATTATATCATTGTTCATCTAAATTCAAGTTCTTCATAACAAGACCAGTCATGAATATATTTTGATAATTTTTTAAAAAAATTATTTTTATATGTATAGAGCACAAAACGTAAAAGAAAACTTGTACAGATTGTCATACAAACCTGTATAAATGTTCACTAAAATATGTACATCCTCACGTAAAAACATGTACATCCTCACGTAAAAACATTCACATCCTCGCATTAAAAACATATAGATAGTCATATAAACCTGTACGAATAATTAAATATGTACATCCTTAAATTAAAACTTGTACATATAAGGAAGAACACTTGTACAGATGGTCATACAAACATGTACATATGTTCATTAAAACATTTACATTCTCATAATTGAACATGTACATTCTCACATTTGAACATGTACATCGTCACACTAAAACATGTACATTCTCACATTAAAATATGTACATTCTCACATTAAAGTATATAACAGTTTTCAAATAGATTACCCTAACCCCACACCCTAAAACCCATCCTAGAAAAGCTAAAAAACGTCGAAGGCATTTTTAGGGTTTGTAGTGGCAGACACTAGCTAAACCCGCTACCACAAACCCTAAAAACCTGTCGAGTTATTTGCTACAATGTAAAGTATGGAACGGTTTCCAAATAGAGTACCATACCCCCAAAACACCCCAAAACCACCCTAGGATAGCTAAAAACGTCGAAGGCATTTTTAGGGTTTGCAGTTGCGGGTTTAGGGTCTAACGACCCTAAACTCGCTACCACAAACCCTAAAAACCTGTTGAGTTAGTTGCTACAATGTAAAGTACGAAACAAATTCCAAGTAGCTTACCCTAGCCCAAAACACCCCAAACCCACCCTAGGATAGCTAAAAAATGTCGAAGGCATTTTTAGAGTATTTGCAGTGGCGGGTTTAGGCTCTAACGACCCTAAACCCGCTACCACAAACTCTAAAAACCTGTCGAGTTATTGCGATGATGTACAAGTTTTTACGTATGGTTGTACATGTTTTAATGAACATTTGTACATGTTTGTATGACCATATGTACAAGTTTTTTTTACGTTGTGTGCACTATACATGTAAAAATAATTTTTTTTTAAGTTGTCAAAACATATCTATGAATGGTCTTGTTTTGAAGAGCTTAAATTTAGATGAACAATTATATAATTTTTTTTTTCATTTTAGACCTATATATTAAAAGTTACAATATTTTAAAAGATTTTGTAATAAAAAAAAGGAAAAAAAATTTAAAAAAAATATTAAAAAAAGAAGAAAAAAAAGATAAACGGCGTACACACGCCTTCACAAAAAAAAAGGCAAATCAGTTGCGCGCGCCCTCCCATGTCTGTCTCCCCCATATGTAGCTATCTGGCTACATTTACATGTAGGCAAGAATTAGTGTTTTGGGTAATATTCGTTGGATCAAGGTAAGTTCGGGTAAATAATATTTTTGCTTTTCTGATTCAAGATAATGAAATTTTCCAATTGTTTCAACTTCAGCTTATTCAAGTTCAGGTAAAACCAGGTTGAGTGGGAATAGTTTCAAATATAATTAGATTTTATTTATTTTAGGTGATAGTAAATATTCTTATTTAACAAAAACATTAAATAATATATATATATACTAGGTTCTTTCAAAATATAGTTTTTATTGATCAATATCATGATTTTAATGATTGGATATCTATACTTATATTTTTTAAATAGTGTTTTTATTAAAAAAAATTAAAAAATCGACAAGAATAAATAGATCATAGATCATAGGTGCTAGTAAATATTTCTCATTGGGTATATAAAAGTTGAATATAATGTTCATTTTGATTTTCATTCAAATTAACTAGATTAAATAAAGTTTGTATTATAATTTTGCAACACTCCTACTACATACTTAGCAAATAACCTAGATCGCAGCGTAAATTCATAACATAAACGGTAACTAATTGAATCGGTGTCACAACGCCGTTAACCACCCACGTGGTTAACAAGGCAGAATAAATACTAGTGTACCGGTCTGATGATCAGACTCCCGAGCGTTATGTACTAACATCCATATATATACATAACCAACAATACCGAGTATTTAAATCCCAACGTCACTGTAAACTGTAAACCATAAACTGCCACTGTAAATTGTCAACAACCGCCACTGTCAAAATAACGGTACCAAAATATAACGCCACGGGAGCACAGGCGCATCCCGAGCTCAACATTCAAAACGTATCGAAGTATTTCTACAACCTAGGATCTACAGCCACTCCGCTTCTTCGATCCTCATCCTGCAAACAAATATGGAGCCCCCGAGGGGGTCAGCAACCCTTGGCTGGTATGGTTAACGCGCAGCCCATCGGCTACCGGGATACGCGCAACTATTTGTCATGATAACATGGCATTGATTTTTTTAACAAACAACATAAACAACATAGCAAGAATATTGCATAGCAACAACATCACACATAACATACAAGAACGTTTCCGTTTTAGGAACCGAACCAACATAGTTAGATCACATGGAGAGCCTAGAGATTGTTGCCAACTCATGCTAAGCTCGTTACTAACTCGTTATCGTCCTTTATATTGAACGGATAACTTAATCCCAAGGTGTGTCGGATAGTGATCCAGCACACCGAACAAACATAGTATGCCCCTGTGGCCCGACGCGAGTCAATAAAATAGCTTTGGATAAGCTAAAGGGAAGGTTGGAAACCAAAATGGAGAACAACCATAACATACAAAGAGAATCGAACCGGTTATGACATCGACTCCCATACTCACACGCGTGCCGGAACTACCGGACTCCTCACTCCCCAGTTAGCACTTGTTAGAAGTTCCACATTGAACTTAATAAATGAAATCACAAGCAAGTGTTTAGGTCTAGTTAGACACACACAAGGGAGATGAGTCACATCTTAACAACACAATAATATTAACAACTGTAAACTCATTACATGTCTTAAGTCTTACAAGGTCATAAACTCACAGAAAAAAACAAACACACAAGCCGTTGTAAACCGGTATGGCAACAGACTGCAAGAAAACCATACCTTGGTCCCTGCTGCGTTGTTTTCCACCGTTGAAGAATCCTATACACATTAGTAACGTCGGTTAATTAACGTACTAGTCCGTTGTTAACTTATTACTTCACATATCTAGTTATTTTATTTTCACACTTGTTTATAACTTCTCACCTTTTAAATTGTCATTATAACACACCTAACATGTCTTAGACAACCTTATAACATCATTACTAACCAATCCCCATCATTAGACATCATTATTTAACCTTAAACTAAGTTTTTTAAGTGGTCCGGGACTTGGTCCTCATCTTAGGTCCCGGACCTAGTCTTTGTAAAACTCTCGGGTTGTTTTCAGGTAGTGGTTCGGGACTTCATACAGGACCTAAGTCCCAGACCAATGTAGGCAGATACTCTCGGGGGTAAATTAGTGTAATACCCCAACCGCTAATCCTTCCATTATCCTCTAATCATTCCCATACTTACCTTACTCGCAGCGGAATACTTACTTACTCCCGGCGGGTGATACAACGCCGTTAACCATCCAAGGTTAACAAGGCTACTACTACTTACCGTATCGTCTGACGATTAGAATAAACCAAATACATAATACTCACTTTACAATACCAATACTTACTTACATTTTGATTACCGAGTATACCGAAATGCATGAATTACATTCCAAGACTACTTCCCAAAAATGAAGAGTTTATACATCCTCTCCTTACTATCCCATCATGAATTCATTTTCCAAAAAGGTGTACCACATGGTACACCGGCTACTCAAAAGGCCTAGCCGTGTACAACTCGGTACACTATTCCAATCCAACTAACTATTTCAAAAAGAATTACATCCTGTCCCTACTCTACCGTCACGCCTCACGCGGGTACCTGTAGAATAAAAACATTCCCCTAGGGGGTCAGCTTACACTGCATATGATAACCGCATACCCCGCGTGCTAGCGAGGTACGCCAACTAATTGGTCGAGTACATGCGGTTTGTTTCATTCATACATACATACATGCTTTATACAATACAATTCAATACATTTATTTCACAAGGCATACATTCATTCAATACATGCAAAGATTACAATACAAATCATTCATTCTTACTTACCGAGTACTCACCGCATCACGGAGATACAATTCTCCATTTCATACAGAAGTCATGTTAGCTTCATTACACACCCGGGCTAATCGGGTGTTCAATACTCTTTTACTCCCGGTCAATGACTTACAATAGTCAAGACCAATACACATACAATACTTACTTCTTACATACTTTACTTCAGTTAAGTCGGTATGACCTCCGGGCAGGGATTATTACATCCCACCACCGGGCTTTAGGGTGGCCCACTAATCCAGGATGCTACCCATTCAAGGGGATTGGTCCATGGAAAAGATTACAGCCAGGATTCGGATCCAACCTCTTGTGTTTCCTTATCCTCACGCGTGGCCGAAACTATATCGGACTTCTACTCATTCCATTTTACTCATTACTCAAGTTAGGAGTTAGAATGTTAGGAATTAGTAGAAGTCATTACTACCTTTCCATACATCAATACAATACATAAGTACTCACCACGTACACATACACTTCATTCTCATTCATTCATTTCATGAATTATACAAACTAAATGTTCAAGGGGACACAACAAGAATAATATAGTTCAAACACAACTAAGTGCAATAAAAGTCCGATTCGTGCATTTATCTTATTGGTGATCACATAAGCACACAAATCGGGGTAACCAAGTTAGGATACAGGGCATGAAGAAATCATACCGTTCACCGTCGTATTCGTACCGGTTCCTTCGATGTTCACTATTTGATCCTATACATACATGAAGTTGTATGATCAATGATCCAACTCACTCTTCCATAAATACTCCTAATGTATACTTATTACTCCTGTACACTCATTCTTGTTTATAAAACCATTCTTTTCTTTATTACTTCTTAAACTTGCTTCCTTACTCATTTACTTACTTCTTACCATTACTACTTCATTAATGGTGTATTACTACATACATATACATATATGTGTATAGGCATATATATACATATGATTACTATAATCATATAATAAAACTTTTTTTTTGTTTTGACTCGACCGAACTTGCAAGTCCGGTCGCAAGTTCGGTCCAAGTCAGTAAGTTACTTACCGGCAAAATTCCAGGCTCGACCAACCTTGCAAGTCCGGTCCCAAGGTCGGTCCATTCCAGTAAGTTTCTTACGTGAAAGTTTGAGCCCGACCGACCTTGCAAGTCCGGTCGCAAGGTCGGTCCATTCCAGTAGCTTGCATTACGGGAATTTTTTTCTGGCCGACCGAACTTGCAAGTCCAGTCGCAAGTTCGGTCCATTCCAGAAGGTTTCAGACGGGAGAATTTTCTGGTCCGACCAAACTTGCAAGTCCGGTCGCAAGTTCGGTCCATTCCAGAAGGTTTCCCGTCTTTGTAATTCTGGGCTCGACCGACCTTGCAAGTTCGGTCCCAAGGTTGGTCCGGCCCAGTACTTCAGTTTAAAAATCTGTTTTCAGTTGGTTTCTTTACCCATTGTTTCCCCAATCTTTACCAATACTTCCCTACATGTTTACCACTCATTTAGATGCTCTAAATCACCTTAATTCATTCTCCTAACTTACTACCCAATTCCTACACAACTTACACAAAATTTCCTCATTTCATTTCAACACTTACATTATTTTTCCTTCACACTAATGCTACAGATTTTGGTTTTCTTCATTATGCTACAGTTTTTCCCTCAACTCTTATCCTCCAATACTCCCTCAATTATGCCACTCTTAGCATCCTAAATACCTTACCCACATCCTAGTTCCATTCCATCTACAAGACCCTTTCCAAATCTGTTTCACAATCCTAAACTACTCATTTTCAACCTCTCCAAATACCCTAGTTTACTTCCTCTTCTTAAACACTTAAGTCCTCTCATTCCCACACAAAATTTGACATAGTCTCCCCTATATTTTTAACATTCTCCACACATTATTTCAGCTCACATATTCTCATTCTCACAACTGTTTATACAACACATTATACTCACATTCCAACACTACTACAACAACATAAAATTCCTGCACATACACATTCAATACCCCATGTTTTCCCAAGCTTTTAAAACTCATTCAAAAACCTCAAAACTGTTTCAATACCATTACTCAACACAACATACTTACTACTCATTACTCAATACACCATTCATTTTACTACTCCAAAAACTGTTACAATACTACATACAAAACTAGCTCAAGGTAAGGGTAATTACCTTGTGTTTCTAGTTTTCTTTCTTCCTTTCCTTCTCTTCCTTTCTCCTTTGTTCTCGGTCCCAATGAGGTTCACACACCAAGTGCTACAACCCATATCAATACACAATACCATTTAACATTCATTTTTGCACTAACCCTAGAATTTAAATGCTTTAGGGTTTAGAAATGAGTATTACCTCCCAATGGATGAATGAAGTTCTTGACTTGCAAGAGAACAAGATTCCTAGCCCGCAAAAGAAGCCAAAATCGGCTGGAGCAAGAAGAACAAGGCATTCAAAAACTGAAAATTCTTATAAAGCAAACAAGGGCTAGAAATGATGGATTTCCGAATTTCTTTTTACCTCAAGATGATAAGGAGGTGAAGGTGCTTCTAATGGTGGACTTGAACCTTCAAATGGAGAATACCCACTGAAATGAAAGTGGTCATTTTCAATTTTTGGAAGGATGAAAATGTTCTCTTTTGCAAGGGGATTCCAATGGTATGGTTTTTATAATTTTTGGACAAGGTTTGAGCCTTCAAAAATGAGAGAGAAGGAGGTGGCTGGTTTGAGTTGTTCAAATCGCCATTGCCATCGCTTGAGGAAGAAGGAGAGAATAGAGATGGAGGGGGAACACGTGAGAGAGAGGGATGGGTAGAGGAGAGAGAGTTTTATTTGCTTTTTACTTATTTCTTTTGTCCTTTAGTGAATTAGGAACAATAAAGAGAGGGGGAGGGCTAGTTTAATCGGCCCACACACACCCATCCTACAGATTTTTGACTTTTATTTACAAAAGTGGACACACTAAGTTTCTTTATTCGCATTCTCACCCCACAACTTCTCGGTTTTGACAGTTTTACTAACCGGTACCCGTTTTCCGGAATTTTCTCGTTTAATTAATTTTATTGGTTCTAAAGCTTCACTAATATTTATTAGTGACTATTTAGTTGACCAAAATTGTTACGAGTCTATTTGACCCGCTTAAAGTCACGTTTTCCCGGTTTCCTCGAAAAACGCGCTTTAAGGTTCGTTTATGCTTTTAACCCATTTTAAAGGTCCGTTTTCTTTGGGATTTGTTCCCTCATGTTTATTCAAGTGTAATTAAGCCTTTAAATATATAATTAGCCTAATTAATCACTGTTTTTAATTACGGGGTATTTCAGGGGGTGGTCCGGGTCTTAGTACAAGACATAAGTCCCGGACTAGAGTGGCGTATGAACTCTCGACCTATTTTAATGCATGGTCCGGGACCTTACCCTGGACCTAGGTCCCGGACCACTGCTGCAGATTTGCATATTTACATTTTCAAGTCTTGTTGCAATGGTTCTCCACATCCATTATATGTATATACTTCCCAAATGATCTTAGGTATATTAATGCCAAAATATCACCTTAACCTCACCTTGTTCCTTGTAGAACTTGTTACTCAATCCCTTACAAATCTTACCAACACTTATAGTATTTCTTATTAGGTTTCTAAGTGGTGTTTCACACCTATGATAACCACTATCCCAAAATGCTTTCTCACCACTATAACATCATCTCCCAAGCATCTTTTCTCACTAACCTAAACTCCTTAATGCCACTCCTTGAGATTTCTCCACAAGTTTACACCTCTTGCTTACAACACCTTATTTCCTCATTGTTTACCAAACTTGCATAAATCCTAAACACAACCCCACCATGATCTTGAAGTATCCCAAAAACACTCATTTGCATTCTAAATCCTCCAAGATAATGCCTAAGTCCTTTTTGCATTCTAGAACACCTTAAGACATGTTTTCCTCTCTAGTAGAACACCTATTCATTTCTAACACTTCCTAGTTCACCAAAGCTCATTTAAACACTTAGAACTTCTTATACATTACCTAATTTTTGACATGGGTTCTACTAACATCTTGTTACACCAAAACACATAGTTTTCACCCTTAAACATCCAAGAACACTTAAATCCATCAAGAACATTCTTATGCACAAAACTTCACCCAATTACACTATATCACAATATAGTGCATAATTTAAATTGCTTGGCACTTAGGCCCTTAAATAACATGGCTCTTAGGCCCTTAAATAACATAAGCCTTAAACACTGAATTTCCATATTATATTTGCCTTTAACCTGCAAATACACTCAACATAACAATATGCCCTTTATAATCTCTTTGAGAGCTTTTACTAACTCATTTACCATTAGCTCCTTAGGTAGTTTTAATAAACAACATAAGCTCATTTTTCCTAATGCATCAAACTACATTAGGTTAGCACATTTACCTCCTTTCCTTCACAACTTTCTCACTTATTTCTCCTTGCTCCTTTCTTGATTAAAATCGGCAAGGACATTTGATTGCTTGTCAACTTCTAATCAATATAAAAGTAATGTAATGAGCATTCAAGCTTCATGCTTAAACTCATTTATAAACCCTAGGTTATATAACATCTTAAAACATTAAGGTAGTAGTTTTACCTTGGAAATGGAAGAGAGTTTCAATAAGTAGCAAGAGAGGACTACATCAAGTCCTTGAAAAATTGAAATGAAGCTAAAACAAGGCAAGATAAAGAACACCATCAATGGTGATTTTCGGTTACATAACAAAACAAGAGGAAATGAAGTTTTTCTTTGAGTTTCCTTACCTTGAAGCAAAGGAGAACAATAAGATGTAAAAAGATGAGCTCAAGCTCCTCCCATGGAGATTCACCTTGGCACTGAAATGGAGCTCTTGGAATTTTGAGAAGATAGAATTGAAGAGCTTGGCAAGACTAAGAGAATGGTGGTCTTGGAATTTGATTTGGTAAATGGAGCTGGGAGATATAAGCTATGGAAGTTGAGAAATGGTAGAGGTGCTGTAGCATAACCGATGGAGAAGAAGGAAGAAGGTTGGAGACGGTGGGAACATGAAGGAAATGAGAGAATGAAGTTTGAAGTTGCTTTTAGAAGATATTTGTAAGTTAAAGTAAATAGTACTTATTTAGTCATTCTTTATTTACTTAATAAGCTAGCAAGAGTGGTGACTCATCACCATAAAAACCGGCCCCCATTAAGTAACAAGGGGTATTTTAGTCTTTGTTGACCAATTAACTCACTTATATTGACTTATGTTATAAACTAGCTTAATTTAGTTACTATTCACAAAACAAGGCACATAATTGTGAAATTTTTTATTTCCCATTGATTTAGACTTCCTAATGTGATACTAAGTAGTACACATGTTAATTAAAGAGTAATGATGGACATTTAGCCACTCAAAACTCATTTACAAGACAATTTTTCAAAAGTGTGCTTTAAGACTCCTTAAAGCACATTTTATGTTTTAACTTGTTTTCAAGCTTGGTTTTCTTTGGTAATTGGTTTAATATGTTTATTAACATATAAATAAGGTCTTGGTAAGCTCATTAGGTCTTAACCAAGATTATCCCATGCTTAGAGCACATTTTCGCTCATATTGAGTTTAAGGTATTTATTTGTGTTTTCTATGGTTTAAATTGTTCACTAATGTTTCTAAGGCACTTTTTATCCCTATTATACCATAGT
The DNA here is from genome assembly GCA_023374045.1 of Limonium bicolor. NCBI lineage: Eukaryota > Viridiplantae > Streptophyta > Magnoliopsida > Caryophyllales > Plumbaginaceae > Limonium > Limonium bicolor. The sequence continues at coordinate 399,290,682 of CM041776.1, read as the reverse complement.
TTAATGTTTAAAAAACATACTAAGGTTTGGGGTTTTTCAATCTACCCCCCTTTAAAGAACTTTGTCCCCAAAGTTCACACTTCCCACATATCTTTAATATTAGAACACGGGGATACTTATAAAACAATACTTCCATAACAACATATTTACATAACATCGGATACAAGGCCCAAACAACATAACATCATTCAGACACAACGGTCTATAACATAGTAAGATAACAACATGACATAGACAATGTATTTAAATACATGTCGTACACACATAACCGAAACGGCTCTACCCCCCTTAAAATAGGGGTACGCCCCGTACCCTATACATACAAACCCTAAGAAATAAACAACGAGGTACTTCACCTTCATCTTATCTTCCAGCTCCCAAGTGGCCTCCTCGACGTCCTGGTTAGACTAGAGGACCTTCACCAGTCTTACAGACTTATGGCGAGTGTCTCGAGTCTTAGTGTCCAGAATCCATACGGGAGTCTCCACTGATCGCATGGTCGGCTCTAAAGTTAGCCTTTCAGGCTAAAGTACATGATACGGATGAGACATATATTTCTTCAACTGAGACACATGAAATACATCATGTACCTTGCCCAGCTCGGCGGGTAGATCAAGTCTGTAAGCTACCGGGCCTATCCGCTCCGTCACAACATAAGGCCCCATATATTTCGGGCTCAACTTGCCTTTCTGGCCAAAAAGAATCACTCCCTTTATGGGGGATACTCTAAGGAATACCTGGTCGCCCACGGCGAATTCCAGATCACGTCTGTGCACATCGGCGTATGATTTCTGCCTATCCTGAGCTGCCTTCATGTTAGCCCGGATCTGGCGTACTTCTACTTGTACTTGCTCCAGATACTATGGTCCTATAATGACCGTCTCACTCTACTCATCCCAGTATAATGGCATGCGGCATGGTCTACCGTACAAAGCCTGGAAGGGAGACATCCTGATCGAAGCATGGTAACTGTTGTTGTAGCTAAACTTAATCAGATGTAACTTATCAATCCAGCTGGTCTGAAAGTCAAGTGCACATGCACGTAACATATCCTCAAGTGTCTGGATGGTGCGCTCACTCTGACCATCAGTCTGCGGGTGGAACGCCGTACTCAGCGTCAGCTCGGTACCCAGCGCTTCCCGTGTGGATTTCCAGTACCTCGAGAGAAATCTGGTATCCTTGTCAGACACAATCGTTTTCGGTACCCCATGATGTCTTACAATCTCTCGGTCGAAGAGCTCTGCTAGCTTCGCCACTTTCCAAGTGTCCTTCATCGGAATGAATCGGGCCACCTTGGTCAGTCGGTCAACAACAACCCAAATCATATTCAGACCTCCCCTTGTAGGCGGAAGCCCTACTACGAAGTCCATAGAAATGTCATGGAACTTCCACTCAGGCACTGGCATTGGCTGTATCATACCACCAGGCCGTCGGTGCTCAAACTTGACCTTCTGACAAGTGAGACACCTCAACACATAATCATTCACATCTTTCTTCATTCCAGCCCACCAAAAATATCTTTTCATACCTTTATACATCTTTGAAGCTCCGGGGTGAATCGAAGTAGTAGAACAATGGGATTCACTCAGTATGCGCTCCTTCAGCTCAGCGCTACTCCTCGGAATACACAGTCGGCCATTCAGCCTAATCAGGTCATCATCGTGGAGTCAGAAGTCATACTTCTGACCCTCGAATGTGCCATCAACAAGCTTCTGCCTGATCTCCAACATATACTGATCCGTCATCTGAGCACTCCGCACCTCTTCAACCAAGCTAGAATGAGAGACTAGTGAATGGAGAGAGTGTGCTAGGCGACTCAATGCGTCAGCTACTACATTTGCTTTACCCTCCTTGTACTGTAAATTGATGTCGTAGTCGTTTAAGAACTCGACCCACCTTCTTTGTCTCATGTTCAACTCCTTCTGAGTGAACAAGTACTTCAAACTCTTGCGATCGGAATAAATTGTCACGCTTACCCCATACAAATGATGTCGCCATATCTTCAATGCGAAGACAATGGCACCCAGTTCTAAATCGTGGGTAGGGTAGTTCTCTTCGTGCTTCTTCAGCTGTCGGGAGGCGTATGCTACGACCTTCCCGTGTTGCATCAGTACGCAACCCATACCTCTGTCTGATGCGTCGCAATAGACCTCAAACCCATATGGACCGTCTGGTATAGTTAGGACTGGTGCAAATGTCAGAGTATCTGTAATACCCTTGAGGTTTACCTCCCACATCGATTGGAGGGGAGAACGAACCACTTCTTATATGGGTGGGGATACCTCTCCTTGTTGTGAGGCCATTTGGGGCTAGGAAACCCCAGGAACAAAACCGTGCGGCCTGCGTGCCAAAGCGGACAATATCACAACAGTGAGATACTGGGCTGTTACAGATGGTATCAGAGCCAGACCCAGGTCGGTGTGCCAGTGTGGCCCGCGAGGGCGCTGGGCTCCCAAGGTGGGTGGAGTGTAATACCCTTGAGGTTTACCTCCCACATCGGTTGGAGAGGAGAACGAAGTGTGCCTTATAGGTGCATGGATATCTCTTCCTTGTGTGACGCGTTTTGGGGCTAGGAAACCCCAGGAGCAAATCCGTGCGACCTGCGTGTCAAAGCGGACAATATCACACATGTGGGCTGATTGGGCTGGGCTGTCACAGTATCCCTGAGACTCTGAAAAGAACTCTCACAGTCGTCTGTCCACTCGAATGGTGCATCCTTCTTCATCAAGGAAGTCATCGGCTTTGAGACACTGGAGAAGTCCTTTACAAATCTCCTATAATATCCTGCTAGACCGAGGAAGCTCCAGATGTCGGTAACTGTCTTCGGCCTTGGCCAGGTGCGCACTGCAACTATCTTTGCCGGATCAACAGCGATCCCGGCCTCAGAAATCACATGTCCAAGAAAGGAAACTTGGTTCAACCAAAACTCACACTTAGAAAATTTCACATACAACTGATTCTTTCTCAATGTTTGCAACACATCTCTCAGGTGGCTTTCGTGCTCACCCTTCGGTTTCGAATATACAAGTATATCGTCGATGAAGACTACCACTGACTTGTCCAACTGATCTTGGAACAAGCGGTTCATTAAGTCCATGAACTTGGCTGGTGCATTGGATAAACCAAACGGCATAACCGTAAACTCATAATGACCGTATTGGTTCTGAAAGCGGTCTTCTCAATGTCACTTTCCCGGATAGCAATCTGATGGTAACCGGATCGTAGATCTATCTTGGAGAATACTGATGCTCCTTTCAACTGATCAAATAAGTCGTCGATGCGTGGTAAAGGATAACGGTTCTTCACCGTAACTGCATTCAGCTCTTTGTAGTCGATGCAGAGGCGGAGACTACCGTCCTTCTTCTTCACGAAGAGGACCGGCGCTCCCCATGGTGAAACGCTAGGGCGGATAAATCCCTTGTCGAGTAGGTCTCTCAGCTGCTCCTTGAGCTCTGTCATCTCTGTTGGAGTCATACGATAGGGCACCTTCGCAATTGGTCCGGTGCCCGGAACCAAATCAATCTCAAACTCAACTTCCCGTGCTGGCGGCATGCCCGACAGTTCCTTAGGAAAGACATCAGGAAACTCCAACACTACCGGCACATCTGGGCCAAACTCTGGGTCTCTCTCTATGTCCTGGACATAGCAGAGGTATACATCATTCCCTCATCGTAGTTCACGATACATGGCCATGGCGGTGATGATCTGAGTCGAAGGCTCCCTGGGCCTCTGGCGGTATGATATAGTAACCCCAGACGGACTCCGAAGAAGCAGACGGTGCTCGGCACATAGGATTCTGCCCCTGTACCGCTCCAACCAGTTCATCCCGACAATCACATCAAATCCAAGTCCCTCGAACTCTATCATGTCGATCGGGAACTCTTCATCCTTAATTCGTACAACAACATCTCGGTGGTAGCGGGTACACTTGATCCGCTCTTTCGACGGGAGAGTGACTAGGAAGTCAGGCATCTCTTCACCGTCTAACCCCAGCCTCTTCGCAAATGATAGCGAGATAAATGTATGTGAGGCTCCGGAGTCGAACAAGATCGATGCGACCACGCCATTAACTGGAAAGGTACCGGTGAGGATTGTGCCGCTCTTGCCGGCTTCTGCCTCATTGCAGACACTCAGTATACCTCCCGTTCCGAGTGCACAGCCTAATTCATTGGCAAACTTATAAGTACACGGTAATAACAAGGTTGACATACTCCAAAACAACATCTCTTTATTCATTATGATACTCCTTACACCATAAGTTGGTTTACATTACTGGCATAACTAACACATACAACATCCTTAACAAACACTGGCTTAACACATTACATAATTGCACAAGGCTTAAAACTGTCTGAAGGTCAAATTCAAACGTCCGGGTTTCATATGTGTGGCATTGACCACTATCGAAGGTGCGGTATTAAGTTTGATCTTCTTGATACCGTGGTATAACATCCTTGACTGTCCACCCATGATTAACACATCTCCCGACTTCAACACTAACCTCTTTGCGAGATCACCACGCTTCTGCTCGCCGTACACAAACACTGCGGTATTACCAATGGACCAAGACACCACGGGTACTCCCTTACTTAGAGACTCGGGTGTTTCATCCTTATCTTGGTGTAACCCTAACCGTCCACCCTTCTGGTAGAAGTTCACAATACATAAATCTGCTTTAACACTCGGAATTGGATCTGATTCAACTTGTTGAGCAATTCCCACGGCGTGGTTAACGACCGCAAGGAACTCCTCAGGTATGACTGGTACAGTTGCTCCATCTTCAGCTCGCACGTCTTGATATGACTTGGTGTAAGGATTCCAATCCTTACCCATGCACATCATCTTCAACTTCATTTTCGATCCGTTCGGGTATTCGGGTGTGTAGAAACCTCCAGGTGCTGCTCCCAATTCGTCGCATCATCGGATAATGTGGATTTGTGCTTCCGGTGTCAGGTATCCATTTAAGAGTATCATACCTGGTTGGATGACCTGACATTGCTCCATTGGAAAGTCGGTGATGTTGATGGTGGTTTCTTCAGGGTTTGGTGTGGGCGGGATTGGATAGCAAATATTGAAGGTTCCTAAGTTTCCAAATTACCTAATTTAGGTGACTTTCACATTATAGTTTAACTCTTTTACTTACATAGTTGTACATTTAGACTCACTAACACACATGCATGAAATGCGGTAAGCAATCACTTATTTCACTCAACGGTTTAGGCGGTACCTGGTCTAGAAGAGGGTCCTGGTGCCTCTGACCGGTCCACCACATTCAGGGCGGCCTTGCCGGATCCCGACCCTTTCCCCTTCTGGGAATCAGTGTACCTCTGATCTGTGGGTGGCTGATTAGCCGTCTTCGGGCCATCGGTGGTCACGGAGGTCTTACCCTTCCACTGCCCCTTGGGCTTGTAGTTTCAGCCATTCGGGTTATGGAAGCACTCGTAGTCACAATGCCCCATCTTCTTGCAGAATCGGCACTGCACATCGTTGCCCTTGCAGTCCTTGCCGGGGTGGTCTCCGTTACACCACTTGCAGTAGTAGTGGCGATCGGATCCAGATCCGCGCTAGCTGCTAACACATTACACATTCAGTACACACATCACAAAATAACATTACACACTAGAATTCGGTATTCGGAATTAATTAGTTACCCTTGGGCGGGTAAGAGCGTAAGGGCTTACCCGCATATGCATAGGTGAGCTGCAACGGCTCCTCAGCAGTGGTGGTCTGGGCTTGGCCTTTGCCACCCTGTTGCTGTCCTTTCTGGGATTGGGGGTGTGGCTTTTTCTTCTTTCCTCCCCCGTACCCTTGCGTGCTTTGACCCTCGCTTGTGGCCTTGCGCTTGAGCGCATTCTCCTTGTCCCTCAGACGGACGGTGATCTCTACTATAGCAGCGGCATGATAGCACTCCTATCATTTAGGGTGTTAGTTATGTCCCGCAAAACAAACTCACAATTACATTCACACATTGTACATACTTATTCACATCTCACTGTAGTCCCATTACCTGCAAAGTAGTATATCCGGTTGGCCCCATACCATAGCGTAGGCGGTAGCTCAGTCCGTTGTAGAAACGGTTTACCAGTATCCGGTCCGAGTAACCCAGATCTGGTAGCAGGTGGATAAGTCCGATGAAAGCGGAGTAGTATTCATCTACCGTCATGTAACACCCCTACTCTATTCGGCTCCTAATCATCTTACTTAACAATATAATCGCAGCGGTAATCTCAACAATTGACTACTGGTCACCGTTCTTGCTCGCCCATACGAGTAATAACGTGCTTCCTGATAAGCTCTTAAATACGAAACATTTTCTCGCAGTGACAACAAGAGATAGATCTAAACTCCCAAAACCAATATGAAATACATTCACAGTGAGCTTTCTACGTATCCAAGACCTATACATGTTTCTAGGTTCGTATTAAAATGCAACAGTGCATGTTTAAATAACTGTAATCAAACTACCCAGCGCGTCACTCTCTTTGCCGACACCGGAAGTTGCATACCTGCAAAAATGGTAGTTTGTGGTATGGAATCAGCCCCTGCTGAGTATGTTATTACCTGACTGTCATGCACCCTCGGACCATTCAGTTATTTGGTCGAGAGTATGCAATTCGTTTCCATACAAATAGTTCAATGTTGAAACTGTAAAGCAACAATATATATTGCAGTAATCTCAAATAACAAACAAGCCCCCGGCTTCACACATCGCATCGTAATAAACTACTGAAAGCGTTTACAGCGCTTATATGAGTACAGAGACTCCATTCCAACAAACACTTAATAATTCATAATTGAGTTCAGCGACTCACTCGACCAGACACCCAACCACAATCCACACATGAGTACGGTGACTCGACACAACCAGTTCACAACACACAGTATGAGCACAATGGCTCGTTCAAACAAATCCACCAACATACCACACATAACCACCAAGCACAACCAATGAACAACAAGGCGAAGTAACGAGAATTATAAACGAGTATGAACTCTCGTCTTTGGCATGCAAGCCCAAATAATGTTCGCCTAATGTACGAGTTAATATAGTCGTTCGTAATTGTTCAGTCATGTCTAATGACAACGTCTCGTTAGAACGACGTGTCTCTAAGTTACCCATCTCTTATGGCGGGTCACCCACGGCAATAGCCACTCCAGCGGTAGAGTCTCCGTCCTACGAACAATCTGTAGTTCGTTGGAAATTTATCCAGATACTTACGGCTACCACACGGTGTCCTAGTATCGTTAATGGATCACAGTTCACAGCAAGAGCCACATCCTTGATATACTTATCTATACCATCGCATCGCTTTACTATTTTTTTCTAACACACAGACCAAGGTCGTAGTCCAATCCTGAGTATGTCGACTCGGGATCCAGTGCTAGATACGAGAGCGGCGTTAAAGAGGCCAATGCTCCGTATATAAGTCTCAGATATTTTATATATCTTATTATCCTAATGCTACAACGTTTTACTTACGTTCCTTATATTACACATATAAGATAGCATCATTGCCGCTAGTTCGTTTTATAATATGTTCATATATACGAACGGTACTGTTATCGCACAACAGTGATAATAAGCAGCATTAATACACAACTCAAGCATATTAATTCACACAAGCAGACATTCAATCTTATCACAGATTTTCACACAATGTCTGAACTGAGGAAATCCTCAGAGACAATCAAGCCACATAAATAACATACCGTTCACACTGCTGAGTATTACGGTGGAGTATGAATCAGCAAGATCCTACGCTCCGTGCGTCGTCTCTAACAGTCTATACAATACATAATGCTACTGATTAGCATACTGTATAACAACACAAAATCCTACGGTATCCCGTACCGTCACTAATACCTCCCGGTTAACCCCCGTTATTAACTGTCAATGTTTGTCGGGTTTTAGGTTTAACTCGAGATTGGAAAAGTGTTATATTACAAGCGTCTTGTCTCGTATATTAATATATTTTATAGTTGAGCTTTTGTTATCGCATGTAACCCAATGTATGTCTGTACATCATATAGTTTGTTTCTATATTGCATGTATGATTCTTGTCATACACCATACATTTCACCTTAGTATTTATTTTTCTAAGGTTTGTTTCTCTCTCTTTTTTTTTCTTTTTCCCAAATTCAATGTGGTAAACAATACTTTGCATTATCAATCCTTATTATCACATGTACAGTCCTAACATTCCATATCCAATGTTTGTAATTCTTTTCCCTTTATCATACGTCATTTTAATTATGAAAATATATGGTCATTAAACCATATTATATTTTCCTCCACAACACATATTTATTTATGTGTATGTAGTCATGGAACTATTTCTTATATGGCAATTCTTATAATATATATTCATTCTTTTTAATGAATACCTCTTATATTATAAATGTTATAATTCTTATAACATTAAAACCATATTATAAATTTCATTCAAAAATATTAATATTTCCGAACAGTACCTATGTTCCTTAATTATTTACAAAATCCACCACATAATTTATACCATGTTATATTATAGTTATATAACATATATTTTGACAACTATGTCATTCATACAATTATAACCTATAGTTAATATATTGTTAATAAGTACAAAACAGTACTTAAAATTCTCGGTATAAATTAATTTCCACCAAACTTCCATAATTTACAACTTAATCCCAAATTATATTTCCTTGTTACACTTATAGTATATACCTTATATTATAATCCTTATTCCTTGATATAATTATAACCCATGGTTATATTTCCTCAAAATAACCGAACAGACCCCATGGTCTATTTAAATTATTTTCCCACCACTTAACTTTCTATATTCACCAATTTCCCCTCTTTATAACATATAGTTTCCTAATTTCATTAAAACCATATATTATACATATGTCCTTATAAGACCTCATATATAATTCCAAAAATCATCAAACTATACCAAAAGGTTATAAACATTATTCCTAACCTTGTATTTTCTCTAAATCTCGATTTTTCCACTTATGTTACCCATTTGTAACAATATTATGAAATACCTTATACTATACTTATTTAATTCATATCAACTCCAAATTTAACCAAATAAATTCCTAAAAATTCCTAATAACCTAAGGTTTGTACTAAACTCCTTTTAGTACCCCCAAGTTTTCGGAAATCACAATACCACCCCAAGTCTTATAAATCTTTTACAATTTAATAAGTATCTTATTATAAGGTAGTATTTTAATTTCTTAAATTCTCCAAACTTGGTCAAAGTCTCCTATATGGTCAACTTTGACTCCTATACCAAATGGGAACCAATTTTCGGTAATTACCAATAATAACCTATACTTTTCTATTTTTACAATTTTGACCCAAAACTTTATAAAATGTTATGATTTTACTAAATTCATTTAAAAACCCTAAATTGTTCTAAATTAAGCCCACGGCTTTTTAACTTCCTAGTAATTACGAATTGGCCCCAATTTTAATTATAAGCATAAATAAAACTAAATAAGCTTATACACTTAAATTAAAATGGCCTAATGACATGGCCTTATTACAACCTTGAACTTGCAAAATAAATTACACAATAAATGTCTCAAAATATAGCATATATATTCGGCCTCACTTAGATTTAATTACTTTTCCACATAATGTCATAATTTGACCATTATGTTAACTAAATCTCTTAAATGACTAGCTTAATTTATCTTAGCCATTTTTTTCCATTTTTAGGTCAATATGACCTATATATATGTTTTCACTCTCGGCCCCATATATATATATGCTTAGAAATTATAAAAATCATAAGTTTAAGGTGTTTATACCTTGATTATTCCTTGTATGGGCTCGGTCACTTGTAGGAAAATTCACCACTTGATTTAGACATGTTTAATACACAAAAACAAGATATGGTTACACTCCAAGCTTGAGTTTAACCATAAGGAATAATTAATGTAAGATTTAAGGCAAAAATCACCTTAAAAATGCAAGGGAAGTTCTAGGTATTTTCGACCTGAACCAAACACACCACAAGGTTTTAGATCCACCATATTGACATAGGAAATAGTTAGATCTCGAAATACTACCTTGTTATTAGGTTTTACCTTGGAAAAATGCCTTAAAAGAGAGTATTTCTCTTGGATCTCGGTCACCCTTGCTCCAAATGGATAACCAACAGATTACACATGAAAAGGAGAAGAAGATGAGGCTATGACCAAAGTTTCACAGACAAACTCGAAGGGAATCAAAAGTTATGAGCTTAAAGCACATTTTTACCTTAAAATGTAGATTTGAACAACCTTGGTCCCTCTACTGGTCTCAAACGAGTTTAGCTCTTGTTCTAACCTTAGAACACTGAGAATAAGCCATAGGAATTGATGAGCCACGAAATTTAGGTGTTGGTAGTGAAGAGATGAAGAAAAAGGGCTAAAAATGACTAAAAACACTTACCTTAGGAGCTTAGGAGTTAGATCTGCCTTCCATGCTCAAGAACCAGACTTGAGAGCTTCTTAGGAAGGGAGGAACTCGTTTGGGCAGGCTGGAATCGGACAAGAGCAAGAGGAGAGAGTGGAAAGGCTTGAATAATTGAAAAAAGGTAGGTTTTACTATTGCAAATTGAATATTAGGTAGCAATTTGTCTTCTAATGATTGTGTGCTGTCTCCTCCCTCCTTGCCTGCCGATCTCCATGGTCCAAGTGGGTCAATTAATTGGCCATTGACCATACTTGGTCAATATTGACTCATGCGGGCCCCACTTTAGGGTTTTATTAATATTTTAATATTAAATTTGTAAAAATTCGTAAATTTCTGGAATTAAATTCCTAATATGATATATATGATTATATATCATATTTAAGAATAATTATAATTTTTAAGCCCATTAAAAATCAATTTAAAGGCAATCTCACAAAAACTTGCTTTAAGGAGTTTTAGCGCACATTTTTGTGTCACAGGGTGTTCCTGAGCTTATTTCTCCTTGAGAATGGTTTTATTGTGTTCCTTGATTCATTATAATACTTAGGAATCCACTTTGGATCTTATTTGAGGTCATACAATCTTTCTGGTGTCTTAAAGCACATTTTTGGCTTTACCGATCTTAAGGCGTGTTTTGCCTTGTTGAGATCTTTTAGATTGTTCCCCAATAATATTTAGATGTTTAATAATCATCTTAGATCATTAATAGATCATTTAATTATATTTTAAAGGTTAGGGGTATTTCACGTCATCTTATCCCCTTGTCTCAAATTGTCCAACTCCAGGCGCTTGGCCTCTTGCACATGTATCGGGTAGTACTTGGCTCGCAACAGGGCCGTGTACTCCCTCCACTGAAAGGTAGGGTCAGCAACTCGGCCCTCCCGTACTAGCTTCCACCAACTTTGCGCCAAACCCTTCAAGTAGTAAGCGGCAAGTCGAACCTTGGCACCAACAGGCACATCCAAGGTCTCAAAAGCGGTCTCCATCTCGGAGATGTACGCCTCCAGCTTACAAGGATCGGTCTCTCTACTAAACGACGGGGGTCTCAAATCTGCCAACGCCTTGACCCAGTTGGTCTCGCGCGGCTGTGGTTGTGGTTGTGGCCCTTTGGTCCGTACCGCCTTGCTGCTGCTGCTGCTGATGCATCACAGCGACTAGCTGGGGAACCATCTGGGCTACGGCGGCTGCTACTGCCTCAGCCATAACCTGTGCCGTAGTGTTCTCGCCCTGGTCACCCGTATCTCCAACACCGCGCCCACGACCTCTACCTCTTGGTCTACCTGACATCTGAATTCACACGAACATTCATTAGCATTATGCTTACAAACTTATCGGTCCAACGGTTGTAACGTCTTCCCGGTAATAAGGTATTTCAACACTTAGTTAGTGGTTAACCTATCCATAACTGCTCACTTCAATAACTATAGCTAGGTTTCCTAACTCGGTATATTCCTAAGCTCGGTATACTTCGCTCTGATACCACTTTTTGTAACACCCCTACTACATACTTAGCAAATAACCTAGATCGCAGCGGAAATTCATAACATAAACGGTAACTAATTGAATCGGTGTCACAACGCCGTTAACCACCCACATGGTTAACAAGACAGAATAAATACTAGTGTACCGGTCTGATGATCAGACTCCCGAGCGTTAGGTACTAACATCCATATATATACATAACCAACAATACCGAGTATTTAAATCCCAACGTCACTATAAACTATAAACCATAAACTGCCACTGTAAACTGTCAACAACCGCCACTGTCAAAATAACGGTACCAAAATATAACGCCACGGGAGCACATGCACATCCCGGGCTCAACATTCAAAACGTATCGAAGTATTTCTACAACCTAGGATCTACAACCACTCTGCTTCTTCGATCCTCATCCTGTAAACAAATATGGAGCCCCCGAGGGGGTCAGCAACCCTTGGCTGGTATGGTTAACGCGCAACCCATCAGCTACCGGCATACGCGCAACTATTTGTCATGATAACATGGCATTGATTTTTTTAACAAACAACATAAACAGCATAGCAAGAATATTGCATAGCAACAACATCACACATAACATACAAGAACGTTTCCTTTTAGGCACCGAACCAACATAGTTAGATCACATGGAGAGCCTAGAGATTGTTGCCAACTTATGCTAAGCTCGTTACATAACTCGTTACCGTTCTTTTAGATTGAACGGATAACTTAATCCCAAGGTGCGTCGAATATAGTGATCCAAGCACACCGAACAAACATAGTATGCCCCTGTGGCCCGACGTGAGTCAGTAAAATAGCTTTGGATAAGCTAAAGGGAAGGTTGGAAACCAAAATGGAGAACAACCATAACATACAAAGAGAATCGAACCGGTTATGACATCGACTCCCATACTCACACGCGTGGCCGGAACTACCGGACTCCTCACTCCCCAGTTAGCACTTATTAGATTTTCCACATTGAACTTAATAAATGAAATCACAAGCAAGTGTTTAGGTCTAGTTAGACACACACAAGGGAGATGAGTCACATCTTAACAACACAATAATATTAACAACTGTAAACTCATTACATGTCTTAAGTCTTACAAGGTCATAAACACACAGAAAAACAAACAACACACAAGCCACTGTAAATCGGTAGGCAACAGACTGCAAGAAAACCATACCTTGGTCCCTGCTGCGTTTGTTTTCCACCGTTGAAGAATCCTATACACATTTAGTAACATCGGTTAATTAACGTACTAGTCCGTTGTTAACTTATTACTTCACATATCTAGTTATTTTATTTTCACACTTGGTTATAACTTCTCACCTTTTAAATTGTCATTATAACACACCTAACATGTCTTAGACAACCTTATAACATAATTACTAACCAATCCCCATCATTAGACATCATTATTTAACCTTAAACTAAGTTTTTTAAGTGGTCCAGGACTTGGTCCTCATCTAAGGTCCCGAACCTAGTCTTTGTAAAACTCTCGGGTTGTTTTCAGGTAGTGGTCCGGGACTTCATACAGGACTTAAGTCCCGGACCAATGTAGGCAGATACTCTCGGGGGTAAATTAGGGGGTGGTCCGGGTCTTAGTACAAGACCTAAGTTCCAGACCAGAGTGGCTTATGAACTTTCGGCCTGTTTTAATGCATGGTCCGGGACCTTACCCTTGACCTAGGTCCCGGACCACTGCTGCAGATTTGCATATTTACATTTTCAAGTCTTGTTGCTATGGTTCTCCACATCCATTATATGTATAGACTTCCCAAATGATCTTAGGTATATTCTAATGCCAAAATATCACCTTAACCTCACCTTGTTCCTTGTAGAACTTGTTACTCAATCCCTTACAAATCTTACCAACACTTGTAATATTTCTTATTAGGTTTCGAAGTGGTGTTTCACACCTATGATAACCACTATCCCAAAATGCTTTCTCACCACTATAACATCATCTCCCAAGCATCTTTTCTCACTGACCTAAACTCCTTAATGCCACTCCTTGAGATTTCTCCACAAGTTTACACCTCTTGCTTACAACACCTTATTTCCTCATTGTTTACCAAACTTGCATAAATCCTAAACACAACCCCACCATGATCTTGAAGTATCCCAAAAACACTCATCTGCATTCTAAATCCTCCAAGATAATGCCTAAGTCCTTTTTGCATTCTAGAGCACCTTAAGACATGTTTTCCTCTCTAGTAGAACACTTATTCATTTCTAACACTTCCTAGTTCACCAAAGCTCATTTAAACACTTAGAACTTCTTATACATAACCTAATTTTTGACATGGGTTCTACTAACATCTTGTTACACCAAAACACATAGTTTTCACCCTTAAACATCCAAGAACACTTAAATCCATCAAGAACATTCTTATGCACAAAACTTCACCCAATTACACTATATCACAATATAGTGCATAATTTAAATTGCTTGGCACTTAGGCCCTTAAATAACATAAGCCTTAAACACTGAATTTCCACATTATATTTGCCTTTAACCTGCAAATACACTCAACATAACAATATGCCCTTTATAATCTCTTTGAGAGCTTTTACTAACTCATTTACCATTAGCTCCTTAGGTAGTTTTAATAAACAACATAAGCTCATTTTTCCTAATGCATCAAACTACATTAGGTTAGCACATTTACCTCCTGACCTTCACAACTTTCTCACTTATTTCTCCTTCCTCCTTTCTTGATTAAAATCGGCAAGGACTTTTGATTGCTTGTCAACTTCTAATCAATATACAAGCAATGTAATGAGCATTCAAGCTTCATGCTTAAACTCATTTATAAACCCTAGGTTATATAACATCTTAAAACATTAAGGTAGTTGTTTTACCTTGGAAATGAAAGAGAGTTTCAATAAGTAGCAAGAGAGGACTCCACCAAGTCCTTGAAAGATTGAAATGAAGCTAAAACAAGGCAAGATAAAGAACACCATCAATGGTGATTTTCGGTTACATAACAAAACAAGAGGAAATGAAGTTTTTCTTTGAGTTTCCTTACCTTGAAGCAAAGGAGAACAATAAGATGTAAAAAGATGAGCTCAAGCTCCTCCCATGGAGATTCACCTTGGCACTGAAATGGAGCTCTTGGAATTTTGAGAAGATAGAATTGAAGAGCTTGGCAAAACTAAGAGAATGGTGGTCTTGGAATTTGATTTGGTAAATGGAGATGGGAGATATAAGCTATGGAAGTTGAGAAATGGTAGAGGTGCTGTAGCATAACCGATGGAGAAGAAGGAAGAAGGTTGGAGACGGTGGGAACATGAAGGAAATGAGAGAATGAAGTTTGAAGTTGCTTTTAGAAGATATTTGTAAGTTAAAGTAAATAGTACTTATTTAGTCATACTTTATTTACTTAATAAGCTAGCAAGAGTGGTGACTCATCACCATAAAAACCGGCCCCCATTAAGTAACAAGGGGTATTTTAGTCTTTGTTGACCAATTAACTCACTTATATTGACTTATGTTATAAACTAGCTTAATTTAGTTACTATTCATAAAACAAGGCACATAATTGTGAAAATTTTGATTTCCCATTGATTTAGACTTCCTAATGTGATACTAAGTAGTGCACATGTTAATTAAAGAGCAATGATGGACATTTAGCCACTCAAAACTCATTTACAAGACAATTTTTCAAAAGTGTGCTTTAAGACTCCTTAAAGCACATTTTATGTTTTAACTTGTTTTCAAGCTTGGTTTTCTTTGGTAATTGGTTTAATATGTTTATTAACATATAAATAAGGTCTTGGTAAGCTCATTAGGTCTTAACCAAGATTATCCCATGCTTAGAGCACATTTTCGCCCATATTGACTTTAAGGTATTTATTTGTGTTTTCTATGGTTTAAATTGTTCACTAATGTTTCTAAGCCACTTTTTAGCCCTATTATACCATAGTTTAATGTTTAAACAACATAATAAGGTTTGGGGTATTTCAACTTTATTTTGAATCTATTATGTTCTTGACAGTTTTGAATTATCATTATGATTTAGACAATTTTATTATTGTAATTTCAAATTGCTTATAAACTTTTTATGTGACAATGCAATTCACATAAAAGTTTGTCCTGTGGCTTGGTCTGATGTTTGTTAACCAAAGCAAAATAGGCGGCTTGGTTTTAGGAGATTCTCAATTGGAATAAGGTTGTTATCACTAAGAGTATTATGCAGATTAATAGTAATTTCGTGGATTAAGTGGCTTCATGCCTATATACGTAGAGGAGTTCCCATATGGAAAGTTAAGAAGAAATTCAACACAGATTCTTGTAGTTGGAGCAAGATTCTCAAGATTAGAAATGACATTATTGTTGTTGGTATTAAGGACAAATGTTTGACACTTACTCCAAATTGTTGTGTGAGCGTCTTTTATGACTTATTTAATGTCTTTACTTAGGGGTGACAATTTTTACCCAACATGAAAACGCAACTCAAACCTGACCCGTAAATACAGGTATGAGGTTAAGATTACCGACCTATTTAATTTTCGGTCGAGTATGGGTTACCTATTAAATTTGTAGGTTGGGTATGAGTTAATTGTCCTAACCCAAATTAAACTCGGTTTACTTATTTTAATAAAAAATAAATTGATAAATATGTAAATATGTTATCAGGATCAATATGCATTAATTATGTAATTATTAGAATAATAGTAAGCAAAAATACTACCAATTCTTTATGTTCGTTCAAACATTTTTTTAAAATCCAAATACACACTCAAGGTCATCTTTATCCACCATTTACTCATTGTTTGAAAACCTTAATAATATGTCATTCATTCTTGTAGTTGCACTAACTCCATTGTTCACACCATTTCACCCGCACAAATAATGGATATGGGTTAATATTATTGACATTTAACAAAATATTGACATTTGGAATAACAACACACACTTATTCAAAATAAATGACTATCATGTGCATCCTTTTAGGGGCGCTGGTCACTCTACAGAAAAACAAGAATATTTATATTTGAACGGGTTAAACGGGTTGGGTTTGGGTTCAATGATTTTATATGGGTTGGTATGGGTTGAAAAATTGTAATCTGATTATTTTTGGGTCAGGGTATGGGTTATACAATTTTTCTCGGGTTGGAGATGGGTGAGCTTCAATTCGACCCATCAACCCGAATTGCCACCCTTACCTTTACCCCAAAGGTTGAATGGACTTCTTTGGTTTGGAATCATGTTAATATCCCTAGGAATTCTTTTACTTGAAGCTTCTCTATTAAGAATAAGATTGCAACTAAGGATAGAATCTTTCGCATGGATATTGACTCAGATGCAAAGTGTTGATATTATGATGATCCTGAATCCAAAGATCACCTTTTTTGCCCATTCTCTTCTAAAGTTCTGACATAAAATCTCTCTTGGGTGGGGAGTGAATGTCCGTTCAGATTTTGATGGCTATATGAAGGCTTTTTTTCAGTATGAAGACCTAGAAATCAATCAAGTATAAAGATCGGGTTGTCGTCTTTGCTTGTTGCATTTATTGTATATGGTTTACCCAAATAGTTGGATTTTTAAGTATCTATCTATCTCCCAATCCTCTTTTCTAGTTAGGGATGATTGGAAAGCTAGATTTCTAAAATTTTGAAAATGTCTTGTCTACATTTTGGTTATGTAAATAATATACTCTAATATTGTAAGTCAGTTTACATTTTTTACAATATATCTTACCTTTAAAAAAAGCCTAAAGCTTCTATTGAATTTTAAACTAGGGAATTGAGTTCAAATTTTAAAATCTACCTTACTTACCGAGTGTATGTGTGTGTGTTTTTTTTTTCCAGTGAAATAAGTCTACCTGATCGAGTTAGTTATGCGGCGGTTTACAAACTAAAGCAATTTGTCGATAAATTAAAGGTATTTCCTATATTAAGGTATAAAGGGAATTTTTAGTATAATATTGAAAGTAAAGTGATATTTGAATTATTTATTCTTTCTTAAAAGATATGATGGATAATTAAATTGTATAAATAGAGTATGTATATTGACAGTGTGCAAAACGAAATTAATTTCCGAACGCCCGCCAAAATCCAACCTTAAATGAACTTTTACGAAAGAAATAATAGGGTAAAGAAAAGAAAGAAAAAAAAAAGAATATCGGAGGTGAGAAAATCAAGACGAAAGCTAGGGGCAGCATCTAGTTTTCACACTTCCCGCCCCGCGGGCCCCTGCGCCGTTTTTTTTAGGCCGTTTGCGTGGTTTCTCAGCCTCTCACTTTTAGGAAGAGTCCAACTTTTCTCGTCTCAGCCTTTTGTATTTTTTACAGTAAAATTGAAGCAAAGAGACTAGTAGTAGAACGTATGTGATATGATCATCACGGTTTTTTTTTTTTTTTTTTGAAAACCTGATCATCACGGCTTTTAACCTATGTAGCCGGCCAAATTAATTAATTAAGTTGCATGTTACGGATAAGATGATTAGTTAAAACAACTAATTGATTAATGAAATTAAAATATAGTGACGTTGTTTATCCGACTGCTTCATTCACCTTCAATGTATATAGGTCGTTTTTTGACCAACTTGGTAATCACAAAGTGGTAGTAGCAACTACTATAGCCAGCTAAGCCAAGCTAATTGCTTCGGTCAGCAAACATGTTAATCGCAATTTCAACTGTGTGCACGAGATTAATTATTTAAATTTAACCTTTTGATGGAAGGAGTGTGTGTTTGTGTGTATTCCTCTGAGTGAAGGAGTATTTGATTAATACAATTACAAGTGGATTATTACGATAAAATTAGTTTATTACATGTCACTTGTGTGTGATATAATTAGTTATATAAATCACGATAATGCGCGCGTTCAACCACAGCCGACATGCGGAACAGGCGAACAGCAGTAGGATCGATCCTAAATATAATACTCCCTCCGTCCCGCATTAACCTTCTCATTTGCTTTTTGACACGCTTTTCCACTTCAATATTAAACATATAAGATAAAATTATTTTATAAAGCAAAGTTCTACAATACATAGTTTTTGGCATAAGGATTTCATTGCAAAACTTAGATTTGTAAAATTATATTATCTTACATGTTAAATATTGAAGTCAAACGACATGTCCAAATAGTAAAGGAGAAGGTCCATACGGGACGGAGGGAGTATTAAATATTCTCAGTTTTTTTATTATTGCTCTTTAAAAACAGTCGTTTCGTTTGCACAGTTGCACTGCCAATGGAGTATCAAGAGGATAAATTTGGGCTCTAAGTTAAGGCTTAACTGTTTGTCATATCTATTTTGTAACTGTTTTAATTTGACTATTTTATAAATATAGTATATTATCAAAGGAGAATATTAAATACGGTAGCTAGAAAATGACGGTCATTAATCACACCGGAACTGACCAACAAAATCCCTTACATTAAGGATATACTAGTATATATGTATGGTAAGGGAGTGGTGATAAAAAAAATGTATGGTAAGGGAGGCGCAACAGAGAAACAGCTGATGCAGAGGTTGCGGCGGCGGCTGGTGCTGCTTTAGCTTTACTACGTGCGTACGTCGTTAGCAGTTTTGGTATTCAGTAGTAGTATAGAATACTAATGAGGGTAGTGAGTACTGGCACTGGCCCAACAAATTAAACGACGAATAGCAGATCAGTTTTACGTAATTATTGCGTGGTAGTAGTAAGTAAGGAAAGAAGCAAGCTGACGAGGTACTGCGATCATGCATGATCAATCTCTGGCAACGACATAAATATAATACTAGTGAGTGGTAGTTATTTAATCCACAAATAGTAAAAAAAAAAGGTAGTCCATAAATGATAACGGCGTATTATCGTGAGAGTGAGCTTGTTTCTGATCGAATTTAGTCAGTGCAATAAGTTTTGCGGCTGTAGGAACTGACGCAAAGGCAGATGCAAAACACAACAACTTGCGCTTTATTTAGTTTTATATATACCTTTCGGTATTGATAAGAAAAGGCCGGTGGAAAATATATATATTATATACTATCTCCGTCCCGTCATAAGTGTGTTGTTTGCTTTTTGATATGTTTTTTCACCTCAATATTAAACATACAAGGTAAAATAATTTTATAAAACTAAATTTTGTATTATATAGTTTATCATGTAAGGAATCATATACAAAACTTAAATTTTTAAAATTAATTTATCTTATATGTTAAAAATTGAAATCAAACGACATGTTCAAATAGTAAATAGAACAGTCAAGGTGGGACGGAGGGAGTAAAAGGAGAAATTTAAGAATACTGTTGCACAAGTAAGTAGTGCACTTGTGTTGTGGTTACAGAGTCCGGGTTTGGTGCGCAGAGTTATGTACAGATACGATAGGTGATATCGAATCTGAAAGCTGCATAATGGTTGCCTGCCCAAACGAATGTGTATGCATGAAGCATGGTTGAATATATTGGGTTGTACTTGTGCATACATACAGCTAGCTACAGGCCTGTGATCAACTACTTATAACTGGCAATGGCATGGACTGGACATGGAGCATTAATTAATACTACAAGAAAAGTATATACGGTAAGGTACGTCACGTTTTAGTAAGTATACTACTCTCCGGTCCTGAATTGATCGTCATGTTTACTTTATGACACGTTTTTCCACTTCAATATTAAACATATAAGATAAAATAATTTTATAAAACTAAATTTTGTAACATATAGTTTATTATGTAAAGATTCATATGCAAAACTTAAATTTTCAAAATTAATTTATCTTATATGTTAAAAATTGAAGTCAAACGATATATCTAAATAGTAAATAGGACGGTCAATTCAGGATAGAGGAAATAATATTGTTCAGGAAGGATCAACCGGCCACTTGATCGTTTCTAAATCAGCTAGCTAACTAGCTGGTGTAGGTTGGACCACTTTAGAAAAAAAGAAGAAAAAGAAATTTAATTAAAAGATAGCGTACAGATTAGGGTATAAGTAAAGTGCATATTAGCTACTTAATCTAATCAAGATTTGAATCAAATTTGTTTTCTCCCCCCTTTTTTTTAGGTGAGCAGAGCAGAGCAGAGGAATAGTAAGAATGATATTTTAGTAGGAATAGTATATATTACCATTTTGAGGGGACGTTCATTAACTGCGTACCCAATTGGGAATGATATATATATATATAGTCAGATCGATGGATGTCCGTTCCTCAATTCCAAGGTCTTTTCGTGACAATAATAGACATCAACTTGCTCTGTTCATGATTTTGGGGGTCAATGTCCGTCCACATTTATTTTATTTTATTTTGTTACATTCGAAAATGTTGGGGATCACATCACATTCACAATCACATGTCCGGCGAGATGGGCGAATCCCACATAGATCCGATAGATCTCAACCTAGTTAGCGTAGCGCCGCATTTTCATTTTTTTTCTTCATCATCTAACGCTAATAACAATGGTTTCAATTATTTAGTCACTTGATCGGTGATTCCTACAATTATCTTCACCAATAGGAGTATTAAAAGAGAGAGATGTTGACATGATTAAAAAGATTTCTATTAGTATACATTAATAATAATGATAATTAATAGTAATAGAAGCGAAAACCCTTCAATGGAGAGGCAAAATTGAAGGGTTATCGTTTAACAATAATTTGTGTTTTTTGATTAGAATATATATATTCAGTTGCTTGAAATCAAATAAACTCTCACAACATAATCCATCTTACAAATGTAAACAGACAAAAACAGAGCATAAAAGTAAACGCTGGCCGGGCTAGAGAGTTATGCTGCAGATTCATCATATACGCCTACTATACAATTGCATCATACATATACATTTTCCATGAGAAAACAGTTCCAGAATATATAATGTATTGCTCAAGTTGCACTCTGCAAATAAAAATCTCATAGGGAAAGCAAGAAATATCTGTAGTACACTATTTAATACCGCACTTTTATCATCGAGACGTGACTTTAGTGCGAACTACCGTCTATGAAAACTATTACTATTTTAATCAACGCGAATTCGAAGGTGGAGGTTGTGCCACCTTGTAATATGGAGATGGCTAATTTTGGTATTTTGTCCTGCCACATGTCAACCTTCTATTGGAGGAAAATAAAGTAAAAAGAAAAAAAGAGAGAATAAGAGGGAAAGTCACGTAGAGGGAGAGAGGAGTAGGTGAGTAGGAGAGAGAAAAACACTTTTTTTTAAATGTCATAACTTATAAAATATAAGTGTAAAAATTAAAAAAATTATACCATTGTTTATCATTTTTTGTGCTCTTCAAAACAAGATGTATCATGGATATGTTTTGATAAATTTTTTACTTTTCATTTTTTGTATGTACATATTTTTTAAGATTCATTGTGAATCTTAAGTTCAATAAAAGTGAATCAAAGGTTGTTACAACATGAGTCAAAGGTTGTGAAAAAGTGAATCAGGGAGTTGCTTAAAAGTGAATATGAGTTTAAAAAAAGCAAACCTCATAAACAAAGATTGTTTAACTAAAGTGATTCTGATTGTTTGACTAGTGTGAATCAGAGGTTTAACAAGAGTGAATCAAAGGTTGTTAAAAAGTGAATCACATGTTGTTACAAAGTGAATCAGAGTAATAAGAGTGAATCTCGTAAGCATAGATTAAGAGGTTTAAGAAATGTAAATCAGAGGTTTTTATAAAGTTAATCATGCGTTTAAGAAAAGTGAATTAAAGGTTCAAGAAAAGTGATTCTCGTAAATAGAGATTGTTTTAACTAAAGTGAATAAGAGGTTTAAGAAAAGTGAACCAGTGGTTTAAGAAAAGTGAATCAAAGGTTTTTTAAAGGTGAATCAAAGGTTTAAGAAAAGTGAATATTTTGTTTAATACTAGTAAAAGTTAATCCTACCACAAACTTATGCGAGGGTGGTTTTTAGGGTGTTTGGGGGAGGGGGGAGGTAGGGTAATCTTTTTTGCATTAGTTCTACACTTTATATTGTGGTCACTACTCGACAGTTTTTTAGGGGTTGTGGTTTAGGGTCTGCACTACAAACCATAACATTCCTAGGGTGATTTTGAGGGTGTTTGGGGTAGGGCAATCTTTTTGGCATTAGTTCTATACTTTATATTGTCGTCACTGACTCGACAGTTTTTTAGGGTTTATGGTTTAGGGTCTAACGCCTTCGATGTTTTTAACTTTACTATGGTGGTTTTTAGAGTGTTTAGGGTAAGATTCATTTTGTTAATGAATAAGGTTCATTTTATTATTAAAAAAGATTCATTTTGCTAATGAATAAGATTCACTTTAAAAATACCTAATATATACTCATTCTAAAAATATAAAATTTTAAGTTTACCAAAACATATCCATGATACATATTGTTTTGAAGAGCACGAAAAATGATGAACAATGGTATAATTTTTTTTATTTTTGCACTTATATTTTGTGAGTTAATAATTTTGAAAAAAAAAAGAATTCTCTCTCCTACACTCCCATTACACCGGTCAACACAACTTTTCTATTTTTTCATTTTTTTTCTTCCTATCACATACTGACACTTGGATGGGAGCCACAGTACAAGATGACGCAAGCGCCATCCTCTCCGTTCCGTTAATCAAAGGGCTAATAATAGTTGCCTCTTCCTTGTACCGGATTCATCGCCCCATGTGGTTTGGGTTAAGTTGGTAGAATATTCGAATAAATTCAACGCATCAAATTAGCTGCTGCATGCCCTTTTGCCCAATTTGCAGTCGTTTTCTTTCTTAATAAAGAAACAAAAAACAGTAGCTACTTGCCTCTCTGTGTTTTTCAGGGCCCTTCAAGGTGTGCGCGCCCTTTCACTTATCTTATCACTACTACTCCATACACTATTGAAGGATGGAGGGAGGGTTACGACAAGTTGCCAGTTTTACCTTTTTGTGTTTATCTATGACCAAATCTTCTACCTCGACCGAATAATAAATATTCTAGCGTTAGCCTAAACCCACCACCTATCCCAAAGAGAAAGAGAAACGGGAAACCACTTCCTGACGGCGCGGCGTAACTGGAAAAATATCTTACTCCCCCGTCCCGCTTTGACTGTCTCATTTATTATTTGGACATGTCGTTTGACTTCAATATTTAATATATAAGATAACAAAATTTTACAAATCTAAGTTTTACAATAGAAAGCTTATATGAAAAACTATATGTTGTAGAAATTTATTTTATAAAATTATTTTATCTTATATGTTTAATATTGAAGTGGAAAAACGTGCCAAAAAGTAAACAGGACACTCAAACTGGGACGGAGGTAGTATCAAATTCGGTGGAGATCCATGTGAGTTGGACGGGATCGTTGCGCCGATATTTAACAGTCTACGTTTTCCAAAAAGAGATGTACAGTAGTGCTTTTTTTTTTTACAAAAGAAAAAGAGCTGCACGTAGTTAATTATAGTATATCATGGTGGCGTGAGTTACACTGTTTGTTAATATTATCCGACGGAATAGTTACTAGATTAATGCTTGAACAAAAAGCTTCTCTTTTCCTTCTTAAATAAGAAAACTGTAATACTTCCCACTATTAATAGAATCTTTTTTTTTTTTGAATGGAAAAGGCCGTTGGGAATTAAAAAAAAAGAAAGAAATAAGAAACTATGGGAAAATCAATTGGTTAATAATACAGCTATTTTAACTAGGAGACAGACACTTCGTCCGGCTTGCTAGCTTGTTAGGGTGAAAAAAGATAAGAAGACGGTATAATTACAAACAACTTACGGGCCTTGTCATTAACACCACAAACCAATGGGCCTTCACTTTCCTAAAACAGAAAAAGTCAGATGGGCCTTGTCACTTTTTAAAAACAAAGAAAGTCAGATGGGCCTTGGTTTGGAAGTAAAGTCTTGTTAAAAAAAAGACAGGATGGAAACTCGATTCAAAAAGTATATATGTTGAAGAATTAAATTTCATGTAAATAGTTGTTGCTTTGTTGCGAACTAAAATCTCCATCTATGTTGATTGCTAATAACATAATTTTTAAGTTAGGCTTCCTAAAACTTTGAATGAGGCATAACTTTTGACATTAATATATCTAATTACTAATAATATGTAAGTTACAAAAATTTCATTAGGGCTGTCATTCTAAACAACTAACATAATTTTTGTAAGTTACACTTACACCTATTAAAACTTGCATTTGACCTGATTATTAATTGTGCAATTAGTTATGACGTATTTATTTTCCAATAACTCAAAATCAAATCTTTAAATTCTATGTTGGATTAAGATATAATCAACCTCAACTACAGGCGAGGGAACTCAGGGCCCAGCCCAGCACACACCAATGATGCTTGTGTAGTTATTCTCTACGAGAATAGATGACTACATATCTCTGGCCCAAGTGGTGTGGAGAAGAAGGAAATGCCGCAAGATATGTAAAAAAACAAAAAAGAAAGGTCGAACGGGCCAGACTAAAACGCGAATCCAATACCTTGATGCAGAGGTCATGGTTTCTTTCAAGATGCAAATAAGTCCAAAGAATTTAAATGTTAAAATAAAGAGAAAATTCACAATATACCATTTGATCCTGTCATATATGAGTTAAAAAAACAAATTAAATTTGATATTAGACCAAAATATAACACTTTAACATTGTCTATGTAAGGTTTCATCAATTTTGAGTAACAAATAAATATCTTTATAATTGAATTACGAAAATCAACAAAGAAATATTGTAATTACGAAAGAAAAAAAAATATATTATGAACTTTGCGTAAAAGAAAAACAATAATCACACTGTGGGACTCGAACCCACAATCAAATCAGACGCCTTATCCATTAGGCCACAGGTGCTGCACATTTTTCGTGTGGCACAACAAATTATTCATGCTAAAAGTAGCATAACCCAAACAAGAGTCGTTAACTAAATATATAATGTTGATCAACTGTTTTTTTTAATCAACACTAAATATATAATGTTCCAATCAAACACAAACAACACCTTATCTATGAAGCGCAAAATCAGCTACATATAAATCCTGAAATATTACTAGTTCCTATGCCATCGATCAATGATGTATGAAATGAGAATAAACCATGTGACTCTAACCGATAAGCTACATCATTAAGGTAAGTAAACATGATTGAATACATCTATCATTTCGTAGTCCACTCTACAAAGATCAATGATTCTGAGAACTAAGCATCGCACGCAATATAAAGAATACTATCCATAAAGAAATATATACTCTCTCTATGAATTTTTAATGTCAGTTTTCAAAGAAGGTAACACTTAACCTTGTCCTTTTTGGTCTTTATTATGAGTATGGTTTGACTGTATTCTATGGGGACAATTCGATCAGTCGTCCCCTTTAATTGCTATCTATGAGGGTGAGTTCTGTTAGTCACTCCCTTTGTCTGAAATTTATAGGGGCGAAGCCCTATTTAAATGTTTATCGATTTTTATTGTCCTCATAGATTGATATATTTTTTACAAAAAAATAAAAATAAAAATTATAATCATACTTTAGATAATAGACATAAGCAGAGGTGGATGCAGACATTCAAAAAAAGGATGGATTACTTGTGCATCACACGTAAAACTTATGATGATAAGAATCTTAATATTGTTCTACAACCGCCTTTTTTCCCCTCATATAAGTAATACAATTAGTTCAACCACTAACCATTGGTTCATACAATTACAGATAGACGAACCTGCCTACATTATCCCATTGGGTTCGGGCTCAAAAGCGTTTGGAGGAGTTTCATGATTTTCTTATATTGAGCAACATCGTGGCTCTCTTCAACATGATTTTTCATCCCAATAGCTCTGTTGACGTCAACTTTCCATGGTTGGTGCTGATCACCCCCCAAACATTGAGTAGACAAAGGTCTATCTGCATAGTACAAGCAACAGAGCAATTCCTCAGATTTCAAGTTCACCGGATAAAGTACAAAGTCCAGAAACAATTTTACAAACAATAAGTGTTATGGTGCATTTTTAAAATAGTCGGGATGTTATCCATTTTGATTACCTATCTAAACGGAACCTCCTGTTACCAGATTGTATAGCTCATTAAACACACTAAACTTGTACCTACAGAAGAAATGACACCATTACATCAGAAAACCATTAGTCACACAGATGGAGTGTCCTGTTTTTTAAAAAAGAAAAGGTGATTTTGATAGAA
The DNA here is from genome assembly GCA_023374045.1 of Limonium bicolor. NCBI lineage: Eukaryota > Viridiplantae > Streptophyta > Magnoliopsida > Caryophyllales > Plumbaginaceae > Limonium > Limonium bicolor. The sequence goes on along the minus strand of CM041776.1, from coordinate 399,263,659 downwards.
GAGTATTACAGAAATTTGGTCAAAATGTGGAGAAGATCTTTGTGTTAACTATAAGGCTTTATGCTCTATAGTCTGAGAAAAAGGAATTACAATGAGTTAAGATATATGAAATGATCTAGTAAATTTGAAATAGATATGCCAAGAACATGGAAAACGAATCGGAGGAGGTATCTTCTTAGACTTTTCCTCTTAGTTATTTGTAGGCATAACAAAGAGCATCCACCCATTTGTTCTAGCAGTAGGAAGACTCAATGATAACCAAATAAAGTGGGGACGATGTAAGATGACTTTTATCAGTTTATTTAAGTTGACAAGATCAAAATCTCAAGTAGGATTTAGTTCTCAGATTATCTAGAAGGTCATAACCTCTTGATTTTTTCGGCTTTAACCAAGCAACCCTGAGGAAGAAGCCGTGTAGAAAAAAAAACACAAACCCAATAGTGTGGAAGACAACATTCTGTTATGCAGTAAGTGGAGTGCAGAAGGAAAGGAACAATGTGGTGTTTAGAGAGGAGGTCTTCTCAGCTGAGAGTGTGGCCAGAGTTGCTAAATTCAATATCTGGAGGTGGACGAAATCCTGGTGGAAGGAGCTGCCAATGACGTGTGAGCAGTTCATTAATTCAGGGGATCTTAAGGAAGTTTTGAGAGTGTTCTAAAGAGGCGGTTTAGGTATGTTAAGTAAGTATGGGAGTAGTTTGCAGTTACTTTTGCTCGATGTTTGTTGTGCGGTCTGGAGTGCTCTTTAGACTTGATGCTAGGTTGTAATTGTTTGTTGGGCGGGCACTCTTTTTCCCATCTTATTGCTTTTTCTCACTGGGTTTTGCCTAAGATGGGTTTTAATGAGGCCCCACTGTTGCCCAAATTTCATCTTAATATAAACACTAATTATCTAAAAAAAACTAGTATTGTGAGCATTGAAGAAATGGGCTATCTTGATACCTTTAAAAGAGCAGAAGGTCCTTCCTCCCTGACGACAGATGTAACGCCGTCAGCAATACCTTTGTATTGGTTTGCTGATCCATACAATGAATATAGATTAGAGAGATAGATTTTGAAATAAGCATGTTTTCAAGAAATGAAGGACTGAAGCGTGTTAAGATGTGAATGCAAATATCTACAGATTATTCTTTAAATACATTAAATAAGTTGAAATCAGAGGCTCATTAGCAGAAAGGTCACACCTGCACCATTAATCTTGTCTTAATCACATCGAGTGGTGTGGTTATAGCACCTGTTATCACTCCTAAACAAACCAAAAATACGACAATTAATATCACACATATAATCTGCGGCATTTCATATCACCTTTAAGCTTGTAAGAAAGCACTTGAGCAGATTGTCCAAAGTTCCAATTTCTAGTAGTATTCCCATCATGGAAAGTAACCTTTGCATGCTGAAACTAATACTAAAATCTATTTACAAATTAAAGATGACCTTCAACTCAAAAATCCTCATCCACAGGATTGAGTAGAAAGCTTTGGTTCCTGACAGATATTAAGTCCTACGCATGGTTGCCTGAATCCAACTATTAAGACATTATGGTAGCAGAAAAAACGAGACTAACCTGCAAAAGCCCCAATAAATGCATTCTCTGGGTCCTTCAATTCTCGTTTTGCATGTGAAACATACAAATCATACCTTTATATTCATGCAAAAGCTTGTTATAGTATCAATTAAGAAGTTCTTGACCAAAATGAAAGCCTTATATGACTTGAAGCTCGATCCAAAGAGCTGGCTTTAAACTTGAAACAAATGGAGACAACTCTGAGGTCATTGTTTTGCATAACCGTAACTTTAAGGGCCATGTAGCTAAGTTGTTTTGTTTGATTGTATCAATAAGACCAAAAAATTTAGTCACATTTTCTCAACTAGGGTGACTCTATATTTCACCCTATTTGATGTCAACAACGAAAGCAATAAGTTGTGCCTTGTTTGATTTCATCTTTCAGGGCAATGTAAAAGTTACCTTCTTTGATAATATCCAGATTGTCCTAGAACAACCATAATGTTGTAGTGAAAACAAGTGTTCACAAAAAGAATAACACAAATAGAAGATTTACCGACTCACTGAAAACCTTGAGCACTTAGCTAGCAATTAACATCTTCATCATCTTACAAATTTTTAAAGCATCCCCATCTTACAATTACACGTGGTTTCCAAGTAGTTTTTAACTTTATATTTTTAGATATATTTGTATTAAACTTTAAACCCTGAACAGGTCCAGTAATATATAGTTAGCATTATTTTCTCTTATAAGTATAGAACAAAGTAATTGAATAACTAATAAAATAAGTTGAACACTAAAGGTTCAAGATCTCAGTATTAAACTAAGGGTTTAACGAAGCATTGTTCAACGGTTCCACACTCTTGTTTAAATTTTTTTTGAGCCTCTAGTATCTTTGTCTCACTAGGTACATATCATTTGAGTAATTAAGTATAATAATTATCTAAAGAGAGACATATAATAAATCGAATAAAGAAGAAACATCAATTTTCTTTTATAATGGTGGTGTTATGCTTATCTATGCATAATGCCAAAATCGGCCAATGATCTATTAAAGGCAGATGTCTTAAATGCGAGAACCGAAGTTTTGATTAAGTGTAACAATGAGAGTTTGAAAGTTACAACTGATGTTAATGGGATGGTGAACACGAGCACAATATATACCAACTGTTTCTAGAGAGTGGGTGTAACACATAGGATGAATGTTTCTCAAATCTCATTTTTATGGTGGATGGCGTGGAGGAGCAGAAGGACCACCGAGTTCAAACGATGCACATGAATTAGGAGGTGGATGGTAGTGTTGTTTTGAGATCTGCTTTGGTCATCTTTTCTTTGAATGCAAGTTTAATCTCATGTTGACATTTAGGCAAGTTATCACAGTTGTCACCATCACATTTGTCTATGTTATTGCTACCTCACTGACCAATCCATCAACTGGAAGTTCGAAATGTCTTATGACGATGTGAATTTAATGAAAGAGTTTACACCATACAACCACTAAGTTTCCAGGATAAAACCAGACCAAATCACGTTTGTTTATTGTTTCAAGAAGGCATTAAATGGTCTCACAGAACCACATAAGGCTTGGTCCTAAAAATACTTAATGCATATAGTGTTTACTCCTTCTATATCAAACAATTACCTTTTTATTTTCAAAAGAGATTGCTTATCTCCTAGTATAACTGGGCAATATTTTCTTACTAGGACAAGAACTAAACTGCTCAACTCAAGACCATCCAATTTAGGACCATGGACCTATTAACTTTCTCATTGGGATTTTCGCCACCATAACCAAACATGGTCTACACCAATCACATAGTCGGTACATTTTGTTAGCACTTCATGAGGACAAACATTCAAAAATCAAACCCAACTTCTACTCCTAAGGCATAAAATACAAATCTTGACTCTATTGAGCCATCTTTATGCTCAGATCCAACTACTATTCAGATCCTCTGGATACAAAAAATGATGGCATAATTAGGGGGTCTTTATGAATCACCCAAAGTAAAATATGAAAACATAAGAGCAACGTATTTTGCCTTTAATCCAATTTTCCTCAATTGCGCCAAGCATATTGCAGTTAACTTCTTATGTCAAAGAGTGTGTCGCTAATGGAAACCTCATTATCACTCCTCTACTCTCTAGCGACCAGCTTGTAGATTCTCCCACGAAATTGTTGCCGAAGTGTAGATTTATGGCTCTACGCTTCAAGCTTTCGTTGCCGCTTAGATCGCGGGAGGATAGTGGCCCAGAATAATCAGGCTCAATACTATAGAATAAGTTTACAATAGAAAGTGGCCCAATGTATATGTTTTAGGCCCATTATATGTAGAATACTAGCGACGGTGCAAAATGAAATACAATTGTTACATCAATCAGTACAACTTTCCTTTAATAGCTATTACCACTTGTAGACCGTTGAACCATTTGTCTGGTGATTGTTGGAGTTGAAATGGGAATGGGCAGCTCTATATAGTCGCAAACCAGTTTAAAGTTAGAGAAACGATCGACATTGGTATTTATTGACACGATGCAGGTAAAGCTCTAACCTATGAACACGAGCAATAGCGACTACACAGTGATGACTATGCAAATTAATTTGCTGCTAAATGCCCCAGTGGCGGACCTATGTTGTAGTCTGTGGGGAGGCTTTTGAAAAAAATATAAGTATATGTGTTTATATATGAAAAAAATAAATAATAAATGTTAGATAACTAAATAGTGTAGTCCAAATATGATGTTTTGACATTCAAAATAGTGCATGTTCAAAATTTAGGTTGATTTTATCAGTTGTTACAATTATAGTTGAAAAAGCATGTCCACTCACGAAATATATTAAAATGGAAAATGAACTTGTTGGTTAAGTCCATTAATAACAATATTATTATGTATCATTTTCAAATGATAAAAATACTATAGAACAATTGTAATTTAAATATTAAATTTGTTTGTCAGATTTCTATTTCATAAAAAATACTCCCACAGGTCTTAAGTTCTGGGTTCACCACTGAAATGCCCGTACTACCAGTTGAGCTTGATTGAAACAATACATACAAATACAGTGGGTGGACTTGGTATGCAAATAAACCCGCGACCACAAGGACTCATCTACTGTACTGTCCCATGGCCATGGGACAACATGCCTACATGACGAACAAATAGAATGAGGAGTTACTGTTATTTGTTTAACCACTTTTCTCTATTTTTAAACCAGGGTTTCACATGTAATTCTATTCCACCAACAAAGGAAAAGTCTATTTTTTGGTTTATTTATCTCACTCGATGTTTCCTACCTCCCGTGCACTCCAACCGTTTTATGAGTTTTTGATTTCTTAAAACAAGTGAATCAGTAGTTTTTTTTCTTGTTTATAGTTGTACAACAAAGCTGAACAGCAGAACTTCAACGTCCAACATCGAAATCCCACGAAGCAAACATGTAAGGGAAGAACTAGACTATGGCCAGTGGGTCTTCATCTTGACTGAATTAAAAAATGCATCCTGCAGGATACAGGGGAATCACTAGTCATCAACTATGTATTGCTTGTTTTTGTAAAAACTATATATACAGTGACTGGCTCTAAACCCATCCAAAGCCAAAGAAGTGTGCAACTTTCATATTAAAAAAAAAAAACAAAACGATTCAGTTGAGTGAGCCCTGCTGCCTAGTGACCACATGAACAAACAACGACTGCACAATGACATATATAAACCATATCGATGCTAACTGCCGGACCTTGACTGAAACAGTACACACAGAAGTGTGGATTCTGTATACAAAATACAAAACCACGTCCAACAATAGTACCCGTGGGATTGGGACAACATTTGTGCATGTCTCAATGTTATTGTGAAGCACAATCTACGAATATGCGAATAAGGTACATGTAAAATTTAAAGCTATCTGATGACACAGGTCACAGGGGCGGGTACGATGGACAGGGTTAAGAAAGATCCCAAAAACTAGGATATCGTTCCTCCACCCAAAGAGAAAACAATAATCAAATGTAAATAGGCTTAAATAAACAAATTATGTTCTCATTAAACCATTGAGAGGTATAAGACAAAAAAGTGGTACGTAGGAAATGTTTTACTTTTACATAAAAACAGGGTTGTGACTATATATCATGATACTTTTTCTCATGTTATTATGATGAAAGCAATACGTACTTTCATTATTCTCCCAGCGAAAAAAGAACGGCATGGAGACCGCCAGGGTGTTATATGGAGATTGGACATGTGTCCGGTTGTGGTTGGGGAATAAATGATGAAAAAAATAAAGGGAAAAAAAGTATAATAAGAATGTAGTCAGACATGTGATACCGGAGGGAGTTTTGAAGGGGGGGTTGTATTTGGTTTTATTAGGAGGAGAGAGAGATAGTTTTTTTTTTTCAAAATGTTATAACTCATAAAATATAAGTGTAAAATTAAAAAAAATTACACCATTGTTTATCATTTTTCGTGCTCTTCAAAACAAGATATATCATGGATATGTTTTGGTAAACTTAAAATTTTATATTTTTAGAATGAGTATATATTAGGTATTTTTAAAGTGAATCCTATTCATTAGCAAAATGAATCTTCATTAATAATAAAATGAACCTTATTCATTAACAAAATGAATCTTACCCCAAACACTCTAAAAACCACCATAGTAAAGTTAAAAACGTCGAAGGCATTTTTATGGTTTGTAGTGTAGGGTTTAGGGTCGTAACAAACCCTAAAAAACTAGTGGCGACAATATAAAGTGTAGAACTAATGCCAAAAAGATTACCCTACCTCCCCCCAAACACCTTAAAAACCACCCTCGCATAAGTTTGTGGTAGGATTAACTTTTACTAGTATTAAACAAAATATTCACTTTTCTTAAACCTTTGATTCACCTTTAAAAAACCTTTGATTCTCTTTTCTTAAACCACTGGTTCACTTTTTTTTAAACCTCTTATTCACTTTAGTTAAAACAATCTCTATTTATGAGAATCACTTTTCTTGAACCTTTGATTCACTTTTCTTAAATGCATGATTCACTTTATAAAAACCTCTGATTCATATTTCTTAAACCTCTTAATCTATGCTTACGAGATTCACTCTTATTACTCTGATTCACTTTGTAACAACTTGTGATTCACTTTTTAACAACCTTTGATTCACTTATCTAAAACCTCTGATTCACATTAGTCAAACAATTAGAATCACTTTAGTTAAACAATCTCTGTTTATGAGATTCGCTTTTGTTAAACCTCTTATTCACTTTTAAGCAACTTTTTGATTCACTTTTTAACAACCTTTGATTCACTTTGTAACAACCTTTGATTCACTTTTCTTAAACTTAAGATTCACAATGAATCTTAAAAAATATGTACATACAAAAAAATAAAAATTTAAAATTTATCAAAACATATTCATGTTTGATCTTATTTTGAAGAGCACGAAAAATGATGAACAATGGTATAATTTATTTTATTTTTGCATTTATATTTTATAAGTTATGACATTTTGGAAAAAAAAAATATTTTTCTCTCTCCTACTCATCTACTCCTCTCCTCTACACTAGGGGTGACAATTTTTACCCAACCCGATAACCCGACCCAAACCTAATCCGTAAATAGCGGTTATGGGTTAAGATTATTGATCCATTTAATTTTTGGGTCGGGTATGAGTTACCTATTAAATATATGGGTTGGGTATGGGTTAAGTGCCATAACCCAAACTCAACCCGACCCGTTTACTTAAAATTAAAATAAATAAATAATATGTATATATTTTACTTGGATATGTATTAATTCTATAACCTTTAGTATAAAATACTATCACTCCTTTAGGCCCACACAAATAATTATTTTATAAATCTAAATACATTCTTTAGGCCATCTATATCCACCATTCACTGTTTGTTTGAAAACCTAAATACTATGCTAATCATTAGTCGCACAAACTCTGTCGTCACACTATTTCACCCGCACAAAAACGGGTATGAGTTAAGATTATTGACCCATTTAACATAATGTTGACATTTGAAAAAACGGCACACAATAATTCAAAATAAATGACCATCATGTGCACGTGTTTATGGACGACAGATCATTTTGCAGAAAAACAAGAGTATTTGTATTTAAACGGGTTGGACGGGTCGGGTTTGGGTTCAATGATTTTATATGGGTTGGGTATGGATTGAAAGTTTATAACCCGATTATTTTTGGGTCGGGTATGGGTTAATACAATTTTAATCGGGTTGGGTATGGGTGAACTTCAACCCGACCCATTAACCCGAATTGACACCCCTACTCTACACGTGTGATTTTCCCTCTTATTCCCTTTTTTTCCCCTTTATTTCTTTCTAATAGAGTACTGACATGTGGAACATCTCCATATTAGAATATGGCGACATCGCCAGGCTCGAATTTGCGAAAAAGAATGGATTATGGAATACATGGATGTAAAGATATGCTCATTAATCACCAAAATATCGACTAGTACCAAATGGGACCGTGAAGTGGGCGTACATCACGAACCTCTTCAACGTATCATCATTCCAACCTCAATATCTAATCACATTCAATCACTAGTGGAAAAAATGTTTTTAACCACGGTTATTTGCTTATATACCACGGTTAGGAACCGTGGTTTATGCTCCCGTCGCATATAGAAAATTGCCTATATACACGTGATAAGTGCAAAAATATAGACTTATTAAGGTTTAATCACCTTATTAATTGCAGCATTTTTAGTAATGTTTCTCACTTATCTTAGGTTTTTCCTATATTTATGTTGTTATATTAACTGATATATTATATGTGTTAAAATGTAGGAAAAATGACAAACAAAGACATATATTAAATAAAGGATTAAACAAAGTGTCACGCGTGAAACAGTGGTGTGCAACCGCCTGCTCAAAGGCGGACGTGAGAGCATAGAGGCAACCGCCTCATATTGCGAGGACGTGACACAAGCCGCAACATAAAGCTACCGCCTCGTAACAGGCAGACAAGACATAGAGGCTACCGCCTCGTAACAGGCGGACAAGGTAGAGGGCAACCGCCCCTTATTGAGCGGACAAGAGAGCGCCCTGCTACCGCGAGAAATGAGGCGGATGACACAGAGAGGTGTCCGCGAGCAAACAGGCGGACAAGAGAGAACCGCCCCTCTTTGGGCGGTTGTCAAGGCGGTCAAGGAGGCGGTTGTGACTGAAAATCGAGCCGCCCCAGTTTTCTTCTTTCTTCGCCCGTCGTCGTCTGCAACTTGCCTCCGCGACTCTCTGCAACTCGTCCACTGCCCGCCTACCTTAATTCACTCACGCGTTGTCTCTGTCCCCTGCAATCAATGAGGTGCAATCAATCGGCAATAATTCATCCACGAGCACGCGTGCTTCCTTTCCTTCCTTTCTTCTTCCTTCTTCTTCTTTTCTTCTATAAAACCCACGAGCTTCTGCTCAGAAAAGGAAGACCCCTTCCACGAGAAACACTACCGTATTCCAATCGATCCATTATCTCATTCTCCCGTCTTCTCCATTTTATTTTCTCTTCATTCCACCAAATCCACCTCTAGCCCTACGTATACAAAATAGCAGAGTGAGCCGGAGTGATTACGGATGATTTCTATTACTCTTGTCTCTGTCTATCTATTTAATATGTTAGGCTAGTTTACGTACGCTCTGGGAACGATTATTATGTGTTTGTATTAATTATACAATATTTCTACTGGTTTATTTATATACAGTTTGTTACGCTTAAAGGTTATCTCGCACCTTTTAATAAATGTCATGAGTTTATTAAACTGCTTTACTAAATCTATTTTGATCAGACCGGTGATAATAGATAGGTTAATTAAGACGTAAAACTGGAGGAAACTTGTTATGATTTAATAAGTTAGTATTCAGTTGCAAATGTAATTCCTCAAACCCCTCTGCCGTTTGCAGGCTTTTGCTTGAGTTTTCATCGGACCTTGCATTACAGGTGAACGAGTTCTTATGAGGCTATGACTTAGTCCTTAAGATAATTACAGGAACCTTGCCAAATTATTAAACCAGTAGAGTAGCTTAATTATGCAGATTATAATAACCTGACCTAGAGTTCCATTTTAATTTATCTATTAACTAGTTTATTTTATCTTTCCTTTTTATTTAATATACAAGTCATTTAATCCCCCCTCTTGTGACACGCTTAGGTACTATTATATGCACATTAGTCCCACTGTTCGACATCCGGTCGCTTACATTGTACTATACTACTACGACCGGGATTTGTTTGCAGCCTGACGTTTAATTTGAGTTTTAATTTCTTTTCTTTTAAATTTACACCACTTTAACCACTCACTTTATAACGTCTGCAAAATGGCGCCGTTGCCGGGGACTAGATTTATTCTAGTCCCTAAGCCCCGGATTATTCACTTGTTATATTAGAATATTTTGTTAATATTATTTTGTTTGTTGTTTATATTAATTATCTAATATATATTGTTTTTATTATTTTTTTATGTTTGTTTCTAACCTGTTTATTTCTAATCTGTTTTATTAGTTTCGTTTTGTATACAGAAAAACACAAAAAAAAAAAAAACTGTACGTGGCAAATGGAAGAAGCGCTTGAATATTGGCAGGATTTATATTGCTCCATATGTGGGGGAGCTCATGATTATGAGGATTGTCTCATATTTCAAGAGCAACTCTGGTTAGAAGATCAACCAGACTACCTGGAGAGAATCGCTCAACAACAGCAGCAACCTAAGAGCGAAACAGTTCAAGAGGTAGAACACCCCACTACAGACGAGCCAATCATGGAGTTCCCTCCCTCTGAAATCAATTACTGCTATTTTCCCTCCTTCTCTGTAATATACCCAGACAATGAGGATACTTATATCCTCGAAAATGAAGAGAAGGAATTGCCATCACCTCCCGCCAAGATATCCAAACAGAACGCCACTATCACCTTCGAAGAATTAACTTTCTCTGAAGATGATATCGATCAGCGTTCTTTCTACGAGCCTCACTTACAAGAGGAGGATTTTTACATCCTCCAAATAGAGGAAGACAAAGCACCACCGCCGGAACTTCTGTTAGAACTACGTTACCGGCAGTACCTCCTCAAACACCAGGTTTTGTGGAGTATTCATTTTCCTATTTTATTTGCCGAAGTAACGTTTTGTTTTGATCCAGGTGGTTTGCTTTTAATTACTGTCAACTTTGTTATCCTGGCAGAATTGTTGTCTACTTATATTTTTGATCCAGGATAACAAAGCAGGAGTCTAGCCAAAGACTATAAATACGGGCAGCTTACTGGGAGGCAACCCAGTGGTTACATTTTATTGTCCTACTATTTTTATGTTTTGTGTTCCATAATTATTCTATATACCTCCGTCCCGTCATAAGTGTCCTGTTTGCTTTTTGGCACGTTTTTCCACCTCAATATTAAACATATAAGGTAAAATAATTTTATAAAACTAAATTTTGTATTATATGTTTATCATGTAAGAAATCATATGCAAAACTTAAATTTTCAAAATTAATTTATCTTATAAGTTAAAAATTGAAGTCAAACGACATGTCCAAATAGTAAATAGGACAGTCAAGGTGGGACGGAGGGAGTATCTGTTTTTTATAAATAAAGAAAAGAAAGGAGAGAGAACGAGGAGAATTAACTTGAGTTCTTCTGGCTGTTTAGAATAATATTACAGGAACATCTTACACATTTCGACGGCTGAACTTAAGTGTGAGGAACGTCTCACCCCTACCAAAGCTTAAGTATGAGGAAGGACACCTTCCTCAACCTACGATACAAGGGGAGTTTCAGTTCTTCCTTAATTATATTAATAATTAATCCTTTATGAGTCTGTCATATTTTGAAAGGTCCTTTTCCTTGATTTTAATTTTGATCAATGAGGACATTGCTCCTCTTAAGTGTGAGGAGAGAGACCCTTCCCTGAAAATATGACAGTTGTTCGTTAATGCCACACTCGCTTTTTGCTACTCTAATTGCCTGTAAAAAGAAAAAAATTGAAAAATGAGATAAAATAATTGTAGAAGTGTCTGAAATGATGTCAAGTGACAACTGAAAGATGGTTTTATTTAAAGGAGTTTGTATAAAATTATTTTCCTTCAAATACTCTATTTTCGTTCAAAATATGATAGATCTGCGGGTTGTAAAAACCAATTTAGTTTAGCTTGGGATTATGGAAATATGTGGAAAGTCAAGGAAAGAAAAGGATAAAGACAAGGTACTCCGCTGTTTATGAATTTTTCTAACCAATAACAGGCCTCGTCTATCCGGTTATTATGTTCTTTGGGGTGCTTTAACACCTATCTACCTAAGGTCTCGTGATCTGGGATAGAAGACCCAACACCGTTACAAGGATAGAGAGAAAAGTCTGGGGGACAGAAAAATAATGCAATTTTAAAAAAAAATTGGATGTTTTGTATATACAATTTTTGCATTCAAAAAACAAGAAGATGAAAAATTGCAATTTATATTTATAAACATGAGTATGTGGTGTTGAAAGGTATTGCGGAATAAGGCATTACTTCACACCCCTTGTCATCCCGGGTCAGAGAATTGAAATTGGTTGATAATCCCAGGTTAATCTAACTTGTTTTCTGCAGTCTAGTTTTTCTATGCTTTTATTAAATTGTTCTTCTTCACTGTGTATAAAAACCTACTTCTAAGAGCAGAATTATTCTTTCAATTGTCACTTTGTCTAAATTCCCTTCTACACTTATTTAATCTTGTTTTATTATTTTGGCTTAGAGATAATTGTATTCCTTATTTGCTTGAGGACAAGCAAAAGTCAAGTGTGAGGAAGTTTGATAAGTGCAAAACATATAGACTTATTAAGGTTTAATCACCTTATTAATTGCAGCATTTTTAGTAATGTTTCTCACTTATCTTAGGTTTTTCCTATATTTATGTTGTTATATTAACTGATATATTATATGTGTTAAAATGTAGGAAAAATGACAAACAAAGACATATATTATATAAAGGATTAAACAAAGTGTCACGCGTGAAACAGTGGTGTGCAACCGCCTGCTCAAAGGCGGACGTGAGAGCATAGAGGCAACCGCCTCATATTGCGAGGACGTGACACAAGCCGCAACATAGAGCTACCGCCTCGTAACAGGCAGACAAGACATAGAGGCTACCGCCTCGTAACAGGCGGACAAGGTAGAGGGCAACCGCCCCTTATTGAGCGGACAAGAGAGTGCCCTGCTACCGCGAGAAATGAGGCGGATGACACAGAGAGGTGTCCGCGAGCAAACAGGCGGACAAGAGAGAACCGCCCCTCTTTGGGCGGTTGTCAAGGCGGTCAAGGAGGCGGTTGTGACTGAAAATCGAGCCGCCCCAGTTTTCTTCTTTCTTCGCCCGTCGTCGTCTGCAACTTGCCTCCGCGACTCTTGCAACTCGTCCACTGCCCGCCTACCTTAATTCACTCACGCGTTGTCTCTGTCCCCTGCAATCAATGAGGTGCAATCAATCGGCAATAATTCATCCACGAGCACGCGTGCTTCCTTCTCCTTCCTTTCTTCTTCCTCTTCTTCTTTTCTTCTATAAAACCCACGAGCTTCTGCTCAGAAAAGGAAGGCCCCTTCCACGAGAAACACTACCGTATTCCAATCGATCCATTATCTCATTCTCCCATCTTATCCATTTTATTTTCTCTTCAAAACAAGATATATCATGGATATGTTTTGGTAAACTTAAAATTTTATATTTTTAGAATGAGTATATATTAGGTATTTTTAAAGTGAATCCTATTCATTAGCAAAATGAATCTTCATTAATAATAAAATGAACCTTATTCATTAACAAAATGAATCTTACCCCAAACACTCTAAAAACCACCATAGTAAAGTTAAAAACGTCGAAGGCATTTTTATGGTTTGTAGTGTAGGGTTTAGGGTCGTAACAAACCCTAAAAAACTAGTGGCGACAATATAAAGTGTAAAACTAATGCCAAAAAGATTACCCTACCTCCCCCCAAACACCTTAAAAACCACCCTCGCATAAGTTTGTGGTAGGATTAACTTTTACTAGTATTAAACAAAATATTCACTTTTCTTAAACCTTTGATTCACCTTTAAAAAACCTTTGATTCTCTTTTCTTAAACCACTGGTTCACTTTTTTTTAAACCTCTTATTCACTTTAGTTAAAACAATCTCTATTTATGAGAATCACTTTTCTTGAACCTTTGATTCACTTTTCTTAAACGCATGATTCACTTTATAAAAACCTCTGATTCACATTTCTTAAACCTCTTAATCTATGCTTACGAGATTCACTCTTATTACTCTGATTCACTTTGTAACAACTTGTGATTCACTTTTTAACAACCTTTGATTCACTTATCTAAAACCTCTGATTCACATTAGTCAAACAATTAGAATCACTTTAGTTAAACAATCTCTGTTTATGAGATTCACTTTTTTTAAACCTCTTATTCACTTTTAAGCAACTTTTTGATTCACTTGTTAACAACCTTTGATTCACTTTGTAACAACCTTTGATTCACTTTTCTTAAACTTAAGATTCACAATGAATCTTAAAAAATACTCCCTCCGTCCTGAATTGACCGTCCTGTTTACTATTTGGACATGTCGTTTGACTTCAATTTTTAACATATAAGATAAATTAATTTTGAAATTTTAAGTTTTGCATATGATTCCTTACATGATAAACTATATGTTACAAAATTTAGTTTTATAAAATTATTTTATCTTATATGCTTAATATTGAAGTGGAAAAACGTGCCATAAAGCAAACAGGACGGTCAATTCAGGACGGAGGGAGTATGTACATACAAATAAATAAAAATTTAAAATTTATCAAAACATATTCATGTTTGATCTTATTTTGAAGAGCACGAAAAATGATGAACAATGGTATAATTTATTTTATTTTTGCATTTATATTTTATAAGTTATGACATTTTGGAAAAAAAATATTTTTCTCTCTCCTACTCATCTACTCCTCTCCTCTACACTAGGGGTGACAATTTTTACCCAACCCGATAACCCGACCCAAACCTAATCCGTAAATAGTGGTTATGGGTTAAGATTATTGATCCATTTAATTTTTGGGTCGGGTATGAGTTACCTATTAAATATATGGGTTGGGTATGGTTAAGTGCCATAACCCAAACTCAACCCGACCCGTTTACTTAAAATTAAAATAAATAAATAATATGTATATATTTTACTTGGATATGTATTAATTCTATAACCTTTAGTATAAAATACTATCACTCCTTTAGGCCCACACAAATAATTATTTTATAAATCTAAATACATTCTTTAGGCCATCTATATCCACCATTCACTGTTTGTTTGAAAACCTAAATACTATGCTAATCATTAGTCGCACAAACTCTGTCGTCACACTATTTCACCCGCACAAAAACGGGTATGAGTTAAGATTATTGACCCATTTAACATAATGTTGACATTTGAAAAAACGGCACACAATAATTCAAAATAAATGACCATCATGTGCACGTGTTTATGGATGACAGATCATTTTGCAGAAAAACAAGAGTATTTGTATTTAAACGGGTTAGACGGGTCGGGTTTGGGTTCAATGATTTTATATGGGTTGGGTATGGATTGAAAGTTTATAACCCGATTATTTTTGGGTCGGGTATGGGTTAATACAATTTTAATCGGGTTGGGTATGGGTGAACTTCAACCCGACCCATTAACCCGAATTGACACCCCTACTCTACACGTGTGATTTTCCATCTTATTCCCTTTTTTCCCCTTTATTTCTTTCTAATAGAGTACTGACATGTGGAACATCTCCATATTAGAATATGGCGACATCGCCAGGCTCGAATTTGCGAAAAAGAATGGATTATGGAATACATGGATGTAAAGATATGCTCATTAATCACCAAAATATCGACTAGTACCAAATGGGACCGTGAAGTGGGCGTACATCACGAACCTCTTCAACGTATCATCATTCCAACCTCAAAATATCTAATCACATTCAATCACTAGTGGAAAAAATGTTTTTAACCACGGTTATTTTGCTTATATACCACGGTTAGGAACCGTGGTTTATGCTCCCGTCGCATATAGAAAATTGCCTATATACCACGGTTGATAACCGTCGTTTAAAAGTAGACTATATACCACAGTTTGCTATGACCGTCGTTTAAGACCGTTTTTGGACGCGGTTCTCAGCGATTTTAAACGACGGTTAAGGAGAGAACCGTGGTATAAAGTCCTTTTATACGACGGTTAAAGGTCAAAACCGTGGTATATTATCTATAAAATCAACGAATAAACCACGGTTATACATATAACCGTGGTTTATAGTCTCTGAAATATTTTTCAAAATCGTCGGCGATTTAGAAGCGCCACTTCGCAGATATCAAACAGAGCACAGAAGAGAAGAGAATGAAGAGGCTAAAACATGTGTGTTCCTTGTTTGCGATTTAGAGTTGCAAAATAATGAGTGAAGAATGGCGTAGTATGTTCCTTGTTCGCGGTAGGTTGCAAAATTACCGTGAAGTTGAAGAGAATGAAGAATGGAGGCGTAGGTCATGTTCCTTGTTCGCCGGTTATGGTTGCGAAAATTACAGTGGGAATGAGTGAGTGAGGACGAGCATGTTCCTTGTTCGCAAGTGTAAGCTGCAAAAATTACCGAAAAACAAGAGAATGAGTGAGGAAGAGCATGTTCCTTGTTCGCGATTTAGGGTTGCAAAAATTACCGTGAGCTAGTTGAAGAGAATGAAGAATAGTTGCAGAACATGTTCGTCGGTTTGGGTTCCAAAATTACTATGACATTGAAGAGAATGAAGAAGAAGAGTGCTTCGTCGATATATAAGAGAATAGAGAAGAAAGCGCCGCGTTAATTTTCGGCCGAAAATTAAAATTCCCGCCTAGACTATATACCACGGTTGATCAAAAAACCGTGGTTTAATATAGTAAGATGTGCAATATAAATGACGGTTGCCTAGGAACCGTGGTATATAGGTACCCTATATACGACGGTTCTCCAAGAACCGTGGTATATTCACTCCGGCATGTACTATATACCACGGTTGCCCTGAAAACCGTGGTATATAACTAACCTATATACGACGGTTCCGGAAGAACCGTGGTATATGCGCTCTGGTTTGCACCTTAAACGACGGTTTCTATTAAAACCGTGGTTTATAAACTTTAAACCACGGTTTTCCATTTAACCGTGGTTTAAACGCCGTCATTAAAAACATTTTTTCTACTAGTGAATCTCTCAAGTGAATGGACTTTAGACATAAAAGTCAATGAAAATTTTGTCAACATTTTTCACGATTCATCTAATGCACGATATGAAGACATTACTCATCAATTATACAAGAGCAATTGTGGGTCGGGAAGATTGGTTTTTATGTATGCAGTGCAGTGTACCAAGACTAATATCTCAGTCCAGTTATATTTAGGCCCAAGTTACTTTAGCCCAATAGAGTTGTATCTAGATCTGTCTATTATATTGTTTACTTGTATATAAATACAGGCTGTCTCTATCACCAGATACACAATTGAATACAATGAATATATCATTCTCTCCTACATTCACACCACTGTTACATTGAAATCTTCGTATGGTATCAGAGCTACGACTTTGATAATGGCACCTGAAACTCCATCATCGAACCAACACTCCTCCTCCACGCAAACCCAAGCTTCTACTATCTCTAGTAATTTTCCATCCCAAACCTGATAAGCCCAGCGGCTTCCTTCCACAAAATCACAGAAGAAAATTATCCGTTATAGAAGAAACAACTTGAATCCTTCCTCAAAGGTTACAATCTGTTTGATAATGTCGATAGATCTAGTTCCATTCCGTAATCGGAAATCGATGGCATCCCAAATCCTGATTACGCAGCTTGGAAACAACAAGACCAACTGGTCTTCTCCATTCTCATGACCTCTCACTGAGGATATCCAGGGACAAGTGATCGACTGTGAAACATCAGCACAGATCTGGAGCTACTTACACGAGATCTATGCATCTCAAGCTCAAGCTCGCCTCCAGCAAATTCGATTACAACTGTTCTCCATTCGCAAGGATTCTGATTCCATAGCATCCTATGTTAATCTCGCTAAACGGCTTGCATCGTCACTCGCAGCTGCTGGATCTGCAGTGTCTGAATCAGATTTATGCTACTGTATCATTCATGGCCTCCCCGATGAGTATGAATCGATTTTCACGATCCTTCTAAGTCAGACCACCACTCTCAATATAACATCTATGCTGAGTCAACTCTTTGCTATTGAGAATCGTCTTAACCAGAGTACTTTAAGCAACAGTCTATCAGCCAACAATACCTCCGTCCAAAATGAAATAGGCCAATCGAACAGTGCCAATAACACTAATCGCAACTCCTATAAGACTAGTGGTGGTGGAAGATCCAGGGGTGGTCGTTCATCTAGAGGCAATAGTCGAGGACGTGGATCTTCTTATTCAGAAGGTAGATCTTCGTCTTCCTCCTATTTTAATGGCAAACCTGATTCTCGTCCTGTTTGTCAAATCTGTGAAAAGCCAAGACACATAGCCAATGCTTGCTATCACCGTTATAATCATGCTTACCAACCTGTTCCTCCTACTAATTACAATACCAACTACTCCACTGGCACTAGATCTGGTCATGTTGATGCTTCTTGGTACTCGGATACTGCAGCTACTGATCATTTTACACATGATCTATCTAATCTAAACCTTGGGAACCAGTCCTACTGTGGTAATGATGTTGTGACTACTAGTGATGGTTCTTATATCAGTATCGAGAATCAAGGCCATGGTTACCTCTCATATCCTAATCGTGACTTCATTCTATCACATATATTTCATGTTCCCTCTATCACTAAGAATCTGTTGTATGTTAAGAAATTTTGTGATGATAATGGAGTTATTTGTGAGTTTCACTCTAATTGTTTTCTGGTGAAGGACAAGGAAACTCAGGCTATCCTCATGAGAGGCGGTCTAAAGTATGGTCTCTACAATTTTGATCCTCAATCTGCTGCTTCTACACCTGTCTCAGCTGCTCATTACACTGCTAAAACAAACTTCAAGACCTGGCATCTCCGACTTGGACATCCATATGATAGAATTACTATATACACTGTGAATAAGTTTCTGTTACCTTGTACAGAAAAATCTGCTAAATCATTGTCTTGTTCTGGCTGTCGAATGGGCAAGTCTCATTCTTTAGTGCACCCCCTTCTCCCTCCCATTCTCCCCAGCCCTTTATGCTTCTGTTTATGGATGTATCAGGTCCAGCCCCTTTACTTGGATCAAATGGCTGTCGATTTTATCTATCTATCATCGATGATTGCATAAAATATGTTTGGCTTTTTACGTTGTCACAAAAGTCTCAAGTTACAGTTGTTGTTACTCAGTTTATGGCATATGTTAAAACTCAATTTAATGTTGTTAAACAACAAGTTCAAACAGATGGTGGTGGTGAATTTAAACCGCTTGCTCAATGGTTCAGTGATAATGGTATACTACATCGCATTACTTGCCCGTATACTCATTCACAAAATGGAAGCATCAAAAATCGTCATCGGACAATTGTTGACAGGGGGCTAGCCTTACTTCACCACTCTTTAGTTCCTCTTCATTACTGGGATTATGCTTTTTTTTACGGCTGTGTACCTTCTGAATCGTACACCATCCAGCATCCTCCAATACAAGTCCCCTAATGAGTTGTTTTTTCATAAAGCACCTGATTACACCTTTTTAAAGGTATTTGGATGTGCAGCGTGGCCAAATTTAAGGCTGTATAACAAACATAAGTTCACTTTTCGAAGCTCTCTCTGTGTTTTTTTTGGGATATAGTCCTCAATACAAAGGGTATTTTTGCTTGGATAAAACCAGTGGTCGTCTATACATCTCTCGTGATGTGTATTTTGATGAAACAGTGTTCTCTTTCTCTCAGTCTACATCTACTCCTTCTCCCTCCATACATCCCTGTATCCCTGACTTGTCAGTCACCACTTATACTACACTGCCTACGACTTTACCTGTTACATCATCTCCCACCTCCACCTCTAACACAGCTACACCTTCTATTTCTACTGATAACTTTGTCCTACCTTCTTCTGCTACTGCATCCCCTAGTCATGATCAAATGTCTCCTATGTTACCTCTTTCCACCACAAATATTTCCCAACCACCTCCCCCAGCCTCTGAACATCCTATGCTCACTCGAGCAAAAGACAACATTCACAAACCATTGGTTCGAACCGATGTACTGTGGCGTGGCTCACTCACAAATCTCCTCCCTCTGACATTATACTAGATTCACCAACATTCTCACAGGCTCTTCAAATCCCCTGTTGGTACCAAGCTATTGAGAAGGAATATAATGCTCTTCTTCATACTGGCACGTGGGTTCTTGTTCCTCTACCCTCTGGTAAAACGGTCCTTGGGTGCAAATGGATCCTCAAGACCAAACTTCATGCCGATGGATCTGTTGAGAGACGCAAAGCCAGACTAGTGGCTCAAGGATACTCTCAGACTTACGGATCTGGTTATTTTGAAACTTTTAGCCCGGTAATCAAACCAGTCACCATTCGAATGATTCTCTCCATTGCTGCTATGCGTCACTGGCCACTTCAACAGCTGGACATCTCTAATGCTTTTCTTCACTGTGACATCTCTGAGGATGTCTATATGAAACAACCCTGTATTTATCAATCCCTAGTTTCTGTCTCATGTGTGCAAACTTAAGAAGTCCATTTATGGCCTCAAACAGGCTCCAAGGGCTTGGTTCAAAAAATTCAGTTCCACTATCATCTCTCTTGGTTTTAACCCCTTCAAATCTGACCCGTCTCTGTTTATTTTCTCTAATGCCAGTGACTTATTATTTCTCTTGGTGTACGTGGATTATATAATCCTCACCGGATCTTCATTTACCCTCTTCACTCAGTTTATATCTACCTTATCAAAACATTTTCCCGTTCGAGATTTGGGTCCCCTCTCCTACTTTATTGGTGTTCAAGTGGTTCGTAATCAGAAGGGCCTCTTTCTATCTCAAAAGAAATACATTACTGATCTTGTCACACAAGCCAATATGACTCACAGTAAGCCTGTCTCCACCCCCATTGCTCATGGTTCTACGCTTCACAACACAGACAACCCCCCATTTCCTGATGTTACTCTTTTTTGCAGTCTTCTTGGCAGATTGCAATACCTTAGCTCACTCGTCCTGATGTGTCCTATGCAGTTAATAAACTGTGTCAGTTTATGCATCATCCTACCCATGTTCATTGGACAGCCCTCAAACACATCATCCATTATCTCAATGGAACCACAGACCTCCAACTCTGCTTACCTGCTCACTCAAAGTCTTCTCTCACAGCCTATATAGACGCGGATTGGGCCACCAATCCTACTGATCGCAGATCCACATCTGCTTATGCCATATACCTTGGGCCTTCTCTTGTTTCTTGGCTTTCAAAGAAGCAAGATACTGTTGCCAGGTCTTCAACAGAGGCAGAATACAGGGCAGTTGCTTCAGGAGCAGCAGAACTCATCTAGATACAGCAATTACTCCAGGAGTTGTGTATTGTTCTGCCCACTGCTCCTACTATCTTCTGTGATAACTTGGGAGCTACCTACTTAGCAGTTAATCCTGTCCTTCACTATAAAACCAAACATGTGGGGCTGGATGTTCACTTTGTTCGTGAACGGGTCAGTGCAAAGGCTCTGTCTGTCCTCCATCTTAGTGGAGAGGATCAACTTTCTGACTTGCTTACCCATGCTCCAATCAAGGGTTCATACCAAGACTAATATCTCAGTCCAGTTATATTTAGGCCCAAGTTACTTTAGCCCAATAGAGTTGTATCTAGATCTTTATATTCTGTAGTTTGCTTGTATATAAATACAGGCTGTCTCGATCACCATATACATAATTGAATACAATGAATATATCATTCTCTCCTACATTCACACCACTGTTACATTGAAATCTTCGTACAGTGACTATCCTTAACTGGAAGTTCAAGATGAATACAGTGACTATCGGTGCTGAAGAAACTCCTAAAATTAGGGGATGAAATTATCAGAAAGGGTCAGCAGAAACATAATCCTCAACTGAAATATGGATACTTCAATCTATGAATTATTTTCATTATTCACTTTCTTCTAGTGTGGACTTGAAGCATATTCAACAGCCTTTGAACCTCTTTTATTTGGTAGATAACCGGTAAAACAAATTGTAAACTAAATGTAGGTTGTGTAAGAGACTTAAAGTTGATCAGAAGCGCTGAAACTGTGATGAGCTTGAATCCAGAAACTACATCCATCTTTTTTCTTTGCTTGCTGTTGTTCTTGATGCAATTATGAAGAATCCACATAATTTTTTTCTTTAAAAAATAAGACTGCAATTACAAACCTAACATCACTAAAAGATGACACTAACATATTCATTTCAAACACAAACACACCATGAGACACAAACTGCCAAGCAAAAACCATGAATGTAAAATCATCCCCAGAGGTCGAGAGTCCTGAGACACCTCAACCAAGAGAGCAAAACTCGTAGCAAACCCAGAGAGAGCAATAAACTGAGGTCAACACCGCCCCGAGGGATGGTTGCCTATCTAGCCGAAAAGTGAAACATTCTTGGATAAGGAGTGCAAAGAAAACAACCTGCCTAGGCGAAGCAAGGTCGAGACCACGATGCGGCCCTGGAGATGAGACCGATTTCATGCAAGACCAAACAAACTGAATCCCTTGATAACCAACACTAGAAATACAAACCAACGACAGACTAATAAACTTAGCATCTAAAGACTGGAATTTGAACATAGACAAAAGGCCAAATAAAACCAAACTAAAACCCGAAACCAAAACCAACAAATTATGAAAACTAACACATAGAGACTTATTCTTCTCGGATAGAATGAGGAACAAAGGGTGAGTTGGATCTCGGATATGGCAACCCAAAAACAAATGCAACCCTGGATCTGCAGCAGATTGGGATAAAACAAGTGCCGCAGGAAGCTAGATTTGAGAAACAGTTGTCACCGGAGGCTGGAAAATAGTGGTGGCGGCGAGAGGTAGACAACACCCCCATAGAAAATTAAGAAGAGGCAATGCCCACACAAAAATGAAGGAGAAAACAAAGCAATCTTATTTGAAAATGAAACGAACCCTCGCCAAGGAGGGACAATGCCATGAAGAAGGGCAATAAGTGAGGAAAGTGGGGAAGAAGATGAGCTTGGATCTTCTAAACGAAGGTGAAGTCTTTGCATGCTATAGTAGCCAAACAAAAGAAAATGGGGCAATCTCCCTCCCGTGGCTACATAATTTTAATGATTGTATGCAGTTGTTTTTCATAGCTAAGAGAAAACAAAAGATCATTTTAAAGTGAGAGTCACAACATGCTATGTGAATAGAGTTTGGTTAACTAGAAATAGCAAGAAATTTGGAATCATCTCATACCCCTCCTCACTTGCATATCTTTGGTTGTTACTGATATTAAATTTATAGTTCCTAGATTTTTGAATAAATGTAATAAAGAAGTCAACTATGTAGATATGAAACTGCTTCAAGCTTGCACTTGATCTTTAATTTTGTATTTCTTTCTCCATCAATGATAATTACTTACTTAATTCCAACAAAAAATGGAAAAATAAAATGCAGTTCATACAAAACTACATCAATGATAAATACTACCTTATTCCAACAAAAATAAAATGCAGTTCATAAGGAACTGCACACTAAAAATTTGTACCGAACGCTACTCCATAACCTCCATCATCCACCGTCGTAACTTCATAACCTCCCTCGCCTAACTTCTCCATTACTGCCCAAATACCAACCTCAATAAAACCACACAAAACAACAAAACTTCCTCCAACGCAACCCCCATTACTCCCTAAATCCAAACCTCAATAACACCACAAAAACAAAGTGCATATGATCAAATTCAGATGAGAACAAGCAGGTGGAATGAGGGAAGGCTCTCATATAAGTGGGGATACAACTCAATGTGGAGCAACCAACTGACAACAAGAGGAATAGGAGGAGCTGGAGATGAAAAAATGCACGTGCAAAGAAATAAGAAAATATCACAGTTTTTGTGGATAATGTACATCCTACGATGATGAAGAACGAGCTAAAAACATGGATGAAAAGTCAAGGAGGAGTGAAAGGGAGAATCATAGAGATACCTTCACCTACATTGAACTCAGAAGCAACCATGAAGCGCAAAGGCTTATTGAAAGAATTAATGGGAAAAGGCTAAGAGGACTGGTCGTTCGAGCCATATTGGAGTATAAATGGGGTGAAGAAGAAAAGCAAAAAGATATAGGAAGGGTGGAGAAAGAAGAGTCCATCAAATAGAGAAATAGAGCAGCACAACCAGACTAACACTGCCAGACTTACTCAAGGAGATATGAAATCAAGACTTTTATTGAACCTCAAACAAGATTGCCTATGCAAGTGCTTTATAGCAACCATTAAGGAGGAGAAATAAGCAAATAAAGCTTTCAAAAGATTTCAATCCAATTGGCCCAAGATAGTAGGACTATTGGCATTTCCTAGATGCAAATTCTTGATTGTATTCACTAGGATAGAAGAGGTAGTAGAAGCAGAGATCTACTTCCAATACAGAGGAGGAAGTATTGGTGGAGTAGCTGTAAGAATATGGCACCATATGGATCATGTTGAAACAAGAAATGCCTGGGTGATCATAAGAGGAATTCCCCTCCATGTTTAAAACAAGATAAATGTTGCAAAAATTGCTGCGGTTGTGGGAGATGTGATTGCATTGACGAAGAGGAGATAGAGTTGGTAGAGAATGCTGAAATAAAAGTGACCATAGAAACTACAAATTTGCAATTTATAAACAGAGGCATAACAGTAGTTGTTGACGGTCTCCGCTTTCCGGTCAGCTTAATTGAAATGCACACGCCACCGTCCCAAAGATAGGTGAAGGTGAGGAGTCGGGCATAATACAGTTGGAACATAATGGTTTAAGAGGTGAGTTAGGAAAAAGTAGCAATTATCGAGCAATACAGCAGGCAATGACATTTACAACACATACATGCGGTAGACAAGAAAGTAACAAGGTAGAATCGGAAGAGTTGGGAATTAAAAACACCGTGTCCCCACAGGAGACATTCAAATGACACTTGGGGATTAATGAAAATGACGGAGAGAAGGATAAAAAGAGCTGCAAAACAAACTCACCGAATTACGAGTTCCCAAACGACGTACCAATTGATGAAATAGTGAAGGAGACCCAACTTACACAAGTAAATGGACAAAAAGAATTTGAACAGGTTATGAATAAGGTGGGAGGTGCCAATCCCCAAAATAACTACCACGAGGGGCAAACAGATGTGGAAAGAGACATTAATGACTAGGTTAAAAGAGAAGCAAACTGTGGTGGTTGGGGAATTAGCAACATACGCAGAGGAGGAACAAAACCAGGAAATCCAAGAATCGGGGAAATAATACAGAGACAGAAACACCAGCACTGGGGAATAACCATCAGAGAGAACTTCAACTTACAGTTGAGCTATTCCATAATTCAGCAACAAAAGTCACAGAAGGGAAAACAATTAACATTCAGAGTCCAGGTGATCAGGAGTTGCACAAGAACGTAGAAACATAAGCGAAGATTGCCTGCAACTAGCTGAAGCCCTTGGCTGTGGAGTGTGGAATCGAACTAGAGAAAAAGAAAATCTCAATAAGCTGCAGGAGCAAGCAGGTAGCAACCATCATCAATCAGTAACATAATGTAGTCATAGCAACTCAGAACATAAGAGGGATATATCCACCATATAAAGCTGCTATGACCAGGAAGGAGATAAGGTCGTGTAAGATTTCAATTATAGGGTTGTTAGAAACTCAACAAGCGCCATCCATGACAAATAAAATCAGAAGGTTTTGAGAAAATAAAAAAAGTGAGCATGGCATGGGAAGATATATTTGCCGAAGGTTGTGGGGGTAGAATAGTTGCCATATGGAATTATGAGTCCGGGTTTTTCGAACCTTATCCGGTGTTATTAAGATGTCTAGGATTTGATTAGGTTCTAGGTTCACTTATAACCTAAGTTTAACAACTATGTCATAAACAATACTTGTTAGAATTAAGGTTAGCCCTCTAGAACCTATGATTGAGTTGTCACCTAAGTTCTAACCTAAAGTAAACTAGAAAAGGTAGAGTTCGGGTTCAGGGGCTCGAAAAATATAGCTTTTTACGGATTCAAATTACTTTCACTATCCTTCGAAGCTATTTTTCATTTACTAATGTCATGAAAAGGCTTATTATAAGGTTGCTTTATTTAAGTGTGCAAGCTTCTATATTTATGTGCTTTTTTAGCATTTATTGACATAAATTAAGGTTGAAAATTAAACTAACCTAAATTAGGGTTTCGGGAGCCAAATTAGGTCAAAATTTGTGGCCATCCATGACCACGGACCTAGTGTTTCTGACCATAGACCATAATCTATCAATTTAAATAGAAAAATCAAAATTACAAAAGATAAAAAATTTCAGGCATTCGTGACCACGGACAGGGTGTTTGTGGGCACGAACTAACCTGATTTTTGAAAATTGTGATTCCTGCCGCCATCTGGAGGCTGTCTATGACTTCGGACAAGGCATCCAGGACCCCAGTTGAAACACCCCTGAACATTTAAACGCATAAAATCATAACGCGTTTTATAATTCGGACATAAAATAACGTACGAACAATCCGAACGCGCGACGACGTATATATTAATATAGTCACGTACTTGTACAAAAACTACATGTACGTAACGTTACGATATTGTAACGTTGTAATAAAAATGATAACGTCGCATAAATTGGTAACAATAAATAAATAAATATAACGCGATATATTATATGGTCTTACATATATAAATAAA
This sequence comes from Limonium bicolor, assembly GCA_023374045.1. Classification (NCBI taxonomy): domain Eukaryota; kingdom Viridiplantae; phylum Streptophyta; class Magnoliopsida; order Caryophyllales; family Plumbaginaceae; genus Limonium; species Limonium bicolor. The sequence goes on along the minus strand of CM041776.1, from coordinate 399,237,287 downwards.
CATGTACAACTCATACAAAAAAAAGAAAGAAAAAGGAGCAGAGACGCTCCCCCGCTGAGGTTCGAACCCCGTACCTCTCGTATGCCTAGTGAACGTCTTAACCGGTTGAGCTGTGCTCATATTCGGTAACAAACTGCGCCTCTAGACATATAAGCTATTAAGTGACAAAAAATATTGTTACAGCACGAGAGCGCACGCCCCAAACAGCAACACAATCCTTCCTGTTTTCTTTCTTCTCTATCAGTGCAACACCGGAACGCTGAGAATTCTTCACTCCCATGCCACTAACGCAAGTGACCACACTCCTTGTACCGGATCCAAAATAAAACAACAGGACCAACTGAAATCCATCTACACCCTCACGGTAATGGCAGCAGAACTAGACGCATGCCTCCTCCTCTGTATTAACCTGAAACCGCACAGACACCCATTCTTTTCAGTTTCAAAAAAAACAAACAACCAGGTGCTGGCGCTATTTCCAAGTGCAGAATTTGAGCAGAGATGTCGGGTCCTTGCACTAGTAGTGGATGCCCTTACTTCCATGACACTTAGGTGGGTTATAGACTTAACAATTCAACCAGCAATGCACTCCTGATTGCCTGCTTGGGACTCACGAAGGAAAGAAAAAAAAAACAGACCGAGGTCTTCTTACTGTGTCATTCCTTTCTGTTTCAGTCCCAATATAGACCAGAATTCTGGTCATGTTAATGATGCATTACCCCCTTAAGTGTGCTACTGTGCCACCAAATTTAAAATGGTCAATACCGCACCCTTATGTCTAATTGGAGTGTTAACATACAAGCAACCAAAATCTGCCAATATCTCTTTACTGGTGCAGTGCGGCATTAATCTCTGTGAAAGTAAACAAGGACACAATTCAGGTGCATCAGAATGTGTGAACTCCAAACTCCTATATGCCCTTTCTTGTAACTTACACCCACTAACTCCTCAACTGGCCATTATACTCAGCCACCCTACTCTTTTTTTTCCGCAAGCTCACGTTCCTGTATGTGGAGAAACTCATTTCATTCTTCCTGGATTGATTTGCAAGATAGTGATTCAACTCCTTTAATCTCTCTGTGGCATACTCGATTTCCTGCTGCTCAAACTGCTGGAAATGAACCGATGAAAGAGTGTCAAAGTCTCCTGGAAATCTACTGCACTTTCCATTTGAAAACCCAACCAGGAACAGCTACATTTTTGGCGTGCACATCAGTTCAAGTCCCCTTGGCTCTGTTGGAAATCTCACGGGTACAGGCTGCCCAATACTCCTCTGAAACTCAACCAAAAAGGTAACAGCTTCGAAACAGTTTTCTATTTCCTCTAACCCACTATGTTTAAGGTTTGAAACACTTGATTAAAAAAAAAACACCTTCTTCATTCACTGATGGTCGATACTGACATGCATACTCCAAACCTCTTCAATTTCCTTGTGTGTTGTCTCACTCCAGTGGTGAATTCCTCCAACTATCACGCACCAGAGTGAAGGCGTGGCACTTCTGTCCACTCTTTTGTTTCTACGACAATGGAAAATTTCAATAACTGGAACTGCAGCTTGCACACCAGATCTCAAGGGACTGATGCAGTCATTACAGAACCGCTAATAATCGAGTCCACCTCCTTCCCTGCTATGATGATAACAAAACAGAACTTTAGTTTATCTGTCACACCAGTGAAGCACCTATAAGCTGTAGCATGGTTCCTGCAACCACTTATAACAATAGAAGTTTGTTGTATCTGTAACACTAGTGCAACAAACAATCAACATTATAGGCAGCAGTGTAATCCCTGCTGTTACAGAATCCAAAAAAAAAAGAACTAGGCTGGTGAACAAGACTTTTAGAGTAATGATGGTGTCTTACATCTTTCAAGTTGCTCTCTGTATAAGGGTATTCAAAGTAGTTAACCAATAGTGATTAGAACAAAAAAAAAACAGATAGCAGCCTAATAAAACAAGAAACAAATGCAACAGTATGCTTTCTGTTTGTGTTGCAGTTTCAGGAACTTGGTTTCTGTATAAATAAAAACGGAGAGGGATTATTGGGGGTTTATGAATATGATGTTGAACCTACTACACATATAACCCACCTAGTTAACTTAAATACACCTGGGAAAAAAGAAAAAAGAAAAAAAACCAGAACTTAGAACGTGAGCAGAAAGGAAATCATAGAAAAGAGAAGAAAAATATTAGTTGTCATAATTTCAGTTTGTTTTCAGTTTCTGGGTTATTTAGGTTCTGTGTAAATCGGTTGCAGTAGAAGGAACATCAAGGTATTGGGGTTATCTTAAAGGTAAAAAGGGTAATGAAACACATAGCTAAGTGGTTGGACAAGCTGGGGAAAACAGATTAATAGATAAAGAGAAAGATAGAAGAGAGGACATCAGTTGATATTTCAGGTTCTGTGCATTCTCGGTTGGGGATGTTCTAGTAGCTGGGATAGTTGTTTTGGGTCTATCTTTGAGGTTGAAACCTGGGTAAACACTTAAGTAGTTGACTAAGAAGGTTGGGGAAGGATTGAAGGTCAAATTCATGGGCGAAGAACAGGGAAAGAATAAGCTGTGTTAGTTATATTTTTCGGTTTCTGTAACAAAGCCGTCTCTGCATAATAGATTTTAGTGATGTTTACAATATGGATGTGGGCTCCTTTTTGAGGATGAAATTATATTAAGACTCCTAATCAAGAAGCTAAACAATTTGGGGAAGTTAGAAGTCAGTTTCATCTATTAGAAGTAAGAGGAACAGAAGGAAACAATAACAGAAGAGCTACACCAGCCCATGCCTCAGGTTGTGTAAATAAGTTTCAGTGTTGTATAACTTCATACCAAGGGATTAGATGGAGTTTTATTGGGTTAGGTTGGGTTTAAACCATAGATAGAAACCTTAACCAAGTAAGTGAATGTTAGGGACAAATTGCAAAACCGTTATGAGTATAACAGAAAAGGAATGAAGAAGAAACATCGGACTGCACTACTTCAGTTCCATAGTTTTTCGAAAAGATTGAGTTCTGTATAACTGGTTACAGATATGTTAAGAGGGTGGTAGTGGTCTAACAATGAATATCTAAAACACCCCTATCATACCGATGCTGTTCAACTTCTTTTCTGTGATTATTACCTCTGTGTAACTAAGATACAAGCAGTATAAGTGTGTTGTGTTGATTAAGGAATAAATCAAGTGGGGATAATACTTCTATCTAAGTGTTGTACTCACTCTGAGGATTAGGGATCAATTTAATAAACTGACAGAGGAAAAGAAAAACCAAAGATGCACCAAGTGCTGTTTCTGTCAGGTTTTCACTGGTGAATTGCTTCTGTATAGCCAAGTTACAGCAGAGATTAAGAGTGCTGGTTGGGTCTGAAAATGAGCTTAGAACCCTACTAATGCAACTACCTAAGAGAGCAGACAGGTTGGGAGAAATTAGAAAACAATTAAATACCTCAAACAGCAAGGTTAAATGGAAGTTTAGATTTCGATAATCTGCTGCCTCTTGTGACTGTTATACCCATGGGCTAAGAAGGTTGTAATGATTTGAAAATGAACCCATAACAGTACTAATATATATATAGCTAGAGGGTGGAACATTTTGGGAAGTTTAGACACTATTAGATACATTAAATGGGTGATAAGATAAGGTTATATATAAGAACTTTATTTTAGTTTTTGAAACATTTAAGCTTCAGTATAATTGAGTTCCAGAAGTGTTTGAAGGGTGATATTGTGTAAATAAGGAGCTTAAAACATAACTATTTAGCTAAAGAAAGAATACCACTTAGGCAAATAAAAGTCCATCTTAAATAAACTTGTTACATGTTAGTGCTTATAATACTCTAAAGCACTAGCTAGAGGAAATGACTTAGCTAACGTTGTGAATTTCCTAGGAGTAAGATAAGCCTAGGAATAATACTTGGGAAGTTCCAAGGGCTAATATAAACTAAGCACTTAACAACACACCTGGGGAATAACATCCGATATAAGGTGTCGTCACATGAAATCATGAACTGACACGTTATTTTTAATCAACATTAGGGCCGTAACGAACGCTGCCCGGGACCCCATGTGTGAGGCGACACGTGCTTCTAAAAAAGGTATGGACATGTGTGGTTCGTATGTTGCCGTGTTACACGGCTTGTGTGTTGTGTGCTTTGTTTGACAATGACTATAAGACTAAAGCATGAAATTGGATTGCTTCTTGTGGCTTGCTTATATGCTTGTTATATATCCTTGTGGCATATTACTTGCGCGCACACAGTAGTTTAGTCCCTTTCTCGTTTATGGAACTTGAGATGAACCACAACGAACTATGAAAACAAAGAAAACTCTATAAGGGGAACTCCTCTCTAACCATTGAGGACGTACCATGACACCCACTATGGTGTCTATTCATTAATGATGATGAAGAGCAAATCTCAATTGGTGGGACTTGACGAACCACGTAGATGAAACAAACGAACTATACAAAGAGAAAACTCCTCTCTAACTATAGAGGATCGCTAATGACACCCACTATGGTGTCGAGATTATAATGATAATGAAACGAAAAGTACCAACTGGTGAAACACGAGAACAACCCGGGAAGACAACAGCTCGGGCCGCGCGGTATGGATGATCGGGAGTTGGCATCTGCATCAGATCCTTCGACCGTCTATGGTGGAATATATTTTGGGGGTCCCTGGGTGACCCCACTTTCTCAGCACATCCTGGAGTCTAGAGGTGACTCCGCTTTCTTGACCCTGGGTGTCGGGAATGGGGGAGTGACAAATTGGTGGAGCTTATCCTGGAGTCTAGAGGTGACTCCGCTTTCTCGTCCCTGGGTGTCAGGAATGGGGGACTAGCTATGGAGGAGACGTCCTCCAACGTGCGGTGATAAAAGAATTCACAAATAACCCTTAAAGAAACAAGGAATGATTAGCACCTACATAATAAAGTCTCGGGATCTAATCTATATCCCCTGACTCGGTGCCAGAGAATAGAGGAAAACATGTGTAATGAGACCAAGCAAATAAGAAAATTCACAAATGTGATTCTTTAAGAAACAAGGAAAGATTGGCACCTATATGTTATGGTCACGGGATCTAAACTATATCCCCAGACCTGGTGCAAGGAAGGAGAAAAGAAATACACATCGTGGGAACAAGAGAATAGAAATGAAAACACACAACGCTCAAACGATCCCATAGTGAGGATCATTGGTAAACATACCTATGCACACGTCTGATGACTTACATGATTGTTGTTGCTATAATAGCAGCTTGTTGTGCTCGGTTGTGTGTTTGATATTGCTATGTTGCCAGCATGTTATGCTTGGTTGCTTGTTGCTAATGCTTTGCTACCTTTAAGTGTGTATGAGACGATGATGTATTGTGATGTGCTTTACTGCCTTATTAGAGCACGTAAATTGACTTAATAATATTCGACCAAGTAGTCGTGTGGCCCGGCAACATACGGGCTACACACGTTCATACTCAGCGTAGTTTGCTGAGTCCTTTACAACCAAATTTTTTACAGGTTTTGCGCCGGACGATAACGGAGCGTAGGCGGGATGGCTACCATGGGGGTAGTCCATCAGGGCATTACTTTTGAGTTGTAGTAGTATGTTCAATGTAAGGGTCGTTACTAAACCCGAGATGTAATTTTCAGATTGTGATATGCTAATTTTGTAGACACTCGGCATTTAGGAGTTGTAACTTAAATTGTATATGAGTTTTGATAAAGGGCTGTTTCCAGTCATTCAGACCGTAACTTGGTGTTAGTAATGTGGTCTGTCAACCACGTGGGTGGTTGGCATCTGTGGCACCCGGATGGAGATTTGAACTGCTGCGTAGATAACTCGTGATAGCTTTGGCGCGTCGTTTATTTGTTGGTCATTATTCGGGGGTGTTACACAGATAGAGCGTTTGTGGGTGTGGACAACCACCAGACTTCGGTGTTTGTGTTGTTTCCAGTGGTGTTTTTTACTCAAATTTTTCGGATGTGTACCTTGAAAGATTCTAAACATGTTAGTGATTGAAAGTTTTCAAATTTGGGTCGAAATTAACACAAAACTTAGCTAACAAGTTAACACATAGAAAGTTATGGAAACTCTAATAGACACACTTAAAAGCTGGAACTTTGCAAGGGAATAATGTGGCGAGTGTGTGATAGTTTTGAGATTAAAGGTTTGGGGTTACCAACCTGACTCAAGTTCTCCAAAAAGTATGATCACATCACGTTAGGATTCCTTGCTTGGTTCGTCGGTAGTTCTTCGGCTGAGCTACGACCTTTAGCTTCTGGATAAGCCTCTTCTATGTTTTTCTTCATGGTTTTGTGTGTGTTTGATGGTGAGTTGGTGATTAGAACTTTTAGGAGAAAACAAAAAATGAGTTTTTTTTGTGATTTTGGTGGAGTTTTGGTATGAATTTGGTATGATAATGTTGCAAAACGTAGGAGACAGGTTTGTGAGAGCTCTTCTGACTTTTTAAAGGATTTTAATGGGTGTTTAGATCGATGGGGAGACCTCTTTATATAGGAAAAGCTTTGACAAAATAGATAAAAGAGAATCTAAGTAAAGAATCTAACTTTATCTATTTTGTTAAGTGGATTATAGGTCAAAATAAATTATGAAAAATTAACGAATGGTAAAGGAGGATTTTTAAAAATTTTGAGAGTTGGAAACGTGTTATTTGGATAAATAACTGATTTTTATAAAACTGTTGCAATCTGGAACCTCTCATAATTTATAAATAACTATTGGAAATTTGAAATTTCAAAATTTCAACAGGGTGATGCTCTAAATATCTTCCTCTATCATGTGTTTAAATTTTATGACATTTTGACTTGTTTTGGGTATTTTTGAGAGGAGAGAGAAAATTACAAAAGTGTTTGAATTTCTCTTTAAAATTTTAGGCTTAGGACCCAATAAAATTATCAGTTTTATGACTGTGTAGCCATGTTAACCGTATGAAAATTTTATTTTAATCTGTGGGGTCTTTATTTCTATTTTAGGCAGTTCGTGTGTTAATTATTAAAGAAGATAGCTTATAATATGAATTATAAGCTATATTTCCATATTAAAAATTACGTGAAAATTTTAAGAATGCCTTCCACAATGAGTATATATTTGAGAATATTTTGAGATGGTGAACGAGTCATATGAAAATAGAAAGTCTCGAGAATATCCTTGGAAAATCCTGATGGCTATTTCTCTCCTCTCTCTCTCTCCTTTGTAGTGTCTATGTTTAAGTAGAACTCGATTGTGCTTTGGGATGGGTTTTTGACCCTAAACCCCTAGAATGTCCTTGTCAATTTTGATTATGCCTTAATATAGTTATTTCTCTCTTAATTATCATTCAATGTTCTTAAATTGATCTCTTGCGTGCATTTTTGGTGAACCCTCTCTACAATTTGGTTTTGAGTTAGGGTTTGTGACCAAATTGAGAGAGGAACCTTGATTTATGCTCCTAGGATTAGTGGGTATAATTTGGGGCTTTTATCTGGAACTTGCTTAATGCTACTTAGTGAGTTTAGCCCTAATTTATTTTGAAGGCTAAAATTAACTAAGTAAGACTTAACCCATCTTTGGTTTAGAGGGTTATTATCCTTGTTCTAAAAAGACAACTATGGCGTAAGAAGAATTGCTAGCATGTTTAGGTAGTTTGGGTGATTACCAAATTCCCAAAGTACTCCTCCATCCAATCCCTTAAACTATCATTTTTAGTTTGTTTGTTGTTCTTGCAATTACTTAACCAACACAATCAAGCTTGTCGTCGGCTAATCCCCCACTTGCTTTACTTTCATTTCAATTACTAACTACCGAGACTAGGAAAGTATGATCAATTTCCTTGTGAATACGACACTTCTTGTTCTACATCGATTAGGTGCACTTGCCTCTTCTTTGCATTTATTTATATACTTTGTTGTATAGTTTTTGCACAACAATTGTTTGGCGTCGTTGCCCTAGTTTCGGTATTTCAGTTTTTGTTTAAGTTATAGTTTGTTTTTTTTTTCTTTTATTGTGTCTTTATTTTTGTTGTTTCTATCTATCTCTGTTTATATTTCCTATTGCTAAGTTGTAGTGCTGATTGTTCTTGTGGTCAATTAGGTACCTTGTGTCTCTTCTGTGTATGCCAAGAACTCGTTCTAGTAGCTCCCCGCTTGCTAGTCCGAGATCCGAACTTGAGCGCACCTTGCGAAGACACATAAGAAACCAAAACATGGCGGATCAAGAACCACCGGGAGTTGAGGACAACAGGTAGCAACAACACCGAGCCCTCTCTGGATTACCACCAGCCAGACACCGAAGGGAGACCTTCAGCTATAGTCCTCCCGGTGTTGACACCGCAGGAAGCCGGACAATGGGCCTTTTAAACTCATTTCATTACCTCAGTCCGGGACTTAGGGAAGTTCAGCGGAGCAAATCCGGATGACGCCCCGAACCATCTAAGTCTCTTCCTTGACTTTTGCAATTCCTACGGGAAAACTGGTGTGGTCAATGAGAGAATCCATTTGCAGCTCTTCCCCCACTCCTTATCTGACACTGCATCGCGTTGGTTTAGAAGCTTGCCTTCCAGATTGATCCACACATGAGCACAATTGGCTCAAAAGTTCCTCGCCAAGTACTACCTAACTAGTAGGACGAGGCAACTAATTGGAGAGATTAATACATTTTACCAAGATCCCGGAGAAACCTTGTACGATGCATGGGACCGGTTCAAGGAAATGTTAATGAACTGCTCTCACCATGGATTGGATGATCAATCGTTATCCTATCCTTCTTTAATGGCTTGACGATGGGAATCGTTTGCTTGTAAATTCTTTCGCGGGAGGTAGCTTCATGACTAAGTCCCCTCAAGAAGGAATGGAACTTCTTGAGACGAGGTCTAGCAATATGAGGCAATTGTCTAGAAACAAGGGAGAACTCCAAGAGCGACCGGTCTTCTTCTTGTCGAACCATCCAATCACATTTCCGCCCAAATATCCTCACTCACAAAGATGATGGAGAAACTTGCTACATCCCAAAAAGAGAATGCCAAGTCCGTAGCTTCACCGTCTTCCGCTCCAGCCACAGAGGGGTGTGCTATATGTGCGGGTCCTCATGAGACCCACTTTTGCAAAGGAAGAAGTTACATCGAGGAACAAAAAGATGTTAACTTTGTTGGCAACCGCCCCGGCTACAACTACAACAACAATAATGCTCCATGGAGAAACAATCCAAATTTCTCATGGAGGACAATGATTCATCCCAAGGAGGACCGAGTAATACTTCCAACAACTCGATGGGATATAAACCTCAAGGGCCACACCAAGCCAATATCTCTCAAATGGGGTATATACCTCAAGGTGGCCCACCAGGATTTCAGCAACAACAACTGAATGTCTGAACATGTGTACGAACATTGATGTTCAGACACATGCCGAGAGTGAAAACCAAAGGTGTCCAGACTTATGTCCGGATGTTTGAAGTTCAGACAAGTTCCAAAGAAAAACTCGTGGTGGTGTCTGAACATGTGTCCGAACATTGATGTTTGGACACATGTTGAACCCAAAAATTTAGAAAAGCATAAGGGGTATCCAAACTTGTGTCCGGACTTACAAGTTCGGACACAAGCCAAACTGTAAACCCAATGTTTGTCCTCGCATGCCGTCCGAACATTGAAGTTCGGATGGATGTTCGGACACCAGTTAGAACGCTGAAAACAGAAGGCACAGAAGGGTTTATCCAAACATTGATATTCGGACAAACATTCGAACACTATGAAAACTGTCACAGATTTTGTAGAAAACTTCTCAATTCCAATCCAATTTCACACACTCAATTCCCAACGACAACATAATGTTCCATGGGGATTTTACAATCAAAATAGTGGCAAAACAAGGAGGAAAACCAATCACGGAAATGCATTAACATAGACAATCAAACCCGAATTCCTAAATCCCCCATGGTCGAACACACCGGTTGAATTCATTCACCACCAACATCGATTGATGTGTAGAACAATCCCACAAAACAGCAAAAGAAGAAGCCCCACACAATCCACTGATCGACGCAACCAACAGCCACTGATAACCATAAGCAACATCAAAAGAAACCCCAAAATCAAACAATGCACAAAACCCCAAAACTGAAATTCAGAACCACAAACAATCCACAAACCCAAACCTGAATTCTGACGACGGAGGCACAACGAAGGAGAAGTCAACAACCCAGCAATAGAAACAGCAAACATCAATCTAGCAAGGGAGACCTGGAACGGAGAAGAGAGGAAACTGTCGCTCACGAGAAAGAACTGACGATGAAGAATTGATCGAGAAAAGAAATAAGACAATATTTTCCCTTATTAAACCCTTACCAAATAAAGAAGAGTGAAATGACCTCCTTATCCTCCTCTTTTGCACAAATGCCCACGACATCCTAAAGTCACAAATAACCAACTTAAGCACAAATAAAATGTAATCCCACAATGTCATGAAACCAAAACTTGGGTTATAACACACCATGCATCATGTCATCATCATTTTCAGTCAAGACTTAACAACATCTCCCAAGTCCCAAATTCTTCAAAAACAGAGACTAAAAAAAAGCACATAGAAATCTACACCAAAAACAGACACTTACATGTTGACAACAAATTATAGTCCACTAGAATGGAGGACTACTATGGCGACTTGAAGGAAGAGAAATAAAAATCATCGTCGGCTGATGTGAGCCATCCATACTCTTCCTTCAAGACCTTCTCCAGTTTAACTTTGTTTGTTCGTTGGAACTAAAGAAAAAAAAGGAGCTAAAGAGATTAAAGAGGAAAGAGAGTAATTATGAACTATGTACTTTTTTTATTGGAAGTAATTGCACTGTAGTCTACACGTCTAGGACTTCAAACTAGAAAAAGAAACTACCGTAATTGGAAGGGCCACAACATTAGGAATATATTATTATTTATATTTCTTTATTGCTTTTTTTTTCAATGGGGGCAGGCCCATCCAACTACATGGTATCTCCATCACTGATAGTGACATTTAATGGATTTTTACAAACATTTTGTGACTTTCTTTATATTTTATGACATTTTATGAATTAACCAAAAATATAGTAACATTTCATGACATTTCCCTTATTTTTATTTGTATGATAAATTATTATCTGTGGATGAAAACTCCATTGATAAATATTCCCTTTTATTTTTATTTACTAAAATTTCTTGTTTATCTACTCTATTTCTTATTTTATTGTAATTTTAAAAACAATTTATCTAAATAAAATCTAAACCCTAATACTAATACAACCATTTCGGGAAGTTTAAAAAGCAGAAGAAATTGAAAAATCTTAATTTTGGTTTCAATCTACTGTCTTCGTTCTTTATATGTTTTACTGAATTCGTATGCTCAGTCGTGTTTTCACTTCGCATAGTCGGAATTTAAAAAAATTTTACGATCTTGCCCCTGCTTTAATATCTTTCATAAATTATTATATTTAACCACAATTTATAGCATATTACGAGATGACCCCAAATTTCATTACGCTCAGTCGGAATTCCAATACGCTTAGTCAGAAAATGACCAATTTAGGGGCTAATGTAGGCAAAATTTATTAAAAGCGGTTCGAAAAAAGCAAAGAAGGATTCCGAAGTACTCATATAAGTAAAAAAATATATCATAAAAATTATCAGCAAAGTATACCATGACAAAGTAGACGAAAAGACGAACGCGTCGCGCAAACGGATCGAAAAACGGAGCTATAACGAAGAAGATATACAATTTTAAGACCGGAACTCGGCGCCAGCGCCGATAAGGCCGGCGCCGGCGCCGGTAAAGAAGACCGCGCGCGGCGCGCGTCACCTTTACCGGCGCCGGCGCCGGCCCTTCCTTACGGCGCCTGCGCCGGTTCCGGTTTAAAATTGTCATATCTTCTTCGTTATAGCTCCGTTTTTCGATCCGTTTGCGCCGACGCGTTCGTCTTTTCGTCTACTTTGTCATGGTATACTTTGCTGATAATTTTTATATATGTATTATTTCTTCTTAAGCACAACATTAACTATCATCGACGTCTTGTTCGAAATTGCTATCAACCACTAATTACATGTCCGTTGAAGAAGAATCTATTTGAAATTCATTGAACGTTTCTATCATTTCCACCAATTTCACGTCCATTGACGAAGAATCTATTTGAAATTATCAAAATTTCCTATCAATATCAATATTAACTATCATTAACTTCTTATTCCATAGTAAAATAATCAAGCATGTTCTATTCTAATTAACAGATGAATTGGACACCAATCTAAATAGTTAGATGTATCGACATTAACTATCATCGATGTCTTGTTCAAACTTACCTATCAATTCCACTAAATTCATGTCCATTAAAGAAGAATTTATTTGACAATCATCAAAATTGCTCAAAAAATGTCATCGTTGAAACATATTTTCAATACTTCAAAAGCGAGATCGGTTTGTCGTCGGAGATTGCTCAAAGAATGTCATCTTTGAAACATATTTTCAGTACTTCAAAAGCGAGATCGGTTTGTCGTCAGAAATTGCTCAAAAAATGTGTTTTTTTAACAAATGAAAATGTACATACATCTTTGAAACATATTTTCAATACTTCAAAAGCGAGATCGGTTTGTCGTCAGAAATTGCTCAAAAAATATTTTTTTATAACAAATGAAAATGTATACATCTTTGAAACATATTTTCAATACTTCAAAAGCGAGATCGGTTTGTCGTCGGAGATTGCTCAAAGAATGTCATCTTTGAAACATATTTTCAATACTTCAAAAGCGAGATCGGTTTGTCGTCAGATTGCTCAAAAAAAATGTCATCTTTGAAACATATTTTCAATACTTCAAAAGCGAGATCGGTTTGTCGTCGGAGATTGCTCAAAAAATGTGTTTTTTTATAACAAATGAAAATGTATACATCTTTGAAACATATTTTCAATACTTCAAAAGCGAGATCGGTTTGTCGTCAGAAATTGCTCAAAAAATGTTATTTTTTATAACAAATGAAAATGTATACATCTTTGAAACATATTTTCAATACTTCAAAAGCGAGATCGGTTTGTCGTCAGAGATTGCTCAAAAAATGTCATCTTTGAAACATATTTTCAATACTTCAAAAGCGAGATCGGTTTGTCGTCGGAGATTGCTCAAAAAATGTGTTTTTTTATAACAAATGAAAATGTATACATCTTTGAAACATATTTTCAATACTTCAAAAGCGATATCGGTTTGTCGTTAGAAATTGCTCAAAAAATGTTTTTTTATAGCAAATGAAAATGTATACATCTTTGAAAATATTTTCAATACTTCAAAAGCGAGATCGGTTTGTCGTCAGAGATTGCTCAAAAAATGTCATCTTTGAAACATTTTTTCAATACTTCAAAAGCGAGATCGGTTTGTCGTCGGAGATTGCTCAAAACAATAGTTCTATTGACGATCTTCTACTAGACTGCAAGAGCGATGAGGAAAGACTAAAAAGATCAAGACTTCAAAGTGTGCAGTAAATGATGACGACAAACATGAACTACTTCATATTGACGATCTTCTACTAGACTGCAAGAGCGATGAGGAAAGACTAAAGAAGATCAAGACTTCAAAGTGTGCAGTAAATGTCGATTTTTTAGTTTTAAACAGCAGGGATTTTCCATATACACTAACATTGTCTATCATTTCCACCGATTCCACTAATTAATTCATTTCGACAACTGATGCCCGAAATGCATTCCACAATCCTCAAATGACTAACATGAAAACCCTAATTGGAAGGTAAATGGTACAACTTATTCGACACACGCATCATTTTAAATCCCAGAACAATTAACAATTCAAATGACTAACACGAAAACCCTAATTGGGGGGTACATGGTAGAGGAAAAGAAGAAATCTGATACATTTTGACAGGAGAAGTGAGAGGATGAACAGTGGCGTTAGGAATTAGTCTAGGTTTTAGTGCTAATTGTGGGTGCGTTAGCCCTTTAGTGTATCATGATTCTCGTGGATTCTATTTAGTGAATTCTTTTACAACGAGATCGGTTTGTCGTCGGAGATTGCTCAAAAAATGTCTTTTTTAAAGACATTTAATTGTCATCTTTGAAACATATTTTCAGGACTTCAAAAGCGATTCTACTTCGGAATTACATACTTCGACAACTGATGCCCGAAATGCATTCCACAATCCTCAAATGACTAACATGAAAACCCTAATTGGAGGGTAAATGGTACAACTTATTCGACACACATCATTTTAAATCCCAGAACAATTAACAATTCAAATGACTAACACGAAAACCCTAATTGTGGGTGTGTTAGCCCTTTAGTGTATCATGATTCTCGTGGACTCTATTTAGTGAATTCTTTTAAGAACAACGAGATCGGTTTGTCGTCGGAGATTGCTCAAAAAGATGTTTTTTTTTACAAATGAAATTGTATACATCTTTGAAACATATTTTCAATACTTCAAAAGCGAGATCGGTTTGTCGTCGGAGATTGCTCCTAAAAGGTTTTTTTTATAACAAGTGAAAATATATACATCTTTGTAACATATTTTCAGGACTTCAAAAGCGATTCTATTTCGGAGTTTCATTTTCAAACAACATTGTTCGCACGTCATTTCTCATAATGCTACAACTTATTCGACACACACATCATTTTAAATCCCAGAACAATTAACAATTCTGTTGACTACCAGTACATGAAATCCAAATGTGTTTGCACTAATCAAGTCTGTGTTTGCACTAATCAAGTCGGGGGACGTCGTCTCCTCGTACTAGCCCTGTAGCGTGCATTGTGTTCCCTACGGTCCGCCTCAGCCCTGCTTCGTTTTACTATCGAATAAGAAGTCAATGATAGTTAATGTCGATAATGATAGTTAATATTGATATTGATAGGAAATTTCGATAATTTCAAATAGATTCTTCGTCAATGGACGTGAAATTGGTGGAAATGATAGAAACGTTCAATGAATTTCAAATAGATTCTTCTTCAACGGACATGTAATTAGTGGTTGATAGGCAATTTCGAACAAGACGTCGATGATAGTTAATGTTGTGCTTAAGAAGAAATAATACATATATCAGAAAAATTATCAGCAAAGTATACCATGACAAAGTAGACGAAAAGACGAACGCGTCGGCGCAAACGGATCGAAAAACGGAGCTATAACGAAAAGATATGGCAATTTTAAAACCGGAACCCGGCGCAGACGCCGGTAAGGAAGGCGCCACCCGCGCGCGCGTCTTCTTTGCCGGCGCCGGCCCTTCCTTATCGGCGCTGGCCCGAGTTCCGGTTTAAAATTGTCATATCTTCTTCGTTATAGCTCCGTTTTTCGATCCGTTTGCACCGACGCGTTCGTCTTTTCGTCTACTTTGTCATGGTATACTTTGCTGAAATTTATGATATATTTTTTTACTATATATATACTTCGGAATCCTTCTTTGCTTTTTTGGAACCGCTTTTAATAAATTTTGCCTACATTAGCCCCTAAATTGGTCATTTTCTGACTGAACGTATTGGAATTCCGACTGTGCGTAATGAAATTTGGGGTCACCTCGTAATATGTCACAAATTGTGGGTAAATATAGTAATTTCTGAAAGATATTAAAACAGGGGCAAAATGATCATTTTCCGACTGAGCGAAGTGAAAACCCGACTGAACGTAGTGACCCTCTATGTTTTATCCCAAACTCGATATTTATTTGTGTTAATTTTTATGACTTATGTTTCTAGTTTTCAGCTTCATTTTTTCATCAATTGAGCTAATGGAAACTTAAAAACAGCCTTCGCCCCTCTGCCTTAAATGGCTGACGAACCTTTGAGATTATAACATGAAGCATCAACTAATACAAGAAATAACACACTGAAAAGGCAGTACGACATGTATATTAAAAAAAATACACCATACACAACTAGCACCGCAAATAGACAATTTCGAAGCATGCCGAGCTTCTTCACCTCCTAAATGCATTGCCTTCTTCTGCTGATCTACCTTGCCGATAATGAGATCGACGTCGGACGCTTTCTTCAATGGTAGCGCTTCCACCCTTCTCCGCCCCATACACACTCTTCTTGGCGACATCCAAAAATGACCTGCCGGTTGATCTCACAGATTGAGCTGCCTCCTTTGCTTCATCCTCGGCAGCCGTCTTCAGCCTTTTCCACCTTTGCTCCTCATGGAGCTCCGCATCCTGCTGCATCTCTCGCAGCCTTGCAGCCCTCTCTTCCTCAGACAGCTTTGGGGCTGAGTTTCGTCGCCTGGGCTGAGGACCCAAATCAGGCTCACTCTTGATCTCAACAGAGTATTTCGAATTATTGGATCGGCTCGAGTTCATCCGATGGTCAGTTCGACCATGTTCTTCGGACTTCAATTTCTCAGGACTTTTGGCTTTATAGTGATGGTTGTAGCCTTGTCTTTCTCTTCTTACTTCTATTGGGTTTCTATCCCGATGTCTTCCGCCTCTTGATTCACCATCCTTGGATGATTTTCTGTACCTGTCTCTTTTTTCACCTGGGGTCTCCTCTTCATTGACTGAGCGTTCTCTCAAATCGTGGCGATGGCTATGATGATCATATCTGCCACGCTTAGCCTCCATGTTTCTTTCTTCTCTACCAATATGATCAGCATCTTGGTCCACATGTTTCTTCCTCTTGGATTTGTGTTTTTTATCCTTGGCAGATGTATCATCTTTCTTTGATTCAACAGACTTGCGAATCATAGCCATCTTGACAGGGTTGTTCTTTATCCGAGCCAGAGCTTCTTGCTCCCTTTGCCTTATCATAAGCAGGGGATCAGAATGCAGCTTTCTCCATGCATCGTTAGCAGACTGGGGCTTCTCCTCAAACAAAGCTCCAGGTACCAATTCTTGCTTATCAGCAGCCGATGCGGAGGAGGAAGATGCAATTATCTCATTATTAGGTTGAGAAGGAAGAGCATCATTCGATTTGAAGCCCCCATCTGAGCCACCGGTTAGTCCAACAGATAGCCCGGAGTCGTATAGAAACTCTAACCTTTCTTGCCTGGGGACAAGCCCAGCTTGTTCTTGAAGTTTACGAAACTCTGAGCGTTCTTTTTCCTCTTGGATTTGTTTTCTGAGCTCATCCAACTTCTTCTGCTCTGCTTCATGCTTTTGCTCAGCTTTCCAAACATTCTCTATATTCCGAATGCTTCCAGTGTGCCATCCTTTCTTGTTAAGAAACTTCAAAGCCATAAGAAAGCACTTTTGTCTGGCCAATTGAAACAATAGAGAGCGTGAGTTATGGAGACAAGACAGCTTTGATACTGAGTAAGTATCAAATGCTGGTAAGCCCTGGCATGGTTGGGGGATAACTTAGTAACAGCTGAGGTACAAAATAGAAGAACGGGTAACAAACCAAGATCAAAAAGCATTAGTGCAATCAATAAAAGCATCTGCACTATCAATTCAGCACTGGCACAGTCATATGATATTAAACATCAAAATGAAGTTAAATAACAGAGAATTAAACAGTTTAGGTCATTTTTTCGTAATCACCGTGCATAGAATAGGATATAATCTTACAGTAAATGGCCTAATGCTAAAAATCTTTAAAACTTTTTATGCAAAACTTAACCATTTCTAAGATAATGTGGATCTACATCTAATTACATCATGTTATGGCAGATCAAGAACCTTGCTCTCCTCAAAAATAAAAATCAAGGGGCAAGCAATTTGCAAGCTTAGCATACAGTTCATCATCACTTTAGAGATCAATACAAAAAATTACTGCTTTACATAGCATATGCTCTCAGTATCTCTCATAGGCATTTATCCAATGGGACGCATAGAGTATGTAAACAAAAGATCCATTTGTTGCATTAAAGATAAACCTAACAAACAATCAGGAGAGGTTGCTTCAGAAGCCAAGGGAAGTGCTTCTGATACAAATTGAGGTTGAAAATAATACAGCTAAAGAAGTCATTGAGTCAGTACATGATACCGGAGCATTTTCCAGTGAAACTATTCGTTTTAATATTATGATCCTTGCCACACAATGATAATCCAAACCTTATTTCTTTATCTCCTATAGCAAGGATGGGATCTCGGTTGATCATTAGGATATGTATTTATGTGCCAGTAACACTAGAGGCAGATGAAGGTTCCAGGAGCTAGTGGTGAACTGTATATAGCCTTACTAGTTAGTGATGTTTTACTGAACTGGAAGGGTATGGTTCTTTGCTATCTGCTAGACGGGGTGCATATATTTCACTTGCTTGTGAGTTTATGAAATCAGATGACTTTTCTAAGTCAGATAAGCATGTTCTGAATAAGGGCACTATTGTCACCTACATTGTTGAATCACTTTGCCTTTTCTGACCATAGAAAAGAACAAGAAGAAAGATTCAAAAGGAGTGATGATACAGTAGAATCTGACATAGGCCAGGAGCTAAGGGAAAGTGCATTCCGAAACATCTCTTGTTCCCAATACATAAGAAATCCATTTGAAATTCATTTTACATCTAATCTCTATCTGGCGTAAAAATCGCAAGTGATAGATACATATGTTTTCAAAACTGTATTAGATTGAAGATCTTAAAGTGTACCACACAGAAATCCAGCCGATTTGGCAAATGGCGATACATAGAGCAAAGGGATAGGTCTTCGCATTCGCGCCTGATATGTTTCTTCCGATTCTGATTAAATTTACTGAACCAATATACCTTCAATCAATCTCCAATAAGCACCTAATACCCAACGAATTAAAAACATGAAAAAAGACCCCTAGTTGCTATATTTCGGATCCATCACTAATCGCTGGTGGCCAACTTTTGAGGATTGGATCAAACAAGCAAGCTTCTCTCCGTAGAAATTTGATCTACCATTAGGGCTTATCGGTTAAACACAGGACAATCGAAAAATTAGGGCAAAAGAAGTTTAGAACGATGATTGAAGTACCAACTACTATCCAGATGTGAGGAAGATGTTATCGGTGCAGCTAGTAAGTGCTCAAAGGCGACTCCTCGACCGGAACTTAACAGCAGACAACCAATCGAAATATGAATACGGGAGCCAAAAACCAAGAATATATAGAATGCCACATAGATGGATAGATAGAAGTAGAAATATGGGCAGAGCCGCAGAGACAGAACCTGGTAAATAAACCGAACTGGGGCGAGGTACTGATGACGGATAGCCACAAAGAGGCAACGTTCAGACTGGGGTAGAGCCTAGAAGACACCGGCAGCGGCACGAGCGGGGGCAAAGGGGCTCCAGGATGTAGATCCACATTATCTAAGAAATGGTTAAGTTTTGCATAAAAAAGTTTTAAAGATTTTTAGCATTAGGCCATTTACTGTAAGATTATATCGTATTCTATGCACGGTGATTACGAAAAAATGACCTGAACTGTTTAATTCTCTGTTATTTAACTTCATTTTGATGTTTAATATCATATGACTGTGCCAGTGCTGAAATGATAGTGCAGATGCTTTTATTGATTGCAATAATGCTTTTTGATCTTGGTTTGTTACCCGTTCTTCTATTTTGTACCTCAGCTGTTACTAAGTTTTTCCCCAACCATGCCAGGGCTTACCAGCATTTGATACTTACTCAGTATCAAAGCTGTCTTGTCTCCATAATTATCTTTTGTAATTGTAGAAAATAAACCAAAATTATCTTCCATTGGTAAGCAGACCTAAACCAACCACACCTATTAGATTGTTATCTCATCCACTTCCACGGAAAACGACATAGATACACAAAAACAGGACGAAATGAAACATAAAGAAGAAAACGGTATAAGGGCAATCGCAGGACAAAACAATATCATTCCAGGCAAATTCTTAATAGCCGAAGGTAATTAAAGGGGAAATCAACCAAGAAGGAGAAGAAAAGAAAACTTACCAATTTCGGCGGCGCTCTCTGCCTCTGGTAGTGGTCGGCTCTTTGTCTCTGTCCAGTGCTCAAAGTGCGAAGGGAAGTGGAGGAATAGATGAGAGTTGATCGAGCTTGGGGATGTACAAGGGGAGGAGAGTGTCGAGAGGAGAAATGCAAAGGTGGACTGGTCACTGGAGCGGGGAGGAGAGGATTGTGACGGTGAGGGTTACTGTCGTGGACTCGTAGATGGATGGAGGTCGGAGATGGGTACAGAACAGAACAGACAGGAACGCGGCTGAGTGAACAATTAGGAAATGACCATTTAGAAGTAGAAACTTTGACGGGTCGTGTGGTTGTTGGAAATTCCTGGAATAGATTCCTGGAATAGAATATGACATCGTTTGGTTGTTATGATAGAAATACCTGGAATTTGATGGTTTCTTTGTTTGGTTGCCAGAATAATTATAGGAATAGACTTGGAATAAGTATCAAGTTACTAATAAATCATTGACATTTAACACATTATTATTAGTTGTATGTTCAACTTTTAATTATATAAATTAAATTGAGAATTTGTAAAAATATATTTGATAAATAATAATAAATTTTACTTGTCATAATTATAAGAACCCAAAAAATAAGTCAATAAGTTATTTTTAAAATTTCTCTTAATTTCTGTTTAAATTTTCTGGATAACATTAAATTGATATTATGAATATAAATTTGTAATTATTGAGCATGTAGAATGTAAAAGGAAACATTAAACTTATTATATATTGGCATGTAATATGTATGTGATTAATATAAACTAGTTCGTTTACGAAGTGAACTGGATCTCAAAAGGTCATAAAAAATATTACTAAGTATTCAAATGTAGTAAAACATTCTACACAAAAGATAATAAAAATAACAATGTAAACTTTCATAACTAGATCAAACCAAATAAATAAATAGCAAATTTATTCAAAACAAAAAGATAAAGTGTTGCATAGAAATGATTTTGAAAGCGTAGCAAAATTTGAAGAATAACAAGTTTGAGAAAAAAGTGTAGGATAAAAATAGAAGATAAATAATTAATTGCATTTATATTGGTGAAAATTATGAAAATATTTGTATTTATAATTAATTAAACGTCTGAATGTGACGGAAGGAACTGGCAATTTCTTTTGAATTGCAATTCCTAGCTAAACAATAAGGGAATACTATTCCCAAAATAAGACCATAATTTGGCAGTTACCAAAATTCTTAAATTCAAATTCCTTCAACCAAATAGTGTAATTATTTCAATTTACCTTCTACCAAACGACCTGTGATAGGGTTACCGGTTATGCTGTGAGCGTAAAGCGTTGCATAAAAATTACTATTTTTACTATTTTTATTTGTTTTTTGAAAAAAAAGTTTTTGGGTTTCGGGTTAATATCGGGTTGGTAGGTTGAATCCAAAACCAACCCAGAAATTTGACGACCCAATCTGAATCTGACCTGAAATATTTTCGGGTTGAAAATTACAACCTAAATCCACATTTTAGTGTGTTGGTTTCAGGTCGAGTTTCAGGTTCGTGTTAGAATTGACATTCCTACCTGTTAACACGGATTTATAGTTGGCTACAAAGGCACAATCAATCAGTTTGTGAAATTGCAGGTATTTGCGTTAATCGGTTGGAAAAAAGATAAAAATATTCATATTAAATAACAAACTATTTTAAACTTTGTATGAATTTTGTACTTTCCATATTTTTGGTGTATCCATGATTTAGTCAAATATATAGTTGTTTTTATGAAATTAGAAAGAAAAAAAATTCATAACTTCATCTTCCCGACTTTCAAACATCTCTTCTCGATACATAGAAAGACGATAAGGACCATCGGACGTAAGACCATGATTATCAATGGTTCTTAGGAGTTCTTAGATAAAAAAATATGAGGTGGAGGAGTGAGGGGGAAGAACTCTAGTTTTGGGTTCTTCGGGAAGAACTTTTTAAGAACCCATAAAATGGGACCCACCATTTGTTTTTCTAATTATAAATATCAAATTTAAATAGTTAAACCTTATACATTATAAAATCTTAATATTTTAAAAACTAATAATAATATAAATAAACTAAATATATCAAAATTCTTAAAATCTCATTCTCTACAAAATGAAATCCATATTGACTATGTTTTTCATATTTTTAATATTTATAGTCATTAAATTAATATTTATTATGATATAAAAATGTAATACTAAAATATATTTGAAATTTAAAATAGGTACCAATGTATTCATTTCTAAAATCATAATATATATGAATTATTTTATTTTATTTTTGTTTCAAAAATATAATAAACTTTAATCATGAATAAAATATTAAGTTAGGATTATTTGTGTATTATTGAAAATAGTAGTAATAATGATTAAAAATTAATTTGTATATATTAATAATAATTAATAAGTAAAAAGTAAAATATCATGACAATTAGAGAGATATAAACCAAAGTATGAGTTCTCTGATGTTGGTAAAAAATAGATATAATTTTTAAATTGATGTGGCAGTGAGAGAAATATGAAAAAGTGTTAAGAACTCAAATTTATGTTCATTGATAATCATGCTCTAAGTATAACATCTTGGGAAACTATCTTGTGTGTCTGGTCTATTGTTTCCTGTTCGTCTATATCTCCAACAGTCGCCTCATTAACAATCCTTGGTAACTCTTGCGGTTTACCAAAATCCTGGCTTCTTCTTTCCGTTTGTTCCCCCTTCGTGAGCCGTCTTTCCATTTATCCGTTCTACTGAGTCATGAAAACCAAAAGAAAATAGAGAGTTTAGATTTAATATCTTCCCAGAGCAGGAAATCTAATAAAATCCTTCAATTTCATACTCAACTGAGCTCCATCATCGGAACTCTTTCTTGAGACAAAAGGGAAAAAGGAATAGAACTCTCATTATCAAAGGGTAGAACAGATTACCGAGAGACAAGTCACCCGTTTACAATAGAAACCCCTTTAATACTAATGACAGTCCTAAGACTAATATGACCGTTTAGAAACGGGCAGAATAAAATAAGTTACAAGTGTGGGGACAAAAACATTAAGCATCCTAACAGCCCCCCTCAAATCATACAAGAATTGTATGATTTGAAATAAAACTATGCTACCTTCTAGCAGAACCCAAGTCTCTCATGCCCAGTCTCTTAACAATCAGCGGATAGTGTCTTCCTGGCAGTGACTTGGTCAAAAGATCAGCTAGTTGGTCTGTTGAAGGTACGAACTCAACCGTAATCAACCCCTCCTGGAGTTTCTGTCTGACGAAGTGAATGTCCAACTCAATATGTTTAGTCCTTTCATGCAGGACAGGATTCCTAGCAATATGAATGGCCGCCTGGCTGTCCGACTTGACTGGCACTGGTTCTACATTAGCAACTCCCAATTCTGCCAGCAACCTTGTTAGCCAACTCAATTCTGCTGTTGTTTGTCTCATCGCCCTGTACTCTGATTCAGCTGAAGACAATGCAACGCTGGTCTGTTTCTTCGATTTCCAGGATAATGGACTGCCACCTAGACAAATAAAATAACCACTTATTGAGCGCCTTGTGTTGGGACATGCTGCCCAGTCAGCATCACAATAAGCAACTAAATCAAAACTGCTTTTGTTGTTAAACAGAAGACCATATCCAGAGGTACCCTTAACATATCTTAAGGTATGCATTGCTGCCTGAAAATGTAAAACAGACGGGGAATCCAAAAACTGACTCAAAACTTGAATTGAAAAACTAAGGTCAGGCCTACTGTGGGACAAGAAACTAAGTTTCCCAACTAACCGACGATAAATACTTGGGTCATCTAAGGGTTTTCCCTCATTCCTTCTGAGTTTAACATTAAAGTCTAAAGGACCAGCAGTGGCCTTCTGATTAGCACAATTAAATTCAGTCACTAGCTGCTCACTGTAAGCCTTTTGCATCAAAATAATTCCGTCATTGGTGTGAACAAACTGCATTCCCAAGAAAAGAGAAAGCCTTCCCAAATCTTTAATTTTAAAATCTCGATCAAGACTGGTTTTAACTAAACTAATCAGATCTGTATCATCACCAGTTATGAGCAGATCATCCACATAAACAACAAGGTAGCAAACTCGGCCATCAGTTTCTTTAATAAACAACGAATAATCATTTAGAGACTGTCTAAAACCTAATCCTTTAAGGAAATGACTAAGTTTTTCATGCCACTGTCTTGAGGCTTGCTTCAGCCCATACAGTGACTTTCTTAACTTACAAACTTTCCCTGTTCCCTCCAATTCATGACCCTCTGGTAAGTCCATGTAAACATCCTCTTTTAGGTCACCATGAAGAAACGCATTATTCACATCTAATTGCCCAATTTCCCAATTCATCTTAGAAGCAATAATCACTAAAGCTTTGATTGTGGTGAATTTAACAACTGGAGAAAAGGTTTCCGAATAATCAATTCCTAGCTTTTGGGTAAAACCCTTAGCTACCAGCCTAGCTTTACATCTTTCTAAACAACCATCTGCCCTGTATTTAAGCTTGAAAACCCATTTACATTTAATAGTCCTTTTCTTAGCTGGAAGATCAACTATTTCCCATGTGTTATTTCTATCCAAAGCCTTAAACTCTTCCATTATCGCAGTTTTCCATCTAGGATCTCTAATAGCATCTACATACAAGGTTGGTTCGGTTTCTTTATGCAGAGAGCTACTAAAACAAGCATGCAGAGTTCCTTCATCAGCTAGGGAATAAAAACAATTTCTGTACAGTCTAGAGCCAGCAATAGTGTTATTCTCATCAGTCAAGCCACAATCAGAATTAAAATGGGAATCATCAGGGAAATCAGATGTCATGCAATTTATTCTTGAGATCCTGTCAGTCATAATCTGTGAGAAAAGGTCACAGTTGTACTTATCTCGGTTTGTGATTGCACTTTGTCCCACAACATAATCCTGAAGGTGTGCTGGAGCGTGCTTTATTCTTGTGGAGCGTCTTGTGGGTTGCTGCTGTTGTGAATCTTGTGTCCCGCCAGTCTCTAATGCCTCATCTGGTGGACTGCCCCCTTGAGAAATATCTGGGGCCTCCTGGTTGTAGATTGTTTCCTCAGATGTGTTCAAATCAACAGAATCTCGATGAGTGGCTTCTTCTTCTGCGGAGGTGTATCTTATTTGTCTTATAGGTTCATCACTCATCATGCAAAGAATGATTAGACATGTTCTCAAAAACAGATGCAAGATTTTCATTATCAGCAGAAACAGTTCTAAAGGGATAAAGATTTTCGTGAAACACCACATCTCTGTTTACAATCACCTTATTATTGTCAAGATCAAACAGTTTATATCCCTTTTTACCACTAGCATAGCCCAGGAAAATGGCCTTAACAGATCTTGACTTGAACTTGTCATGTTGATCTTTGTTTATATTAGCATAACAAAGACATCCAAAGCATCTCAAGGTATTATAATCAGGCTTGACTCCATAAATGACTTCAAAGGGGCTCATGTTATTAATGCTACTGAGAGGCATTCTATTAATGAGGAAAGTGGCTGTCAAAACACTATCACCCCAAAATTTTAAAGATAAACCAGAATGTATCATAAGAGCTCTTGCGGTTTCAAGGATGTGTCTATGCTTACGCTCCACAACACCGTTTTGTTGTGGAGTGTGAACACAGGTTGTTTGATGAACAATGCCATTATTCTTGAGAAAATCCAAGGCTGCCTTAGAGCTTCCTAGTTCATAGGCATTGTCGGTTCTTAAGGTTTTGACCTTCTTATTGAATTGTGTCTCAATCATCTTAAAAAACTGAATAATTATATTAAAAGAATCTGATTTGGAAGCACACAAATGGGTCCAGGTAGCTCTACTTTTGTCATCCACCAAAGTAAGGAAATAACAATTCCCATCATATGTTTTGTATTTATATGGACCCCATAAATCAGCATGAATGAGATCAAAGATGTCAGCACTGGTAGTACTGCTGTTAGTGAAAGGCAATCTGTGACTCTTAGACCTTGAACAAGACTCGCAAACAAATTGTTTTGACTTCAATAAGGGATCAACTAAATCAAGCCTTAACAGCTTGTCCTTAGGGACATGTCCAAGTCTATGGTGCCAAAGACTAAGACGATCATTACAGTCGAAACCTAGGCTAACTACATTATTATCACAAGTCAAAGAAGTATGAATTCTAGAGTTCTTCTGTCTAAAATTTCTTCTCAAGATGTACAATCCTCTGTATAAACTCCCGATGTTCACGTCACTCCTTCCTTCAGAGGCCTGGTAAACACATGACTTTGAATCAAACCGAAATTTTCCTTTCATATCTTGAGAAAGCTTACTAATGGAGATTAAATTGAACTTAAATGCTGGAACAAAAAGAACATGCCGTAGTAACATAAGCTCATTGATTCTGATTTCTCCTATTATCCTAACAAATTGAGGATGTCCATCAGGTAAGCCTATTGTATGTGGTTTATCAAGAATTGTATAATTATCAAATAATGACAAATCCCCACACATATGATCAGAGGCACCACTATCCAAAATCCAATCAGAAACATCAAAGTTATGTTCTGTTCTTGCATTCATAGTTAAATGGTTCCCATATTTTAAATTAGAAGAGGAGGAGGAACTGTTACCGACAAAACCGCAGCTTGATGAGTCCAAGTTGGGTGAATCTCTACTGCTGCTCGATCTTGTCTTGCTAATGTAATCAAGAAGTTTGTTTACTTGCTCATTTGAGAGGATTCCACCGAAGGGATCTTTGGCATTATCACATGGGCCTTCTTCCTTTCCTTCTTGAGAGGTACTGATGTTGGCACTTCCTCTTCTGGCCTTGGGGTTTCTCCAGCCTGGTGGAAACCCATGTTTTTGGTAGCACCTTTCTTCTGTGTGTCCTTGTTTATTACAGAAGGTGCATTGCAAGTTACTGCGCTTCAGGTTAGACCCTTGATTCCTCATGAAGGGTTTCTTCCCTTGTTCTGCAGCAAATGAGAGGGATCTATTGTCAGAAGTTGATGGGGTGGTGAGGTGCTTCTGCCTCTCTTCTTGAATCAGAAGGGAGAATACTTGCTCAATCGAGGGCAAGGATCGAGCATGAGGATATTGCCCCGAACATGACTGAATTTGTCACTCAGCCCCATCAGAAACTTAATTACTCTCCTCTTTTTGATGTAAGCTTCCAGCTTGTCTGCGACCTCACAAGTACAGTTTCCACAGCCGCAAGAAGGCAAAACTTCACTAGCATCTATCTCATCCCATAGCTTATTGGTCTTGGTAAAATACCCACTGATGCTTTCATTTTCTTGGTTGATATTAGCCAGCCGGTGCTCCAGATCATACATTCTGGTGGCATCGGAGTGATCATACCTCCCAAGGAGTTGTTTCCACATGTGCGCAGCGGTGGGAGCAAACATGACACTATCAGCTATGTCCTTTTCAAGACCCATCAGCAGCCACGCCCTTACCATAGAATCGCATCGCGCCCAAGCCTCGGCTCTAAGTTTATTGTCAGTCGGCTTCTTGAGGGTGCCTTCCACAAAACCTAATTTGTGTTTTGCAGACAGCGCAATGGTCATCTGCATCTTCCAGCGGGAGAAGCCACCTTTTCCCTCAAACTTTCCGGCCAACATGTTACCTGGTTGTTCCGAGCTAGCCAGGTATAAGGGATCTCCGTGTAAAATACCTCCGTCAGATCCTCCGCCCTCAGCATCTTTCTTTCCAGCATCTGGTTGTGGATTGTCGTCGGCCATTGATTAACAGACGGAATCGGGAAATTTTGGAGATTTAGTTGTTTTTGGTGCGGATTTGCTGACAGGACACAATGGGTATGCGCGTTGGTGAAAAGACGCGAATTTGGGAATTCTAGAATTTTGGGCTCCGTGAACAAGCAAGGAAATCAGGAGAGTGAAAATCAGGTTTATCGGGCAAGGTTATGTGTGTCGGTGAAGATATGCGAATTAGGGTTCCAAGAACAGGGAAAGAATCGAAGAATAGGCGGGAGTGTGGGCGTCGGAATCGGAAAACGGCAAGGACAAGGGGTCGTATGACTGGGAAACCAGGTTTTTCAACTTGAGAATCAAGAACGAAGAAGAATCGAGATAGACAGAGGGAATAAATCTGACCTCAGAAGTCTCGGAGCTTGACGGAATGAGAGCTTGAAAACACGAAGAGAAACGAAGCAACGCAGAATCGTCGTGCTCTGATACCATAATAAAATCCTTCAATTTCATACTCAACTGAGCTCCATCATCGGAACTCTTTCTTGAGACAGAAGGGAAAAAGGAACAGAACTCTCATTATCAAAGGGTAGAACAGATTACCGAGAGACAAGTCACCCGTTTACAATAGAAACCCCTTTAATACTAATGACAGTCCTAAGACTAATATGACCGTTTAGAAACGGGCAGAATAAAATAAGTTACAAGTGTGGGGACAAAAACATTAAGCATCCTAACAAAATCTGACATTAATTGTCACAACTTGAATGATACGTATTCCCATATCACTGCTCGGGAGATAGTATGTTTTTAAATGGGGCGAGGTTTACATAAAGGTATTAATATCAATTATATAGAGAAAAAATATTAGTCATTTTTATAGGATAATATTAGTCATATATATGAAAACTGATAGCCACCAGATAATTAATAATAATATTTTAAGGAAGTTATTTGCAGTTATAAAATTACTAAATAGTTCAGTAGCCGGTCTCAAAAACGATTTTTTTTTAAATTACTCTACACCAACATTACCTATACCACAAACCATAAAAACCACTATATGGTCAGTTAAAAAATGCTGAAAACATTTTTAGGATTTGTAATACAAGCATTGTAAGACTCTAAACCATAAACCCTTTATATAAGCTATGGAATATTAACGATATACAACCGTGGCCAATATTTTATTTAGCTATGACATACATATTTATGTATACATGGCTTACATATCTTAATGTCTATGGCAAATATTTCATAGGTCTGTGGCATATATATTAGTTTCATTAAATACAATTGATCTGTTAGAATCAAGCAATGAATATTGAGTACTTTTTGTATATTTACGATATACATGCGTGACACATATTTCATAGGTCTGTGGCATATATATATATTTGTACACACATGACATATATTTTTTAATGTCTATGGCTAACATTTGTCCCTATCTAAAACTTCAGCTAATAGCAGTACATGTACAATATAAGTTCAATACACACATAGCGTCATTAAATACAATTAATCTATTAGAATTAAGCAATGAATATTGAGTAGTTTTTGTCTATTAACGATATACACTCGTGGCACATATTTCATACGTGTATGTCACATATATTAGTAACTACATGGCATATATTTTTCAAAGCAATGAGTAATTCTGGGATGATGGTTAGAAGAAGGAAATTAAATTAATGGATAGGATTAAGTCATTTAAATCTAAGGGCTCATATTGATGCCACCGAGGGAACGGGCGCGAATCCTATAAAGGACAAACAAAAGCCTTTATATAAAGGCTTAAATATTGCTCATTACATTCACTTTGATTTATTTGAATGGTTGTGATTAGAACACTCATTAATTCCAAATAGATTACCCTACCCCCAAAACACCCCAAAACCCACCCTAGGAAAGCTAAAAACGTCGAAGGTATTTTTAGGGTTTATAGTGGTGGGTCCGCTACCACAAACCCTAAAAACCTGTCGAGTTAGTTGCTACAATATAAAGTACAAAACAAATTCCAAATAGATTACCCTACTCCCAAAACACCCCAAAACCCACCCTAGGAAAGCTAAAAACGTTGAAGGCATTTTTAGGGTTTATAGTGGCGGGTTTAGGCCTAAACCCGCTACCACAAACCCTAAAAACCTGTCGAGTTAGTTGCTACAATATAAAGTACAGAACAAATTCCAAATAGATTACCCTACCCCTAAAACACCCCAAAACCCACCATGGGAAAGCTAAAAACGTCGAAGGCATTTTTAGGGTTTATAGTGGCGGGTTTAGGGTCTGACGACCCTAAACCCGCTATCACAAACCCTAAAAACCTGTCGAGTTAGTTGCTACAATATAAAGTACAGAACAAATTCCAAATAGATTACCCTACCCCAAAACACCTCAAAACCCACCCTAGGAAATCTAAAAACGTAGAAGGCATTTTTAGGGGTTTGTAGTGGCAGGTTTAGGGTCTATGACCCTAAACCTGCCACCACAAACCCTAAAAACCTACCGAGTTAGTTGCTACAATATAAAGTACAAAAATTAATCAGGATGAGTGGATTCTGGATTCAGGAGCAACCTACCATATGCCACCCATTCGAGATTGGTTCTTTGATTACAAAGAACTAAAGGGTGGAACCGTTTTGATGGGAGACAATAGCCCATGCAAAACAATTGGTATAGGCTCAATCAAGTTGAAGAACCATGAAGGATCAACCAGAGTTTTAGGAAGTTCGGCATGTTCCAAACTTGACCTAAAATCTCATTTCTCTGGGACAATTGGAGTCGAAAGGATTCTCATGGGCCACTAAAGATGGGGTTCTAAAGGTCGTTTCCGGAGCATTGACGGTGATAAAAGGCACCAGAAGGAGTAATCTGTATTACTACGAGGGGAGTACAGTAGTAGGAACAACAGCAGTTGTGTCGGCTCCCAAGGAGAACGGTGACTCTCAGTTGTGGCACATGCGACTGGGGCATGCTGGAGAGAAATCCTTACAGATTCTTGCAAAGCAGGGATTGCTGAAAGGTGTGAAGTCTTGTAAAATAAACTTTTGTGAGCATTGCGTTCTCGGGAAGCAAAAGAGATTGAAGTTTGGCACTGCCATCCATAATACAAAGGGTATTTTGGATTATGTCCATTCTGACGTTTGGGGACCCGCCAAGACGCCTTCCTTGGGTGGGAACCGCTACTATGTGACCTTCGTAGATGATTTCTCTCGAAGGGTTTGGGTGTATGCCATGAAGACTAAGGATGAAGTGATGGGAATCTTCCTAACATGGAAGAAGAGGGTCGAGACGCAAACAGGTCGAAGGATCAAGTATCTCCGGACAGATAATGGGGGAGAGTACAAGAGTGATCCATTCTTGAAGGTTTGCAAAGACGCGGGAATTGTCCGACACTTCACAGTCAAGGAAACACCACAGCAGAATGGAGTGGCAGAGCGAATGAATCGAACATTGCTGGAGAAGGTTCGGTGCATGTTGTCAAATGCTGGGCTGTAATAGCCCAAGAATATAAAGTGGGCCGATATTAGAAGTTGTGTATTTTAGGCCCATAATAGATTGTGTAATATAGTCCATAATAGTGTATAAATATTGTCCATAGTAGTGTCGGTTAACATTCTCTATGTAGCCTATATATATGGGCATACAGTCTCGGTTACAAGACAAGAAATACAAGGAATACATACACATTTTCCTAAAGTCTCTACATTGTTCTATTTGCATTTATGGTATCAGAGCAAGTACACGGGATCTTTTCCCAGCCGTTCTCTCTTCCTTCCTCAAATTTTTCTTTCCTTTCCTTTTTACTCCGTCTCTTTCCTTAAATCCTCTTGATCATGGCGGATCAAGACTCTACTACTTCCTCCGGTCATGGCTCTACAGACGGCGAGAATACTCCGGTGAACTCTCCACCGCAAGCCAACACCACTCCTGCAACACAAGTAAACCCTTTTTCTCAGTCAATTTTATCAGCAGCAACCAATTTAGTAAAACTGAAACAAGACAACTATAGGATTTGGAATGGAGTTCTTACTACTTTCTTGAGAGGAAACAATCTGTTTCAATTTGTTGATGGATCTGGATCGTGTCCTGCTCCTGTGATAGAAAGAGTTACAAACCCAGAATTTAGTAAGTGGGTTCAAACAGATCAAATGGTATTGACAATCATATACGCTTCTCTAAGTGATGCCTTGATTGGCCAAGTAATCGGTATGAGAACCTCAGCCCAAGCCTGGAATTATCTCAATGAAACATTTGCCTCACAAAGTAATGCTCAAGTTGGTCAGTTATTACATCAGTTAGCCTCCATTGAAAAACTTCCCAAAAACCATTACCAGTTACTACAATAGAGCCCAAGCCCTTGTAGATTCCCTAGCCCTCACTGGTCACACGGTCTCTAACCGTGAATTCCAATGCTATATACTGAAAGGGTTACCAGTTGAATATGGAGCCCTAGTTTCAAATTTACTTATCAGATCTGATTCTTGCACCCCATCCCAACTATACAACTTCATGCTATCCAATGAAACTTGGGTGTTACAGCATCACAAAACTACCAATCCTCCTCTAAATCTCAACTCCACCACCTACAACAATTCATCTCAAGGGGATGGATGGGGATACTACAAATCAAACAGAGGAAAACCAAATACATCAAGGGGACGAGGCCGTGGTTATAACTCCAACACAAACTCTGGTTATAATTCCAACACAAATTTCACGGGAAAACCAGACAACAGACCCCAATGTCAAATCTGCAAGAAGCGGGGTCATGAAGCATCAAACTGCTATCACCGATACAATTTTGCATATCAACCAAAACCCCCCCAGTCTCTATCCACAAATGCCACTGCTCTCTCTACTGGTCAGACTTCTAACACACCCTGGGTTGCAGATACAGGAGCATCACACCATTTTACAGGAGACTCTTCACGTCTTAACCTCACATCCTCTGAGTACAGTGGCACAGATGTTGTGTCTCTAGGTGATGGCTCTGTTATGGGCATCCAACAACAGGGTATGGGTTCTTTATCTCTTGGTGATAAGACGTTTATTCTTAATGACCTTATGCATGTTCCCACTCTAAATAAGCATTTAATCTCAGTAAACAAGTTCTGTTCAGATAACAGAACCTACTTTGAGTTTTACAAAGATTATTTTCTGTTGAAGGATTTGAATACCCAAGGGATTCTACTCAAAGGTGATGTGGTTGATGGAGTCTACACCTTCCCTACAAAGAACACCACTACTTCTGTCACTCCTCAACTCTACTACAGCACCAAAGCTCCAGCTTCTATATGGCACAGTCGTCTTGGCCATCCTAGTGCTGCTATGACCAGACGCCTTATAACTAGCTATAGTTTACCAGTTTCTACTTTTGATAATAAGGAGCTATGCTCTGACTGCTGTAAAGGAAAAATGCATGCCCTACCTCATTTTCCCTCAGATACTGTCTCTAGTAATAGTTTTGAATTGCTGTTTGCTGACTTATGGGGTCCAGCTTTCCGTGCCTCAGAAGAAGGGTTTCTATATTTTCTTATAATAATTGATGATCACTCCCGTTTCATTTGGATTTACCCATTAAAGAAAAAGTCAGAGGTTGCTCTCATTATGCCTGTTTTTTGCACTATGATTCGAAATCAATTCAAGACAGACATTAAACAGATTCAAACTGACAGAGGAGGAGAATTTAGAGCGCTGGATTCATTTTTTCAAACACAAGGAATACTTCATCGTTACACTTGTGCCCACTCCCACCAACAAAATGGATCAGTAGAGAGTAAGATAAGATTTGTGTAGATAAAGGTCTCTGTCTTCTGTCTCAAGCCTTTTTACCTATGAGTTACTGGTCCTATGCCTTCAGAACTGCTGTTTATTTATTAAATAGAACCCCCACTAGGGCCATTGATCATGCAACCCCATTTTTTAAATTATATCACATAGAGCCTACCTATGATCATTTGAAGGTTTTGGGTGCTATTGTTGGCCGAATCTTAGACCCTACAATTCTCATAAGTTAGCTTTCAGGTCTACTGCTTGCCTATTTCTTGGCTACTCTGAAAACTCTACAGGGTATCTTTGCCTTGACCTCACTAACCACAGATTATACATATCTCGTGATGTTCAATTTCAGGAAACAAGTTTTCCTTTTGCCTCCTCAAACTCTAAACCCACATCACAATCTCAAAATTCCAACACACCTATTTCAAATATTCTAATTCCTATAGTATCTACTACTGATCCCTCCATTCCCTCAAATTCACACAACACTTCTCCAACAAACTCCTCCACTTCAGATTCCTCTAATCACCAAACATCACCACCCTCTGCCTCACCTATACCTATGTCACCAGGCTACAACTCATCCAGCACCTCAAGTGATTCTTATCACTCCACTTCTCCTTTATCATCACACAACTCCTTCTGATTCAGAACAACCTATTCATCCCTCTCACCCAATGATAACAAGATCCAAAACAGATAATCTTAGGCCTAAAATCAGAACTGATGGCACAATTCCCTGGTTAAACTCCACAGACCTTCACACTACTGAAATCCCAGACCAACCTTCCTACACTCAAGCAATAAAATATGAAGACTGGAGAAAGGCTATACAAGCAGAATATGATGCCCTCACAAATAACAACACATGGACACTTGTCCCTCCTCAACCTCACTTTAATGTACTTGGGACTAAGTGGATTTTAAAAACAAAAAGACATGCAGATGGTAAAATTGAAAGAAGAAAAGCTCGATTAGTGGCTCAAGGTTTTAAACAGACACATCATTGATTATTATGAAACTTTCAGCCCTGTGGTGAAAGTTGCTACTATCAGAGTCATACTGGCCATTGCTTCAGCCAACAACTGGCCAATACATCAACTAGATGTTGATAATGCTTTTTTACATGGTGAATTAGAAGAGGATGTCTACATCAAACAGCCTACTGGTTTTGTTAATAAAAAATGTCCAAATCATGTGTGCAAATTACAAAGAGCTCTTTATGGCCTAAAACAATCACCTAGAGCTTGGTTTGCTCGACTTAGCAATTATCTCATTCATATAGGTTTCTGTGCCTCTCAGTCTGACCCATCTCTTTTCATTTATAACTCAAAAGGAGAAACTGTCTACCTCTTGGTCTATGTAGACGACATTCTAGTTACTGCCTCATCTCTATCTCTAATTACTCAACTCACACATACTCTTGCTCGTGAATTTCCTATAAAGGAACTCGGGAACCTCCATTTTTTTCTAGGCATCCAAGCTACTCGAAACAGTACTGGTCTAACCATCACTCAAAGTCACTACATTCAGGAACTTCTGATAAAGACAAACATGCAACACTGCAAACCTGTTTCTACCCCCATCTTAGACTCACAGGTTCTTGATACTACCACTTCACCACCCTATCAAAATTCTACTCTTTTTCGCAGTGTGGTTGGAAGTCTCCAATATCTGGCCTTTACTAGACCAGATATTAGTTTTGCAGTAAATCGCATCAGTCAATACATGCAAGCACCAAAAGAAGCACACTAGGTTGCAGCAAAACGCATACTACGTTACCTTAAGTCCACGATGAACTTAGGTCTTCTGTTCTCCTCTACATCCCCACCGGAGCTTCGCATCTATTCTGATTCCGACTGGGCTGGATCTTATGCTGATCGCCGCTCCACTGCAGGATACCTTGTCTTTTTCGGCGACAGCCTGATCTCCTGGAGCTCGAAGAAGCAACGCACGGTTGCCAGATCCTCTACTGAAGCCGAATTCAAAGCGTTAGCAACTGCAACATCAGAAACATTATGGATACAAAAATTGCTCCAAGAATTAGGAATTCGGTTGAAGAAAAGCCCAATTTTAAAATGTGATAATATAGGAGCAACGTACCTTGCGTCGAATCCGGTGTTCCATAGCCGAGCCAAGCATGTAGCTGTTGATTTTTCTTTGTTCGAGAGCGTGTACGAAATCAAAGCTTGAAAATCGAGTTTCTTCCTACAGAAGCTCAACTAGCCGACGGACTCACAAAAACCCTAGGTCGATCGCGTTTTCTTTCTCTCCGATCCCAAATACCTCTGGTTGACACGGATTTGGCATCGCGGGCGGATAATAGCCCAAGAATATAAAGTGGGCCGATATTAGAAGTTGTGTATTTTAGGCCCATAATAGATTGTGTAATATAGTCCATAATAGTGTATAAATATTGTCCATAGTAGTGTCGGTTAACATTCTCTATGTAGCCTATATATATGGGCATACAGTCTCGGTTACAAGACAAGAAATACAAGGAATACATACACATTTTCCTAAAGTCTCTACATTGTTCTATTTGCATTTAGGCTGGGCAGACAATTTTGGGCTGAGGCGGTAACATATTGCAGCCATATTGTGAACCGGTTACCGTCATCGGCTATTGATGGAAAGACACCGCTTGAGGCATGGTCTGGAAAACCAACTACTGATTGTAGTTCTTTGCGAGTGTTTGGTTCTGTGTCTTACTACCATGTGAAGGAATCAAAATTAGACCCAAGGGCAAAGAAGGCTCTATTTATGGGGATTGCGTCTGGGGTAAAGGGATACCGGTTGTGATGTCTAGAAGCAAAGAAGACTATCATTAGCAGAGATGTTACCTTTGATAAATATGCGTTGTGGCAGAAGGTGACAATAGACTCCATCCAGACAGAGGGAACTCAGAAGCAGGTGGAGAAAGCACCAAAGAAGGTGGAGTTCGAGAAGGAGATATTTGTAAACCCATTGGTTGGAGATGATAGTGACTCTCAAGGAGTAGATGAGTCAAATGAGGAAGCTCCAACAGCAGAATCAGATCCGATTGCAGAAGAAAGACCCAGAAGAGAGATCCACAAACCTACTCGTTATGCGGATATGGTTGCTTATGCACTTCCAGTTGTAGATGAAGGGGTACCACCGACTTTCCAAGAAGCAAATCAAAACTCGGAAAGTAAGGAGTGGAAAGGTGTCATGGAAGAAGAAATGAATTCTCTTCACAAGAACAACACGTGGAAGTTGGCACAACTACCAAACGGCAAGAAGGCAATTGGTTGCAAATGGGTGTTTGCAAAGAAAGAAGGAACTTCAGGTGAAAACAGTGTCTGCTACAAGGCTAGGTTGAGGCGGAGTACATGGGTTGCTTAAAGACTTGGGAGTTGGTCAGAGCACATCACGGTGCACTGTGACAGTCAGAGTGCTATTCATTTAGCAAAGAATCAAGTCTATCATGCAAGGACGAAGCATATTGATGTTCGCTATCACTTTGTGCGGGAGATACTCGAAGAAGGGGATATTCTTGTTCAGAAAATTCGGACGACTGAGAATCCTGCAGACATGATGACCAAGGTGGTGACCGCAGTCAAGTTCAAACATTGCTTGGACTTGACCAACATCCTGCATATTGAAGATGGCGCCTAAAGGCGCAATTGTAGACACTACCAAGTAGGTTTGTAAGAGAGTTTATTTTGGTTAGTGGGATAAACCAAGGTGGAGAATTGTGAGATGTGGTTTCATCCCACATCGAGAGTGGGCAAAACAAAGGGGCACTTCCTTTGTTATAAAAGGAAGTGCTCACCTCACTTCTTAACTCATCCCAACAATTAGTAATTTCTTCTGAATGCTAAATTGTAATCTCTTCTCTCTATATCTCTTAAAGTATAAATAAGAGATTTCTGGTAGTGTCCGAGGAAGTAGGCAAAATTGGTTGAACCTCGTAAAATTTCGGTGTCCCTTTTATAGCTTTATTTAGCAGCTTTTGGTGATTTTTTAGTACAATAATTTACTCTCTTACCCAGTCGCTTCCGCAACATGGAGGTGGACAGTTTTTCTCGTCCTGAGCCAACAGCCAGGTAATGAAAATTGACTGACTACTTCGGTTGCTTGACAATGTTGATTTTTTTTTTTGCAAACCAATTGACAATGTTAATTGTGTTAGGTAACGAAGGAGATAGGAGAAGAAGATACAGCGGCTGGTATGAATCTATATAAGGCGATAAATAATGAATTTAATGTTTGCTCGTATATCCTACCAAAAAACAAAAGCAGGTTGCTTGAAATTCTCCGTAACTTTCTATTTGTCAAAATTCTGTGTCTTATAAAAATTTCCTGATTACCGCACATGCCCCAAAACAGGTTTGCTCGACTGTGAGTGAACCCGCCATGGTTCAGTCTAAAAGAGGAATTCGCAGTCTTTTTTGTGTCGATGCTCCAGCTGTAACTGAAACTCTCCTCGGAAAGAACATCTTGAATAATGGTATCCAAAATAACTTTTAAAATAATAATATTTTATTTTTTATCTCATAATCTCTTTCTTTTGTTAAAACATCTATTTTGTGGGGTTCAATTAAAAAAATTTCACACAATTTCTATCTTCTATATTATATTTTATTTTTATTTTATTAATTTAGAGTAGATTTCACTCCCTGTGAATGACCTAAACTAAAGAAACCTACGGTGCAGAGAGAATAAATTTACGTTGCAAAACGGCAAATTTAGGTTGCAAGGGGAGGGCAAAATTTCCCGGTCACGTACCGCAAAACAAACGGGGACGGACGGCACTTTATTTGTTAATGAGAGGGCAAAATTTCCCCCGGTCACGTACCGTAAAACAAACGGGGACGGACGGCACTTTATTTGTTAAAATGTAATCAGAAGCAGGAATTGGAAGGGGCATATTGAGAGGGGAAGCGACACTGGACAAATTTAATGTATGCTTCTTGCATTCTCTACACTTTGGTTTCATGTTGAACTTTCCAAGTTTCAAAATTTAGAATGGGATCATTCTGTTTTTCCTTATGATAATGAGTTATCGATGGTTATAAGCTTTTATTATTATAATGTACTGGCTCTTAAACACTAGCACTTAGGCTTTTTAGAAGGTTTTATAAGTGTGCTATATATACTATCGCGAAAAGGTAAATAACATATATAGAAGTTTTGTGAAGTGTTCTTTATACAATATAAGTAATCTTTATTTCAATACTTTTTTAAAAAAAATTTAATCTTTCTGTTTTGTACACATACAGGCGAACTTGCTGTATACACACAACTTGTACAACACAATAGTCAAAAACCTGTAATATAATGTAGAACACTTGTGTTATGATTCACACATATATCTATATATATAGATATTTGTATATGTATGTATTTGTTGCCGTTATCTGGACTTATTTTTCTCAACCAGATATACATAAGCTGATTGTCACTTATTTTAGTACTTTAATGGGGCTTGATATTAAGAATTCAGTGATCTGGTGATACTCATTTTTGCTAGTGACCAAAAATGTCTTCATTGTAATAATCAAGCACTATATAATACAATGGTTTAACAATTATTTTTTTATGCTGCCGACTCATACGAATCTAAAATACTCAATACTTAATGCAAATGTCGTATATGATGTATTATTATACATTTATGACTATATATTATTACCATCTTTCTTTCTTTTCCCAAATAATTATTTTTGAAACTTAGTTTCGGCTAATGAGTTTGTCTTGTACGAGTGAGTGAATTTAGAACTTTGAACAAACTACTGAACTATTTAATTATATGTTCTTTTTAGAATCATAGTGAATTGTTCTCGGAACATGAACCTGGGTAATTGGGTAAGTTATCGTGTAGCGCGTTATGATTAGTTAAATAATTTTTTAATTGTTTAGGTTAGTACACGGACCAACACCTGTAGATTTTAGAATTTGACATACTCTATGAAGATGCCGCTTTAGTTTTCGAGACCTCCGCTTGAGGTATCAATTAGTTAGTGGGGTATGAATGTCATTGACATTATATTCGCTGTAAGTTAGCCTTGAGCTATGGTTTCCTTTTACAAATTTTAGACTTGGTTATGATATAGTTTGATATACATATTTTCTGTCCGCGAGACCTGTAATTGAACAACGTAATCAAATCTGTATATATTTATGTACTTGCTTTTTACTACGTATTAGACTATATTTGTATAACTACATAAATGATTGATGAAATGTCCCTAAGCAATATATAATTTAATCTAAGAGTAATTAGTGAATAATAGAGGCTAATGAGCCAAATTTATTTAAAAAAATACATAACCTTCAATATATCTA
This sequence comes from Limonium bicolor, assembly GCA_023374045.1. Taxonomy (NCBI): domain Eukaryota; kingdom Viridiplantae; phylum Streptophyta; class Magnoliopsida; order Caryophyllales; family Plumbaginaceae; genus Limonium; species Limonium bicolor. The sequence continues at coordinate 399,197,687 of CM041776.1, read as the reverse complement.
TACAAATAAATATATATAGTCCAAAAAGTTATTAAATCTTACACAAAATATTGGACTAAGTGGGAATCATTATAAGGACGAATTGAAATATTCTAAATATTAATTATCCTAAATAATAATAAATTAATTAAATGAAAGTATTTAATGAAAGGGTTAAATACCCTTAAGAACTAAAAAGAAACAATAGAATATAAATGATCTTAAAGAGTTTAATAAGAGTTAATTTAACTATAACTGTGCACTTATATAAATGTATGTATACGTTAAAAATGGAAAGACCGTCTCTAATCACGTGCAGTAATAAACATCAATGAAGGTTTACTACTAAACCTTAGGCATAAGGAAAATATTATGGAGGAAAAGAAAGAAATTAAATAGCAATCATAATATTATAAAATGTACATAATGTATAATGTACAAAGAGGTACATAAAATACTAACAAGGACATTATTAAATTGTAATAACATGTAATATATAAATTACACAAAATTATAACAAGATTAATATATTAGTGGAGAGGAATTAAGTAAAGATAAGAGAGTACTTAAATAAATCAAATAAAGTGGAAATGGAGTAAGAGATATTATTTTATTAAGTTGTAAACTAATACTTATCTCCTTAAATAGTAAAATAGTGAAAGTTTACAAGGTAGCAAATAGGGCCACATCTTGTATCTCCTCACCACTCTTTTCTTCAGCATCTCCATTCTCTTCACGATAATTTTGTAACCCTTACTGGCGAACAAGAGAGCATACGTGCTCCATGCACTCCTTCTTTTCCTTCCCCTCCCGTGTCTGCAAACCTTAACCGAAAAACAAGGAATAGATCCACACTCCCATCCATCTTCTTCACTCTCGGTAAATTTTGCAACCCAGCTACACATATACGTGTGTTGTACATCTCTTCATCTCTTCTCTCTGAAATTCAAACTAGCAAATAAGGAACATACATGATTTGCTTCATTTTCTGTTGGAATACATATATACTTAGTTTAGTATAGTGTTATGTTGCTACACTAGTTGTTTAGTTTGTATCACTTGTTGTATTATGTAGCGGTTCATTTTACCGGTGCAACAACTCCATATATATAAGCTGTAATAGGATAGAGTAGTAAGTAACGATAGTATTCAACTACCACTCTTGTAATAAGCTTATGTATGCTACAAAAAGCACTTTCCTCTAATAAAAGATCTCTCTTCTCTAAATTGGAAATGGTATCAGAGCCCTGAATACGATTCTTGTTCTTTCTTCTCCGATCAACAATCTTCTTCTTTCGATTTCTTTACTAACGCCAGAAGTGAGCCATGGTGGACAAAGAAAAACCAGAGAGTTCAACGACAGACGGGAAAAACAACACAATAGACACCAACAATCCCTATTTTTTGTGCAGCAACAATCACCCAGGTCTTGTATTAGGATATACATTCTCGAATTCGCCGAGAAAAAGTTTCAGAGGATGGAAACAGAAAATGATGGTCGCATTAAGGGCGAAGAATAAGCTTGCGTTTCTTGACGGAACCCTAAATGAGCCTAGCCGAGAAGATCCGAAGCACATGAGCTGGGAAAGGTGTAACAGTATGCTCATATCATGGCTTAGTCAGTGCCTGAGTAAAGAGATTGGGGAAACAATTATCTACTTCGTCAATGCATCAAACGCCTGGAAATCGTTGTGCTCAAGGTATGAGCAGGCCAACACGCCACCCAGATCTACGGATTGAAGAGAGAGTTGAGTAAAATGGAGCACGACATTGAAAGCGCCATGGACTATTACACCAAAATGATACGAATTTGGGACGAACTAGAAGCCCTAGAAGAAAAATCAACCTATAATTACAGTGCGAAGAAGGAGCACGAAGCACGACGGGGAAGAGAAAGATTGATACAATTTTTGATGGCCTTGAATGAGAAATATTCAAACATCACCGCAAATATCCTTCTAAAGGATCCGCTCCCAAGCATTGAGGAAGCATATTCCATGATATGCCAAGAAGAGAAGTGAAAACAAATATCTTCAAAGAATGCGTCATCAGACCAAGATGCAATTGTTCTGAGTGCAAGAAGAGATACGCCAAAGAGATTTGGACAGAACCAAGGATTCAAAGGTGCTGGAAAAGATCAGAACAAACATACCTTTCAATGCACCAAGTGCCAGAAAAGAGGACATGTCCGAGAAAATTGTTTCGAACTTGTGGGATATCAAGAGTGGTGGAAGAAGAAGTCTAACACCATTGCTGGTACAACCGTTGTTGAGTCGAGTCAAGATGGAAGAGTCACAAAAGGAGATGGTTTAACGGTAGAAGAGATTGGACAACTAACAGCCATGCTGCAGCGAGGATAAATCAGTGAGCAGTCGAAGGAAGATTACTGCAGTTTCACAGGTAATTCACAACCTAGTCTTTTCTGTTGTGTGTGTTTAACCAGTTCTACTGATTTTGTGAATGAAAACTCTTGGATCATTGACTCTAGTGTGTTAGAGCACATATGTGGTAATGAAGGTTTGTTTGTCGATATTAAAAATCTGGAAGAAGTTAGAATAATAGTAATGCCATATGGGCATATACGGATTGTTAGTAAACAAGGAAAAGTGAAACTAGGAAGAAAATTCTTACTAGAAAATGTTCTCCTTGTTAACAGTTTTAAATTTAGTTGGATGTCTGTCAAGAAACTGGTCAAACACATTGGACAAATGGTTATTTTCCATGATAATTCTTGTTTTTTTGCTGGACCTTGATGGTAAAAAACAAAGTTGTCATAGGATACTCTATTAGTGGTCTGTACATTCTCTGTGATGATAGTCTAGACGATATCTATGTTTCAAAGGTTCTTGTTCATAGTAATGTAAGCTGCTCCAGTACTGTTCCGAATCTGAGTAATGATGTATTGTGGCACTATTGATTAGAACATGTTCCATAATAAAACAGAAAGTTTCTCATAAACAAACTGCTTGTGATAATTGTCATTGTGCTAGAGATATTAGGAAACCCTTTCCAGATTCTAGCATTAAAAGTAAAGACTGTTTTGAGCTTCTTATAGATGTTTGGGGACCATTAAAGGTTCCCACACATGACAAAAACAAATATTTTTTGATCCTAGTGGATGATTACAGTAGAAGCACATGGGTGCATTTGCTAAGAAACAAATCTGATGCTTTTTATGCCCTTACATGTTTTATCAAGCTTGTTGAAACACAATTTAATCTCAAGGTCAGAAAATCAGAAGTGATAATGCCTTGGAGTTAGGCAGCAGTAATGAGGGTATTAATTTCTTTAGGGAAAATGTGATCATACATCAAACAACTTGTGCTCACTCTCCACAACAAAATGGAGATGTGGAAAGGAAACACAAGTATCTCTTAGAGACAGCAAGAGCTCTCTATTTTAAGGCTAATTTTACTTTAGAATTATGAGGGGAATGTATCAAATACGCAACACACATAATAAATAGATTGCCATCTAAGGCAATAGGTGGGTAGACCCCTTATGAAATTCTTTACAAAGAAAACCCTTATTGTACCAATATGAGAGTTTTTGGAAGTTTGTGCTACAGAACACACATGGAAAAAGGGAAGGGAAAATTTGATTCAAGAGGATCCGCATGTGTCTATCTAGGAGTTGCAGAAAATAAAAAAGGGCTTTAAAGTTCTTGACTTAGAAACTCATGTTGTCCTAATTAGTAGAGATTTGACCTTTTATGAGAACCAGTTTTCTTTTAAAAAAGAAACTGATAATCTAGATACTGTCACACCTTCTAGGAGAACTTCTGATGAAAACATTCATGAATACTGTGACAGTGATCTGGACTATCAGACAAAAAATAATTTAGACCAACAGCAGAATGAGCAAGAAAATATAGAGGAAACTAGTGAAAACCTTATCAATGATGGTGAACCCCTTAGAAGATCCACTAGAGACAAACATCCACCAACTTACCTAAATGAATACCTCTTAGGTGAAGTTCACATATCTTATGAAGATCTCTTCACTAAAATCTTACATGAGAGAATAAAGAATTCGGATAACAACAACAATTATCTTTCAGAATCTTTGACAAACATAAAACCTTCTACTGCCCTCCATGTTAGTTCTCTGCACCCTCAGTCATATTCCTTTGCCATCAATTCCTAAGGTTTTTTTCTGAACCAAAATCATATAAAACAGTTGTTCTAAAAACGGAATGGATAGAGGTTATGAGATCTGAATTACAAGCATTGCATGACAATAAAACATGGAGTATAGTTGACATCCCAAAAGCGAAACATATAGTTGGCTGTAAGTGGGTATATAAAGTAAAAAATGAAAGCTGATGGAACTCTTGAGAGGTTCAAAGCTCATTTAGTGGCTAAGGGATATAACAAAAAGTATGGCTAAGGGATATGACCACAGTTAGGATGCTTGTTGTTATTGCTGTAAAGAAAACTTGGAACATTCACCAACTTGACATAAACAACGCATTTCTTCATGGAAATCTCCATGAAGAAGTGTATATGGAAATACCTGATGGAATGAAAGAAATATACAGAAACAAAGTTTTTAGATTGCATAAGTCCATTTATGGGCTGAAACAAGCATCTAGGAAATGGTATGAGAGATTAAGTGATTTCCTTTCCTGTCATGGTTATGTGCAGTAAAAAAATGACTATTGATTATTCATTAAATACGATGGAAAAATGAGAACCTTTATAGGCATCTATGTAGATGACATTATAGCCACTGGTAATGACATGACAAAAATCAACAAAATAAACAGTCCCTTCATACTGAATTTAGGATTAAAGACCTAGGAAGGTTGCATTACTTTCTCGGTATGGAGTTTATGTATAATCAGCAAGGAGTCATCCTGCACTAAGGTAAGTATGCACATGATATACTAGATGAAATTTTACCTACTAACAGTGATGTAGTTTCAGTCCCACTCCCAACAGGAGTAAAGTTAGACATGTTAGAAGGTCACCCTCTTGCTGATCCTACAGTCTGTTGAAGGTTAATTGGGAAAATCAATTTCCTAGTTAACACAAGAGCAGATCTAGCATATCCAATTCAATTTCTGAGTCATTTCCTCAAGGAACCAAAGAAGGAACACTATAAAACAGTAATCCACCTGCTGCAATGTATTACAGGCAGCATCAGATAGGGGATTCTCTTCAACTCTACACCAGATTACAAGATGACAGCCTTCTATGATGCTTATTGGGCTAGATGTTCAATAACAAGGCGCTCAGTCAGTGGCTATATCATACTACTTGGAGGCACACCAATTAGCTCAAAATCAAAGAAACGTTAGAAAGCTTCTTTGTCTACAACGGAGTCTGAATACAGAGCCATCAGAAGGGACACAACAAGCTGACTTGGTTATCCATACTTGCACATGACCTGGGGATAGAAGAAATTACTCCTATCCAAGTTCATTGTGACAACAAGGCGGTGATCTTCATTGCAAGAAACCCGGTTTTTCACGAGAGAACCAAACACATAGGCTTGGACTGTCATATAGTAAGAGAAAAGATTCGGCAAGGCCTCATCACTTTGCAGTATGTTCCAGGATCTCACCAGCTTACGGAAATTCTAACTAAACAACTTACAGCAAAGGACTATAAGGATTTCATACAGAAAACTAACCCTTTCTCCTATGTAACAACATCATTCAAGACAAATCCAAACTCTTGAGTTATTAGATAGACACCCCCACCATTGGTACAAAGCAAGACAAATCCAAACTCTTGAGTTATTAGATAGACACTACAGACTCAACTTCATACTAAATTTCATATATACCACAACAACCCAGTCTAGTGAGAACACAACACCAGCCCAAACAAAAAAGCTTAACGCAAACTCAGTCTTCTTTGTATGGAACCGGTCAAACTAATGAAAGCAGTTAAGACTTTCTAATCTTTTCCCCTCATCCTCTCTAGTTTCTTTTCTTTCAAATTTGTCTTCCATAATTATAGCTTCCTGAATTAAACCACATTGGACTAATGTAAATACCTCAACAGCCCACCCAGTGAGGAGACAACACCACCCAAGCAAAGAAGCTTATAATTAACGGAAAGTTAGTCTTCTTTTACATGGAACCGGTCAAACTAATGAAAGGAGTTAAAACTTCATAATCCGTTCTCCTTCTCTCCAGTAACCTTTCTTTCAAATTTTACTTTCATAATTCTTGCTCCCTGATTCGAACCTTACTGGACTAATTATAAATACCACAACAGCCCAGTCCACACAACACCAACCCAAGCAAAGAAACTTGACAGAAACTTAGTACCGGTCAAACTAATTAAAGGAGTTAAACTTCCTAATTTGATCCACTCCTTTCTCCTTCTCTACAGTTTCCTTTATTTCAAAATTTTATTCCGCTTCAGTCCCGCCCAAATTCTCTGTACATTTCTCTACATATACGTGTTGTATAGGGGAACGATCGATGTACACAAACAAGAAGTCTCTCTTTTTTCTCACATAGTTCTCTTGTTAAACTTCCTCTTTTTTTCTTCCATTTTTCTCTCGTTAAAACTTTCAATCTTATTATGTCGATAGAGCTGGCAAACACTTCATCCTCACCCGAGGTTCCTTCTGTAAAGATGATCAGGGAGAAGCTCGAGGCTGCCAGTGTAAGAAAGCAATCACAATGGTAGGATAAGGTTTGCATCTACCGGATACGAGAAAACCTCAAGGCTTCAAATGATGAAGAACTCTACGTACCTGGTGTTATATCCATTAGGCCATACCACCGGGAGAACCTCCAGGAAGTGGAGACACACAAAGTGGCAAGCCTTGCTTCACGTTCTCGAAAGGACGGGAAAAGATGTGACTGAGTTCTTGGATGCCATGGGAGAATCAGAAGAGAAAGCTAGAGCATGCGAGAAACCTATCAATAATATCACCACCAGTCCAGAGTTCGCAGAAACAATGATGTTGGATGGTTGTTTTATACTAGAAATCTTTGTAGGCACATCAGAAGGGTTCACCGAGCTTGGTTACCCTATAAATGACTTTATTTCTCAAAAATAAGTACAATGATGTTAAGGATTAAGTTGGACATGCTGATGCTTGAGAACCAATTACCTCTTTTTGTGCTCGATAAGCTTCTCGAGATTCAAACAGAAGGGATTGTTCCCAAGGGGTCGGTAGCCAAGCTAGCCATAGAGTTCTTTGATATGTTGATGCCAAGTTACTGGCCGCACAACAATGATTTTAATGATGCATGGGATCAAGATGAGCTGCACTATCTTGTTATGATTTGGCAAAACATACTAACGGTGGAAGAGGCTCAACTCCAAGGCAATAGTTGGTTTGATGTGTTATGCTGAAGGATACATACATTGAGGAACAAGAGGAGGTCCCAATTTAGTGATGACACATTTTTACCTTGTGTGACTAATCTGAAGAACACTGGGGTCAAATTCAAACTAAAGAAGACAAATAAGTTTTAAGATGTCACATTTGATAACGAAGTAATTTACATGCCAAAAATAGTGATCCTTTGTCAGAAGATAACTACGTCTTTACTCCTTAACCTCATGGTTTTCAATCAATATCATATGTCTATTCCTCGGACAAGTTGCATGATTTCAGTGTAGGTATTATTCTTAGATATGTTAATTGACACAGTAGAGGACATAAGTTACCTTCGTTCTCAACATATCATTGATCACACTTGTGGGAGTGATGATGAAGCAGCAACACAGGTGGACTTGCCTTGTGAGGGATCCATTTTATATGATTCAGAAGCTTACCTTCACCCCTTGGTAATGGAAATTGATAGGTGGAATGTTTGGAGGGAAATTTTGAAGCAATAATATTTCAATAATCCCCAGGCTATCATATCCTTCACGGTTGGTGTCTTCTTGATCTTTCTTACCTTGATGCAAACATTTCATTGACCTCATTAATAGAAATCGCAAAGAAATCATAGTCTAATATTCAACTATAGCTGATAAAAAAATTCTAGTTGGTAAAGCTAATAGAGATTGTATTGAAATTAATACAATCTCTATTAGCTTTACCAGCTAGAATTTTTGTATCAGCTATAGTTGAATATTAGACTATGATTTCTTTGCGATTTTATGTTAATGCGGCCAATGAAATGTCTGCATCAAGGTAAGAAAGATCAAGAAGACACTAGCCGTGAAGGATATGATAGCCTAGGGATTATTGAAATATTGTTGCTTCAAAATTTCCCTCCAAACATTCCACCAATGCTTATAGTATGTATTAATTTCCACTACCAAGGGGTGAAGGTAAGCTTCAGAATCATATAAAATGGATCCCTACAAGGCAAGTCCACCTGCTTTGCTGCTTCATCATCACTCCCACAAGCGTGATCAATGATATGTTGAGAACGAAGGTAGTTTATGTCCTCTGCTGTGTCAATCAACATATCTAAGAATAATACTTACACTAAAATTGTGCAACTTGTCCGAGGAATAAACATATGATATTGTTCGAAAGCCATGAGGTTAAGGAGTAAAGGCGTAGTTATCTTCTGACGAAAGATCTCTATCGTTTTGCATGTAAATTACTCCATTATCAAATGTGACATACCAAGTAAGTTAGATGAACCTTGGTTTGCTTTATTAGATGTACATCAACAGAATGGCAAGTCTTGTTTTTTTTTTTTTTAAAAAAAAAGCAGGATGAAAACTCGATCCAAAAAGTAAATATGTTGAGGAATGAAATTTCATGTAATTCCTTGTCGCTTGTTGAGAACTAAAATCTCCATCTATGTAGATTGCTAATAGTATGAAACATAATTTTACGTTAGGCCCTAGGCCCATTAACATTTTGAATGAGGCATAGTTTTAAGTTAGGCCTATTAAAACTTTGAATGAGGCATAATTATAAGATAGGCCTGTTAAAACATTTAATGAGGCATACTTTTTTGACATTAATAAATCTAGTTACTAATAATATGTAAGTTAAAAATAATTTGTTCTCATAAGCTTTCATTCTATTCTAAACAACTAACATGAATTTTGTAAGTTACGCTTAATAAAACTTGCATTTTGACCTGATAATTAATTGTGCAATTAGTTATGACGTATTTATTTTCCAATAATTCAAAATCAAATCTTTAAATTTTATGTTGGATTAATAGATAATCAACTGCAGGTAAGGGCACACATTAATAATAACCGTAGGATAAATTGAATTGTACGACTTATTACTCAGGGTCCATCCCAGCACACACCAATGATGCTAGTGTAGCTATTCTTTACGAGAATAGATGGGTACATACATATCTCTGGCCCAAGTGGTGTGAGGAAGGAGGAAATGTCGATATGTAAAAAGGAAAAGAAACAAAAAAGGAAAGGTCGAATGGGCCAGACCGAAACGCGAATCCAATACCTTGATGCAGAAGTCATGGCTTTTTTCAAGATACAAATAAGCCCAACGAATTCAAATGTTTAAAACAAAAAGCCATAATCACACACCTGGTGGGACTCGAACCCACAATCGTCTGATTAGAAGTCAGACGCCTTATCCATTAGGCCACAGGTGCTGGTCATTTTTCGGGAGGCACAAACAGTTATCTATTAAATTAAAATCGTTAGCTAAATATAATGTTCCAATCAAGAGAAACACAAAGAACAACACCTTATCTATGAAGCGCAAAGTCACTTATATATATAAATCCTGAAATATTACTAATTCCTATGCATCGATCAGTGATGTTTGACTTGAGTATGAACCAAGTGAGATCTCTAACCGATAAACTATATCAATATTAAGGTAATAAGAGAAGTAAACATGAATACATCTATCATTTCGTAGCACTGGGAACCACATAAATCTAATTGTTTTTAGATTTTTCAACTCTAAAAATTTAAAAATAATTGGAAACTAGTACACGAGCTACTATAATTATTTGCTTGAGGATGAATTACTAATATGGAATAGGATCTACGCATCGGACTCAGAACTTTTGCTTAGGGGGGTAATTTTTTTTTTTTGCACTATTGTTATTTAAAACATTATGTTATTTTATTATTGTCAAAAATTTATAAGAGCAATTTACAAATTTTTAAAAGTTTCGGGGGGGAGGGGAGCGGTGCCCCCCAAAAGCCCCTTGCGTCCGCCACTGCTGCGCACTATATTGTTGGAAAATTTCCGGTCAAAGACCGTTTGACCATGTCATTTATCTCTCGGGTGCATCTATCTCTATAATTCCCGTGCAGGTGTGAATTTTACTTTTTGATGTGAAGGAGGCTTACAATATATATATATGAGTCAGCTGGAAGACAAATCTGCCGTATGCACCTCCTTTACAAAAGAAAAGAGAGTCGTTGGCTCATTTGTAAAGGAGGCGTATACCGCAGACTCACCTGACAGCTGGCGCATAGGCAGTATGCGCCTCATTTGCATATGAACTATCGGCTCTTAATGGATTTTTGTCTCCTAACATTCTCTCTCTCTATATATATATACCTTCTTACTCAATTCCAGTTGCTACTCTTCTTCTCCATCCCCAATTGGTATTTCTTCTCTTCATTGTTACCCATTTAGTACAAACTATCTTCAATGGAAATCCCTTGTACTCTCTTTCTTCATGTAGAACTCAACTACGAAACACATGAAGTGTATTTTCACTTCCCCCCTTGTCTAGGTTTATATTCACACACATTTTTGAATTCACCACATTTAATTCTTTCAAGGATCATGTGAAAAACCAATTAGATTCAGAGTTGGGGGGAGATTACATAATTACCTCCCTCGTCTATCGGAAGCTTGAGTGCAAATACCCATTCCCTTCATTTCTTCCTCTTTAAGTCAACAACAATGCTCGTGTTAGGATGATAATATCAAACTTCTTGCAGAGTACGAATATCTTGAAGAACCTGGCAGTACAAGTGGAGTTTGAGCCTGCCAACACAACTTCTACTGAGCAAAATTACGAAAACATTGAAAATTCATCTAACCCCGTTCCTTTGGGTGTTGATGAACAAAGTTAGGAAGATGATCCTGAGATGGAGCCAGAATATTTCCCTAATGGTGATGCTATTGGTGACGAAGCCGGTCCTTCGACACCATACCCGCCTATTGCTTCATTCTCAACGCAAGTAAACCTACAAGCCATAAGCCAAATGCCCTCAGATGTCGACCGACTCGGTATACACTATTGGAGGCCAGGGCAGGAATTTTTTAGAGTTCAGGAATTTATGTCTCGCTATGGCTGTCAAAGATTATCACTTGCAAAAGAATGTTTATTTTCTACCACAAGAAAACACCAGAAAAGTGTACGCGTTAAAGTGTTGACAAGGGGAAGGATGCAAGTTCTATTTTCGAGCTGCTCTCTTGAAGGATGTATTTGAATGACGCATATGTAAATTCACTCCTCACTCATGTGCTCCTGCCTTGAACGAGAATAATGATCGGTTCATAACTTACCATTTCATTGCTAAGGGGATGATTCCACGAGTGAAAGAGAATCCGACACTACAAGTGAAGACGGTTATTCAATTAATTTGCCAGGAGTATCGAAGGAAAAATCAGCTACAAAAAAATCTTCGTTGGGTCGTGCTAAAGCCATAAGAAGAGTTTACGGGGATAAGGTGCATTCATATGCTGAATTACCCAGGTACATCTTAACCATAAGACATTACATGCCTACTTCGTCTGTCGATTTAGAGTCTAATGTTATGTTCGAGAACGAGATGCAAACCACATCAGTTAGATAATTTAAACTTTGTTTCTGGGCATTTGGGCCATGCATAACTGTTTTCAAGTACTTGAAACCCTTATTGCAAATAGATGTTACTCGCCTTTACGGGAAGTACAAAGGTCAGTTATTAGTCGCTGTTGCGCAAGATGGTAACAACAAGATTATTCCCATGGCTTTCGACTTGGTATCCAGGGAATCAAGAGATGACTAGAAATATTTCCTGGATCGGGTGCGTAATAAAGTTATCGGGCCACAGACTGATGTTGCTGTAATTACTAATCGAATCGTGCCGGAGCAATAATGTCAATTATAAGGGAGGTCAATACTGGTTACCACCATACGTATAACATTTCATGTGTCTCCGTCACATAGCTTCAAACTTTCAAACTAGATATTGGAACAAGGAATGGAAGAAGTATTTGATAAACACCGGTAATTACTTGTTTCATTCTTCACTTTATTTCTAAATACACTCTTGTTTCCTGTAAGTTAGTAGTAATTGTTTATGACTCTTATATATTATTTTGTGTATTTGTAGGTTACTCGTTCACGAAGGATATTGTGGATGCATGGTTGAATCATTTAATATCTCTCCACCCCTCGATTGTTGCTTTCTTCAATGATCTCCCGGTGGAGAAATGGTCCCGTGCTTATGATGACGGTAGAAGGTGGAATCATACTATAACCAATTTGGTTGAGTGCATGAACGGTTTGTTGAAGATGGTTCGTTTGCTGCCCGTGACAACAATTAGGGGAGAGTACACTGTACAAGCTAATTGATTATTTCCAAGATAACTTAAAAACATATACTACGCAGAGGAATAGTAGGTCAATTTTTACAAGGCAACTTCTAGAAAGAGTGAATGAGAACCAAATCTTGGCAAACTATTGTACGGGTGAAAACGTATATCAGCAAGTTTACTAGTCTGCCGTAGTAAGTTTTCCTAGGTTAACGAACCAAAGGAGGATGTGTCTAGTTTGAGTCTTTAATCTAACTAACTAATAAACTGAAGGAAAAATACAATAATAAAATTGAGGATTTGAATGCAAAAACTAAACAATTAAATAAAATAAAAACAATTAAAAGTGATTTTCTAACAATTATAACAAGGTGAATCCTGGTTTACTATTTCTAACCTATTAAAGCATAAAAATCACATGTGAGAAATAATCTAAATATTTAACACATTTACGCACTCAATTGGGGAAACATATAACATTATAGCTTAAAATAATAGACAACAAAACATATAAAAATAGATAAATTTCCCACTTATCAATCATCACCGCACGGTTGTCGCTGATTCGCTAGATTTGGTTTTCGAGGTGGTTGACAATGGTGATGCCACCCTAAGGCTAGACAAAGGTAAATTCGTCGTCCGAATCAACGAAAGAGTACCAAGTGTAGGTGTACCTTGCATATGAACTATGACGAGACGATAGCCATGCATGTCCATTGTTGGAGGCGTAAGTCCCATCAGTAGTAGTGGTAGAGACTACGGCTGCTCTGCCTGCTGTGGCTGATGCTCGACCTCCATAGGTTCTGTCAAACTACGCGGCCCTCTTCGTCTTTGACTGTACGGCCAGTTTCTGACTGCTCGGGAAAGAGGGTTGTTGTTGATGGCATAGACAGGGTACTGGATGTCCATCATCTGAGGTGCCTGGCTGAAAAAATTCTGATCAAAGTGGCCTCCTCTTTGGTAGTGACCAACATCCAATGTCTGTGACTCCTGGGATGCAAAATCTCCAACGTGGTTGCCTATTCATGTATATCATCAAGTTTTAGTTACAGATATATTATAAACGAAAATAATGAACGCTTATAGAAATAACACTTGCAGTGATCACATTCCGTCTACTCTCCTCAGTGTACCATACGATCGAGTGCTATAGGTACCAGACCATGTATGCACTCTTCATGCCTAGCAAGACACTCCTTTGTAACTGTGCAAGTGGTATCTGAAACTGATCCCTGTTGTTCTAGATCTGTATGTGGTCCTTGAAGATCTACCACCGCTTAGCATCAGTCCTCCTAGACCTTGTACAAACGTGAGGTAATCACACTCAAGGGGAGGATTTGGTATTGGTTGGTCCATGCCAAACTGCCGCAGCACCCGATCAGGTTGATGACCTTCCACCACATTGTAGTGGATGGCCAACACATGAAGCGCAAATTGCTGAGGATTTGGTGATCTTTCACCATATGGATGCCAAATCCACCATATACAAACAATAGATTTTGTTAGACTTATTATCAACAAAATAGTACACTAAGGACACTAAAGTGGGTTCTCACCTCTCTCTGCGTAGGTGGAACGTGCAGCGAGTCTAAGTAGACACGGGCCGCGTGCGAGTCAATGTTGCACAACTTCTCATTGTATATGCAATGAAGAACAAGTTAGTGAATTTAAATGGGCTTTAACATTATCAACCGCGCACTAATTGGTGTGAGGGTGTTACCTGTAAGCTCGGGAAGTTTAGGAGCTGGATCGATCAAGCTTTTGGGATGGAAATGAGGAAGGCGTTCATACGCCCATACCGTCAGAAGCTTGCTACAACCATTCAGATAGGTTGAATCATACTTGGTAGCATTGTACATCTCTCTGTAGAGATGTGCAAGTACTGCAGACCCCTGAAGGAGTCTGAGATATATAACATAGACGCAAGCCCCATTCGAATTAGGAAACAGGAGCCCACCAATCAGTCAGAGTATGTACACCCTCGCATGTTGCTGGTGTATCAAAGGGTCACGAAGGCCAAAGTTTGGGTCGGTCTCAACAAATCTGGAGGCAAGTTAATTTATGGGGACCTGGTTGACTCTACGAGTGGATGGTGCGTCACCAAGTAGTCGTATGCACTCCACTCCGCATTCATTCAAACGCACTAGTGTTGAAACATAAGCGATACCCATCAACCGACAGCCCGAACAACTCGTGAACATCCTCTAGTATGATGGTCACCTCACCAAATGACATAAGGAATGTGCGCGTCTCTGGACGCCACCTCTCTATCAATGCACTAATTACCCCTCGACTACTAGTAAGTCTCAAACCATAAGTTTTATATAAACCGGCTCTAATAATGTACGGTGCTAATGATGGGTGAGGTAGCTGACCCTTCCAGTTTGATCAATTTTTTAATGTACGATATCTATACGGTTCGTACTGCTAAATAATTAAACAACATTTAAGTGTACTTATGAGATACTGCAACTACATCCAAACAATTGTTATCAATTAAAAACACTAATTACATGAGCAACAATTAATATTAAGAATTAATAGCACATGATTGTATCGGAATGTAAACTGATCATTAAATTAATAATCAATTAGTACTATTATATTTAAGTAAATAAAAACAAAGTAGATAACAATCACAAAGTAGTCTCAAGTAATACTGCTACCCAAGTTATGTTTCTAATTCAGTTACTTTTGCTGTTAATTAAATATACTTAAATTAAAGTGTCAACCAGATAACTAATACAATTATACTTTGCCAAACCCCCGTGGCTTGGTCGGTAGTGAAGTGGTATCCTTGACCAAAGGTCCTGGGTTCAACCGTTTAGTCGTGAGAACTATAATTCATTACTCAAACTAATTGTAATTAACTAGTCAACATAAATTATTAGTTAATTAGATTAATTTTATTAACCAAAAGTAACTTAACTGTAATTAATTGAAACAATAATTATATTTAAACAATCAAACTAGCTATAAATAGACTAAATCTGATTATAATTATAAATTGAGTCCAATTATATATTTTTAAATACATTCATCAAACTAACTGTACATATAATTCACTCAATCCACCGATAATTCATAACATATGATCAACTACAACAAATATAACACATGAAAAGAAATCCTAATGTTATATCTCTAAATTCGGTAACTAATTTACAAAAAAATTAATAATAATGAAGAAAATCACCAACCTCATTCGTAGATGCATACGCGGCAAATATATGCGTGGTATGCAAACTAAATGATTGTTTCTGTAACGCCCCTATTAAACAAAAATGCAGCGGAAAATAAAATACCATGGCGTTTACATATCATCGGGTTCCAAACACCCGACACCAAACCTCACCAATTACAACTTATAAAATTACAAAAGCTACGGTCTGAACTCGAGAAAAACAACATAAACATAACTACAAGTGAAATAGAATAAGTCTCCACAATTCCTAATTCCCATCCCAATCACTCGTACTCTTCGTGGCCACCTGTATAAACAATTTTGTACCTGCAAGATGAAACCAAGCAGCCCACCCCGGGAGGGGTGAGTCAGTTCCCTGGAATGGAACTGGTACAATTCTCCAAAACAAATAATTTAACATAACTCTTAAAATGAACAATAATTTGAAATCAAACTCTTAAAACAAAACAGGGAACAATGCACTTTAAAATCACCAAGTCAAAGATAACAGGATAAGGTTAGAGTTAAATAACAGAAGGTAAAGTTAGTCAATCAAAAGTCACACCATGAGTTAGTGAACATCCATTGCTTAAGTTAGATTCAGTTCCCGTCAGGAGTAGAAAGACCCAATTAGTCACAAGGACTAGGAATGAAAGATAGATCTAAGAACCAACTACTCAAGAGTAAAAAACACCAACTGGGAGAGATGGCCCCCACCGCCAGATATAAATGTCCATATGGACGAGGGATATACAACCCCCTGCTGTCAGATATAAATGTCCTTGTGGACGAGGGATATACAACCCTCTGCCGTCAGATATAAATGTCCTTGTGGACGAGGGATATACATCCCCCTGCTGTCACATATAAATGTTCTTGTGGACGAGGGATATACAGCCCCCTGCTGTTACTGGTGAAGACGCGCGCACGTCACAACAAAAGACTCAGCTCATGGATGAAACAATATCCAGAGTCAAAGGAAGAATTACCAAGATTGTCCTTTTCCATATTCCCACTAGACCACTAACTACCCAGAGCAATACCAAAACACTCAGTCCTACAGAGTGCAGAAACGTAAACCCTAGGCGGTTAATGTCTAATGAAACAACCAAATAGAAGGAACCAATAACCATGTAAGTTTCACATTCAAGGCTCAGTTAGTCACATCAAGCTGAGTTAGCCACACAACATTTTCCTTTTGAAATCCATTCAAGCTCAGTTAGCGTTTTCCAAAACATTCCATAAAGTCCGTTAGCAAAAGCATCTGAGTACGAGAAATCGTACCTGGTAATTGTTGTAGCAGTTCTAGTCGACTTGTGCAAATAATTGACAATACTCTGAGGAATATTAAAGGTAGTCTAACATCAATAACTTGTAGCCTAAGTTAAACTTAAATAAATTCCTCACTCTTATTTCTAAGTCTCAATTGTCTTTTAAGCCCTCACTTAAATGTTATGTATATCCTTTGACTTATCTTAGAATGTTGTATAACTCAAGGTTGTAAGACTAGGGAATGTATGTTATTAACACTTGTTAATTGTTACACTCTTATCCACTTTACTCATACTTAACCCTAAATCTCAATTCAAGACTCTTGAGACCCTTATGCCATAAATGCATTTTATGTTATTCAATAAACCTTAGAATTTCAAAAACAATACTTAAGCTCAATACTTTTATTCTTATTTTAGAGTAAACATCGTATTATGACCTATGATAGGTTTATCTTAGAATACTATACTATTATTTCACAATGTAATGATTATGTATTTTATCAATATTACTAAATAATCCATTATGATTAAGTTTTCCCCTTAATTAAGATCTACCTCTTGTGTACTGGAATCATAGTGTTGTAAACACATTTTATTATAACTTAATCGAGCCACTAAACTCAATTATCATATCCCTAGTCTAGAATGACTTTTCATTATAACCATCTAATAATCTTGTCATAAGATGTTGAATTACTTCTCATATTGAAATGACTATATTATAATTATCTTAGACTCATCGAACTCTTACATTTAGTATTCACAAGGTATATTATTTACTTTATCATTAACTATATAATAAGGTGTTTTAAGATAACCTTTTATGTATCCTTGCTTACATTTAATTTCCTAAACGTTTTATTTTTACACACATCCCCTCCATAGACTATGTATAATCTTTTATACTCACTTCAATAAACTTAAGTCTTAAATATGTTTTAAATTATTTACAAAACCTAAGGTTTCAAAGGAATAACTTAATAAATTAATCTCCTTTATTATGTTTTAGGATGAACATTATATCTTAACATAAGGTAAAATTTTTCTAAGAATTAAATTCTCTTCATGAGTCAAATTGTCGAGTATTTAATAAGATCATCTATCATGAAAAATCCTCATATTTTATATTCAAATAACATATTAATATTTCCAGTGCCGTAAAGTATAGCAATATAATATCTTATGTAACGTAGTTCCATCTGATTAAAGGTTCAAAATTTTAAATATCTAATTTCTATTAACAAACCCTTTTTTTTAAGTTTTAACTACTAAATACATCACTTAATTATAAACTCACATTTTGAATATTGGTAATAAATGTATTTTATATGGCTTATCTAATTCTAAGAAACTTAAAGATTATTATTTAGATTAATTTTCTAATCATAGTTTTATATAATTTTACTTCATAATCCTTCTAATGATTTGATCCTAAAACATCAAGTTATTATCCAATACTATAAATGTTATGAAATGATTAAATCCCGACTTATTAATCCACTTCACATTTAGATATAAAAATATTTCATTATATAATAAGATCTATCGGTGTCACAACTTATGTAATCAAATTACAAATATTCCTAAGTCTTAACTTATTAGTTACCTAATCCAATTATCGATGTACATTCTAGCAATTAACAAATAATATTATATATGTATTTTGATATGGTTTATATAAATCTTAGAAATTCAAAGGCAACTCTTTAAGCTAAACTTCATAACCATAATTTAATACCACCTCATACAATATTTTTTTGTTAGTATTATGTATAGGTTTAATTTAACTTATTAACTCCTTTACATTCTATTTCCTATAAGGTATTTTATTTCCTTTATTTTTTTATGTACATATATTAGGATTTATTCAAGACATTCTTTATGTAGTTTAATTGTATTTAATTATTTATATTAATTTTCACACACATCTACATCCAATATATGGTTTATAAAATAAAATATTTTCCTTAGTTTCAATTAAGTATATTTACTCCCATATTATATAATTAATATAAATATAGATTAATTTAATTCCTTGATTTAACCTAAGTTACTATTTTATTTCTGGTATATATATGTATATATTCACTTAAAGTTTATACCTAAAAATATTTATTAAAATTCTGTATTAAATGTTAGTATAGCCTTCTTATATTATTCCCAGCCTATAAAGTTTATTAATCAACTATACTTTAATTTTCAGTTACATTAAAAACCTTATATTATAAGGTCACTTATGAAAAATTTCAGAAATACAATTTTTAGACCTATTTCCTATTGTCTAAAAATCTCAAATTTAATATACAGTAACTATGATATTTTAGACATATTATAAAAATTTTATTTCATAAAAATATCTTTTTAAACTATCCAAATAATTCCATAATACTCATAACTTGCAAAAATTATAAATTACGTTTAAAAACTCAAAACTCATATTAATTTATATCAAAATAAACTAGATTTTATAAGGAATCTATGGTTAAAATTTCGTGACAAAATACATTAGGGAAGGTCATTAAATAAATTCAACAAATTAGGGTTTAATTCTGGAATTATTATAAAACTTAAAACAACTTAAACTTCTACGTTTTAATCTCGGCTGTCCGTTTCTCTTAACTACGATCGGACGGCCTATAACGCGCGAGTTCTTCAGCGAATCCAAACCGATACCTGAGTACAAATCCTTCAATATCTCTCAATCTCAATCTACAGAACGAAATTCGATGATTCTTGTTTCATTGGATTCGTAATTGAATTCCGATTCTAATGGTACCAATTTTAGGATCTATGGTGCACGATACAGAGAAATCGATTCTGGGTTCTTCGAGTTAGGGTTCTTGTCGTTTCTGATTTGAATTTCTACAAATTCTCTCAATGTATTGCGTAATTGGTTAAATTGATAGAGGAGAATGAACGGGAAAGCAAAAACGAACATCATAGATGGTGGAATTTTGTCGGAATCATACCGGAAATGCGCCGGCAATGAAAATCAAATTCGATTTTCTGCAAAACTGTGATTTTATGTGCTGACCAAGTCGGGACCTTTAGACGCTTCTACCTCCCTAACGATCGAGAACTGGCTTGAGGTTTCTTCATAAGAATTGTAGAGGAATCAAAGATCTTTAACACAAGCTATAGAACAAGAATTTTCACCCACGGATGAAGAACATATGATAGGACAAAGTTTACCTGTTCAACTGAAATTTTCGAATTTCTGGGTTTCCAGAACTCGGAGAGGCAACTTTTGATGCCTTTATCTTCTACCCGATTGAGAATTAGCCTTGGGTGTAAAAAGGAAAGTTTTAAAGGAGTTAAAGAGCTTTCCAAAGAGATATTGTGCATGAATTTTCGTACAGGAGAAAAAGTTATGATATGAACGAAAAAGTTATGATAATGACAAAAATCGGGTTTACCATTCGTTTCTGGAAATTCTGGGTAGAAATCTCACGAACTGAATCAGGTGACGAACGTTAGACGATTTTCTGTACCAATTGGTAGTGATTCAGACTTAGATATCTAAATAGAAGTTGAAGAAGAATTAAAGAGCTTTAAAATGAGCTATTGAACAACGGATTTGGCTCAAGAACGAGAGAGTTATGGCTAGCACAAAATCAGACGTTTACCTGACAAATATGGATTTCTGGGTTCATCAGGCTGAGGAGGCAACTTCGAGACGGCATAACTTTTTTTGTGAGGCGAATTAGGTTTAACTTGATAGATGGTTTAAAACTAGGTTAAAAGGAGAAGAGAATGCAAAAGACGGCACTCAAATATTCTCAAAGACGAGAGAGATATAGATGTCACAAGTTAGGCCAATATTCTGGCGGAAGTTAGCGAAAATTGTGGAGATAAAACGACTAACTGCTGAGGCACGCATCCCAAGGCGCGCAGGTGAGTCAGCAGCCATGCCGCATCAGCATCTTTTCAAAATTTTGGCTCTAAACTTCATTTTATCATAACTTTGGCTAGGATGATCCGTTTTTGACGTTCTTTTTATCAATCTTCTTGGTTTTCCATAACCTTTTTATTGGTATAGGTTTCATGGGCTGGTTTGACCATTCTCAAAAAGTCAGCCCTAGCAAGGCTTAAGAAGCTTTATGGTTTTCATAATTTTATTTTGACTTTTATGAGTCAAATTAATGTCCAAATTATTTCTAAAATCTTTATAATATACTTGGAGTGTTTAGAAATTTTCCCAATATTTATTGACTTATAAATCTTATTATTAAATTCATAATACTATATAATAATTATAATAATTTAATACTTAATAGTATTCTTTAGGGTTAAATAGAAGAAATCCCCTAAATTAATTTCCATAATTCCACATAATATTAATATTCATAATTCCATACAATACTTTAATATTAAATCGTATTAATTAAGGTTTAACAACAGAAATCCCCTAAATTAATTTAAATTAATTTAGGGGTATTTCAGTTTCTCTTCTGGCCCTTGCGAGTCGAAAACATTAAACTTCCTGGCATCCATCTTGATTTGCGGTGGTGCAAAATTCCTCTTGTGGCGGCGGCTCAGCTGGTGTGGTAACAGATGAGCATGGGGCGGCGGCTCAAGTGGTGTGGGGGCGGATGCTAACAAGAGCAAAAGAAGTTGATGGGAAAGTGAGAGAGAGGCGAGCAATGTATATGCGCTTCGTGTGGGAGGAAATAAGAGAGATGGTGTATGAGAGAAAATGATTCCGAGTGATTTTATGGGGTGGGATGTCTGTTTTATAGAATTTGTGAGGGTAATAAAAAGAGCCGTTGGTTTATGCAAAGGAGGTGAGTCAACGGTATGCGTAGACCTGGCAAAGGTGACCCGAACCAGAAAAACCGAACCGATCCAACCCGATCCGAACCCGAACTTAAACCGAATAGCGTGACCCGAAATATGACCCGAAAATCCGAACCGAACCAAACCAAAACCGAATCAAACCGAAATTTGGTATAACCGGATCCACCCGAACCGAATTCACCCGAACCGAATCCACTCGAACCGAATCCACCTGAATGTTTTGCTAAATCTAAATCTACTATAGTTGTTCCAACTGTAAAAATAATCTTGAAACCAAAACACATAATGGAGATTTAGACATCCAATAAGTGTTCATTGCTCACAAATGATATATATATATATATGAACATCTTCAAGCATCTCAAGCCTTGTTGTAATAAAACATTCATAAACTGTGTTGTTACCTTTCGCACACTGGATGTTTTGCTACAAACTATAGATGTTTTGCTTTAAAATGTTTTATACAATTTAATGTGTATCATTACTATTTTATAATACTATACTAATTTTGATTTTAATAAAATTAGCTTTTTTTATGTTTAGGACATGAGACTTGGGAATGGTTTAAGGGGGCGTTTGTTTCGAGCGAGGGAAACAGAATAGAATCGGGAAAGGGAATGGAGAGGAATGGAAAAGAATTCCCTTTGATTTTCCCGGTTGTTTGTTTGAGCTGGGGGGAATTAAATAAATAATCGGTCAACAGCCGCCGGTCAATGGTCAACGGCTTCCGGCTGTCGGTCAATGGTCACTAATTGCCGGTCAACATTCACCGGTCACCGGTCAATGATCATTAGTCATCAATCAATGGTCATATTACACCGGTCAACATGTACTAGGGAAAGGGAATCCCATTCCCTAGTAGGGGGTGAGGAATCAAGATAGAGGGTTTTGGGGTAATCCCATTCCCTTTCCTGAAAATAGGAAAAACTGGCAAAACAAACAGCAGGAAAGGGAATCATTCCGATTCCCTTTCCTGATTACCCCAAAACAAACGCCCCCTAAATGTTGATGAAGTTTAATTATAAAACCTAAACTTTTTAGTTGAGACATATACTATTTAAGATTAATGTGTATATGCCTAAAGAAAATTATGCAATAAAATGAGGAAAATAAATATTCCAAATGGTAGATTATTGTGAATCATGAGATAGACTAGCATTTTGGAGGATGAATAAGGTTTGGAGGATGAATAATCCCCACCTTATTCCATCTACCTTAACAACTTAACCTAAAATGTTGTATAAGACAATGTAATGTGTATCATTACTATTTTATATTACTCTATATTTTATAAACTTAGGTTTCTTTATATTTAGGACTTAGGAATGGTTTGAATGTTTATGGATGGGCGTGAGCGTGTGACGCTTGTGCGAGGCGGTGATGGATGGGTGTAGATGTGCGACGCTTGTGCAAGGTGATGAGCTCAGGGTGTGATGGGCGCGGGATGACGGGAGGCATGATGTCGGGCGTGGGAGGGGTAAACTGGACGTCGATTGCCGAATATTGACCACTAATTCACAAAAGCTTAATTTGTACTTAGTCTATACAATTAATAGTTTAAATTCATTTACAAAATTTGTCATCCAATTTGATTTTATCCAACCTATACACAATAGAAGTTTTGATCAACAGTAACACTATATTAAAAGAATTTGGAGCCGCATATGAAAATCAATGCAAGTTACGAAGGTTGCTTAAAATTCGTACTTTAAATTTTTTATCAATTAAACCCGGATAAGTCACCCGAATTTGACCTATAACCCGAAAAAACTGAATGACTCAAAGGCTAACCCGAACCGAAAGCACCCAAACCCGAACTCAACCAAACCGAAATAACCCGAATCAAATTTAAATCATTGAACCCGATCCGATCCGAACCAAACCGAATAGTAAATATCTACAAATTGACCCGACCCGAACCGAACCAAACCGAACCCGAACCGAGTGACCCGAATTGCCAGGTCTAGGTATGCGCCTCCTTTGCCAATGAGCCAACAACTCTCTTTTCTTTTGTAAAGGAGGGGTATACGGCAAACTCGCTTCCCAACTGGCTCATATGTATTGTGCTCCTCCTTCACAATAAAAAGTAAAATTCGCATCTGCACGTGAATTATAGAGAAAGACACGCCCAAGAAATAAATGACATGGTCAAATGCCCTTTGACCGGAAATATTGTTCGCCTTAGTACTTTTGTATTCTTATATAGGTTATAAAGGTGGGCATGCCACATAAAAACAACCTATAAAACAAGTGTCAAATCAAATCACAAAAAGAATAGCTCAAATAGAAGATTTGGGTAAGTTTAATTGAACTCATTATTTATTGGTTCTATGATATCGACCAAGTCAGTGGGATTGATTTCTAATTTTATATTTGAGATATTTTGTATTAAACTTTAAACCCTCAATAGGTCCGCTAATAGTTAGTATTATTTTCTCTTATAAAAATAGAACAAAGTAATTGAATAACTAATTAAATAAGGTGAACACTGAAGGTTCTAGATCTCAGTATTAAACTAAAAGGGTTTAACGAAGCATTGTTCAACGGTGTGAGAGTTTATCGAAGAGTAGGAACGAGGAAGAAAATGATTTGAGTACGAATTAACAGAGAAGGAAAGGTTGTGTATTGTGTATTTCATTATGACTGATTAGTATAACAGAGAACATAATAAGGGTATATATATACCCGGAAGATAATACAGGGGCGAACGAATATAACCTACAATATGTGACATGATACACATAATACACATAGTAGACTAGTCCTAATACCCCCCCTCAAGACTAAAGTCATGGAACATGATTAAGTCTTGCTGTCTGAAGGAGAAAGCATGCCAAGCTACATGATTAAGTCTTGTTGTCTGAAGGAGAAAGCATGCCAAGCTTTGGTAATGTGGCTCGGTATACTTTGCCGGTGAGTGGTTTGGTCAAGACATCAGCGAGCTGTCGCGGAGCTAGAATGTACTGGACGTCAATGAGACCCTCCTGCAGCTGCTCCCGTACATAGTGACAATCGAGCTCGATATGCTTCGTCCTCTCGTGCGAGACTGGATTGCGAACGATGTGAATGGCGGAAATGTTATCACAGCGGAGAGGAACAGGGGTAATCTCAGCAACACCAAGCTCTGCGAGCAGTCTGGTAAGCCAGCTCAACTCAGCGGTAATGTGTCTCAGTGCGCGGTACTCGGCTTCAGCAGAAGAAAGAGCGACAGAAGCCTGCTTCTTGGACTTCCAGCTGAGAGGAGAACCACCAAACAGAATATAGTATCCTGAAATCGACTTACGGGTCATCAGACACGATGCCCAATCGGAATCACAAAAAGCAAGCAAATTGTAAGTGGGATGTTTGTTAAAACAGAGACCGAAGCCAAGTGTTCCTTTGACATAAGATAAAACATGCAAAGCAGCTTGTAAATGTACATCTGTAGGTTGCTGTAAAAATTGAGAGAGATGCTGAACAGTAAAAGCTAGATCAGGCCGAGTATTAGTCAGAAAATTCAACTTCCCTACTAGCCTCCGGTATTGTGTGGGATCAGCAAGAGGCTGTCCTGAATCCAGAAGGAGTTTTTGATTCAGCTGTAAAGGAGAGACAGCTGCACGACAGTTCTGCATATTGTAATCTGCAAGAAGTTGGCTAGCATACTTGCGCTGACACATGATTAAAACATCATTAGTTTCAATAAATTCCATACCAAGAAAATAGTTCAGCCTGCCAAGATTTTTTATCAGAAACTCCTTGTGGAGATGTTCCTTTACCGTGGTAATCTCTTGGTTATCATCACCTGTAATCAAAATATCATCCACATACACACCAAGGAAAGTATGCTTGCCATTTTGTTTCTTAAAGAAAAGGGAGTAATCATTTTGGGATTGTTGATAACCCATAGTTTTTAAAAAACTTCCTAATTTATCATACCACTGCCGTGAGGCTTGCTTAAGTCCATATAGGGACTTATGGAGCTTACAAACTTTGTTATTCCCGGTGACATTTAAGCCCTCCGGTATGTGCATATAGATGTCCTCATGTAAATCACCATGTAAAAATGCATTGTTAACATCGAGTTGGTCTATAGCCCAACCTTTTTTTAATGCCAACAATGATAAGGGCACGAACGGTGGTAAGTTTTATTACAGGAGAAAAAGTTTCCTCATAATCAAGGCCGTATTTTTGTGTAAAACCCCTAACAACTAACCTAGCCTTGAATCTCTCTAGGCTACCATCAGCTTTTAGTTTGGTTTTATATACCCATTTGCAACTAATGGGTTTCTTTCCGTGGGGTAAATCAACAACGGACCAGGTGTTATTTGCCTTGAGAGCTTGAAATTCAGCTTTCATGGCATCGACCCATCGGGAATCTTTAACGGCTTCTTTGTAGGAGGAAGGTTCTTGTAGGGAGAGAATTTGATTGAGAAGGTTACTGAGCTGACAGAAAGGAAGAAAGAAGTGATGCTCTTCTGTGGAATGATGCTAGTGAGAGTATCCAGAGGAAGAGTGTTGGAAGAAGGTTTTTCATTAAGTCTGTGGGTTAGAATAATAGAAAAGGGGTCTGGTTGGGTGGTGGCATTCATGACATAATCACTGAACCGAGATGGAAGATGGTGGGATCTCGTGGATCGTCTTAGATCTTGAGTTGGGAGGGGGCTGTTTGGTTGAGCGATGTCATCTGTGGAGTTTGTGTGGTCAGAAATGGTTGTAGAGGATGTATTTGGGCTGGGGAAGTTGTGTGGGTCTAAGTCTCTGGTGGAGCTGTGAGTGTCTGAGTGTATTGTCTGGGCCGTGTTTGAAGGGGAGGGGTGAGTGTCTAAGTGTGTTGTCTGGGCTGTGTTTGGACGGGAACAGACCTGAGTATGTGTGTCATCATAAACGCATGGATCTGTGTTTGGATCTTGCTGATAGTCAAAGAGATGATCAATGTTAGCAGAATCAGAGATGTGTTTATCATGCCATAATTTTGCCCAGTTTTGGTCAAGAAGAGGATAAATGTTTTCAAAGAAAGTAACATCTCTTCCTATTTGTGTTTCTCTTGTATCTAAGTGCAGAAGAATGTATGCTTTGGTTGTGGTGCAATTTCCTAAGTAAATGGCTGCACTAGATCGAGGATCTAATTTGCTCCTGCCTGGGTTTATACTGGTGAGATAACAAAGACACCCAAAATTCTTTATTTCTGCATAGTTAGGACAATGACCATACAATTTTTGATAGGGAGATATGTGTTTGATGGGTTTAGATGGTATTCTATTGATTATAAAGGTGGAATGACAGAGAGAATAGCCCCAGTATTTTGAATCAAGACCTGATTGAAACAGAAAAGTTCTTGTCATTTGCATTAAGTGCCCTTGTTTTCTCTCCACCACCCCGTTTTGTTGGGGTGTATGGGGACAACTTGTTTGCTGAGTGATCCCTTTGAGTTTGAAGAATTCAGAGCCCTCATTTGAACTACCTAACTCTTTTGCATTGTCGGAGCGAATTATTTTTATTGTTTTCCTGAATTTGGTTTCAACAAGCAAAACAAAGTCTTTAATTACATTCATGGCTTCTGATTTTAGTTTCAAGAGTTTCACCCAAGTGTATCTGCTGAAATCGTCAACAAATGTTATGAAGTAACGTTGACTGTTGGGAGTTTGAACTCTAATAGGACCACAAACATCAATATGCACAAGATCAAAAGGTTCTTGACTTTTTATTTCTGATAATGGGAAACTCAATCTTTTGGCTTTAGCCTTGAAGCAAACAGTACAGGGAACAACTTCTGATGAAGGAATCTTGATTCCAAGCCCTAGATTAGACATTTTTCTAGGTGGAATGTGACCTAGTTTGCAATGCCAAAGAAAAAAAATTGTATCTAAGCCGTCCGTGTAGACATTTGTTCCAACAGACAGAGTTGTAACCGAAGAGGATTTCAGTTTATCTAAGAATGATTTCAGATTGGAGACATTTACAAAATAGAGCCCAAATTTTCTTTTGCCAATTTCAGCCTGAAGTAAACTCTGTCTATCCTGCAAGATACAACAAGTTTCTGTAAAAATTACGTTGAAGTTATGTTCTTCTGTCAGTTTACTTACAGAGATCAGGTTGAAGGCAAATTTCGGAACATAAAGGGCATCAGAAAGAACAAAATTGGTGAGTAACCTTATGGTTCCTATGCTGTTTACTCGACACTGTTTCCCATCAGGTAAAGTAATTGTTCGATTGGTTTTTGGATGTTGTAAATTATAAAACAGATCTTTGTTACCAGAAACATGTTCGCAAGCACCAGAATCCACAATCCAGGCATAATCTATATCATTATCAAGCAAGGGAAACCCCGATTGAGCTGTAAAAGTGTAGGGTTTAGAAAAGGTACCGAAGAAACTACCAAATTCTGGTGATGCAACCGCGACAAGATTTTTCTGTTGGAAGTATCTGGTTAATTCCTCTATCTGGTGCGGTGTGAAACCAGCGACTGGCGATTTCTCTTCGTCGTCCTTTGTCTTTGGGTTGAAACCTTGATTCGAGACTGGTCCAGCGATTTTCTGTTGTTGTTGATTTTGCTGTCGACCACGTCTTTCTTCTTGGTTTGGAAACCCGATGAGCCACCAACATTCGGCTCTTGTGTGGCCAAGTTTTGCACAGTTAGTGCATTTTGCTTGGGTCTTTCTTGAAGTAGAATTAGGGTTCGTATTTTTCTTGCTTCCCGAATTGCGGTTATCGAATTTCTTGCCTGTTGGTTGGCTTCTGGTGGCTAGCGTCAGTGTGTTTTCTGTTCCGGCTCCTTTCTCCTCAGAGAGTTGATCTTGTTTTTCGTCTTGACTAATTAGGGAAAGAGCTTGTTCGAGGTCAGGAAGGGGCTTCATGAGAAGGATCATTCGTTTGGCTCCATTGAATCCCGAATTCAGCCCATCGAGGAATTTCATCAATTGGTCTTCCTCTTTCTGATCTTGACGCATTTTATCTGCTCCACATTTGCAACCGCAGAGGCAGCGAGGATTTTTTCTACCCGCGTCGAGTCGATCCCACAGCTTTTTGAGCTTCGAGAAGTAGATCCGCACTGAGTCATCTCCCTAGCGGCACAGCATAATTTCTCGTTGAATCGAGTAAACCTCTGGGCCACTTGTAAGCTCGAATCGTTTGCAAAGAATCGACCACATTCGATGAGCAGTATCGCAGTGCATGATACTTTCGGCTATGTCTTTGGCGATGGAGTTCAAGATCCATGACATGATAGTGTGGTTGCATCTTTCCCAAGCCGGAAACCTCTCTGAAGTTATTTCTGGCGCTTCGATTTGCCCATTGACCATACCGTATTTGTTCTTGGCTTTGAGGGTGATAGTCGCGGCCCTTTTCCACGAATCAAATCCGGCCAAGCCATCAAATTTTACCCCAAAGCTCAAAGTCGGCTGATCGGATGGATGAAGGTAAAATGGGTCATTGTAATCTCCAATTCCAGCGGCGTGATTTTCTTGGGTTTCTGAGTCGTTCTCGTTCTCTTCCTCGCGATTAGGGTTTTCAATTTTTCCTCCTCCAATTTGATCGTCATTCAAATCATTCTCCGACATTGTCGTCGTAGAGGAAAATGAAATATAGCTCTCAGAGCTCTGATACCATGTGAGAGTTTATCGAAGAGTAGGAACGAGGAAGAAGATGATTTGAGTACGGGAATTAACAGAGAAGGAAAGGCTGTGTATTATGTATTTCATTATGACTGATTAGTATAACAGAGAACATAATAAGGGTATATATATACCCGGAAGATAATACAGGGGTGGACGAATATAACCTACAATATGTGACATGATACACATAATACACATAGTAGACTAGTCCTAATAAACGGTTCCACACTCTTGTTCGAAATTTATTTGAGCCTCTAGTATCTCTGTCTCACTAGGTATACCGTTTGAGTAATTAAGTAATAGTTATCTAAAGAGAAACATATAATTAATAAATCGAATAAAGAAGAAACATCAATTTTCTTTTATAATGGTGGTGTTATGCATATCTATTCATAATGTCAAAATCGGCCAATGCTCCTTGATCGACAGATGTCTTAAAGGCGAGAAACGAAGTTTTGAATAAGTGTAACAATGGAAGTTTAAAAGTTGCAATTGATGTTAATGGGAGAGTGAACACGAGCACAATATACCAACTGTTTCTAGAGAGTGGGTAAAACACTTAGGATGAATGTTTCTCAAATCTCATTGTTATGGTGGATGGCGTGGAGGGGCAGAAGGACCACCGAGTTCAGACCGATGCACATATGAATTAGCTAGGAGGTGGATGGTAAGTGCTGTTTTGTGATCTTCCTGAAACAAGTGGTCATCTTTTCTTTGAATGCAAGTTTAATCTCATGTTGACATTGAGGCAAGTTACCACAGTTGCCACCATCACACTTGTCTTACCTATTGCTTCCTCACTGGCCAATTAATCCATTAACTTGATGCTCAAAATGCCTTATGAGGTGAATTTAATGAAATCGTTTGCACCAAAACCACAGGTTTCCTGGATAAAACCAGACCAAATCATGTTTGTTGTTTCAGGAAGGCATTATATGGCCTCAAACAATAACATAATAAGGCTTGGTTCTAAAAAGATTGGCTATTGCTTAATTCATATAGTGTTTACTGCTTATATATCAGAAAATTCCCTTTTTATTTTCAAAAGATAGTGCTTACCTACTAGTATATGATGACAATATTTTTCTCACTGGGACAAGAACTAAGCTGCTTCAGCAACTCAAGACCCCGCGTTAGCAAATTCATTCCCAATTAAGGAAAGTAACGATGAAGTTGATTATGCAACCTTGTGGAGTGGTTTGGCGGAACCACGGATTATATTCATGATCTAGTTTCTGATCGCGGGGAGATTAATCATGCATGACTGGTTGTTTGAGAAGGATGTCATTCCAATCGGCCAATGCTTGTGTCCTCTCTCCAGTAGAACAATAGAAACAGTTGAGCATGTGATGTTCAGATGTGGGTGTGCAACGAAGAGCTGGAAGCGAGTTGATAGCCTGGTGGAGGGTGAACTTTGTCTTCAGAAATAATCCAAGAGAGATATACCATGATTAAGTTTCAATACAAATGGGAAAGAAAGCCCGAAAAATCTGAAGATCTACTTTTTACTATGGTGCCTGGAGTATTTAGATCGGAGGAATGAGCTGATCTTCATAGGGGAAAATTTTTCAATAGAAAAGATTGTTCGAAAGGTGAAGTTAGGTGTATGAAAGCTGGTGGAGTGGAGAGATCTACCCATGACATGTGATATATTTTTGTGTTCGGTTAATCTAGAAGAGGATTTGAAGTGGCTATAAGGAGTTTTGCCCACTGTTTTGTTAGATGTAAAGTATGTGGTGTAATGGTGGGATAATGTAACCCCTTGTACTCTTATAGATTTTTTCCCACTTGTTTTGTTAATGAGGCGTGGGGTCGGGCTACCAGAGTACAGACTCTCGTTGTTTTGTACTATGCTTTCAATTCTAATAAAATTAGTACTAATTATATAAAAAAAGGAACATGCATGGACCTATCAACTTTCTCCTTGGAGTTTCCGCCACCAGAACCAAACATGGTCTACACCAATCACAATGTCAGTGCATTTTTGAGCTCTTCATGAAGACAAACATGCAAAAATCAAAGCCATCTTCTACTCCTATGGCATAAAATACAAATCTTGACTCTATTGAGCCACCTTTATGCTCAAATCCTGTTACGATATACTTATATTTGTGCTAGTTATTTGTATTAGTTCTTGTATTCAGTTTGTTTAAGTGGGCTCTCTAAAGAGGGTGGTGTGGCTGTGGTTTTAGTGGTACAGGCCCAAAAACTTGGAGTAATACTAGGTGACTAGGTAATGTGAGGAAGTAGTCTGATTCTCGGCTGTGTCGGTCCTCTGTATGCACGATTCACAATTCTTCTTCCTTCTTCAATATTAGAGAACACATGCTTTCACCATGAAAGCTTGTTCTGCTTGCTAGAATACTGAGTTTGTATAACTACTATTGCAGTTTTGTTTGAAGCTTGCAGTATCTAGCATTTATGAGACCAAATATTGGGTATACTAGCAACATACGGTAGCGATCAACAGAAGTTGAGTATAAGTTCTGGTAGCGACAACATCTTAGGTCCTCTAGATTTTTTTTGATAATTTGGGCTTACGCCTTATATTAATAAAGAAGCCTGATTACTCAGGTGGATGGGAATTGTTGGGCCTCATTAAAACCTCTATAAGCAAAACCCAGTGGGAAAAAGCCTAAAGAGGAAAAAGAGTACCCTCCACATCCAAATACAACCTATAAATCCAAATACATGAAACAACGAAAGCGCTAGAAGCTATAACATTCAACCTTACTCTCAAAACTCACACATTACACAAAATCCTTAAGTGACTTCACTCCAAGAAAAAAACCACAAGTCAAGGGAAAATCTTTCCACCAATATTTGGTCCATCTCCATACCCCTATCTTAATTTGCATTACCACTTTAGATACATCAAGGGATTCGCCTTTGAAGATCACACCATTTCGTTGCATCCACATGTAATATATACCGTAGCAAAATGTAGACTTCCGCATTCTCTTTGCCTTTCCTTGTATCGCAACATCAAACCAAGCTTGGTATATTGCCCTCACCTCAATCGGGAACGAGAAAGGAATATTCCACCAGAAAGTTAATTGTCTCCAAACTCCAGCAATTTTAGCACACGAAAATAGGACATGCTCAAGTCTCTCCATTTCCTTTCGGCACCAGGGGCATAGGCTACCACCAATGGGTACAATATCCCTTTCAAAGAGAAATTCTCTAGTCACTAACCTACACATCAGAGCTAACCATAGAGTAATCTCCACTCTAGGTTCACAAAGCCCCTCCCAGATTCGGTGGAAGACTGAAAGATTCTGAACAGCTAAAGAGTCTGTCACCGACCCTCCCATAGCGAAAAC
Organism: Limonium bicolor; assembly: GCA_023374045.1. Taxonomy (NCBI): domain Eukaryota; kingdom Viridiplantae; phylum Streptophyta; class Magnoliopsida; order Caryophyllales; family Plumbaginaceae; genus Limonium; species Limonium bicolor. The sequence continues at coordinate 399,165,121 of CM041776.1, read as the reverse complement.
TAAATCCTTTGTGATTGAGTTTTTTCCACTGGTGGACCATATTGCTATGTCTTCTTCTGTTTCCGAAACTGGAATTGCCGTCAGAACTTCTACCATTTCCACCAATAATTCTTCTTCATATTCAAACAGCGAGCGTCGCCAGCAAAACTGCCACCGCCACTCTCCATCGCACCAAGATCCCATGTTCGCAACTAATGCCTGTTGCTGTAAGCTCACCTGATATAACCGGGGGAATTTGATCCTAAGAATGCCCACTTGCAGCCACTTATCATGCCAAAATAAAGTGGCCCCACCATTACGAATTTTAATTTCCAGGCCGTCTTCAATCGCATCTCTTAATTTATCATGCCCTTCAGTTGCTTTAAGGATCGAGAACCAGATTCCCTTTTGTCTACTAGCAGCCACATCAAGCACACCTGTATGTAGCCCTTCCCTGGTACGGTAAATTGACTGAACCAGCTTCTTCCATAGGGGCATATGATTACGAGCAAAACTCACCCTCCACTTGGCTAGAAATGCCAAATTTTTTGTCTGCAGGTCCGAGAATCCCAAACCGCCACTATGTTTGGGACGCATCATTTTATTCCATGCAACCGGCGTAAGATGCCTCCCACTTTTCCCCCAGAAAAACCGACGTTGAATAGCAGCCATACGTCTCCGAACCTTGGTTGGAATAACAAATAAACTTGCATAATACAAAGGTAGAGAATCCAAGACTGACCGAATTAATGTTGACCGACCAGCCTTTGACAAGCTTGTTGCCTTCCATGTGGCCAGTTTTCTCTCAAACTTACATAAAACTGGGTCCCACGTCGACACCCGTCTAGGGTTCCCACCCAAAGGACATCCAAGATAAGTGGACGGTAGAGCTCCAACTCGGCATTCAAGCATTTCTTCAATTAATCGAACGTCATCTTCCCCCGTATTAATGCCAAAAGCCATTGATTTATCCATGTTTAATTGCAGCCCACTGACTTCCGCAAAACCAATGAGGATTCTATGTAGGTGCACTAATTCTTCCCTTTTCACTTCACAAAAGATCATCACATCGTCGGCAAATTGCAAGTGAGTAATCCTCACTTGCCTTTCACCAATCTTTAATCCCGAAAACCTCCCTTGCTCAACAGCTTTTTGGATTAACCAATTTAATATTTCAACCACAATAACAAAGAGAGAAGGAGAAAGTGGATCACCTTGACGCAATCCTCGAGTTGGCGAAAACGGCTTCGTCGGACACCCATTGACTAGGATTGAGATCCGCGAGGTAGAGATGCATTCCTGTACCCATTTCCTCCAAATTTGCCCGAATCCCATGCATTCTAACATCATGTCAAGGAACTCCCATGATACAGAATCATATGCCTTTCGCAAATCAATTTTAAGCAAACACCCCTTCTTCTTGTTTTTCTTCAACCACGTAATGACCTCATTTGCAATAAAAGGTCCTTCAAGTATGTTTCTTCCTTTAACAAATCCCGTTTGGGTTTCACCAATGAGTCTTGGCAGAAGTGGACTCAGTCTTGAGCTTAAGATCTTTGCAATCACCTTATACAAGCAGCCTACCATGCTTATCGGGCGGTAATCCTCCAGTCTAATTGCATCCGCCTTCTTTGGAATTAAAGCTATCCACGTAACATTTGCACCTCTTTCCATTTTTGATGAGATGAAGAATTTTTGAACATCTCTTCCAAATTCCTTGCCTAGGACACCCCACATCTGTTTAATAAACTTCATGTTGTATCCATCGACTCCAGGAGCTTTAGAGCTATTACACTCTTTCACCGCATTTTTGATCTCACCCAAGGTAGGAATCATTTCCAGCTGTGTCAATTCCTCAGTCGTCAAGGTAGGATGAGTAAAACCGGTAGGCTTGATACGTGATAGAGATTCTCTTCGGTACAGCTTATCAAAGAACTTTACAACATGTAGCCGGAGCTCTGTCGGATTATCTATCAGCCCTGCATCAGTTTGCAGGCACAACATATTCTTCTTCCTATGGTTCACTGTTGCCCTTCTCTGAAAATATCTTGTATTATTATCAGTGTGCTTGAGCAGATTGTCACGTGCCTGCTGCATCCAGAACAGTTCTCGAGATCGATCAGCTGAGTCCAGTTTTACCATGGAACGCATCCTGTTTAGTTCGAGCTGATCAGTTGGCCCCTGTTCCTCTATTTTATCTTCGATTTTCTTCAGCTCCTCCTTACACACCTGGACTCTTTGATTTATTTCACCAAAAACGTCTCTGTTCCATCCTTTTAATGCCCCTTTCAACGTTTTCAATTTGCGCAGGGTGGACCCAAATTTTATGTTATCCCACTGGAGTTTAACAAACTTCCCAAAATCAGGATGCTCAAGCCACGCGTCAATGGACCTAAAAGGTTTGGGGCCCCAGTTTACTTTGTCTGTCTTTACTATCAAGAATCTATGATCTGAAATGGTCCATTCCCCCGATCGAAGACTAACATCTGAATATTGATATAGCCACTCATGTGATGCAAAAACACGGTCTATTCTGCTCAGACGACCCCCTCCTCTCCATGTAAATTTAGCATCTTGTAACTGAAGCTCCATCAACTGCATACCCATGACCCATGAGTGAAAATCTTTCATTCCCCTTGTATACCTACTATCGCTCATAGGGAGGCGGTCACTTGGTTCAAGAACCTCATTGAAATCTCCCAGTACAATAATCTCCTGTAGCCAACCCGCTTTTGCATGCATCAGCTCATCAAACATACACCTTCTCTCACGAGTATCACATGATGCATAGACAAAAACAATCGAACTGCATATACCATCATCTCTACTCTTCACGTCAAATTTTATCCATCTCTCCTTCTTCTCAAGGTTTTCCACTTCTACTTCCTCCTCATCCCACATAACAATTATACCTCCTGATCTCCCTTGACTTATCACCTCTTCCCAAGCGAGGCTTGTCTTCTTTTTCCCCCAAAATTTTGGAATAAGTTGTGACATCGACCTACTATGTTGTGTTTCAACAATTCCAAGTAATGATAAATTTCTTTGACGTACCTCATTCCTCAAACTTCGTTGTTTCTCTTTTGACCTTACTCCTCTTACGTTCTGAAGGCCAATGGTCACCATGCTCCACCCTTATTTGTTTGACTGAGCATGGAGTTGTTTCACTATGTTACGCTTGGTATGTTCTGGGCTCGGGACCTGACACCCCAGCTGAGTGAGAAGGTTAATACATTCTTCTGCCTCCTTTTCTTTGTTAACAATTCTGCCTCTCTCGTCCCTTGCTGGAGGTGACTCTGGGAATAAATCAACAAAAAGTGTTATCCCATCTCTCCTTTCTGGCGATTGTTCCTTCTCAATTCTGGACGTAGGCGATTCGTTACCAGATACCCCTTCCCCAGCTCCTATATTGTCCCATCCCTCCTTTCATGAATCACTCAAAATAAAATATGACAATATAGGAGCTGTATTTTGCCTTTAATCTAATTTCCCACAATTGCAACAAGCATATTGCAAATCGACTTCTTCTGTCAAAGAGCGCGTCGTGTCGCTAATGGCATCCCCCCAATCGCTCATCTATTCTCTACTGACCAGCTTGTAGATTCTCTCTCGAAACCGTTGCCGCTAAGCTTTGGTTATCGTCGTTGCCACTTGGATCGCGAGAGGATAGTGGCCCTATCTTGTTTACTATAGAAAGTGGCCCAATCTTGTTTGTATATGTTTTAGGCCCATTAGATATGCTGTACAACTAGTAATCTTTTCTTTATAAGCCCAAAGGCGGTGGTATATATATATGTACAGAATCCTAGCCAGGGTGCAAAATGAAATAAAATTGCTATACCAATTAGTACAAGTTTTCTGTAATAGCTATTACCGTAGTAGACCGTTGACCCATTTGTCGGGTGATTGTTGGAGTTGAAATGGGAATGGGCAGCTTTATATAGTCTCAAACCAGTTTAAAGTTAGAGAAACGATCGACATTCATATTAATTGACACGATGCAGGGAAAGTTCTAACCATATAACACAAGAGCAACAACGACTACACAGTGATGACTATGCAAATTAATTTGCTGCTAAATGCCCGTACTACCAGTTGAGCTTGATTGAAACAATACAAAATATATAGTGGGTGGACTCAGTATGCAAATAAAACCTGCGACCACAAGGACTCATCTACTGTACTGTCCCATGGCCATGGGACAACATGCCTACATGCCGAACAAATAGATTAAAAGTTGAATTAACTAATGAAAATGAAGGAAATTGTAACCCATAGACGAGAGGTTTCTTTGTTTTTTTCTTTTAAAAAAAAATTCCAACCATTTCATTAGCTTAGCTAACCATAAGAGAGTTACATATAGATAACACTTATAACATGTAATCTTATTAAACCTAAACAAGACAACTACTATGCACAACTGGATCCGTGGGACAATGGATGAGTAGACTATGGCCACTGGTCTTCATATTGACTGAAAAAAATGCAACCTGCAGGATACAAGTGAATCACTAGTCATCAACTATGTATAGCATGTTATTAAAAAACTATATGCACAATGACTGGCTCAACGGGACCAGGACAACGCAAGCACACGCCCACTTGTGACAAAACCCATCCAAAGCCAAAGAAGTGTGCGACTTTCATATTAAAAAAGAATCGAGTCAGTTGAGTGAGAGCCCTGCTACTAGTGACCACATGAACAAACAACGACTGCACAGTGACATGTATAAACCATATCGCTGCTAACTGCCGGACCTTGACTGAAACAGTACACACAAAAGTGTGGATTCTGTATACAAAATACAAAACCACGTTCACGAGGTTTCCAACAATAGTACCCGTGAATTTGGGACAACATTCGCGCATGTCTCTGTGTTATTGTGAAGCCTCAATCTACGAATATGCGAAATAGAGGTACATGTTGTCAAGTGATTGACATCCGAGTGGTGGAGGAGTTTGAATCCTCTTACAACCCACTTTGGTGGAGGAATGAAATTTATTCTCTTATTACCCATTCTGGGGGAGAGTGAAGGAATGGAGTTTACTCACCTATTATCCATCCTGGTGGAGGAACGGAGTGACTAGAAGGACGGTCCCAGGTCTTATTCTCCAACCCTCCTTGCTTGGCGAGTGTGATACCTGTGTGATTTACCCGGTTGACATATATGGCAGACGAGCGGACTTTAGGGGCGAGTAGGATGAACAAGGTTAATAAAGATCCCAAAATCGAATTTTATTCTAATTAAACCATTGAGAGGTATAAGGCAAACTAGTGGCAGGAAATGTTTTACTTGTACATAAAAACAGGGTTGTGACTATATATCATGATACTTTCTCTCATGTTATTTATGATGAAAGCGATTCGTACTTTCATTATTCAGGTAGCAAAGAAAGAATGGATTATCGACTAGTACCAAATGGGACCGTGAAGTGGGCATACATCACGAACCTCTTCAACATATTATCATTTCAACCTAAATATATCTAATCACATTCAATCTCTCAAGTGAATGGACTTTAAATATAAAGTTCAATGAAAATTTTGTCAGCATTTTTCACAATTCTTCTAATGCACAACAGGAAGATATTAATCATCAATATATGGAAGAGAATTTGTGGGTCGGGTAGATTAGTTTTTATGTATGTAGTGCAGTGAAATCCTTATGGGAAGTGCAAGATAAATATAATGACTCTTGGTGTTTGAAGAAACTCCTGACATTGAGGGATGAAATTATCAGAAAGGTTCAACGGATGTTGAATTGATTCCAAACCAAAGGCTTCTTCAAGTCCACACTAGAAGAAAGTGAATGAAAATAATTCATAGATTTGGTCAACATTGAAGGTAGTTGAGGATTATGTTTTCGAACCTTTCTGATAATTTCATCCCTCAATGTCAGGTAGCAAAGAAAGAATGGATTATCAACTAGTACCAAATGGGACCGTGAAGTGGGCATACATCACGAACCTCTTCAAGGTATTATCATTTCAACCTAAATATATCTAATCACATTCAATCTCTCAAGTGAATGGACTTTAAATATAAAGTTCAATGAAAATTTTGTCAGCATTTTTCACAATTCTTCTAATGCACGACATGAAGATATTAATCATCAAATATGCAAGCGAATTTGTGGGTCGGGCAGATTAGTTTTTATGTATGCAATGCAGTGAAATCCTTATGGGAAGTGAAAGATAAATATAATGACTCTTGGTGTTTGAAGAAACTCCTGACATTGAGGGATGAAATTATCAGAAAGGGTCAACGAAATCTATGAATTATTTTCATTCACTTTCTTCTAGTGTGGACTTGAAGAAGCCTTTGGTTTAGAATCAATTCAACATCCCTTGAACCTCTTTTTTTGGTGGATAATACAAATTGAAACGTAAAGTTAGGCTATGTAAGATGGGACTTAATGTTGATCAGTACTCTGATGAGCTTGAATCCAGAAACCATATCGATCTTTTTTCTCTACCTGCCGTTGTTCTGGATGCAGTTATGATGTGGCGC